>JAZKJV010001621.1:0-600000 GCA_037367405.1 Ottelia alismoides
TCTTGCCCACCATAATCGGCAAAAACTTCAAGCATACACCTCTGAAATGTGGCTGGGGCGTTGCAAAGCCTGAACGGCATCCGTCTGAAGGCATATGTACCAAAAGGACAGGTGAACGCGGTGTTCTCTTGATCTTCAGGAGCAATAGCAACTTGATTGTATCCAAAGTATTCATCCAAGAAGTAGAAGTATTCCTTCGCGTCCAATCTCTCCAAGATCTGGTCGATGAAGGGTAAAGGAAAGTGGTCTTTTGGTGGCGAGGTTAAGTCTTCTATAGTCCACGCACACTCGCCAAGAAGTGGGTACTCTGGTTGCGATCTCTTCTCCTTTGTCATTCTTCACAATGGTGATCCCTGATTTCTTTGGCACAACATGCAGAGGGCTCACTCATTTGCTATCGGAGATGGGATAAATGAATCCTGCATCACGCCATTTCTGAATCTCTTTCATAACAACCTCCCGCAGATTGGGATTTAATCTTCTCTGAGGTTCTCGAGAGGGCTTGCAGTCTTCTTCCAGAAAAATGCGATGCGAGCACAGTGATGGATTAATCCCATGGAGATCCGAAGTTCGCCAGCCTATTGCTTTGCGGTTGCGTTCAAGAACCTCCAGCTCAGACGAGATTCTTGGTCTTCGGTCAGTTGTGCATTGATAATGACCGAGTACATATTTGGTTCTCCCGCAAGAAAGGCATACTTCATATTGGAGGGCAAGGGTTTCAACTCTGGTGGAGTCTGAGTTGCTTCGGAAGTGACTTCAGCTATAAGTTGAGGTGGCGATTCTTTCTTCTGTTCGGTGTCCACCATGCTCTGTTCTGCCTCTTCACTTATATTTTGACAGAATGTCTCGATAATTTCTTCTTCATCACAAGACTCTTCAATAGTTTGCTCTTGATTTTGAAGGCACATCACCTCCATGGAAGTTTCATTCAGCGCATCAGTGAGTTCCTCATCCTAATCGATAAGGGGAAATTCGACTGCGGTCTCCAATCCCTCCTCGGGACAGAGGAGTTCATGGATCTAGTTGTCATCCAAGAATAAGTTGGTATCTTGAATTTCTGCCAAAAAGTCACAGTCATCGGAGTACTCAATCACCCTTGCGCATGATGCAGATGTTTGTTCTGTTGTTGCTCCCTCGGGCAGGGTCTCTACTTGGTTTGTTTCGTTGCCAGCGCCAAAAGTGATTTCTCTTGTCCCATAATTCACTACTGCATTTGACATCCGCAGGAATAGTCTTTCCAAGTATGATTGGGGTAAGGAGCAATAGAGCGGGGACGTCCATATCTAGTACCACAAAATCGACCGGGAACTGCTTTCCCTGAACCGTGACTATCACGTCCTCCAACAGGCCCTAGGCTGCTTAACTGACTTGTCTGCGAACTGCAGAATCATCTTTATAGGCTTGAGCAGTCCCAGCCTGAATTCTGAAAGCAGTGATGCTGGCATCAAGTTGGCAGAAGACCCGCTGTCGAGAAGTGTTTGTTCAAATTCCTGATTAAACATCTGACAGCGCACAAGAGGTGCTCCTATATCTGGCTTTTTATCCGGGAGGTTGCTGATGTCATTAACTGTGGCCATTGTGAGGATATGCTTTTCGGACTTGCCACCTTTGTTTCTGGAGTTATGAGGGTGAGGCCTGCGCTTGGTTGTGCATGCATCTTTCAATCCTTTCTTTACAGCTGGCATGTACTCAAGAGCTTTCATTAGTGACATGTTTAATATCAAATTCTGGGATTAATTTCTATAATGGCAGGATCAGACAAAGCATTTTTCAAATTTTCATTTTTTGTGTTTTTTCATTGCTTCTAGAAAAGGAATATTTACAAAATCTTCACCAATGTCATTCATAATAGTGTCCATATTGTTGTGTACAAGTAGATGGCAAAAAGGAATAGAATCATCTACAAGATGTGGACCAAAAATGGCGGGCTCGGCTTCAGATGCTGGAGTTGGATTCGCTGCAGGTGCAAGATTCCTTCTGTCCAAAACTGGCTCTGTAGCAGGTGCAGATGTCTCCAATGCTGGCTTATCTCCACCGGGGGTGCTGCTATCTTTTTATGTTTTGTTGTTTTCTTCATTTTTTTGTGAATTTTCTGGAGATGGTGCTCCTTCAAAAATGTTGCGTGACCCTCGTGCTGGCTGGGCTGACGGTTCCCCGTCAGATGCAAGATGCTTTCCCTTCGCTGTCGCTGATGGCTGGAGTGTCCTACAGCTCCTAAGAGTAACAACATTAGATAAAAAACAATTTAATTCACCTGAGTCGGGTTGGACACTACCGGCTACATGCTCCTTGCGTCAGAAGCTATTCAGATAGTCATCGAGCTGGGCTGGTATGGCAGTTTTGGCGGCCGTCAGGTCGTCGATCTTCTGGGTCATCTCAGCCATGTTCTTCATTAACTGTTCAAGGCAGGCCAGGGCTGTATTAACCGACACAATCTCAGAAGAATCTCCCTGCTAGGGCCTAGAGTGATGGTACGAAGGCTGAGACTGTGACTGGTAACCCTGGGAAAATTGATGTGGAGGAGGGTTGGAGGAATAATGTGAGTTCTGGTGATATGTAGCAGCCGGTTGCTGATGATATCCTTGTCCGCGGTATCCAGACCGTTGAGGACCATGCTGATAATTATGCCTCCAGGTGTTACTGTGGGACGGAGGCTGGTACTGATATGAGGGTTGGAAGGGTCTCCCACCCTGCTGCTGGTGGTGATAGGCATCTTGCCCATGTTCTGACCCTGAGAATGCCCCTGAGGGTGGGTCAGCTGCGCTTCATTGTACCATACACCATTGATCTCCTATATCAGTGGCGGGGGTGGAGAGAGCTGCTCGAAATAGGTCGGCTGGGACTCTGGCTGATATACAACCATTTGTGTCCGAGGCTGCGGTGGCTGCTCCGGAACCTGCACGTAGTACACATGCTGAATGGGATGGGGCTGCGGTGGATTCGGCTGAGGAATTTGCTGCATTGTAGGCTCCTTCTTCTCAGCGTTCGGCTCGATAGTAGTAGAGACAACGTTGCACATGTTGGCATTCAATGCACGAACAAGCTGCTCTAGCTGCTGGGAAATCAAAATCGAGCTTTTCCAAGCCTTGGGTCCTTTTTTCTATCACAGATAATTTCTCGAGGTCATGCGACCTCTTCTCAATGATGTCCGCCTTGGACAGATGGCTCCCAATGATGCTCAAGTTGGAGCTTTCACCTCTGTCTTCGGTGTGAGAAGCCATGTTCACTGGCTTGCTTATGACAGTTGGCACCTTCATGTATGCTCAGGACGAGGATTGAGCGGCTCTCCTTCAGCCATTTCCTCGAAGATGTTCCACACCACATCCTCGTCCTTGTTGAAATGGGAACCGCCGCAAGCGGCATCTACAAGCTTTTGGCTATCAAGTGTAAGCCCGCCAAAGAAGTGCTGCACAAGGCTGGTCTTTGAGATTTCATGATGGGGACACTTCTCTTGGAGATCCTTGAATCTTTCCCACGCTTCATGGATAGTCTCGTGGGGCTGCTGGTAAAAACCAGAAATACGGGCACGCATCTGATTCAATCACCCGAGAGGATAGAACTTATGGAGAAATGCGGACTTCAGCTCCTCCCAGGTCGTGACTACCTTCCCTAGATGGTCGACCCAGTAGAGGGCCTTGTCTTGAAGGTTGAAGGGAAAGGCTGTCATCTTGACTACCCCCAAAGGAATTCCAGGGTAGTGAGTGGTAGCACAAATGCAACCAAACTTCTTGAGATGAATGTAAGGCTCCTCAATAGTATTCCCGTGAAATGTGGGAAGCAAAGACAGGAACTGCGGCTTTAGCTCGAAGTGGGCGTGGATGCGTGGAATCTGGATCCACTCAGTGATGCGGCCCGCTCCTGGATTGTATGTCTTCTTCAGCTTGGCTTTGGCTGCAGTGGGTCTGTGTCCTCTCTTTCAAAGTCGGGGCCTTGTACTGAAAAGTCATCTCCATAACCGTCTGGATGGAACTCTTGATTTGGATCATCCTCCCGTCAGCCATCTCTTGCATCAGCCCTCCTCCTCAGATCATTCAGCATTTCCTGGAAGGCGGTCTAGGCCAGGGCTTGGTTAGTCAGCTACTGCTGGGATGGCTTGAATGGAAGCCATCAACTGACTGTTGACATCATTCTACGTGGTGTATTGCCCTTCCCCCTGATTGGCTTCAACTTCAATTTGGGGCTGTGGTCCCTTTCCTTTGCCAGTTGGAGCCATTTTGGAATGGACTTGAACTTCTGGGTCGTGATCAGGTGGAGAATCTGCATGATGGAGTAAACCCTGATCAGTATCTTCCTGAGCACCCGCTGCTAAGATGAGTCTAGAATTAAGGTCAATTCCAGAATATTGTGAACGGAGGCATAGGATATTGACTAAAATCGATCTCCATCCACAGGGGGTTAATTCGGGGACAAGAGTAATCTCGGTTTATTTGAAGGGGAAGAGCTAATTCGGGTTGCGAGTCCATCCCGAACATCGGATTTATTGGTGAAAGGCAAGTGTTGAAAGAATAGAGAATAGGGGAGTCCAAGGAGAAATTCGCAAGATCTGAACTAACTTCTTGGAGATCACTCCGCCTTATTGAAGATGTTGGCGACACGGAATCGATGTGGGCATCGACGAGATCCCGACTAAACCATCCATGTGACGACATCTTGAGAAGGTCAAAAGGGAAAGATGATGGATAAAGAGCACGAGGGTAAACAAGAAATAAAAGGAATGTAAAACAGTAGAAGGCTCACAATGAGCAAGGGTCAAATGGAAGGAGAGCAAAAATGGCGCAAAGGCCGATGTTTTTGATCTTGACCTTAACTCGACTAATCAATCAAACCCAAAGCAATGGATTCACCAACTCGACCCGTGAAGCCGTGAAGGTTCGACAATTATCTTTATGAGTTTTAGATTCAATTTTCAGGCAATTATCTTTTCACGAGTCCTTAGAGCGCTACGCCTATAGGAGAGAGAGTATTGCCGGAAAAGTATCATGTACTTGTCATCCTCTTGTGTAACTTGTAGTATGCACTTTTTAAGGTCCTTGTAACCCTTCCTGGATCCCTACTCAGAAATAGAGGGAGGAAGCCGATAAGCGAAACCAATACTTCAGATCTCGCTCGCAACGGAATCACTCGTGAGCGTGCAAGAACCTACTCAGACGCAAGACGATGAGACATACACCCCCGTGAAGGCGTGGCCTATGCTCGATACTTCGGACAAGGTTAATTCTCTACACAATAGAGAGTCATCAATGCCGACCAAGCCCTACTCGTCTACGTACGATAGAAGTGCCAATACTTCGGAAATCCAGGCGATACACAAGGCAGCCACAGACTGGGTTTTGGGCTCTATTCCTTACGGCGACGCTCACCTCACTGGGAAGGAAACCTTCCTATGCAACCTGAAAACAAATGAGGGCTTTGCTCACCCCAAGGCAATGAGTCCAATAATCAGTTTTATTCAAGTCAAGTATTTTTAGCAGTCCTTTTTTAATTTTTTGTGTTATCACTTGTTTTGAGTAGATTCAATACAAGAGCCTAACATTTTTGGTATTTTTTTTATTCCTATTGATCCAAAATAGAGGGAGAAGGTCGGAAAAGCAATGAAGGCGAAACCAAGATGGAAATCTCACCTTGTGCCTAGATGATGAATGCAAAGATAGAAGACTTACAGTGCCTCCCAACTCTCTCCACGCGGGATGCAAAACATGAATTTATAAACCTAATCTATATGCCGATATGCACATGGAAATCGTCCTAAGTAGGCAATTGCTACACGTGAAGAACCAAATGCTAAGTACTCAGATCGAAGCTAAGTCCGGTCTCTGATGCCGATCGGTGTCCGCCACAATGGATCCTGCCAGCGATGTATACGACCTCTAGCGGCACGTGCTTCGAGTCTGAGTACTTTCGTAATTAATTAATTCTAAGTCCAAACAAGAAGACTATAGGTGCATGCAATGGTTGTTAAGTGTTTGGCCTTAGACTACACGATCAAGCAATCTAAAAACTAAGGGCTCATTCCACAAAAGAAAGAAAACCAAAATCGAAAATCAAAATAAAAAAGGCGATGAAAACGCGGCAAAACTGCGGTGAGCCCCCAAGTGAACAAACACTTGGAGATTGGGCCCGAATGTCCAAAAGTTCAGGGTACCTGTATTATTACAAATTAATAAAATGTCTCTCTCGCACAAAATAATAAAAAGCTAACTATCCTCTCTCTCTCTCTCAAGTCCTCCTGCTCTCTCCTGTCGGCTAGGATAGAATAGTTGGCTCCGCCTCCCAAGGCTGCTCAAGATCCCCTGGCGATCCTCCTCGATCAGTGGTCCCTCGCAAGAAAACAAGAAAGAGATGTCAGACAGTTCCAAAATTAATGATACAATAAGATAAGATAAGCAAAAAAAATGGCTAAGCTAGTGAACAGACACAAGTCTACTCTACAAGCCGATGTACCCCGGCAACGGCGCCATTTGAAAAATGAGAAAAGCGAGAGCCGCTAGATAATGGCCTGACAGATCAAACTCATTGTCGCTGAGGCGAATACTCAAGCTTTCACATTTATCAACAATCAACCCACACAATTAAATTAAGCAATGAAAAGCAAGGATCAGAATTTATTATACCCTACTAAGAATGTATAGTGGTAAGCAAGTAGGGGGTCGAACATAGGAAGTAAAGGAGTAAAGCAAGCAGACAAAGAGTCAAGCCCTATGCCTAGTGAACTACTTAGCCAATTGGGATTTTTGTGGTTTTTGATTTTGTATTTTTTATTTAATTTTTGATTTAACAATTTTGTATTTTTATTTTTTAGTTTTCTAATTTTCTATTTTCTTTTTGTATTTTATATTTTTGTATTTTCTTTTTCTTTAAATAGACTATATATATAAAAGAAGAAAAGAGATAGATAAGATCTTTATAAAAATATGTAAAAATAAGGAAATAAAATGTTTTTGATCTTTTTGTAATTTTATAATATTTTTATGATTTTTATATATTGTTCTGAATTTGTTTGGTATTTTTAAAGGCAAAATACTAGAAAACAATGGACTAAGTTGCTGGCTGAAATCAAAATGAGGATGAAAAATAGTAAACAGTGACAAAAATTCCCCAAATTAATTTTTAATGAAAGACAACAAATAAAGAAAATTCAGGAAAAGAAACCACAATTTTTAGATTTTTATGAAGATTTTTAGAGTTTTTATATTTTTATGGGTTTTCTTTTGTGTTTTTTAATAATTTTTGGACTAGAGTTAAACACAATAAAAGACACAAAATATATTTTTTGGGGAATTTTTAAAGTGTTTTTATAATTTTGATGGACTTTATAATGCACACAGTAGTGAAAATGCATATTTTTGAATTTTTATAAATATTAAAATGCAATAAATATGCAAAATAAAAGTATGCCATGAATCTACAATATCACAGGAGCCTATGGTATTTTTTTGTAATTTTTGGGGCTTTATGGATGCATGAAATAAATAGAGACAACATCAAGAAACTACACTCTTGGCAGGGATATTTTCGCAAATATAGAAAAGTTCAAGGGCATAATAGCAATTTTCCACAAAGTTTATAATGTATTAAACAATTTCCAAGGCCTATTGCCAATATCCAAAATGCCAGGGACACGCCTGCAAAAATGCCAAGCCCACGTGCGTAAGCACGCGCGCCTGGCAGGGGCCTCTAAGCAATTATCAAAAATACCGGGGGCTTAGGTGCAAAATGTCAGAAGTTAACATGTTACAAACATATTTTAGTACTAACATGAAATATACGAAACAACAGTCCCTTGGACGCAAAATAGCCAAGCGCACGTGCTCACGCACGTGCGCCTCACTGGCAAGGGCGCGAGTGAGATTTTAGCAAGTCCGAGGGGCTTAATGACAAAGTTTACAAAAATAACACACTGCCAAGGAAAGATTAGTAATAATAAATAAATAACAAAATTTGGTTGGGCGGACGTGCAATTTACCCAACCAGAGGCGTAATCCAACGGTGTGCCGAGGCCACTTATCCACGTGTCCACTCCAGATCGCGCGATGCCCCTTCGAATCGGACGCTCAGGATTAGATGTTCAGGAGAGGATCGATGGCCTTGAGCCTCGCCAATCAGACGGACGTTGTAGCTTTGGAAGAACGACCTTCATCTAACGACGGGAAGGCATGAGGATGAACCGGGATGAACTTCGCCGAGGTGAGGTTCCTCCGGCCAGATCGCGCTTCTCCGACAGTCAGTAGTGCTCCAAAATGGCCTAGAAGCTTCCTGCAGGTTTCTTCTTCACACCTGGGGCTTCAAAAAGAGGAGGCGGCCTCCTGGTCGCGTCGGCAGAGGTGGAGGAGCCATGCGCCTCCAGGAACCTCCAGCGCGTCTTCAAAATTGCTCCAGGCGCTCTTGGACGCCCGACCTGCAAAACAGAGGGTCAAGGGGGATCGCGGGCAAATTGCCACGACCATCCTGGTGGATGAACTACGACGGGGTGTGGCATTTTGGTGGAGAGGAGAATGGCCAGAGGTGCGCTCCGGCGAGGTGCTCGTGGAGAGCGATTTGATGGGCGAAGAACGGATCGGAGGATGGCAGGGGATTCCTACTGGTGCGGTGAACAAGATGCAATCGAAAAAGAGCGAAGAGAAGGGGAGAAAAGGGGCCTCACCAAGGCGCACGAGGAGGGAACTCCGGCGAGACCTTCGGGGAGTCGACTCGATTCGACACCTCCTTGATCCCACGAGAAGCCCAACGAGTTCCTGCTATCACCAGGAATGTCTTCAAGGACTTAGGTTAGGGTTTCGGTGGTGGAAGAGTGATCAAAGGCGCAAGGGAAGTCGGGGGCATATTTTTGTATGGTTGACGAGGTGGCGTCAAAGACCGATGAAGATCGGCCAAATTGCAGGTCCTAAGCCCAAAAAAACCTTTGGGCGTGTAAGCCCATTCATCGAGGATTAAAAGTTCAATAGTCATCGACACGAGATAAGGTAAGACACGCTCTCCAAAATTTGGAGAAAAACGTCAAAAAACTATTCTGACATGGAGCCAGACCTCGGTCAGGGAGTTGACCGAGGTCAAGCAGGGAAAGGATCTGGTTGGTCCACGTGGACCAACCAGAAAATCCCTGGAAAAAAGGTTTATTAATTCGGTTTAAAATAATAAATGATTTAATTAATTTTTGGTTATAAAATAAAAATGGTTTATTATTTTATAAAATATTTTATAGTGCTTTTTATTTATTTTTTAGAGGTATAAAATAACAAGTTGCCTTTTTAGGCCTATATAGGTATATATGTCTATATATTTTAATATTTTATTTTTATTTTGTATATTTAATTTATTTATTTTTGTCTAATATTTTATAAATTTATAAGGTATTTTTATACACTTAAATATATTTTATTTTATTTTTCCGAAGTATTTTGTACACTTAATAAAATAAGAGTATATTCTATATAGGTGTATTTATAGGTATTATACCTAAGTATTTTATACAGGTATTTTATTTTTGTCTTTTCTTTAGTGTTTTATTCTTATTTTAATATACACAGATATTATAAATATTATTTACAAAATTATAAAAATATAAAATCATAAAAATAATGAATAAAAGAATATTTTAATATGTACAAGTATACTAGTGGGGTCCAAAACTCAACTTTCAAACCGTGACTCCGCAAAATACGAAACCACCTTCATTAAATAACTTATTTAAAATTATATACAATAAAGGTGAGTTTGGTATATTTCGAGTTTTTATTTGAGAGATACAGGTTCGGGAAGTTGGGATTTTGGAAACTTATTCAGATCACAACTTTTTATTAGTACATTATTTTTGAGTGAAATAAATTTTGTATTTTTATTTATTTAATTATCTACAACTTTTATGTACAAAGTTTCTTTATTTGAGGTATAAAAAGTGGAGCCAAAATATGTCTCAAAATGAACAAAGAATGAATAAAATAAAAGGTATTTTTATTGTATTTTGGGCCCTTATCTCCCCCTACTTTATTCATGTCGACCTAGTCATCAAGATGCCTAGGTCTCGGGTTTCAAATCATAAAATATTTACAATATTTTATTATTTTCTATTCTTTTCTTTATTCTATAATTTTGACTTTAAAAACTGCATTTTAGACAATATTTATACAATAATGCATGAATGCTAAAATGCCTAAATTAACAGTATTTACACGCATTTTACTAGGGTTTTTAAGGCCAAAATGATAGAATAAAGATGATGAAACGTAGATTCATTAGCGGTCGAGGGAGGCACTATTCGATGGTGGTTGCATGATCTGGAACGTGCATTTGAGCTGACGGTGGAGAAGCCCAGAGGAAGAGCATGGAAGAACACTTGAAGAGGCAAGCTTCAATTCGGCCTCCAGAGCAGTTCCGGCGACCGGAGGGACTTGTTAGTGGATCAGAAGGATGCTAGGAGGTTCCTACGGCTGCTGGGAGTGTCAGATGGCTCCAAGGACCGTCAGAGGAGAGGAGAAGGTGGCACGGAGGAGAGGAGGCGACAGGGCAGAGTTGAGGAGGTGGCGACGGTCGACAGTCGTGGCTAAGGGAGGAGGAGGCGACGTTGGGGAGGAGAGGCTTGAAGGGGAGGAGGGGTTGCGGGTAGGGTTGGGCAGGAGGCGACGGGGGAGGTGGGTCGAGAGTGGGGGTTTTGGGCAGGACATGGGATTGAAATTTTAGCGATGAAAATATTGGAACCATTTTCGGTTGTCACATGAACCACCGCAAATTATTTTATGTCAAAAGAGTTATTTTTGATGGTCACACAACCACTGAAAATAACCCGACCTTATGTTTCAAAATTTACGGGTTAATATTTGCGGTGACTAACACCATATCTGTCAAAACAAAAGTACTATTTCCAGCGGCTATTCCTGACCGCCGATAATGATACGACGAAAATGCTGCCTTTTCCAGTAGTGTCATTGACATATCACAATACATCAGGAATTCAACATATTAATACTAAAGGCAATTAGGATATTATTCATCTTAGCATAGGCATCGTAGCATCAATAGACACAATGCAAATTAGTGGCCTCAAGTTAATAATTCAAGCTCAACCAAAATCAGGCGATTCACAAAGCTCTCAAAAGATCCAAGATCAACCAAGCATAAGGGCAAAACAAGGGAACAAAACACATGTACAACAGACTCGGTTATACCGGTATAAGAGTCTATTACTGAACCAAACATTTGGTCTAGTGGCAGAGCAGTGGCTCCCACAATGGAAAGACCAAGGTTCGAAACCCACTGCCCTCCCTTCTACCAGAAAAAAGGTAATGAAGGATGGGGGTAAGGGTATGAACCTGAATCTAAAAAAAATAAGAGTCTATGTACCAGTATGCCCAACAGACTCGGGTATATCGGTTCAAACATTACATACCAAGTGTGAAGATTCTCTCCACACATGACTTAAGAGAAAACAAGACGAGCGCTGAAATCTATACAATCAAATATGAAAATTGGAGCACTCCGCTACATGCCGCACTGATTGTTCACTGTTTGAACAAATCGATATTGCCAGTTATTCGAGCTATATCGCTCGTCTTTTCTAGATATCGTTCAAGCACATGTTCGATATGGAACAACCATTATGAACAGTCCCCCTCCAGGTTGGAACAGTCCCTTCCCTTTCATATGCAATGTCTTAAGCTTAACGCAATAGAAATATTTCCTCTTCATACTTTGTTTGCATACAATTGGATTTTCTACTAGCAGTAGCCAATATATAAAATCAAATAATGCGGCAGCAACATCTATATGTATAAGTGCAACATAAATCTTGCATGCGCATCTTCATCATATTCAATAAGCATCCCTTACATGTCTCACTCCAAAATCCAATATAGCTCTCTATCAAAAAAAGAAAGGAAAAACAATCACCTGAAGTGAGATTTCTAGATCATCATGCCCGGAGCATACACGTATAGTCGGAGTATATTACGAAGTATCCACTCCTCGAGCATACAACATGTATCCTTCAGGCGAAGATAGTAGAAAGTACGAAAAAGAGAAGAACGAATCGTAGGGATCAACAGCCTCTACTCGCAATCAGACTGTTCAGATTAACTCTCTCCGTATCGATGGAGGCCTCCACATATGATCACTTCTCGGGTATCTACACATGCTTCCTCTATGACTCTCATCTTACTGGTGATTGACATTCTCTGGATATATCTGCCATCAGGAGATGAGCACAATTTCACGACGAGTTGATCGCAACCTTGATTATCTAGAATGAAAGAAGAAAATTACCGGAGAAAATCTCTCCTCTTTGTAGCTCCGCGTACGAAGCTTGATCTCTCCCCTATGAGTAGTGAACTCCTCCAGCAGCTCTGCGCCGAACTGATCCGTGTCGTGGCCACTGTTGTCTTCGCTGTCTATTGCAGAACCTTCGCATCCCTGCACATGATAATTTATTGTTAACAATGTGATCTACTATGATACGTGCCTTGGATTACACCTGTTTTGGAGGATCCGATCAACAACACAGACAAGCAAAAAACAAACAAAGAAGAAAATACGCACAACCCCATAAGACAGTGATTTATAATGGTCAACAATGAACCTGCATCTACAACTCACACCAGACTCCTCTTTTCTTTCACAAAAATAATAGAGGAAGTACGATGGAGGTAATTGCTCTCGAGGACACTCTTATGCCACAACTCCGGGATCATGGTTATAGGGTGAATGACGAGCGATTACCTATATACCACTGGTACATTAAAAATCACCGAAAAAAACATAAGAATATACTTCGGTAAATTTCTTATTGTACTCCTCACACTAACCCTTCTCTTCTGTTTTCACGAGACTGATAGAGTCAACAATGAGCGGAGGCCTTCAAACTAGGGTTACATGGTTGTATTAAATTACCAATATAACCCTTGTATATAGAAATTTGCACATACACTACTAATCGGACTTCACAGGAGAACCCAATAGCATGATTAATTGAATAAGTCATACCATGAAAGCAAAACTTGCTGGCAGATGAGGAGCTCAATTACTTCCTCGTATTCAGCGGCATCCAATTCATACAGGTACTGAGGGTGGCAGAGCTTTGGGAGAATATGCTGCCTGATGCAGATGAGAAGGAAAAACGGCATTGGAAACATGATCCCCGCGATCGGTATCCAGGTCACCCCAAAAGCACATCAGGAAGTATGCAAACTGGAACAATGTAAAAGCAGCAATATACTTGAAAGGAACAGATTCCACAAAGGAAGCATGATCCCCCTCCAAGATCCTACACCAGCAAATCACAATCCAACAAAAAACAGTTCATCATCATACTAGACAGTTTGTGATTCAAAGTTAAACATTCAGTTGAGTCATGTGAACAAGACATACTTGTAACGACGGCGGGGAGGTTACGAAGAGAAGCAATATCCGCTCCCAGAACTGGTTGCCGGGCAGGCTGTCTATTGCCATATAAGCGAAGTAACCCCAAAGGACTGAAGAAGGAATCTGCTTGATGATTGGCATGAATGCAACACAAGCACCAACGAGTAGAGATTGCAAGAGGTTAGATACCCTCTGCTCGTTAACTCTAACCGGTAAATGTGCATCGATGTGCTTCTCGAGGTCCAGCGATCCTTCTGCGGTTCCGTTATCCTTGTCATCCTTCATCACCGCATCTTTCAAGTCCTTCAGCTCGCTGGCTGCCGAGACGGGCTGTAGACACACGATCCAAAGCATAATTATACTGATTTTAGACACAAACTTCATACGGATATTGCTTAAGTAACACTCCACAGTTCGCATTTATCCATTTCTATGAAGACCTCTTCAATCTTTCCATATATCTCTGAATTGGTGGCTTGATTCCTTATTCCTTCTTTTGCTGTCTTGACCATCTTCTTGCGTATCAACTGTCGAAAACCACAATATGATCCATGGCGTAAAAACAGACTGTAAAGATTAACTTCGGAAGTTAGTAATTCACCTGCTTTTTAAGAACTGCCAAACTCCTGGTGTGCATTGGGGACTGAGGAAGAACACCGTTAGAAGGCGGAAGCCCGAGCAAACCGCATATAAAAACCTTGAGATTTTCGAAAAATAGTTATAGCAGAATCCCGGTTGAAATGATATTCGCATTCTCAAGTTAAAAAAGTCTTGCATACCATGAAACCAAGGATCATGATGTCGTAATGGTAAGCAGAAGAATTCTTGAGATTGAACTCCTTTTGCTGCGCCATCTGCGATGCTACGCTGTGATCGAAGAAGTAGAGCCCAGCGATCATCACGGCCGGTATGATGGCGGCAAAGATGTAAACAGGAGGGACCATAAATAGATCCTGCAAGTGAATGTAAAGATGCTATAGATCATTACAAAATACGAGCGTAAACTATGCGTATGTGCAATCATCGCGAACCTTGGCAACTACCCAATGATATCGAGAGCCAGAATCCCATGGCATAGGGCTAAAAAGCCTCCTGGGAACTCCGGAAGGAAGATCACGAGGAACAGCGTAGGATAGAGCAGTCCAGAGAACCACCATACAAGGAACACCATAGTCTGCTGTGAAACTTCTAAACCACCCTGCAATAGTTCTTGTTAGATTTCCGATCATATCGGGCCTTCTACGGCTAGAATTGAATCTGATTTAGTCACAAACCTGTTCCATACCGCCACGATCGAGCCTCTCGACTCTTCAGAGATGTGTAAACTAATCCGACAGTGAATATGACTCCCAGAAGCCCATTAATGTAAAGCCACTGGAATTGATACTGCGGCAGTCTATGATCTTCTCCTTCAGGTATCCTGAACTCACTCAGAACTCCCTTGATCGCTTCTTGGAGGAAAAGAACTGTGATCAACATGCCGAAGAGCTCACCAGCCACCCTCGTAAACCGGTTTATTATCACACACGCGTTGATATCGCTAGTAGAAACAGCATTATCGCTGTCCAGAAGCAGACCCTATAGAAGAAAATGTAAGATTAAGAGGTAGAAATGTGACCGAGCTGAGAAAAACGGATGAGATTTTTTACCAAGCAGTCCACGCCAAGAAAAGGCGACCTCCGAGCTCCTCCCGTCTGCTCGCAAACGCGTACAGATACGAGTACATGATCACTGTTGGTTCAGCAACTCCTAGTATCAAGAGAGGCTGGCCCCCGAATATCGAATGGATCACACCACAGATTGCAGTGGAAGCCAAAGTCTCCGCAGTGCTCAGCTTCCCATCTATCGTAAAATCACGGAATATGGTCACTCGTGGTTTACGATCATAAGAAATACATGTCGCAAAGTTGCACAAACCTGTATCTCTTCTCAATTGCTCGCCAAAGGCGATGACAGGAAGCGCAGATGCGAAGAAGATGTAAGCAGTTGGAGCCAATATCCTGAAAAAAATTTTCAAAATGTTTTTTAGACAACAAACACAACAACATTGAGCATTCGAAAGCGCGTACTTGATTCCTGAACGCAATCCGTTCGTCCAATCTTGCTTGTAGCAGGACGCTCTCCCGTTTATGTCATTGATGATCCCCTTGAATGGAGTCCTGATGTGCTCCATTCCGAGGA
This sequence comes from Ottelia alismoides, assembly GCA_037367405.1. Classification (NCBI taxonomy): domain Eukaryota; kingdom Viridiplantae; phylum Streptophyta; class Magnoliopsida; order Alismatales; family Hydrocharitaceae; genus Ottelia; species Ottelia alismoides. Next base: position 15,529 of record JAZKJV010001621.1, read on the forward strand.
GAAATCTGCAAAATTTTAGGACAGGTTGGTTGTCAATGAAAAAAATCAATGCATATTGAATGTTCCCTGCCAAGAACCGATCGCGAAAGAAATCGACCTAGAAAGATTTCAGTTCACAAGAAAAAATACAATGAAAATGACAACTTTATAGATCAACGGCAGGTAAAGAAGATCCAATGTCAGTCTCCCTTTCTACGAGCACCGAAAATCTGGGTGATCTCCATGTCATCTTCCAACATTTCCGGGTCCCTCATCGCCATTATTATTTTTTCCAAGATCCCAAACAACAGCCTTCCTTCCTTTCCATCTCCATTAGATCCAAAGATATCATGCACGCGTCAAACTTTTGGATCTTTCTTTCATGACAGCCAAGATTGTAGAAACATGTCCTCAAGTAGGAATAAAAATTCAATCGATTTCCATTATGGAAAAGCGTTAAAGTTTGCATGGTAAGAAGCAGTTGGCAGATCCATGACAGAAACCACCAATCTATGTAGAACAAAGTCGTGAATTAATGCGAAGAGACGTAAACGATCGATGGTTGACGTTATTTTGTTTTACGTACGAAGGACGAGCGAGCCTCCACCTTCGCAGAAGCCGCCCGTCTGAGTAAACTGATGGCAATGGGAGGCAAAGGACGGTAACACGATAAAGAGCAAGGTAGGACGACGAGAAGGTTTGAACAGAGCTCCAGCTTGTGGGATGGAAAGGGAAGGGCAAGTGCCCTTCTCTCTTTCCTCCCTTTGTATTATCTCTCTTTCTACTCTCTCTCTCTCTCTAAAAATTAGATTTAGATTTGGAATAGAGAGAGGAAGAAATTGGAAGAGGAAGAGAGCAGGAGCGAAAGAACGAAGATGAGGGTGCGTGCAAAAAATACCCCGCGAGTCACGCGGGGCCCACGACCCCCACGCTCCCGCGGTGTCCACGTCTGCGCCATCTGGCACCGTTGGATCCATTGCGCTGTGGGGATTCCAAGCCGTCCGATGGAGATCCCAGATATATTCCCTGGAATACAAAGATTAATATCTTAAACTGTGTTGATTTATTTCTTTCCGATAATCTTGTTTTGATAATTAAATTTAAACGTAACAATTAAGAGCATCTTGGCATTACGAAGGACCGTTATTTTCTAAGTATATCAATCGGTTTCTCACAAAAAAACGCGCCGGGAAGGGGGGGGGGGTAAATTACATAAAATTATGTTCTTTTATTTTTCGTAATATAAGTTGTACTCCTGACTTCTTATAAAATTCACATTCTATCCTTTTTTATATATTAGTTATATCCCTACTTTACTTCCACAGTTGCATAAAGGTTCTTAAATTGTAGGTAACTTCAATTTTTGTGTTCAAATGCTCTCTTCTTTTGTGCGGTTTTTATCGCTTGTGACGTTCTTAACTCCTGCAATATCATTTTTGTCCCTCTTTTTTGCAATGTAAGTTGTGCTCATGACTTCTTATAAAATTCACATTATGTCTTTTTATAATGTTAGTTATATCCCTACTTTACCTCAACGGTACCTCAACGGAAGGGCATAACTGTGAATTTCATAAGAAATCAAGACACAACTGATATTACTCAAAAGAGAGGAGAATAATTGATATTGCAGAAGTTAAGAAGGGCACATATGATAAAAATCCTTCTTTTCAGTAAAGATTTTTATTCTCGATACTTTTGTTTTAATGAAAAATTGGGATATGTTTGAGCCATTTTATTCCATTTCCTTTGTCGTGTTTAGAAAATATGGGATATGTGATAGCTACTGTGAAATAAATAATGTGAACAGTTGATAAAGGGTATTGTGGATTTGTGGTATAAGAAATGAGAACGGTTAGTCCTGAAATAAAGGAAATATGCGATAAAGGAAGACGTCTAAAGAATTCTAAAAATGGGGAGCAATAAGGGGAAGCAGAATATTTATTTATGAAATGAGGAATGAGAACAACTAGTGTAGGAATAAGAAAAATACAAGATAAAGAAAGAAATCTCTTGGTATTTTCTTCATTTTTATTCCTCAAAAGTACACGCACTCCAAATTGAAAATGTCGTACCATTTCTTTTAGATTTATTTCAATGTGATTTGGGGTTTTGTCTTTGAAACAGTTGCCCAAGAACGAAACTGTTGATTTTTACAAATGTAGGTAAGATATTGAAATTGGTTCTATAATTAAGGAGCTTTCGTGTAATTACCCAAAAAAATCATATATTTTGTTCAAGTAAGCTTGATCTGAACCCTGACCTCAAAAGTTACGACTACCATTGACTTTTGTTTCCTATGATATTCTAACGATGAATTGTAAAAACAGTGTAACATATGTTCATAAAAAAGATTATACAAAGTAAACGTGATTTTTTACACCACGACCCCTAAAACAAAATCTCGTTCAATTACATCATCACTCATATATCATCTCAGTAACTCATAGCGTAATTATAAATAGGGATTTTTACACCCATAACCCTGAGTAATTCTGCACATATAGTCATAATCCTACGTAATCGTGAATTACATCAAGAACCCTCAATAGTCTTAATTCTCGCCATAACTCCCAAGTTAACTTTCATCCAATATTCCGTTAACTATGACGACATCCGTCAAATATTTTCTATTTTCTACCCTTTAAGTTATATTATTTATAAATGAGTACACTCCTCCCTCCTCCCTCCTCCTCCACCTCCTCCCCCTCCCCTCCTCCTCCCCGTCGACATGGGAAGCCCAAGCAGAGCCCCCGAGCTCCCCCGGCCCCATCGCCTACCCTCCAACCCAAGCAGAGACCCGAGCTCCCCCCGACCCCCCCCCCCCCCCCCCCGCCCACCCTCCAACCTAAGCAGAGACCCGAGCTCCCCCGCCCCCCTCCAACCCCGCCCACCATCCAACCCAAGCAGAGACCCGAGCTCCCTCGACCCCCGCCCACCCTCCAGCCCAAGACGGTCCCTATCCCCCCCCCCCCCCCCCACACACACACAGCTCAGGCTGCCAACCCCTCCCCCGTCGAGCCCACCATCCCCGTCTCCTACCTGAAAAGCCATCCTCACCCCGCGCCTCCCTGGAAGCGCCCCTCCCTACGACCCGCCGCCTCTTGCATTGAAGTGTACCCCCTCCCCTGCGCACATGCAAGGCCTCCTTCCTGCGAGCCCTGCCCCTCCCCGGGAAGCGTCCCTCCGGCCTGGCCACCATCGCCTTCTGCCTGGAGATACCACTAGTTTATATTTTATTTTTATTTTTTTTAAAATAGTTGGATAGATCGTGAGTTCAATTACCCAACAATATGATTGGGTTAACAGAAAAACTAACAGAGGGTTATGGATGTGAAACGGAGTGATTATTTTGGGTTTGTTGTGTAATTCACGATTTATGCAGGATTATGATTGTAATTGTAGAATTACTCAGGGTTATGGAAGTAAAAATCCATTATAAATATTACACGTGTTTTGATGCAATGGGATACGATTTCAGGGGATGCGTGTAAAATTCTCTAAACAAAATAGATTTTTTTAGTACTAGAAGGGGGTTGGAGGGGGGATTCGAATCATGGTATTTTTTAATGGAAGCCACTGCTTCTACCTCTAGACCGTTAGGAGCTTCCAAACAAAATGGAATTGGGAATGTAAGATACTGCTGTTTAATTGGGACTAAGAGAACATATGAATCAATCCTTTAATATGTATTTTCGAAGAAGTATGCGTGCTCGACAGACATTGTAAAAAATAGTCGGTCTTTCAATATAGATTTGAGCAAAAATATGTATAGCCGACTTTACTTAAAGTTGAAGAATGTTTGGACATTTTTTAGGTATGCTCACTGATTTCTATATTCCTATATTTGACTATTAAAATGTGGGGTTTTAACTCCATGATTATGCAATTACAGCTACGCGTTACTTTTTTTCAATAACACTTATGCCCTTATATTCCTTCAAAATTTGCAATTTTGCCCTTATGCTAAGATGAAATGGAACATATTGTAATTACAAAAGGGGTAGATCTGTGGATTTTATAAGAATATTCGGACAAGTATTATATCAAAAAAGGAAGTGGTATAATCATAATTGCATGATCTTGAAGGAGGCACAAGTGTTAAAAACCCTGAAATATATAAAAAATAAAGTGTGTGATGTGCACTTTTGGGATCTTTTCCATAGACGCCCCTTTAAGGTTTATAGCCATTTATATTACATAATTGTTCTTTTATTATTCATAATTACAAATGATACACCTGCAAGTTCACTTTTTCCCCTTAAATGCTCCCTAAATATGTAAAGTTAAGAAATTGTTTATGTTAAGAAAAATGGTGTTTATTTTAGTGCAATTAATGTTGATAAAAGATCCCGATGGGAACAATTCCCCTGTTTAAATCGAAGCAGGAGAAAAAAAACAATGGTGATGAGTTGGACCTTGCATGCTATATCAAATCCAAGGTAAAATGCAACAATGGATAAAATTAAACAAAAGCTCGTCAACAGATGCACGTATAAATTTTAATGTGAAAATCCCCCAATGTGTGTAAAGTTGATCACAAGATCAAAGTAAGCATTATAATCCAATCAATCTCAAATGAAGGATTTATACAAAGTCGATCCACTATGCGGTGATGTAAAACACTAAAGAATAGGTGGAAGTATTAAGAAAAAAACCATCAACTTTGTACTACAGCTTCCTAGGAATGGTGGCTTCCTTTTATTTTATTAGGTCCTTTTTCTCTAGATTTTGCAGCTTTGTATTGCATTTAGCAATCTTTGGTAGGGTATGAATCGAGGTGTGTATAGATTTGAGATATTTTGCTTTTGAAATATGTATAAGGCTCGAGTGGCTGATTGAACTAGACTGGAATTGGGTGTTGCATCCTAAATAATTTTTCATTACACTTAGCATTCCTGGCATAAGGTCACAATCCTCATGTAATGAAGCAACCGTACTAAAAAGGACAATTCATCGCATCAACTCAAATAAGAACAACATATTGTTTGGCAATCGAGGATTTAGTCAAGGTAAGTGCACAGTGCAATAATTTCACAACATCATCACAAACACACAAATAATAAGTACAATATTCACCTCACATAAAATATACATTTTTATATATGTACAATGTTAATTTGTTAGATATTTTAACTTTATGTTTAAATAATTTAACATGTTTTTATGCATATTCATGCATTTTTTTTATTAAGTTTTAATTTGATTCTTTCCGGCTAACTTCATGAAATGAACATTCATCGCATCTCGTATTTACATCTTACTAGTTCCTACCAAGACACTAATTCCAAATACTTGAGAATGGAAAAAATAATGTAGCGCTTAGTATAGAAATCTATGCTCATCAAAATCAAGATAAATAAAAAAATGCTCTCAAGAGCTTAGATTCAACTTTCAAGAAACTCACTACATATTTTTATTAGAGAAAAGGGAGTATGCACCCTGGTGCATGTAATTTTACATGCACCAGGGCTTATATCTCCCATATTTTTTAATTTTTTTGGGTAAAATTAGCACCAGGGTGCATATTCCCCATCCTCATATATTAAACTCATATTTTGGCGTAAAGCTCGACCCACTTCAATTTTGGGCTTGGATCACGCCTGCTTGACTCAATGCTCATCCCTAATTCTAGCTCAACTCTTGATAGTTAACATAAAGAGTTAGACACGCATCAAATATATGTTAATTGATTTGTTCATGTTAAAAAAAATCTTAAAGTGGAGATGATCATTGCATTGTTCGTGAAATCCAAGTACAAAGTGTTTAGCAACAATTTTTACTCGATTATATTTCAATTATAAATCGATGTGTTCAGTTGGTTGCATTCTTCATGGGTTTTTAGATTTGATTATTTCGAAATTGGTCGGTATACACCAGCTTTTCTTTCGTTTTCTAGTGCTTGTGAACCAATGATTTATTGATAGTTCGGAACATTAAGTTCGTTGGATCACGTAACACAAGCTCGAAGAGAGAGATTTCTGCCAAAAAAAACTCATACTCATCTCATGAAGGATTCTATCACGATCTTCAGAATCGATACTTGATTCAATCGTGTGATTAAGTGTGCATACAATTCTATCAAGAGTTCCATGCATAGATTGACATGCATCTCAAATGTGATATGGTATAAGTTGCAATGCATGATGCCAACTTAAATCAAGAGTCATGTTTTGCTCAAAATCCAGTTGAAGAAGAAAATCCACATCCATCTCACTACGTGCTTCCATCCACCACTATCCAGTTAGCCCAAAACGCGTCATCAAATCTCCACCATCCGCCCCGCCACGTCCTTCTTTGGACGGATCAGATCAATCTTCCTTGTCTCCCCACTCTCGCAAGTTGGATGTGATCGACCAAGTTCTCATCACCTCACCTTCGCTGCAAAGAGGAAGACCTTCATCATCTCTCCATATATAAAAAAAATAGCTGGATCTCGAATCTCGATTAATTGGAAGAAGCTTCGACGATGAAGGGCGGATCGCAGCAGCTCGATCGGGGGAGGGAGGGGGAGGAGGAGGAATTCGATCATGGCGACTCCGATCCCCTCCTGAAGGATCGCTCGATCGCCCCCTCCGACGCGGCCGGATCGCACGAGCTGAAGCCGCTCGTCAGATCGCCGGAGATCGGAGAAGCGCACCACATCGAAGACGACATCGAGGCCGCGTCCGCGCCCTGCTGTCGCATCTGCCTCGAGTGTGATAACGAGCCTGGTGAGCGAGATTCATGGAGCTCTTCTTAGTTTTTGGTTTTCTGATCAGTTTACGAGGTCGATCGTTTGCGGCGATTGTCGGGAGTTAGGGTTTTTTCTGGAGTTTGCGGAGTGTTCTGGAGATTTGGGGATTGTTTGATGATAGAGTGGGGATGGGGATGCGGAGGTGTTAGAACTGCAGGTGTGATCTTTGTCGTGAAGGTCAATGGTGAATGGTAATCGATGGGGACTGGGGAGGGTATAAACTGAGTTGAAGCGAGGTGCAGATCGAATGGGCAAATATACCTCCATTGATGAACTCTTTTACCTTTTTGAAATTGATTGATGGAGGTTTAGACTTTACATCATGGTTTGAAATTAATTTGATTGTTCGAAAATCTCGCATTTCCATTCGAAGGAGATGCTCCTGCAACTTTTTATGGCTGACTGAGAACCCTGATGTAGGCCCGGAAGCACATTATGTTCCTGCCATGGAAATTGCAAACCCTGACGTTGACCGACGCAAGTTGTCATTATTTTGAGTTTATGAGATTAAAAGATTCTGGGATTGTTGATGTAGGAAAATCTTGAAATTTAGCAAAATTTCAAAATCTCATCGTCAAATTAGGGTATAATTTTTTAGGTTGTTAGATGAACGCCTTCACACACCCCTTTCCCTCACCTTCCTTCTCTTTTCCCCACTATGTTCGCTTGTTTGCATCAAGTGGAATCAATGCATACATCCAATTTGTTTTCACGATTTGACATTCTGCACAAGCGCACACCGAGAAGATTGGTATAAAAAAGGTCACAAGTCCTTGCCTTATTATTTATAGTTCTTTTGCGGAACTACAACAATCATTTGCAGAACTGCATGTTTCTGGTGGCGAAGCCAGCTTAGCTTATGATGGGATTACAACAAGATAAAATCAAAATCATTAAAGAAGAACCAAATTTCCCACAAGAAGCCTTGAGGGGGTTCACATATATAGGTCCCCTGTCTCGTCTCTTCATCGAAACAACGCTTAATTCCCTTTTCCACTATGCAACTACCACAATTATAGATGATTCTCCGAGTTTAATTGTTTGTGTCGAAACATAGGAACCATAGACATTTACAGAGAATGTCAGTAGCAGAAATGAAAATGCTAAGGTGGATGTGTGAACACATACGTAAAGATCGAATTCAGAATGATGCAATCAGAAGGAAAGTTAGTGTAGTTCAGATCGAGGATAAGATCTGAGAAAACCGTCTAAGGTAGTTTGGCCATTTACAAAGGATAACTGATGCACCAGTTAGGAGATGCGAGTTTTGGGATGTTGAGTCGGCTAAGAGATGGCGAAGAAGGTCCAAGAAGTGTTGGAATGACTAATGGGACTATATGACGGGATCTTAATTTTTTTGAGTCTAAGCCCGCGAATGACCCAAGATAGATTTGAATGGAGGTAAACAATCCATGTAGCTGACCATACTTAATGCAGGAATATGTTTGTTGTTGTTGTATAGATGGACTATCTTACCAATTGCAAGTAGCATTGTAGCCATTCATTGTTGTCTCTACCTTGGTCATTCGTAATAACCCTTGAAACCACGAGTTGCAGGCCTACTATCGCAGCCTTCACGATCCATTGTCGGCACACACATGCAGCCATTCTCAAATGCCTACATGTCTCCATTTAAGGTCGTCACTTTGACCTCCCAACCATGCCTTGATCCATTCGAGATCAATCTCCCTCATGTCTCTCAAGGCTGTAGCAAATGTTCCTGACCAAAGTTTCCATGCATTGTTTTTTTTGGAGTTCTTACATATCAACATGTCTACCTTGAGAATCATAAAATACCCAATTTACTGCAATAAGATTGTTGGCACTAATGTGAGGAGAACAACCCCGCTTTCCTGCAAAATTTCTACTACCCATGCTTGCTGTGTCTCTTGCCATACACCATTTTTGTTATGTCTGCAATCTCTATTAACCATGTTGTCTAAGCCTCCACCTTCCAGACTTGCTACTGCATATGATCAACTCATTATTTGGGAGGTCCTCTACATAGGAATAGAGATTCGGAGGTATCAGATAAGTTAGGTCAAAGAGCTGACTTAACGAGATCGAGATAACCAAAACCTGTGTCATATGCTATCACGATATATGTACGCATCCTCTGACCGGAGACAAATGCATTACTATATGTCTAAGTATGTACATTAGGCAAACCATTAGGTTGATGACCTAATCAAGGTCTATACACCAGTGAGCTGGTGTGCTTACAAGGGCATAGGAGTAACACGATCTCTCAAAGGGACCATACAGATTCACTACTGAGTCAATTTTCGGGAAGAAGGTGATATGCATGTATAAATAGGAAATTATGACAAAATTAGGGTTTTCCTATCAATTCAGTCCGTAAAAAAATATATTATTACTGTTGAGAATTTTGTGTTATATTACTATTTTACGAGTTTCTTATTTCTCTGTTCTTATTGTGTAATTTACCCATTAGGTTTTCTCTCTTCTATATACAATAACCCTTGGGTTCTATGAATAAACAACAAATTATTTCCTTCCACATGGTATTAGAGCGGCGGTCATAGACCGGAGCCTTGAGACCCACCTCCAGCCTCCGTTTCCGCTCTTCAGTACGGTAGTCCGCAACTGCTCCCAGTGGCATCATTGCCCCCTTGGATAGCGGCAACGCCGCAACTAGCTGCAACAGCCGCGGCGCCAACGCGACCCAACGACATCATTGCCTCGACTGCTAAGTGGCAGCACCATCCGACGATAGTAACATCAGTGCAACCCTAGAGGCGGCGTTGCCCAGGCCACTCCTGTTGCCCTAACAACAGCACCGCCGCACCGTGCTGCTGTAACAGCAGTCCCGACGGATCTGTTGGTGTAGCCCAGAAGCCTTATCACCGTCATAAGACCTCCCACGATGCTTGGTGGCCCTCCTGCTACCTTGAGGTCGCAGTTTTGGGTCTGATTTTAGAGTTTTTTTGGTCTGATTTACCATATTTCAGTTCGAAATCAGAACACGTTTCGTCTAAGCGTGGTTGTGGTATGAGTCTACGCCCACAACCACTCCCTTTCATGTCTATTTAGACACCTCGTGATTTGTCCAAGGTCCCAGTTCTATGTCCACGATGCCATAAAGTAGAGTTGATATGCCATCTACGAGTGCTTTCAAGGGTCCATCACCTATTGTCATGATGGAGGGCACAAACTACAAGTTGTGAGCGGTGCATTTCATGAATTTGCTACAAAGCCATGGTAAAAAGCATATTCTGACGCAGGGTGAGCCGACGAACAAGACTGGGACAAACGTTTCATGGGAGGCAGATGATGCATATGCCAGGGTGTGATTATCTGGTACCGTCTCTGTTGATATAGCCAATGACATCCTAAGTTAACCCATAACATTGGCGATGTGCAAGGTTGCAGAAAGCGGTAGTCGGTACTCGATCGGTGGGGTCACTGACTAAGGATTAATCGGTTGCCGGACGACTAATCGGATTTAGTCGACCATTAGTCGATTTTGCCTTTTTTAATATTTTAAATATATAAATCAATTTTTATACACATATTCTTATATATTTACACTGATCTGTATATTTTCTATACTATCATAATGAAATAAAAGAAGTAATTGTCTTTAAATATAACATTGAGCATATTAGAATAAGTTTGCTTTTAAAAAAGTCGAAAAACTAAAAAAAAATATTATGTAAAAGTCGCCTGAATAGTCGTCCCGATTAGTCGGGTTGACTGACTAGTGATCGCCTTGGCCTAGTCGAGTCAGCTACCCCGATTCGACTAGTCAGGCCAACTAATCGGCCTAGTTGACCGACTTTTACAACAGTGGCGATGTGGGATATCCTCGAAGGAACATACTCTCAAGTGAGTAATGAGTCGGAGATATTGCGATTCCAACATGATATCTTCACAACCGAACATGGTGATCGTCCTCTTCACGCCTTGTATACATCTCTGAGGGGTATGTTTGAGCGATTCCATAGCTGCATACCCCTGACAGCCTTACCAGAACAACATAGGGCATATAGAGGTTCTATCATGACCAGGGTATTTCTGGCTGTTAACCGAGAATATGATTCGACTCGCTCTCAGCTTCTCACCGATGCTACCATACCTCCTATGGAGGAAGCGTACTGCAAACTGAGCAGATTGAGTATCCCTTTTGTCACGTCTTCTCAGACATCGTCAGCTATGGCAGCTTCCCGTGGTAGGTGATTCATCTCCTTTCAGAGGACGAGGCAAATGGGGCAAAGGTGTTCCACATCCATGCCACCCATACTGTCACCAATCAGACCACTCATAGGGCGCATGCTACTCCAAGTATGGTTTCCCACCATCGGCCCGTGCTACTATGCATGTTCAGACTGCTCATGATCTCACTGATCATCGTTACGATGACTTTGTTTCTCGTTTGAGAGAGATCATGCTACTAGTCGCCAGATCTTCTAGTATTTGTCCATCAGATATTGCAGCTTCTACCTCTACTAGTATTTTAGGTATTACTCATGCATTTACTGGTCTCTCTAGATCAGATCCTTCATAATGGATAATGGACTCAGGAGCATGGAAGGCCGTATCGATATTGATATCGTTTCGATATTGTATCGATATGATATTTCGACGATATATCGATGATATATCGCCGAAATATCTCCCATATCGACGAGCCTTTGTGAAGAAAATGCCTGGAAATCAGGATCTATCACCATATCGGTGCCCATATCGGTGCCCATATCGGTCCCATGTCGATATCGATATATCGACGATATATCGCAGATATTTCCTTCCATGCTCAGGAGCTTCACATCATCTATGCGGAGATCGCTTGCAGTTTGGTACTTATAGTCCAACACAACCAGGTAGATAAGTGGTGATTACTGATGGGACACTGATGAATCTCGTATTCATCATGCTAAAAGCCGCAAATTAAACTCCTAGCTTAAGCATTCCAATAAAAATCATCTTTAATTCTTTATTTTTATCCTGTATTATATTGTGTATAATTTACCATTATTTTATTGTATTTAATTTGCTTTATATTTCTTGTATTTATTTTATCCTAAAAAACCCCTAAAAATTAGGTAGAATAATTGTCTATAATTCACTGACCCTTTAAAAAGACTAAAAATACAAAAACAAATCAAAGATAAAAAGCCAGTATTTTTATCCCTTAAAAATACCCCCTAAAATACGTTTTGTACTAATGACTTCTTTGGCTTTTTGTCCAACATGAAAGTTGTAGATCTCGTCGAGACGAGCAACTTTCATGTTCTGACTTTTTCTTAATTCGGCCTCTAACTATTTCTTTTGTATTTTTCTTTGTAGTTTTACTTTGAATTTTTCTGATTGGGCCATGTTGCGCCCACTGGGCCGTCCACATGGCCCGCTCCTCTTTCCGCCACCCGGCGCCTCCCTTGGCCGTTGGATCTACCCCTGATCGCTCTCATCTCCGTCATCCGTCACTGCTCTAACATCAGCCGTCAGATCTCTGATGAGATCTGATCTTAACCGCCCACCCCCGCCCCAATCTCAACCGCACGATTCTCTCCATCATCCAACGCTCCACCCCGCGCCACGTCTCCTTCAACCTCCGCCGTTCGATCATATCCGATCCTACGCTTACTCAAGCGCCACGTCACCCCCTCACCCCTCGCCGTTGGATCTCACCCAACTCTCCATCTGGGCCGCTCTTCAGCGCCCATTCTCCACCGCACGATCAGATCCTCGGATCTGATCGTGGCCCTCCGCTCGCGCTCCACTCCCAACCGTTGGATCCCACGATCCAACGGCCATCGCATCGTCTCCTACCTCGCGTAACCCCCGCCCCAGCCGTTTCACCTCGCGCACACACCTCCCCCTTCCATTTTTGGCCGCCACCTCCGACCATCCCTCCTGCTCGTAACGCCTCCCCGACGTAACCCTTAGATCCGCCATCCTCACGCACCTCATCAACACTGTCTCCATCACTCCTCATCATCACGACAGCCGTTGCAAAACCTCCTCGCCACCACCCGTAACACCACCTCCTCCGCCTATAAAAGCCTCACCGGCTCCGCCAGCTCTCCACCGCACCTTCCGCGCGTCGCCACCACCTTCCTCAGGCCTCCGCCGGTCGTGTGTCGATCGGCCGAGGCCTCGCCGCCGCCGTGCCCTCGCACTTCGGCCGCACCGCCCCGCTCCCACCGCCGCTTCCGCCCTTCATCGTGACCTACAGGCACCGTTGGATCGGGCGGTGGCCCTTGATCCAACGGCCTCCGCTCAGCCACGCGTCACGCCCCCGAACCTCGACGCCCGAACCTCGCCTCAGCTCGGACCACAGGCTCGCGTCGATCGCACCACAACCTTGACCCCGATCTTGTGGTTCTTCATCCGCGCCTGAGCATATACATCCGAACCTCAGGCTCGGATCCCCAAGCCTCAGAGCCGCCTTCGAGCCTCCTGCGCACGTGCTGTGCACGTGCGCTTTGGGGGCAAATTGCATCAGAGCCCCTCTTACTTTTCGAATTTACATTTATACCCCTGCCTGGGGTAAATTGCAGAGGAGCCCCCCGACTTTCAGAAATTACAGATAAGCCCCTCCAGGGACCATTTTGAAAGCAAAACTTTATTTTATTTACATTTTAGTCTCTGGAACTTCATTTTATCACATCTTTCTCATATGGACTCCGATTTTAGCATATAATATGTTATTTTGAAGCTATTTTCATGCTCTACAACTTAGCATAATTTGTGGACAGATTTGAGGCTGTTTATTAATAATTATTATTCAAGGATCTCATTTGACATGCACGCTAAATTTTAACATTGTTGCGCTGTAGAGAAATTGATGATATTTATGCAGGGACTCCATTGAGAAAAGCTTGGGAAATAAATCCTGATACATAATTTAATAATTCTTTATTGAGGATTTAATCTGTGCAGAAGTTTCGGAAAGGAAAATTGATAAATTATCTCCCTTGTATGTTTCGAACATGATGGTTATCAATTGAGGATTAATTTACATGGAAATTAAAAGGAATTTTTAACAGAGCCCAGATTCCCTAGATTATTTATTTACACTCCGATTATTTCTCTTGAACCATAGTTTTTGATCTGTATTAAATTTTGAGGTTATCGATCAACATATTTTGGAGCAGAAGTCTAAATTCCAGATCCTGTGCTGAATTGTCTTCCTTTCATTTGCATCTCTTTGTATTGTACATTTTCTCAACACATCAATTAATCAACATTAATTAATTATTTAATTTGATTTAAGACCACACAACTAAAAATCATTGTTCCCTGTGTTCGACCTTGGTAGACTTGCCAAGTAAAGATACTCCACAACATTCAAAGATTGTGGTCTTTTGATCAGTCGATTTTCACCTCCTATACTACAATTATCGATTATTAAAGAGGTGAATTTCGCGCTCATCAGACACATTCCCCTATTACTGGACAGTGGAGGTTCATTTGACTTCCTCCATACATTTACAGAACGTTCTTCATGCACCTGCTTTCTCCATGAATTTACACTCAAACAACCACCATTGTTGTTAGACGGGGGAGGAGAGATGGAGCCGTCTGACGGGGAGAGAGCGGAGAGGGCGAAGCTGAGGGGGAGGGGGTGGGGTGTACAACATAACTTCGGTGGAGAGGCGGAACGAAGGGCCGCCAATAATTGATAGGCACCCATCGATATGGAAGAATGAGAAATCGAGGGCTTAAAGCCTTAAACGACGTGACCATGGAGGACTTGGCTGGAGATGACCCTTGGAGTGCGCCGTGCAAGAAGATGCGCAACCCCAAGTATCGGGGTGGTACACAACAATGGTGTTACAGATGTGGGTCTCCCGACCACATTTTGAAATCGTGTCTAGCGACAGAGCAACTCTGTTTCGGGTGTGAAAAACCGGGTCATTGGAGGCGGGATTGCGAGAAAAAGGAGTTCTGACAAGGGAGAACTTGGTCGTTGATGGAAGGAAGAGCGCAGAGCCTTGCTAACTATTGTCCGATGGTCAAGTTATGGAGTTGCTGTAAGGAGCTCAGGCGTCCGCTGGATGGCACGATCGTGGGGGAGGGGAAGGTAGAGGATTGTAGAGAGATAAGAATGAATAATCATATTATGGGAGCTTTATGGCTCTCTTATAGAGGAGAGTAATCTGTTGGGCAAATTACATAAAGAAGACAGAAGAAATAAATAATACGTAAAGGAAATGAAAGATAACTAGTATCTCAATACTCCCCCTCAAGCTGGAGCGCATATATATATCATGCTTAGTTTAGAGTAGCATCTCTGGTAAGGTCCTCTAGTTAGGGCCTTGGTAAGTACATCTGTTGTCTGGTCTCCATAACGGACATGAATAGTAGAGATGAGACCCTTATGTGTCATGTCACGAGTGTAGTGACAATCCACCTCGATGTGCTTGGTCCTCTCATGGAAGGTTGGGTTGTTGGCAATGAAGAGAGCAGCTTGGTTGTCACATTAGAGATGCATGGGAAGAGGCACCTCAAGGGTCATGTCAGTAAGAATAGATTTGACCCACATCATCTCTGTACTAGCTTGCGTCATAGCCCTATATTCTGATTCTGCACTAGATTTGGCAACCACGGTCTGCTTCTTGCTCTTCCATGACACCAAGGAATTTCCTATGAACATTGCAAAGCCAGAAGTAGACTGCATGTCCTTGGGACACTCTGCATAATCTGCACCTGAACAAACTGTAACTGCAAGGGATGTATAGAAGACCAGTGCCAGGTGAGACCTTCAGATTCCTCAGAATCATATGGATGCATCCATATGTGCCTGTCTAGGCTGCTTCATAAACTGACTCCCTATGCTCACTGCAAAGGATATATGTGGTCTGATGATAGTCACATAAAGAAGCTTCCCAACAAGCTCCCTGTACCTCCTTTTATCAACATCATCAGTGCTATCATCATAGAGCTTCATGCTCGGGTCCATAGGAGTTGTGGTAGGCTTGCAATCTATCATGCATGTCTCAGAGAGAAGATCTGTAACATATTTCCTCTGGGTCATCATAAGACCTCGCTGGTTCCTGGCGAACTCCAGTCCAAGGAAGTAACGTAGGCTACCGAGGTCCTTGGTCAAAAACTGGTTATCTAGGAAATCCTCAGCAGCCTGGATGTCGTGCTCGTCATCCCCTGTAACAATGATATCATCAACATAAACAAGTATGATAACTGTACCTCTCTGAGTCCTCTGAACAAACAATGAATGGTTGGTAGTCGATACCACAAACCCGTGTTACTCTATCAAATCCAAGAGCTTCTGGAACCATGCTCTTAGACTCTGCTTAAGGCCATAGATGGCCTTATGAAGCCTACAAACCTTCTGACATTCTCCTCAGCAACGAACCCAGGTGGCTGCTGCATGTAAATCTCCTCTTGTAGGTCACCATAGAGAAATGCATTCTTCACATCAAGCTGATAGAGGGGATAATCCTGTGTAACTGCAACTGATAGAAGTATACATAGAGTAGAATTCCTGACCATTGAAGAGAATGTATCTTCATAGTCCACCTGTATGTCTAGGTGAACCCTCGTGCCACAAGTCTTGCCTTGTAGCGATCCACACTACCATCTGCTCGTTGCTTCACCGTGAACACCTACTTGCACCCAACAACGAATGCGTCAATTGGAGCTGAAACAAAGCTCCAAGTGCAACGCGACTGTAGTGCGATAATCTCCTCATCCATGGCAAGACGCCATTGACTTTCCTGGAAGACCTCCTGATACGATCGTGTTATCTCCACGGCTGATAGTGCCACACAAATCTCTTGAAATCTTCTGAAAGTATACTTAAAGAAACTTGGGCTGCAAAGGATATGAAGCACAAGTGTGTCTTCGCTTTCACAGAGCAATAGGCACATCGAGATCATCTGCCATCCCCTGAATATGTAAGTTTCCCTCTTGAGAGTGTACCTGCTCATCCTGTAAGGAATCCTACTGTACAGACAACTCAGTAGTGCCATCAATAGAAAGAATGTGCTCATTACATACCTGAGGCGTGTTGGATGATGTGGAAGACCTGTGAGCAGGAGGAATAGAGCGAGACCTGCGAGTAAACACACATGACAAAAACTGAGTCAAGGTGGGTGGCGGTCCACGGGTAGACACAAAAGTAGATGTAGGTACTGGAGGTGGTGGTGGAGCAAGGCATTAAATCTCGATTTCGGTCACCATTTCGGTGACGACCAAAATAGAATTTCGATGGAATTTCGGTCAAATTTCGATCGAAATTTCGATCATTTCGGTCATTTTTTGTACTAGGACCCCCTATTTCGGTCATTTCAGTCATTTCGGTCGAATTTGGATTTCGACTAGATATTGATATTCGACAGAAATTCGATCGAATTTCGCTGAAATTTGAGGCCATGTGGTGGAGGCAATAACGGTGGTGGTGGTGAAGGAGGTGGTAGAGTAGGTGCAGGAGGTGGTAGAGATGTAGGAGGTGGAGGCATGTTGACCTCCTCATCAGAGTCAGATGGGGCCAATCTATCACCTGTAGGAGATGAATACATAATAGACTCAAAGAATGTAACATCAACACTGGTATAGTATTTTCGCCGAAGCAGATCAAAACAACGGTACCCTGTCTAGGTAGAAGAGTAGCCAACAAAGATACACTTGACAACTCTGGGAGAGAGCTTGTCACGACCATGTGAAAGATTGCGAACACAGACCACAGATCCAAACACACAGGGTGTAAGGAAGAACATGTTCTTCTCGGGAAACGCAGCTGAAATAGGAACATTTTCACCCATAACAGAAGATGGCATGCAATTCACTAAGTAGCAAACTGTGAGAACCGCATCACCCCAGTACGAGTGAGGAGCACGACTCTGAATCAGAAGGGTTCTGGTTACATTGAGTAAATGGCGATGTTTGCGCTCGACACCGTTCTGCTGAGAAGTACAAGCACACGAGGTTTGGTATACAATGGCAAGATACATAAGAAACTCGGATATCTGTAAAGTGCAAAACTCGAAGGTATTGTCAGAACGCAAATACTTGATTATAGGAACAAAAATATTCTTTATTTCATTAATAAATGATTTAATGATCGACCCAACAGACTTATTCATTAACAAGAAAATCCAAGAAAGTCTAGGATAGTCATGTACGTCGACCATATAAAAACAATATCCCTAGTGATCAGGGACACGACTCAGACCCCAAATATCTAAGTGAAGGAGCTCAAACAACTAAGAACTGCTTTGACTCTAACGAGATGGAAACAAAGAACAGTGATGCTTCCTAAGCTGGCAAGCCTCGCACTGGAAGGAACAAGCTTGCAAAAGTCAGCCAACTAGGTGATTTGCTCGGGGCTTAGAGCAGATTAGGGATCACAAATGGTAGTGTTGATTCAGGGAGAGAAACCCATCTTGCCTTCTCGTGTGGAGCTTAAGATTGGGCGGAGAACCTTCCTTCTCTGGCTGACTGGCAAAGAGGAGGAGGAAAATTGAGGTAGCTGCGATGTTATCTCTGGTAGAAGCGATACTCGGATGGTGGTAGTAGCAACGACTGACGGCCCTGGCAGAGGAGCGGAAATGATGCCGGAGATTGCGGGTTACGAGGCATTTCAGAAAGGTGGAGGATCTCATGCTGCCCTTTTAGCATCCAGATTCATCCCTACCCGATCTTTCTTGGAAGCATCACTTTGAGGATCAATTTTGATTTCTTCGGGTTCGGGCTCGGTTGTGAACCCGATTAAGGATCCATCGAGTCCTGTTTACTCACCACATGCCATTTTAAACCATGAAAAGAAGAAGCGGCCTACGGTTACTAGGAGCTGGTATCGGGCTTCAACCTCTTCTCTTGAATCCGATGGTCCGAATAGGACTTTTGTCGGATCCGATAGTCGGATGCCCCGATTGAAAAACTCGATTTCTGCTGCTGGTCTGGTGGGGCAAGTTACCCAACCCTTTCTTGGCTTGTCCTCCCGCTTTTTCGATGCCTAATATTGGGATTTCACATGTGGTGATATCCCCTGGAAAATTTGCTAAGGAAAATAGAACTTTGATGAACTCATCATCTCTGACATCTCCAACTATCTGTGGCAAACAACATGCGGTTACTGTGGCGGAGGAGGCTATTAGCCCAAGGGGTGGCCACTCTCGCATGTTTGATGGCATGGCTTCATTTTGGGAGGCGAAATGCAGCGAGGACGGCTCTCTGGAACAGGGAAGGAGCAGATCGAGAAGGTTGGCGGCAGGGGCTTGTCGGGAAAGGGGGAGGAGTGGATCCGACCGCTTAGGTGCATCTCCCTGAGGTCGCATGGGGACTGCCGGAGCTGGTTCCTTGTGGGAAGAGCATCAATCTTTGATGTTCTTCTCACGACAGAGACATTGAGCGAATTTGGTGCTTGGGAATCTAGAAGCCTACAAATTAACGAGGGGGAGGGGGTTCGACGATTGTAGAGAAGGTGGTGGAAGTATGAAAGGGAGGGCTGATGCAACTTTGGATGTGAGGTTGAAGTCTAGGGAGTAAGCTTTGCTCGTGCTGTTCGTGAGGATGTAGGAGCAGACCTAAGAGTAATATATGAAGACTTCAAGGAAGAGGAGGCATTTCAGCTGGAAGTAGCAAAAATAGTAGGCGTTCACGTGGTGGGGGGATCCCCCATTGTTTTTCACTGAAATGCCTACCTTGGAATGTGCGCAGGTTGAGTCAAACCG
This sequence comes from Ottelia alismoides, assembly GCA_037367405.1. Taxonomy (NCBI): domain Eukaryota; kingdom Viridiplantae; phylum Streptophyta; class Magnoliopsida; order Alismatales; family Hydrocharitaceae; genus Ottelia; species Ottelia alismoides. Next base: position 34,903 of record JAZKJV010001621.1, read on the forward strand.
AGTAAAGGATGGCAAAGGTGGACTCGGCATGCTTACAAGAAATGAAGATCGAGTCTTGGGATTCAATGTGATGGAGTTCAACTTCTATGCCCTATCTCGCTGAATTCAAGGCTTCTTCGACGGTTGGTAGTGTAGGGGATTGTCGTCGCTTTGAATGGTGAAATGCTTGGCTAGTTAAGGAGATGATTTTGGTACATTCGGTGTCGGTCGCCTTAGGGAGTAAGAGGGATCAATTTCAGTTACTGGTAACATCGGTATATGTTGCCACGAATGGTTCCCATAATACTGTCTTATGGGGGGAGCTGTGTGAGGTGAGGAGCAGCTTCCTGGAGGTGGCTTGGATTGTGGGGGGTGACTTTAATGTCACAGTGTTTTTGGAGGATAGACCTGGTGGGAGGGACGCAAGATACTGGTTTTGGTCTTTTCGGGGAGGTAGTGGAGGAGCTTGGTTTGGAGGTTCTTGATGCAGGAAATTGTAAGTACACTTGGAGAAACTCATCATCTAGATCACGGATTGATAGATTCCTTCTATTTGTGGAGGCTTCAGAGGCATTCAGTTTGGCATGTGTAGCCTCCCTTCCTTGGTCGAGGTCGGACCTCACACCCTTGTGCTTAGATACCTGCAGTAGGAGAGGTTTCTCTTCCTATTTCTGGTTTAAGCAGAGATGGATGCTTGATGATGGCTTTCATGAGATGGTGATGTCATTTTGGACTAGCCTGGAGGTGAGAGGATCAACCATGGTTAGACATTTTCTAAAGCTGAAGGTCCTAAGGCAGATGCTAGTCGGGTTCAGGAAGGAGCCCCGCATTGCGTGAGAGCAGTGAAGGAGTAGCGTACATAAGGAGATGGTGAGACTGGACTTGGTGGATGACCTAAAGGAGTTGAAACTTGAGAGTTGTGGGGTGGTGCAGAAGATCCCGGAGGTGGAAGACAGGAAGCATGAGGCGGAGTGGATTCAATGGTCTCGTCAGAAGTGGTCGAAGGAGGTGGATGCGAATACCAAAATTTTTCATGCGGTGGCTAGTGGAAGGAGAAGGATGAATCTCATGCATTCTATTGATGTTGGATATGCTATATTCAGTGGAGAGGAGGAGACTGCGAGGGCAGTGACGGGATACTTCAAAGACATGAGCATGCGAGCTCCGTACTGTGGATCTAGATGGCTGGGGTTGGGGGTAAAACACATTACGGAGTCGGATGCAGAGTCTCGAACAAAACCTTTTCACTTGTTGGAGGTTCGCGGGGCGGTATTTTGGCAAAACCCAGACGGCTGTCCAGGCCCAAATGGCTTTCCTGTGTTCTTTTTTCGTGAATTCTCAGATCTGGTCGCTAGGGAGGTGATGGATTTGGTGGTTCAATTTGTTGAAGGTAATTCAGGATTTGATCGTCTTAACCGATCTTTGATGTTTCTTTTGCCAAAGAAAGATGTGGCTACCAAGGTGGACTACCGACCCATCGCTCTCTCTAATGCGGTATACCTGATTGTGGCTAAGGTGTCAGCTAACCGCATGAGGTGAGTGATGAACGACCTCATATCTCCAGTATAGATGCATTTTTACCTGGTAGACAACTGATGGACAGTGTTCTTGCTTCATAGATCGTGACCGACTGGAAGAGAAGGAGAGCAAAGGGTGTGTTATGGAAGCTTGACTTTTCGAAAGCATTCAATAGCATTGATCGACACTTCCTGTTGGCATCCCTGTACAAGAGATTTTTTTCGGATTGTTTGATTGCATGGATTAAAAGGTGTGTGACGACTGTGTCCCGTGCGGTGCTAGTGAATGAGCAGCCTAGCGGGGGTTTCTTCCAGCCCCAACGAGGCGTTAGTCAGGGATGACCACTTGCACCCTTACTTTTTCTTATTGCGGTGGATGGCTTGGTTGTTATGGTTGATCGTGCGATGGTAGGCGGGGTCTGCAGTGGCTACAACAAGGATGAGATTTTGATCCCCATTTTCCAATATGCGGATGACACAATCCTCTTTACGGAGGTGGGATTGGAGAGTTGCAGAGGCATGTCTGTGGTTCTTGGCATCTTTGGTGATGTATCGAGGTTGAAACTCAATAGGGAAAATTGGAGTTCGTACCTAGTGCCCTAGAGGAGGAGATCGATAGATGTGCGGAGTGCTTAGGATCCCCCCGCAGGGAGCTGCCTCTGTGGTATCTTGGCGTGGCATTAGTTGTGGGGAGGATGCGTGCGAAGGAATGGTTGCCATTGATTGAGTAGCTGGAGTAGAGACTGGCGGGTTGAAGGTCTATCTACCTCTCTCGGGGAGGTAAACTGGTACTGTTGAGATCAGCGTTGTTTACGATTTCCATATTTTTTCTTTCGGCAAGGGTTCTCCCGGCTGGGGTACGGAAGAAGCTCGAGGCCATCTTGAGACGTTTCTTCTGGTCGTCCTCTAGGTGGTCGAGCGAAATGCGTCTGGTGGACTGGGGAACATTAACATGCTCAAAGGACGTGGGAGTGGGGGTGTGCTGTTTGGAAGAGATGAACAAGGTGTTGCTCAACAAGTGGGTGGCTCGGATCTAGGGGGATTGTGACAGCATGGTATGCCTTCTACTCCGAAGAATTTATGATGTAGTTTTCTCATTTTCAACCACCGGGGAGCTTGGCTCGGGTCCATCCTTTTTCTGGAGAGGCATTTGTGGAGTAGCACATGCGATATGCCCTTTTATGAGATCGATAATCGATGATGGTAGATGTTTCAGATTATGGGTTGATGATTAGTGTTCCGGTGACGTTCTTGGTTCTCGTTTTCCGCGGTTGATGGTGCTGGCGACTGATCCGAACTGATGCGTAGGACTACAACTCCTTCCCTTACTTCAGATCTGAGTTATCAGATTAGAGAATGAATGAGCTATCAACGATATTGCATGCTATTGAGGATGTAGAGGGGCCCACGGAGGGCCAGGACGGTTGGATCCGATATAATGGAGTCTTCTCGGTGGGGAAGACATATATGTTTATAAAGGGCTCAATGGTGTTTGACTCAGGAGGATGCGTAGCTGACTGTAGGAGAATCTGGAAGTGGAAAATCCCGTCGCATGTAAAGGCATTTATGTGGCTCTTTCGGAGGGGTAGGATGCTGACAAGAAACATATTCGCACGGTTTGTTCAGACGGCTGACCAAGCCTGTTGTCGTTGTCGCGAGTTGACTGAGAGTGCGCATCACCTGTTCTTTGAGTGCATGGACTCAGTGGATGCTTAGGAGCTGTTCGGGGACAACATGGCCCCACGAATGATGTTTAAGGTTTATGGGACTCCATTGAAGCTGGCTAGGGTGGTTTGGATTTGGGACGCGCGAAATACGTGGTGATGATCTGAACTATCTAGGCGGCTAGAAACGATGTGTTGTTCTCTAAGGAGTGCTTCTATTGTGAGAATGTGATACCTCATGCTAGGATGTTAGTTGAGAGTTGTTGTACTTAAGGAATGTTCTCTTCTTATCATGTAATAGTTCTGTATTCATTCTTTGGTGATTAATAATGAAGTTTTTGGGCATACACCTATAAGGTGGAGGTCCTTTTTTCTTTCAAAAAAATGAATTTACTATCAGTCAGTCAGATTATAAAAGGTTTACATTGCCGTGCTATATTCGACCCTAGTTCTCTTGTTTTTCAGGATATACTCAAGGGCTGAGTGATTGGATGTGGCTGTGAACATGGAGGTGTGTATAGGTTGACCCGGTCTCCTTATGCTGGCACCACTTCTCTTTCTGCAGAGTGGATTTCTCCCTACACGTGGCATCTCAGATTTGATCATCTAGAACTGCAAAAGATTTGTCGCATCATCCTTGTCGTCCCTACCAAGTCTAGTTTCCAATGTAAACCATGTCAATTTGGAAAGCATCATCGATCTAGCTTTCCAAGTCGTCAAGGTCGTAGTAGTTAGAGCCTTTTGAGTTATTTCATTTTGATATGTGGGGTCCGAGTCATATGACACGGGTACTATTTGGTTTGTGTTGATTTTTTGTGTCTATCTGAAAAGCCATTAATCGCCCTAGATAATTGGTGCGAATTATTAATGTGTCATTTTTTTGAAGGCGGGCAAATTGCGATTTCTAAAAAACCACTTAATAATTAATGTCTAATTAAATGCAAAGTGGTCGGATTTATTATTTACTTGGGCACGCCTAAGGTTGAACACATAAAGACAACCTTCTTCGTAGGTTAATTTTTAGATCATTAAGCTACTAGGTTTTTAAGGGCACATTTTTTGGTATTTTTATATGCAAATTAAATGTGAATGTAAATGTAGCTAAGCTCTAGGGTGTTTTCGCAAAATATCCGACAATATAAGTCAAAAGTCTCTCAAACTTGGCCAGGATATGAAAACATGCAAAATTAGGCAACTGTAATTTTTTGGCAATTTTTCGATGCAAAATAAATTTACCGTGAATTAAATGATACACAATTGGTGATTTCTAATAAGTTAATTCTGATAAATATTAACATTTAATATTTTTTTATCCAAAAATATCCTAAATATATCTAATTACTAGGCATCTTGGAAGAATCTTAGATCTTGCAAATACTAAGTTTACAGTCAATTAAAATTCAATTACTAAAATCACCAACTAATTTAGTTTAAGCAAAACATGTATGCAAATGAGGCGAATTTTTGGCACAATGCATAGAACATTCAAGTCTACCTAATGTGATTTTTAAGTATTTTTTATTAAGCTTTGATTTACTATGAATTAGTCCATCACAGACTTGTACAATATTTCATCACAAGAAATATAATAAATAAATTCCAAGCTCAGAAAATTCTAATTAATTAAATAATTAATCACAAGAAAGAGAATTAATTGTTATTCTCTTCTGAGGTCTCCGGTATGTCGGTGACTCTTGTGCTATTTAGCGAATTATCGGGGCTGTATATGAATGGTAGCAAGTTCAAGGTGATTCCCTTTGGGATGTTGCAGGCGGAGGCGGTGGAGTGCGGCCGGATCTTGGGGTCTCCTCTGGGTGAGCTTCCTATTGAGTACCTTGGCTTGCCGCTAGTGGTGGGAAGGGTCAGGCTTCGGGACTGGCGTCTGGTGGTCGAGAGAGTAGAAAAGCGCCTTGCTGGTTGGCGTGCAGCTTTGCTTTCAAGAGGGGGTCGGCTTGTTCTTGTCAAGGCGGTGCTCTCCTCGATCCCAGTATTCTTTCTTTCTAATCGTCGCATGCCGGTGGGGACTCACTTGCGTCTTGAGCGTTGTATGCGCATATTCTTGTGGGGGAGGAAGGGGGAGGGGGGGAAGGGGGGTGCATCTTGTGGCGTGGGATGAGGTTACTAGGGGCAAGCGGGAAGGTGGCCTGGGTGTGCAGAGACTGGAGGTTGTTAATGATGCTCTTCTTCTCAAATGGGCGAGCAAAATTTGAGGTCAGGGTGATAACTTTTTTATAACCGTTCTGAGGGAGTTTCTTGGGGAAGGAAGGATGGGGGTGGTGGGGGGGGGGGCGTGGTCGGTGCCCATACTCCGTTCTGGCGTAGTGTGCTGGATGTCTTTGCTAGGAATGTATCGCTCTTTCGATCGGTGTTGGGGAAGGGGGACTCTTTTAAATTTTGGATTGACAATTGGACGGGAAGGGGATCCCTGAATGAGCGATTCCCCCGTTTGTTTGCACTGGCGGCCGGCAAAGATGCTTCGGTTGCCTCCTGTTGGGTAGTTGGTTGTTGGTGTCCGTGTTTCCTGGTGAACTTCTCGGACCAGCGGCTTGATGATTTTATTTCCCTTCTGTACGCCATCTGTGACGTTGATCGGCCTAGTGATGGTCAGGATCACTGGGCTTGGAAGGACGGTACCTTTTCCATGAGGAATGCTTATCGGGCTTTGGCTCCGCCCCCACCGGAGGGGGCTGATCTCCTGGTGCGCGATTCTTGTTTTTTTTGGAGCCTGAGGCTTCCTGAGCGCATTGGTTTTTTCCTTTGGCTTCTACGCAGAAAGAGGTTGTTGACGCATGATCGCTGCGCTAGACTCATGGCTAATGTCGCCATTACCTGTGTGCTTTGTGACTCGGCAGTGGAAACCATTGACTACTTATTCTTCGGCTGCCCCGTGGTCCGAGGGATTTGGGATGATCTGGATTTGGTGAGAACGGATGACCTGTCAGCTTTCTGCGACGCGTTGGTGCTTAACAGGAACACGGTTAGGAGGGACATCTTGATCCCGATTGCAAGGCTGTGGTCCATTTGGTTTGGAAGGAATGAGGCCCTCTTCTCAGGTCAACGCTTTTACATGGATAACGTCCTTATTCATTGTTCGCGTATTGTGGATGACTGGAATGTGGTGTAGGTCGCAGTTCGCTTTTGTTTTGGTGGGGGTGGCGGTGTACCTTTGTATATTCGCTTTTGTTGTCTTGTACGTTTTTTCCTTCTTTTTCTTCTTCTTCTCTTTAGTTTTTTAATATATTGGGGCGAACACCGTTGAGTGTCTCCTCCTTTTTTTGAGCCTCAAAAAGAGAATTAATTGTTCAATATAATGCAATTTTTTATAATTTAAAAATGATGACAAATGATGGTCTCAGGGTTCTATATGCAATTAAAGAAATAAAATGAACATAAATAAATATAGGAAAGGACTGAATTGCAATTACTGAACCCGCTAGTGGTACCTCTGTTATTTATTCCAGGAGGCGAGGGCTAGTTGGCATTTCCACTAAGTTGCAGGGGCGTCGACGTAATATCTTCAGAGATCTTCCACGTGTCGAGTGCTGGGGGATCGTATCTGTGGGGGTCTTGCATAAATAACGAGGAATGCTTGGCTTGTTCTCAATTTTCCCAAGTAGGCGTGTCCGCCTCACGTGACTTGCTAGCCCTCTTTCTTCCTCTTTCAATGGATTCAAGAGAGGTGAAGTTCTGCTACAAGCCTACAACTACTGTTATATGGAGTCCTCCAACTGCTGATGCTATGCAATGGAGACTGAGAAGGCGCGGTGGTTGCTTCTCGCAGGAGTCGCAGCTGTGCGTAGTGGTTGTGGATGGAGGGAGGTGTCGATTGGGTCTCACGGACACAGAGGTAGAGGTGATGACGACCGCTAGTGTTGGGTGAAGAGAAGGTTCTGCGACTCGATGAAGGTCAAGGTAGGAAATGTCGATATCGGCACCATATCGATATGGTGTCGATACGATATTTTGACGATATATCGACGATATATATCGCCGAAATATCACCCATATCGACACGCCTTTGTGAAGGAAGGACCAGAAAAGAAGTATATATCGCCATATCGATACTGATATCGGTCCCATGCGATACCCAATATATCCCCGATATTTCATGATATTTCGTACTTTGATGAGGGTCTTCGCTTGGAGATATGGAGCAATGGAGTTTGAAGGTGGAGCACAGTGCTGCGGGAGGCGTTGATCAGGGTCTGGTGTCCAGCTGCGACGAATGAGGTCGAAGGAGACTGGTCGACATATGACTGGCCACTGTGTATGAAGATTCATGGCCCTTGTCGTCGCTGCTCGACAGCTGTGGAGCTCGAAGGAGGTCAGCTGGAGATCTAGAAGCTCCCTCCTCTTGTGGTGACGATGGAGGTCGAATGAAGAGTCCTGGGTGGTGCAGAGATGGAGGTGTCGTGAGTGATCGACATATGACCTGAAGCTGTCCACAACACTGAAAGGCAGAACTCCAACTTCTGAAGCTGAATTGCGAAGCACCTACGAAGGAGATAAAGCTCAAGCACCATGCTTGGCTATGGTGGTTAGATAAGATCAAAATGTGGGAACGACGCTCCCTAGTACATCTATGGGAGATTCAGAGCTGATCAGTGGAATGTTGCGTAGAGATAGAAAAAGAAATGGGGAGAGAGAACAGTGAAGGTGGAATCGTCGATGCAGATTAGGGGTTTTAGATCTAAGGTCAGAAGGAGAAGATGGAATGAGTCGATGGATTCAACGATGGGTTGACAATACAGAGCAAAGAAAAGAAGGAATAAAAGAAGAGAGAGAAGAAGAAGATGAAGTGAAGGACTAGATTACCTGGTGACGATCGCCTGAAAAGGATGGTCGAAGATTGAAGGTTCTCGGCCAAGGTCTTTGCCTCGAAGCTGCCAGCATGCAACGGAACTCAATGAGCTTTGGAGCTCGTAATCAAAACCCTAGAGATGGTTCCGGATCTCTCCATATGATGGGAAGGGAACCGTCATTGTCTTCTAGAGGCTTTCCCATGTCTGTCACATACGGGTTCGTCGAAGCTGGTGGTCTACCTCTTGCTATGGTTGATAGGGGCGACTGTGGAGGAGCCTTGAGTTTTGATGGAGAGTTGTTAGGGTTTCTCTGAGGAAGGTGGGGAGATGGCTACGCGGAGGGCGTGGCAAAAGTTCAAGGGAGTTGAGGGCTCGGTTCAAGGGCCTCGTGGATTGAGGGATGGCATCGTGGGTGGTCGACTGGAGGAAGAGGCAGAGGATTGAGGTCGTTGGGGGTGGAGGAGCTAGAGGAGGGAGACAGGGTCCTAGGCTGTTGAATTGACCCAAGATTGGAGGGCTGAGATGATGCCACGTAGGCAAAAAGAAAATAAAAAGGAATAAAAAAGAAAAAGAAGGGTAAATGAGGATCGTTGGATGAAGGGCTCCTCATCCAACGATCGAATGAAGGGTGGATGGAGGAGTAAAGGTGGAGGGGCGTGACAAATCAAGGAGCTGCCACGTGTCGCTACCAGAAAAACCAGGAAAATAAATAAAAGAAAAATCAATATAAATAGAAAATGACTTCTAATTTAAAAAGTGTTCTTTATGAAAGTTGTTCATCTCAATGAGATCTACAACTTTCATTAAGGGATTAAAATCAAAAGACATCATCTGTACAAAGTGCTATTTTTGGTGGTATTTATGTATATGAAATACCATGTTTTAATGTTTTACAACTTTTTGTGATTTTTAATTAAAGGAAAATTCAACATAAAATCAAATAAAATAGAATAAGAATTTTTATACATTACTCTATTTTTTTGATAATTTTAATAATTGAGAAAATAAAGAAATAAATATAAGGGGGACTTATGTACAGTCTTTATATACATACTCAAAATTATTCGTTTTCTTTGATTTTTAAATCATTTAAGATTTGGATTTTTGCACACTTTAGTAAAACATAAATCAAAGAAATCGAATGAAAAGAAATAAAATAAAAATGGTTAATTATGTATATAAAATAATGAATTAAAGTCAGTAAATATTTATTATATATAATGTGAACCCAAAACCCAAGTTTCACATATGAACTTTGATACTTTTGAATTTGGTCTTGTTTTGTAGGTATTTGAATGCGCATTAATTCAAAAGTGAGTAGGGGTTCATGGGAGACTGTGTGAGAGATGTTTGGCTTTATGATTTTTTTATCTCAAAACTAGGGTTTGGTTTTTTTATCATACAAGTTAGTATTTTTCTGATATTTTTCATTTATTAATGTTTGTAGCATATACACCATGAAGTTGATTTTATTTGATTTTGAGTTAGTATAAAATAATGCGGAATGTGGAAATTTGTGTTATACAAGTGGTTATATACACAAATAGTTGGCTCCTTATTAATGCAAATATGCATGACAAAATATAGATCTTGTATACATATGCGTGGATGATAATAATGCACTATTAATTTCTAAATACATTTAATTACTTGTGAATATAGCTCTATTTTCATCTTTTAAAGTGAGAGTCACAGATTCATCACTATCTTGGGTATTTCTATTAAAACTTAAATTTGAGGCTAGTACATTGATTCGGAACTTTGTGGTTGAAATAAAGAATATTTTCTCTGGCTTTATAAAATATACTCTTTTCTGATAATGCTCTTGAGTTTTGTACTACAAACTGTCTCTTTTTTCAGCTTACATGGCATTACCATCAGACTTCTCCTCCCTATACTTCTCAACAGAATGGTGTTGATCAATGCAAACACCGTCATCTTCTATATATCACCAAGACCCTCCTTATACAGAGTCGGGCTACTCATTCATTCTGTGGTGATGCTTTGATGACGTCATGCTATCTTATAAATCGAATGCTCTCTATCATTTTGGGGTGAAAAGGCACCCTTCTCTCTTGCTTTTCTAGAGAAGGACCTTTTCTCTCTTGTGCCACAAGTACTTGGTTGCATGGCATTTGTCCATCTCTTGCATCCTGGTCGTGACAAGCTCGCTCCTCGAGATGTCAAATGTATGTTCATATGTACTCTCGCACCAAAAAGGATTATCGGTGTTTTGATCTTGTAAAAGGAAAATACAATGATAGTGCTGATGTTATCTTCTTTGAGTCTATCATGTGGTGTTCTCTTACATGTGATAGATTGGGTCCTTCTGAGTCTGAGGACACGGTTGTTCTTCACCTCCACCTACACATGTACCTCAGCCTATCCTCCATCATCCAATGCCTTCCCCAACATCCAGCGTGCCTCAGGTAAATTCTGAAAATTTTGTTTCGACTGATGGTATTAGTGGTGTGCATGATATACGTGGTCAATCACAAGATGGGCTTGCATATATACAGGATGAGCCAGAACCACCACAAGAGAGTGATATGGTTGGTCTATTGCCTTGTGGAAAGGCAAACATTCTTATGCACGATATCCCCTCGCAGGTCATGTATCTCTGAAGTGACTTTCATCATATTTCAACTAATTTGTTATGGGATTATCTATCATTGAGATCCCACGTACATATCAGGAGGCTCTCAAGTTGAGCCAATGTTTCTTAGCCATGGAGGCGGAGATGGTCCTTTACAATCTCGTGGTACATGGAGCATTGTTACATCTCCTACAGATGTGTTTGTTGTGGGATGCAGGTGGGTGTTCACTGTGATGCATCGAGCAGATGGTAACATTGATTACTACAAGCCAAGGCTTATGGCTCGTGGGTTCACCCATACCTATGAGGTGGATTATCATGACCCCTTCTCTCTAGTAGCTCGACAATCCACACTCCGGGTTCTTCTCTCTGTTGCAGTCACACGGGATTGGCCTTTGTATCAGCTCGATGTGATGAATGCTTTCCTTTATCGTGATCTACAAAAGGAAGTCTACATGCAGCAACCTCTTGGGTTCGCTGCTAAGGGGGAGTTTTAGAAGGTGTTCATACTTCATAAGACAATCTATGACCTTAAGCAGAGTCCAAGAGCATGGTTTTAGAATCTCTTGGATATGATAGAGCAGAAGGGGTTCATGAGATCAACTGCAGATCACTCTTTGTTTGTCTAGAGGTCCTAGAAGGGTATTGTTGCTATACTGGTGTATGTTGATGATATCATCATTACAGGGGATAATGTACATGCATTCTAGTAGCTAAGGCTTTTCTTGGACAACAGTTTGTTACCAAGGACCTTGGCAGTCTATGCTACTTCCTTGGATTAGAGTTTTCTAGGAACCGACGATGTCTTGTGATGACCCAGAGGAAGTATGTTACGGACCTTCTCTTAAAGACGGTTATGGTAAATTGCAAACCAGCCACTACTCCTACGAACTGAGCTTGAAGCTATATGATGTCACTGAGGAAGTAAACACGAGGAGATACATGGAGCTTGTTGGGAAGCTTCTATATGTGACCATCACCATGCTAAACCATCCTCTGCAGTGAACAAAGTGAGTCACTTCATGGAGCAGCCTAGATAGGCACATATGGATGCATTCCATATGATTATGAGGTATCTAAAGACTTTTCCTGGCATTGGTCTCTTATTTAACAGATGCACATCCCTTGCTGTTACAGTTTGCGCAGATGCAGACTGTGCAGAATGCCCCAAGGTCAGGAAGTCCACTTCTGTCATCGCTATGTTCATAGGGAGTTCTTTTGTATCATGGAAGAGCAAGAAGCAGCCAGTTGTTGTCAGATCTAGTGTAGAATCAGAATATAGAGCTATGGCACAAAGGAGTATAGAGATGATGTGGATCAGATCTGTTCTGTTTGATCTAGCTATTGATGTGTCTCTTCCCATGCACCTCCAATGTGACAACCAGACTGCACTGTTTATTGCCAACAATTCAGCCTTCCATGAAATAACCAAGCATATCGAGGCAAACTGTTACTACTCTCGAGACATGATCCAGAATGGTCTCATTTCTACATCTTATGTTAGCTCAAGTGAGCAGATAACAGACGTGCTTACCAAGGCTCTAGCCCAAGGACCCTTTCAGAGATGATGTTCCAAGCTGCGCATGATAGTCTATAGACATCAATGCGCCAGCTTGAGGAGTGTTGAGAGTTTTATGTTATGTAACTATTTTACACTATTTATTTCTCTATCCTTTTTATGTAATTTACCCATTAGAATTTCTCTCTTCTATATAAGAGAACACTTGGGCTCTCTGAATAAACAACAAAGTATTTCCTTCCACAATTACTATTTGTCTAAATAATTGAGATCTGTTGAGATCGCTATAAATAGCATGGATAATTTAATTATTTAAATAAGGAGTTTTTAGGATTTATTTAGGGTTTATTATGCTTTTTTTAATCCCACATCCCTTATTTATAAAGGGCTTTATTACAGTTCAGATTTGATTATTCGAGTAATACAGAAATTTGGAGTTCTTTTCATTTTCTCCCTCCCTTATTCCTCTGAATCCTCTCTTCGCATGCATATCTGCATTTCTCCACCCAAAGCCCGTGCATTCCACACATCCTTCCTTTCTTTCCCTCACCCTTTGTGTATATTTTTACTTCCCAAAGTTGTTCTACATCACAAGGTGAAAAAAAATACTTGCTACAGAAGAAGCCCCATGTTTCTAGTATTTGTAGTCTGCTTTGCTCTTCTCGAGATTATTTAAAGTTAAGTCAATGCAATTGCAAGAAAGCCAATGTAATTGCAAGAATACCCCAGGTTTTTGTCATAATTATGCATACAATATTTCGTCTAGTATCCGGGAAAAAGGTTTGACTCGTATTATTTGTTGCTTTCAAATAATTATGTCTTATTTTTCAAAAATGGGCATTCATTACTTCCATATGGTGATAATTGTAATTTCTACCCCTGACTTTTTTTCGATCTTATATTGATGATGAAAGCCCTCACTGCAGGGGAAGAGCTAATATCTCCATGCATGTGTAAAGGCACACAACAGTTTGTGCATCGTTCTTGCCTTGATCATTGGCGTTCAGTCAAGGTTTGCCTCCTTTGCATTTTGTTATCTCATAGAGTTCATCTTTTAGTATAATTTCATTTCTCTTTAATTTGCAGGAAGGTTTTGCCTTTTCTCATTGTACAACTTGCAAAGCTCAATTCCATCTTCGAGTTGAATTTCTTGAGGATTACTCTTGGCGTAAAATAAAGTTCCGGATTTTTGTGGCCAGGGATGTCCTCCTCGTGTTCTTGGCAGTGCAAACGGTAAGAAGAGTGTTTATGCTATACCGTTTGTTTTTCATTGTCGAAATTCTCGAAACATGGGTCCCTATGAACTACTACAATTTATCTATAACAATAACATGCCCTATCACAACCAAAAAGAGGAAAATGGAATTTGGAATTTGGCAGAGGGAGATTTGTGACTGTTAACAAGAGGATAGAGAAAATGGGCAGGGAATTCTGGCAAAAGGGCATGGTTGATCAGATAAAGGGATTGACATTTCAAGACAGAACATTGTGGAAGATGCTGCGAAGGGATGGCAATATTACTAAGATTATATTGAGCTATAAAATAAAGATTGACTTGACGGAAGATGAATAATGTGAACAGAGGAGTGAGAGCATGCTGGGTAGAAAGAGATATTAATAAATATCTTAAAATTGAATAAATGGTCCAAGTATGATTCATTTTCCACTAAAGGAAATTGTTCAATATATGTGTGTGTGTGTGTGTGTGTCATGTGAGTCTTGATATGATTACTTAGGTTTAAGTTTCAGGAAAAAGATTGTAATTTGGAGGGCAACCGAGTTAATTTCACATAGGTAACTAAGAACCGGAGATAATATTATTTTGGAGTGAGAGAAATAAAGAGAGAGGCTATTTTATATGCTAGTGTTGCACTACTTGGAAAATGGACATGCTTGTGGACCTAGGAACTTTTAGTGAGAAAATCATGGAAAAAATAAGGATAAAGGATTTTTTTGAATGAAATCTTCTAGGATACAACATAATACCATTTATGGTTCTATTACAGAAACGAAGGTAACTATGCCTCTCATGATGATCTACCTAAATGCAAACATTTATTGACCTTTTCTGCCAATCCATACAAGGAATTACTCGTTACATCATTTTTAGCCTTTAATGTACGATCAATTGTGGGATAAGTTCAATTATATCTGCAATGTCGAGTTATCCTGCAACCAATATGTACCAGGGTATCCTTGAGATAGCCATGAAGGATGGACGACATTGTAGAACTAAATGGACTAACTGGCTTTTTTTAGTTAAAAAAGGGGAACATATGTGGGTATCCACCCCAACTATATTGAATCAAACGGTTAGAGGAGAGTCCTCGTATAGATAATAACATTTTCAATATAAAAACGATCTGAAGAAAAAATAACCGCATTTATGGAGGTCCAGATGGCCCCAATAATCACAAAAGGGATAAATATATCCTCGGATGGACGGAATGACTGGCTTTTTTTGAAGAAAAAAGGGTAAGATGTCGAGAAAACACCTACCCAACAACTTTTATATATTTAAGTATTTAAGTAAAATTGTTACAACGACCAAAAAGTATGTAATCTTTTTGCATGCTCAAATTCATTTTCCATATATAAACGCTCCCTTGGAATATAGAACCATTCCAAGCCAGCCACAAGGACCACAAGATCACAGCAATCCAACTTTTAGTCAGGTTGTCCCCACCACCAAGCACATCCATGGAGTCCCAGAAATCACCACACACCTTTGCCGCAAATCTCTCCACGTTCACCTTAGCCCATACCTCCCTAGCAACAGGACATGCAAAGAAAACATACTTGATACACTCCTTCACCCTTCGCACCGCACACAAGTGCAGTCACAACCAGGAAAAAAACCATGCTCTTCTATCCCCCGTCATAAGACGTTTCCGTCGTAGTAGCCAAATGAATATTCGGATTTGCAACGGTTACTTTTAGCGTCATAAATTAGTGAATCGATTCGATAGCAATGCCTGATCCGGACTCTCCTGTCGATAGAGAACCCTATAGGCCTTTCGCACAATGAACCGCCCATCAGCCTAGAACCAACGATCATCATAACCATCCATCCCTCCGCTAGTTGGTTGCGCCTCTAGCAGAAACATAAAATTCACGAATCACTAATGAGACAATTCAGAACGAAAGGGAGGTATCCAGCTACCGCTCTCCCTATCTCTGACTGACACACATATGTTAGCTGCCAATTCATAAAGACACGGGGGACGACTCCTCAAGGGTCCCCGACTAGTCCAGTCATCTCTCCAAAATTTGAAACGACATCCTCATTCAGAACATGTCTCAGAATGGCATTACAATTGGGATTACGGGTGAATCTCCTTCCAAAAGTTGGAAGGCATCAAGACACACTCATTTGACTTCAAGAGATCAATCGAATTCCCGTAAATAGAATTCAACGCTCTACACAATAAATTGGTCGCTCCTCCCCAAATTCGGATCACCCATTTCGCTAGCAGAGCCCGATTCATTGTCTTCGGGTTGCAAATCCCCAACCCATTATCCTCTCTTGCCAGCTAACAATCTTCCACCCGACTAGAGGAATCCCGTACACATGACCATTTAGGGCTCAGAAAAATCGTTTCATGATCGCCTCAAGTTTCCCCTTTACCTCGATGGGTAGGAGGTGCAATGCAAGGAAAAAACTGCGATAGATGAGGGGACAACCTTCAACAAAACAAGCGACCACCTCGAAATAGACATGCAACATGTTAGCTCGCCACCTTCTTCTCCAGCTTTTCAATGACACTCTGCCAATATGACCGTCGCAGCTTGCCACCCACCAAAGGCAATCCAAAGTACGTGATAGAGAGATTCCCTCTGCGTGTCTACAAGGCATTCTTATAGTCTGCCACCTTCCCTTCGTCTATCTCAAAAGCTACAAAAACAGACTTTGCATGATTGATCTTTAAACCTGAGACCATCCCAAAAAGTTCAAGAACTGTGGCCAAACCCTACGCCTCGAGCGCGCTACCCTCCAAAAAATGGCGTCATTCACATATTGTAGAGTGGGAACCGAAAACTCACCTGAAAGAAATCCCCCTACCATCCTTGCCAGGGCAACTGCTACTACCACAAATATCAAGGGCACCATCAGACACCCTTGCGTCACGCCCTGCTGCAGCCGAAAGAAGCCCCTCTCCCTCCCGATGTTCACCAACACCGTATAGGAGACAGTCACAAAACTTTTTATCCTTGTAATCCACTCGCTCGAGAAGCCCCTAAGGTGTAGAGTTTCCCATATGAATCGCCGGTCTACACAATCATACGTCTTCGAGAAATCCACTTTTCGCAGAGACACTACCTCATAAGCTAGTACTGTCCCATCCATCATGTGCCGCCCCGAGATGAACGTCGTCTAGGCATGATAGATAATCGAGACAAGCACCGCTCGCAAATTATTGTTAAGTACCTTTGCCACAATCAAATACATATCATTAGGCAGCTCAATAGGCGCAAATCCTCAATGTGTTGCACAATGTCCTTTGGCAGAAGAAATAGAAGAGTGTGATTCAGTCGTTCGAACCCATCATTCGTGTGTCGCAGCTCCACCACTTACAACACATCCCAACCCATAGGCCCTGTTTGGTAGGAGAATAAGCCCTGAAATAAGGGGCCAATTCTCCTCCCGACACGGTTCCCAGTGGTACGACTATTCCCCATTATTCTATCTTATTTCACTCTTTTTCCTATATTTATCCCACCTTACCTACCTTTATTTCACCTTATTCTCCTTATTCCTATCCTCCAGTCGAACAGAGAATAGACCCTTATTCTCCTTATTCCCCATCCTTATTCCTGCTTATTCCCGAACCGAACGGGCCCATAAGGTCCCAAAACTCCCGAAAGAAGAAGATCGGGAAACCATTTTGTAGGGGTTGATAAATCTCTGATTTATCATCATTATTTTCATTTATTATCCCTCTAGCTTAAATAATTCAATTTAACTAACGATCAAGTAATTCAAATTAACAACTAACTCTTCGTTATTAATTACCCCTAATTATTGTGTATAAATAATTCTATTATTATGTCTATTATTTTATATTTTTTCTTATTATTAAAAATCCTATAAAAATTAGATTAATATTGTATATATTTAATTTATCATTTTTCATAAATAAAAAATGCAAAAAACAAAAGAAATAAATTAAGTATTTTTAATACTTTAAAAATACTTGCAAAAATAATATTATGTATATATGATGTATTTTGAAATTGAGTTCTAATGAAAGTTGTAGATCTCAAAAAGATCTACAACTTTCATATTGAATTTTTTCTATTTTTGCCTTTATTTATATGTTTCTTATTTTACAAGTATTTTTGTATTTTGAATTAATCTTTTTGGGTCACGTGGCTCTCTGGAGAAGCCACGTAGCACGACCCTATCTACCCACTTGTCTGCCATCTGGATCGTCTGATCGACTTGATTAGACGGCCCCAAGCCTTCCACATTCGCATAAATTCCTAGCTGCTTGATCTTGATGATCAAACCCATCACAACCGCTCCTTCGTGCCCAATTATGGGCCCTTTGATCTTGATCAGATGATCGACAAACTGTCTCCTACCTCTAACCTCCTCTTCCCAAGAGTCACGCCCCTTCACGACTGCCCTCCAACTTCTTGCCACCTCCTTACGTGTCCAAATTGCTAACCTACGACACCTATCTTTTCCTCTCATCATCCTCTCCCTTGCATAACCTCTGTCTATTGTCTTCGCCCTCACGTGGTCTCCTCATCGGTGGTTGAAACCAATCCAAAAACCATATGCAACCACCATTCTTCTTTGATCAAAACCCCCCTCTTTGCCTTTTGCAACCACGATCCGCCATTTCGTGCGTTACCTCCCAACTTCTTCTACCTCTAAATGATAGTCAGTGTTGGGATTTAATGCGATGACGGAGATCTGACGTCGCCAAATCCAAGGTGAATTCACCTTACTGCAGATCCATCAGGTGTTGCTGGAGCTTCTTCGACCAACCATCGAAGTAAAGAGAATATCTCGAGCAATATAGCTCCATTTCTAGGCCCGTAATTTATCTTCTTTGTTCAACCTCTTTCCAGGTAAAGCTTCCTACCTTAGTTTCCTCCTTGTTTCTCTATATTTTGCGCACACCTTCACGCACTCTCTCACCGATCTAAGATCATTCATAGACGTCGTGATCCATCGATCTTCGTGGTATCATACCCCCACGCTCCGTTGCCCTCCAATTCATTCCACCCACGTCAATCTTCAACCTTCGTTTGCAAGATGAAGGACCCAATCATGCTCTGCCTAGCTCTGCCTTTTTAGCCCTCTGACCATCTCCAGTATCCATGGGACTCCCCCACCCCTTGTGCTTTGTTTGTGTAGACTAACACTGCATGTATTGAAGACGTCAATGATCAGAGGTCTACATGCAACTTCGATCTCCATTTTCGTGCTCCGATCAACTGGCACTGACACGAACATCCATGACTCATTGGTACATTGTTGACCCATGGGCTTCTTCGCCAGGCCATCAACAACATCCTTAAGCCTTCAGCAACACAAGACGAGGTATTTTAATCTGATTAGGGAGTTTGGTTAAATTATTGGACAATTATTTCCTGATTAGGTAATGATTTAGGATGCTGGTGTTTTAGGTGCTTAATTAATGACACACTGATTTAATTAACTATTTGGGGCTTATTCATTGGACATTTAATTGGATTGATTTTATGCTTATTGTTCAAGTTAATTAATTAATTAGGAGCATAGTTAGCTATTGTGTGTTGCATTTGAATATTTATTTGTGAGTATTATTGTACTGCATATTGTATTGCATATCAGTATTCTGTTCATGTAAATATAAATGCACCTGAAAACAAAATAAAAATACACACATGCATTCTGTTGCATTATCTTGACCAAGATTCACAGATTATTCACTTAATTAGATATTAAACATCTAGGTTAAATCAGTCTAATTGCTAGTATCCTTGTGTTAAACCTTGGACTTATCTAGGATAAATTAAACCGAGTAACTCTTTACAGAGATTCTACTTTGTTCTGATAAATTGTTTAAGCAGTCGTATTACAACAAACATATATTAACGTAACCGTTTAACGAATCGTTAGATGGCGCTGTTGATGGGGATACATCATTATTAGTTGATTTATCTAGGATTAATATCTAGATTTTAATGATTTTTAGTGTAATTTAGATCAAGTGTTTGTTGTGTTTATTTTTATCATTTTATTGATTTGTTGTGGGTTGTTATCATTAGTTGTTTTTTGGCAAGGCCCGCGAAGCCGACCGAAGTTGATGTATCGCAGAGGCGAAGAGCTTGAAACTCAAGCTGAGAAGTCCACATCAACTAGTTTAGATAGAGATAATTTAGTTAGATAAATTAGTCATTTTGTTGTGTATATTTTTGTTGTAATATTTGTAATAGTAATCACCTTATTTACAACGGTTCTCTATTGAGAGCTCACGAGTGTATTTAAAGGCCTTTATTACTCTTTTATTCTGTGTTGTGTTGAGGACCCGAGTGGACTCGACTTGATTGGCGAATTTACGTTAAGCACTCGCTTCAAATAGACAAATCTAGGTCATCTTGAATGTGCCCAAACGTAAATTAGGCCACACAATCTTACTTCTTGAGATTCACTTATCTCAAATATTCATTAATAGATGCACCTAAGTACGTTCAACTTAGCTTTAAATTAAATTGACTTCTACCCCGCTAATAAAACTTCTACTTAGGGTACAATTTTTCGACTTGCATTATTTAGAGCAAGTATTTATAATTCAGTTTAGCATCCACATGGAGAGTGCTGAGAAGTGCTGTAAGTATTTCTAAACGACTGCACGCATCATTGATTCGCCTACATTCTGTTTCCTGATTCCTTTCCCTTGATTTATAATTTAAGAATAAAAGGAAAAAGGACTGAACTTTAGGTGTATGTAGTGATGTGGTCACATTAAATTCAACGATAACTTGACTCTTAAAATCGGGATTGAATTATGCAAGTTGACAAATATAACTTGGAATAAAGTTCATCTTGTATTATGGGCGAGCAAAACCCTCATTGAACTAAGGTACTAAACTCCAGACAGAGTGATGAGGTCGGATCCTTAAGGATTAGATCCCAAAACACTGGTCTTCCATCCTACGTCTCCAGGTTCGACCTTCGCGGATTTGGGAGCTGCAAGTGGTTGCCTCCAACTTTAGAAATACGTTTTGGTTGTGTAAGCTTGATTGTTTGTTTAGAGGTGTGATATTGAACCCGTTAGCTCGGGAAGATCACCTCTTTGATTAAGAACCTTTAGGAGCTCAACTAGGCGTAAGGAGACTCCATGTGCTTAATGTACTTATAATTTGGTCATTCACTAACTAAAATTGTCAAGATAATGGCCAAACTTTTACGACCTTCATGTGTTCAGTTGTTGAATAATACAGATTTGAACTACTTTGTCTTGTGTGAGTTGATTCCGCACATTCAAGTGCATCATAGTACTAGATATCATTAATTCATTTCTTGCTCTTATACGCATCCTCTTGAAATCGAAGATGGATAATTGGTCGAATTTTTGTTTGGACTTTGTGAACCTCTCTTTGAACCGTCCAAATATCACGTCTTCCGAGGTCCAACCCCCTTCTTTTCCTATACCTATCTGGATTCGAGATGACCCTTGTCTCAATTCAGGATTTCATGATTCATTCTTAGGGAGCAGTCATTTTTTTGAAAAGAAAATAGGGTGCGCTTCTGAGACGGGAGTCACCACAATTTGCATTGAGTATTAGAAAGATGGGTTACATTACGGCGAGGCCCAAAAGTTATATAAGGCCTTAAAACGAGAAACAACATTCTCAAAGTAGAACCTCTGATTTTTGAATATGAAGTCATTCCGCCCTAGCCATATGGCCCACAACACCGCAAACGGCTTGAAGCAGTCATCCGACGAACCCATGCCCACAGAGCGGAGCGACCTCTAGAATGGCTCAAACCCGTTGGTCTCAACCCGAGCGACCTCCGAGTCCCTCCAAACCTGCCTCGACGTCGCGCATCCGAAGTACAAATGTTCCGCATCTTCCACAGAGTCCTCACACCTGTAACACCGCGTGTCGTCGATGCCAAACAGTCTTCCCCTCCTCGCTTTATCACATACGCGGTTTCTTCTGAGACACTAAAGGAAAATCATCACCCTTTGCGGGATCCTCGCCGCCCAACTGATCTTCATATCCTGACATAGATCCTCATCCCGCTCATACGATGTCGACGACCCCCTCATTGCCTCGTATGCCTTCTTTACAGAGAACCTCCCCCCTTCCCACTCAAAATGGTCCGCCTCCTGAGTCATCTCCTCCGGCGATGGAGTCTCTGCCAACATCCTCATGAAGTCCTCGAGGCGTTGATCCGATAGTTCCGCGACGAATAGCGGCCCCCGTGCCCCATGATCCATCACCTGAGTAAGAGTTGCATCCTTCGCCGCTGCTAATGCTTCCAGCCTAGGAAACCTCCCCCCAAGAGCACCCTCTCCATCCAGTCATCTCTCCAAAATCTAAAAGTGTGGTCGTTCCCCATGCGAGGCCGCAACCTAGGTGCAATAGTCGGCAAAACGACACGTATTTCGGCCCATAGCGACGACTCGAGTCTTTTCCTGCCTGCACTCAGCTCCCCGTTGACATCATATATACTCCTCAATAATCTGGCAGCTAACGAGGTCGAGGATCCCTAAATCTAAATCACCCACTTGGCAAACAAGGCCTTGTTCATGAATTCGACATCACGGACACCAATGCCACCATCACATTGTCCCTTGGTGACATCCTCCTAGCTCACGAGATGCAACCCGGATCTCTGTTGTCTTTCATCCGACCAGAGAAACTTCTTCATCATAGCCTCCACATTTTTCCTCACCCCAACCGGCATCAACTAAGTCGAGTAGAAGAAAATAGGGATGGCAACAAGGACATGCTTGAGGAGGGTCAACTTCCCACCCCTAGACAGTGTGATCGCTTTCTACCCAGCCAGTCTCTCCTCCATTCTGAGCACCATGTTGTCCCAATCTGACCTCTTCAGTTTGATGTCCATCAGCGGTAGTCCTAAGTAGGGAACATGGAGTTTCCCCAAAGGGCATCCCACCACATCCGCAAGCCTGCTGCGCTCACCCACATCCATACCGAAGCTCACGACCACTGACTTCTGCCTGTTAAGCTCAAGATCAGAGAGACTGCCAAAGATATTGACGAGGTGCGCTGCGTTGCCATTCTGTTCCTCCGAGACACCAAGGAAAAGGATCGTATAATCCGCATAATGAAGCAACGGGATAGACAGGCTCTCCAGCCAAAAGCCCTCGCACCATCCAGCCTCCTCCGCACGCCTGCACAAAACCGCCAGACAGTCCACCACAAGAACAAAAAGCATGGGAGCAAGCAGACATCCGTGACGGACCCTCCGCTGAGGCTGCACGAAACCACCCTCCGGCTTGCCATTCACCAAGATGGAGTACGAGGATGTTGTGACACATCTCTTCATCCATTGTATCCAAGTTTCTGGAAAGCCCCTCCGGCGCAAAGAGGTCCACAAGAAACTCCAGTCGACGCAATCGTAAGCCTTGGTGTAGTCAATCTTCCAAAGCACGACCTTCTTCTTCGATCGCTTCCATTCAAGGCAAATCTCCGATGCCGCAACCAAGCCATCCGCCATCTGGTGCCTCGGGATGAAAGCGGACTGCCCCTGAAGCACCGCTGAATCCATAACCAGCCTGAGCCTGTTCGCGAGCACCTTTGCCACGATAAGATAGATGGCATTGGAGATTGCTATCGGTCTAAAATCGTCCATGGTCAACGGGTTCTTCTTCGGTAGAGGGAAGATCAACGCATGGTTAATGATGCAACGTGGACTCGACATGTAGGGCCATCTAATTATTCAAATTGTGGCCGTTAATTTTATTTACGTTTTTTAAGTTGTCGCAATTTTAAATAAAGAGATCGCGTGTGATCTCAATTAGTCTTAATTTGAATTTCAAATTTAGTAGTTAGTCGGTTAATTAGTTAGAGTCAGTTTAGGATAATTGGTTGTCGGTTTAAATTATTTTCTATTCTTGTAATGTCATCCCTCCTATATAAAGGGATGAGGGTCCAATGTTTTAGGCAGTTCAAGATGTGATAAAATAGAGATTTATCTCTCTCTCCTCTCCCCTCTCTCTCCTTCTCCCCGCGTGATCTACACATGTTCTTCTTCTCCCAAACCCCTCGTATTCCTGACGAGTCTCTTCTCTCTTCCCCTCGCGGTCTACGCGTTTCTTCTTCTCTAACCCCGCGCATCTGGCGTGTCTTCTCTTCTCAACCCTTTCAGTTTCTTCATCTCAACCCCTCTCTCTTTCTTCTACCAAAATTTCCACCATAAAAAAATATTATCAACATCGACGCCGAATCGCGTTTGCATCAATTGGTATCAGAGCATGGCAACCGAATCGTCCCTACGATTCGACGATCCCGTCGCGCATTGGAAGATGCAATATGATTTGAGTTGCATATCTCATGATTCGCGTTCACGCGCACGTCGACACAAGTTCATGAAGCGCCTTATGTCAAGCCTCAAGGTTCAAGCAATTCGTCGGGAGACGAATTTTTTAAAAGCGGAGGAGAGTTGATGCAGCGTGGACTCGACATGTAGGGCCATCTAATTATTCAAATTGTGGCCGTTAATTTTATTTACGTTTTTTAAGTTGTCGCAATTTTAAATAAAGAGATCGCGTGTGATCTCAATTAGTCTTAATTTGAATTTCAAATTTAGTAGTTAGTCGGTTAATTAGTTAGAGTCAGTTTAGGATAATTGGTTGTCGGTTTAAATTATTTTCTATTCTTGTAATGCCATCCCTCCTATATAAAGGGATGATGGTCCAATGTTTTAGGCAGTTCAAGATGTGATAAAATAGAGATTTATCTCTCTCTCCTCTCCCCTCTCTCTCCTTCTCCCCGCGTGATCTACACATGTTCTTCTTCTCCCAAACCCCTCGTATTCCTGACGAGTCTCTTCTCTCTTCCTCTCGCGGTCTACGCGTTTCTTCTTCTCTAACCCCGCGCATCTGGCGTGTCTTCTCTTCTCAACCCTTCCAGTTTCTTCATCTCAACCCCTCTCTCTTTCTTCTACCAAAATTTCCACCATAAAAAATTATTATCAACATCGACGCCGAATCGCGTTTGCATCAGTTAACTTTGTCGAAGCCTTTGTTGCCCATGCTGAACTCATTGATAACCTCTAAAACGTCTTCCTTCAGCATATCCCAGAACTCACGGTAGAAGAAGACCAGAAACCCATCTGGCCCAGGAGATCGAAAAGCATCTTCCTTAGGGAGCGGTCATATCTCGACCAATCCTTTTCTCTCTTCACTTCTTTCTGAGGAGGACTTATGCCTCGGTGAGGTCGATTTAATCTCAACTACCTCGTTAAAATCTAATTCCAACCCTTTTGTTGATGAAGGTAATTAAACTGCAATATATATGCATCCAAAGAAGAATCAAGATGTGGAGGAACGTGATGACCCTTTACAGATGATACATGCTAGAGTGGTCGGATTCTGAGCAGTAGAACACATTATTTAGAGTATAGTTAGGCCATCTTAATGTGGGTACCGATGGACCTATGGATGCGGCATATAACCCTGGACAATAAAGAAACTTAAATTGGTTAAATCCAGCTCAACTAGATGTTGAATACGAGTTGAAGCCACACTTTTTATCCTTGCTGCCAAAGTTTAACGGGAATGCGCATGAAGAGCCATACACATTCCTTACGACTTTGGGTTAATTTGCGATAACCTTAGACATCATAGGGTTAGTCAAGACTTCATTAGGCTGAAAGCCCTACCTTTTGCTTTGGGAGACAAGACAGATTTGTGGCTAAAGAAACTTGAGGTGGTTGTAACCACCTATACATAGCTCAAGGACCTATTCCTAAAAAAGTTCTACCCTTTGAGTAGAACTAATCAAATGAGGATGCGAATCACCAGCTTCTCTCAACTTCCTAATGAAACATTCTGTGACAGTTGGGAGAGATTGAAAGATATTCTAGAGAAGTGTCCATGCCATAATTTGGATGACAACATCTTGGTCCAAGCGCTATACAGTGGACTGAACCCTGAGATGTAGGGTCTGGTTAGTGCTGCTCGTGGAGGCAGCTACACATCTAGGGGAGCGGAAATTGTATACAAGGTACTCGAACAAATGGCTGAAACAAGCCGCTCTCAAGTAGCCAGCATGGCTTATATCGAGTCCCCTTTTTCATTCTTATCCAAGGAAAGGGGGAAGAAGGCTGCAGTGAATCTAGCTGAGGATATGATTCCTAGAATCAAAATTATTAATGATAAGTTGACAATGGTTGAGCAGATCTACAAACGAGTGTCAGAGTTGAAGAGCTTGAATAATCTTCCGAAGTAGATGGAGGAACTTTCTGAGAGGGTATCTAGGATAAAGATACCTGCCTTGACTACGTCTTCTGTTTCTGTTCATCGTGTACATCGTGTACAGGAACAACAGATGTTAGGGCCCCATACATGGGTAGAGGACCAATCATTTGCTCACCTTTCACAACATGATCCATCTGTCGAGATAGTCGCAGAGGAGCCTCATCAGGTATTGGAGGTGAATGGTGTATTCTACTCTCAGGAACCCCTGCCACGAGGCAGACTAGAGCTGGGGGCCGACAACCTTACCAGCATCCCCCTACTTTCTACAGCACCAGCTTCACCCCTACACCTCTACCTACTTAGCAGCTAAGTTCTAGATTCTCTTACTCCTCTCAGCGACAGCAACACCAATTATATACGCGGTAGTTTTCTTACCAGTCGGGTTAACATGATACATCTTTTCAGAGGTACTCACAACACCAGTAGTATCTGGGACGTTAGAGCCAGTCACCGCGATATTCTTCCTCTTCTCAGTTTGGAAAACCTTGGCAATACCTAAGTTCACAACAGTGTCTTCATCAGTTCCCACAAATATACAACAGTAGGTTCTCAACGAGATCTGTTCTTACAAGAACGAGATTCAGAATATGCGATGTGATATCAACCGTCTATCCCGATGGTTGGATGGGAGGTTTGCCCCTTCTACCTCTATTCCCGTCCAGGTTCATGCTAATCTCAACAACCTGAACATGGCACAATTATAACATGATGATCGTGTATACTACTCAGATTTATCGAACTCTGAGCATGAGATCCTTATTCTGCACATGTCACTCATGTAGAAGGACAATGGTCATACATGATCGAGCACGAGACATGGAGGAGGACGTCTCTAAGGCTCTACCTGAGGAGTCCTTAGAAGTTGGATGATACCATCATCTTCAGACACAACATGATGATCATCATAACCCGACGAGGAGATTCACAACCAGTGGAGAGAGAGAGAGGAAAAATAGCACTGGAGCACAACATGGAGACACAACATCGGAGTCTACAGAGGACCTTGCACATTCGGTTGAGGAAGGCATGCTGGCAACATATGTTCCCTAACCTTTAGTAAACAATAGAATTTCGTATTCCAAGTTGCATTGTAAAGATGTATGTATTAAGAACTCACATTCTGATAATAAAGGAAAGCATGTTTTGATTTATGATTTTCAGTCTTCTTCTTATGCTTCAATTCCTTTCCCCCTCGCTCTAACGTCAGGAATAAAAAGATTCAAAAAGATGACCCTGATTTGGAACGTTTCTGTCATCAGAATATCTTGGTTAAAGTGCCATATAATGAGTATTTGGCGACCCATCCTGCATCTGTGAAATACATGAAGAAGAGATGCACTCCTACTAGAGTATGTAGGAAGTCACCTACTAAGGTGAAGAAAAGCATGCACATTTTTGACGGTTGTTACCACAAAGAAGAGAGATTTGGGTACACACTACATACTAAGTCAGATTGACGACATCATTTGCAAGAACTCTCTTAGACAATGATTCAAGTATTAATCTTTTACCATTAGCTTTGTATGATCGACTTTAGGCCCTCTCAGGATGTCACGAGCCACACTCCAGTTTGCATATAAATCTACCAAGAGGGCTAAAGGAGAGGTTAAGAATGTTGTCATTTCAATCTTGGGATAAGACTATAAAGTGGACTTCACGATCCTTGATATGAAGACCCCGAGGCTGTGTAGAGAGTCACATATCACTCTCGGGTGGTCTTTCCTTAGGACCGCTGGTGCAATATTTGATTATCAAACATGAATGATGAAGTTCTGTTCTCTAGGCAGAGAAGTGGAACTTGAGATGAAATAGACGAATGGTGGAGACTTATTTCAGAAACTAGTACAGATTACTCATCTTCTGGGGCAGTCGATCCTTGGAGTCAGATTCCTATAGTTCACAGTGAGACCTCTAATATAGAGAGGACTTTGTTCAGGATGCAGTTTGCGAGGTTCTGCAGAGTTTCTTGATGGATTCATCCTACTCCCTTGCTGACTTAGAGGTCTCTTAGGACCTGCCAATTCCTTCTCCTTCGAGACATTAGGGGGTTGGGGATGTAGAGTCGGACGCGGCTTTGACTGAACTATTGTGTTTCTTTGACGATCCGACTTACACCACAATAACGTTGGTGGCGAGCAGAGAAGATGTATCTCCACCTCCTTGCTGCATAGAGCCAGATTTAGATGTGGTGAAGACCGATTTGCCAGATGAGTCATCATTGCCAGACTTGAAGCCGCTTCCTCCTACATTAAAGTACGCGTTCCTTGTGTGTCAAGAGAAGTGATTTCCTGTTATCATTAGTTCTAGGTTGACTGTAGAACATGAGTTTATATCGTTTAAGGTGCTAAAGAAGAACCGTACGGCAATAGGTTGGAATGTGTCAGACCTCGTCAGGGATAAATTCTGCTTTTTGTTCACACCACATCTATGTTGAGTAAAATTGTCGACCTTGTGAATTTCAGAGGAGATTGGATTCAAACCTAAGGAAAGTGGTCAAGAAAGAGATTGCACCATTTATTGATCAAATTTTGGAGAGACTTGCAGGGCAGGAGTTCTTATATTTTCTTGATTGATACTCTGGCTACAGTCAAGTAGCCATAGCTCCAGAAGGCTAGGAAAAAACCACATTTACATTTCCATTTGGCACGTACGCGTTCAAGCATATGCACTTCGGGTTGTGTAATGTATCGAGCACACCTTTCAACGATGCATGATAGCCGTATTTGCTGAGATATTAGGTGATTTCCTTGAGGTTTTATGGATGATTTCTCGGTCCATGTGGATTCCTTTGGTACTTGTTTGGCACATTTGGATCGTGTTCTAAAGCAATGTAAAGAGGTAAATCTGGTGCTTTCCTGGGAAAAGAGTCATTTTATGGTTCCGGAAGATATCATGCTAGGGCATGTCATCTCCAAAAAGGGAATGGTGGTAGACCCTGCCAAAATTGATGTAATCAAGAAACTTGACCACTAATCAGTGTTAAGTCAGTGCGTTCTTTTCTAGGGCATGTTGTATTTTATAGGAGATTTATCAAAGACTTTTCAAAGATTGCCTGACCACTGACTGGGCTTTTAGGAAATGACACCGAGTTCATTGTCAATCACAGGTATCTGGAGGCCTTTGAGCTCATGAAAAGAAAGATAATGGATTTGCATGTTTTAAAAGATCATGACCGGTCTCTTCCCTTTGAGATCATGACAGATGCATCGGATTTCGCAATAGGAGTTGTATTAGGACTACGACGAGATGGGGTACCGTTTATACTTTACTATGCGAGCAAAGTATTGGATCTTGCTAAGAAGAATTTTATACATTGACTGAAAAGGAAATACCCATAGTAGTCTGGGCTTTGGAAAAGTTGAAATCATATATTCTTGGATCTAAGGTGATGATTTACACTGATCACACAACGATTCATTATTTAATGGAAAAGAAGGATGCGGAGGAGCATCTTCTTAGGTAGATTTTGTTAATTCAGGAGTTTGATTTGGAGATCAAAGATAAGCTTGGAGTCAAGAGCGTTGTAGATGATCTCCTTTCCCGACTTGATTGTAAGGATTCCCCTAACTCAGAACCTATCAGAGAGACTTTCCCTGATGAGTCGATTTGTGTTGTCGATT
This sequence comes from Ottelia alismoides, assembly GCA_037367405.1. Taxonomy (NCBI): domain Eukaryota; kingdom Viridiplantae; phylum Streptophyta; class Magnoliopsida; order Alismatales; family Hydrocharitaceae; genus Ottelia; species Ottelia alismoides. The sequence goes on from JAZKJV010001621.1 coordinate 64,057, forward strand.
CACTCTAGTGGTATGCCAACCTGGTCAACTTTCTTGTCTCCAAAAAAGTTCTCCAAGGTTGGACTAGGAGCAATATTGACCGACTGAAGTCAGATTCGAGGAGATACCATTGGGGGATATGTTCCTTTTCTCTGAAGGACTGCATTGTGTTTAACAAAGGTGTATTGCTCAGGAAGAATACCAGAGTGTCCTCACTCGTTGTCATACCCTAGAGGCAGGAGGACATCACTCGGGAACAAGAACCGAGCATAAGGTGCTCCAATGTGGATTCTTTTCATCGACCTTATTTCGAGATGCATTTGATTTTGTAAGGTCGTGTCCGATTTGTCAAATAATGGGAGGGATAGCTAGATTTAGAGATAAAAGCCCATGCATCCTGTGATGTTCTGTGATGTATTTGGTTCATGGAGAATTGATTTTATGGGTCCCTTCCCAAATAGCAATGGATATAATCGAATTCTATTAGCGGTTGACTACTTATCTAGGTGGGTGGAGGCTATCCCAACCCGAACCGCAGATAGCAAGACTGTTTGTAAGTTTGTGAAAGATCACATTATTTCTAGGTTTGGTGTTTCAAAGGTATTGATTTCAGATGGGGGTAGCCACTTTGTGAACAGAGAAATGAAAAACCTTGTTAAGGACTATGGTATTGATCACCATGTGACTAGTCCTTATCACCTACAAACAAACAACATGGCAGAGGTGTTGAGAAATAAAGAGTATCTTGCAAAAGTTAGTATGTCCTGCTAGGAAGAATCGGTCTCAATTATTGGGCCAAGTTCTATGGGCATATATGACAACCTATAAGACACCGCTCGTCACTTCTCCTTTTAGGATGATATATGGCAAGCCATGCCATTTGCCCGCTGAATTGATCCACAAGTCTGAGTGGGCAATAAAGAAAATTAATTGGAGTTGTCTCCTGAGAAAGCTGTGTAGAGACCTAAACCTAAATAAGCTCATAGAGATCCGCAACCGCACGTACGGCAATAGTGTAGTCTATAAGAACAAAGTTAAGAAATGGAACGATAAGCATATTCGAATTAAGAACTTAGTTTCAGGACAGAAAGTATGTTGGTCAACACAAAGTTAAAGATCTTTCATGGAAAGTTGAAATCTAAGTGGACGGGTCCTTATTTGGTGAAGAAGTGCACGACAACGATATTGTTGAAATATCTGATCTCCAAGATAGTACACGCTCTTTCTTAGTGAACGAGTAGTTGTTGAAGCACTTTATCGACATCAACAAACAACTAGTCCATGTTGAACAGATTATCTTTCATGTGGAGTAGATTCTTTGATTCCATTCCAGCTTACTCTACATGAAGCCACAATTAGCAGATTCAGATCGGAGCAGATTCATCAGCTAGCAGATTCACCCTTTTTTTCTCACTTACTCCTTCTAACTAGTTATTTCATTCTTTTAGGGTTTAATTTCTTTCTTCTCTAGATTTTTACTCCTTACTTAGGTTATTTAAGTCTAAGTATAAAAGGAACCAAACCTTACTTCTGTACATCCCTTTAGGATTCTTTGGTCATCTTCTTGGTCCCTCTTCTCTTCCTTTTCTTCTTCATACTTAGGCTATTTTCAGCCTAAGTATGTGGGGAGCCCCTATTTTCTTAGTTGTTCTACTTTTAAGTCTTTTATACCCAGCCTCTTCGTACTTCAGCCCTACACTTAAGCTATTTAAAGCTTAAGTATAGGAGGGTCCTACACTGGATTTCACATCCTTGTGTTGTTCTTCCTCTTTATGCTTAGTACGAGTTATGTCTTCCATTTGACTTTGTGCCATGAGGACATAGAACAAGCTAAGTATAGGGGTATGCGTATATATGCATATATACTTTATTCATAGCTCATACTTGCACATGTTTGGTATACTATTATGGGCTATGGTATGGAGATTTGAAATTACTTGTAAAATATTTGGACCATTTTTATATCTATTTTACATGGTTTGTACAAATGTTCGTATACAAATTGTTTTGACACCATAACATCTGGTTTTCTATATATATACTTACAAATTCTTTGAAAAAAGTTTCAAATTCAAACAAAAATACTAACTAATAAATAGTTTTGTCCCTAACACTTTTACTTTCACACAAGACTTGTGTAGTTTATGATGCTTGGTATAAAGTGACACTTGACTCAAAGTTTAACTGTTGGAGTATTTGTTATGTGCGTCATGAGTTGTAGCAGGGTAAATGGATTCTGGAGAAGGTCCATTTACCCCATCCAGTGTTTAGTCCTACATCATTATGTGGTGGGACTTGGAGGCTCTGGAGAGGCTATATAAGGAGCCCCAGACCTCCTGTATCCATTGAGAAAAAGCAATGCATAACATGCCCCTTTGAGGGCTTCTCCCGTGGTTTCATCCCGTTCCTCACGGAGTAGGTTTCCACGTAAAATCATGGTGTTTCCCATTTTCTATTTTTCTTTTCTTATGCTTTGTTTATCATCCCGCTTCCGCTTCTGATTTTCTAACATGGTATAAGAGCGGGTTCGATTCTCGGTGTTTTTCATTACGCTTTATATTTCTGAGACTTGATTATCAAGTTCGTGTTCTATGGTTGAGATAAATCCCTAGAAATTATTCAGTTCTATAGTTCTACAGTTCTGAGATTTTGTTCTCTAGGGTTTCTCATTGAAATCCTAAATCTTGCAAGATCCAACATGCGAGGAAACCCCATCAGATCTCCAGGCGGCCCCGAGGCAACGCGCATCTTCAGATCTGGTGGAACCCGACGTGACCCAGGCGAACTTCAGAGCATCTTTAGATCCGTGCGCACTGCAACCTAGCGCGCCCTCCTGGCAGTTCCCAGAGGCCTCAACCCTCCAGACGGAGCCGCACACCCACCTGGCGGTTCTCATCTCCCTCGCGTCCTCGCGCAGATCTTCGTGGCCAGCAGCCCGCCCTCAGGCGGCGACCCCTCCACTTCGCGCAAGCCCTTTCAGTCGAAGTCAAGCCGCTGTGCGGCGTGCCCTAGCCCAAGTATGCCACCGCAGATCTCCAGGCTGATGCAGATAGACGTTGGCGACGTAGAAGCCTCACGCACATCCCCCGTGCGCAGCACCACCCCCCTCCCTTCTCGCGCAGCCCTCGTGCGAGACCTGCGCCCTTCACGTCGGCGCCTCCCCAAGTGCACGCACCTCCAGCCCGCATCGCGCGGCAGGACCTGGCGCACCCTCCTGCGCGATCTGAAGTAAAGGCGACGTCGTTCTCCAGCATTCCCGTGGTGATCTCCATACCGCCCCAGCGCCTTCTCGCGCGTAGGCGCATCTCGCGCAGGTCCAAGAGCCCCTTGAGGGCGACGAGCAGGAGCCCCCCGTCGATCCAGTAGAGAAATACCATAGGGGAGCGGCAGCGCATGGGAAAAGAAGCGTTCCCCGATGGGTTCCCAGGGAACCCTAGTCCCGATCAATTTTTTTATTATTTTATGGGCCATTTGTGTGAAGAGCCCAAGTGGGGCCAAGTTGTAAAAAAAATGGAGAAAGGGACTTGTCGAGGAAAAAAATGAGGTTTTTTTAGGCCCAAATGGGCCAAGGTTTAAAGAAAAGGAAAAAGGAAAAAGGAAAAATAAAGAAAAGGCGCGTGCATTAAAATAATAAAAAAAGTCGCCCACAATTAAAAATGATTTTAAAAAAATGATGCAAAAGTCGAAAAAATGGAACGGCTTACGAAAAATGTGACGGCTTATAAAAAAAATAAAAAGCCGCAAATTTCTTGTTTGTTTTCCCCATTATGTTGTCTTCTCCCAACTTCGTCGATTTGTCTGTTTTTCGACAAGTATGGGAGAACGGGGGAGTATGATGTAGAGTCACAGGTCTATTCAGATGTTCCAGATTGCATATTCTCCAGACCAGCCGATTTTCCGACTCTACGGTTTTCAAATGAAGATCTCCATGCGCAATTCTAGACTCGACGTTCAGATTCCGAGTCCCGGTTTGATGCGCAGATTCAGACTCGACAAGATTGGTCAGAGTCCATATTCGAGGCACTCCAAGATGGGAGGCCCAGTTTCGAGATCTCCAGAGAGAGACTCCAGATTCAGATACGCACATGGATGCGGTCATTTTCAGATGAGCACATGTTGCCATCAATTGTTCGTGGTCCCCATCATTATTCTTGTTTTGTAGGCTGGAGTTTCATGTGAGCCATATGGACTCCAGAGTAGAGGATCATTCCCTATGCCATGTTGGCAAGGGTTTTCATGTGGTATCATAGGTACACCAGAGCAGTGCACCATTCTCTGTGCCAGATGGGAGAGACCCAGTTCTCCGAAGAGGAGACTTATTTCAGACTCCATTCTCCAGCGACCGTGGACTCCGAAGAGGATTGCATAGCCACGACCCTTATTCAATTCTGCCCTTTTCAGAGATGGAGCAGTTGTCCACATTATTGTGGCGGGCCAGAGTACTCCGATGAGGAGACTCATTTCAGTTGCAGTGACTCTGACATGCGCAGTTCAGAGCACATGCTCTCCGACAAGGAGATTCAGCAGACTCACACTCCAACCCGTTCGTCCTCCTCACCTGCATGGCATGAGAAGCAACGTCTTCGACTGCAACAATGTGCGCGTTGGGTTGATATTGTCCGTAGTGTCATGTAGCGTTGAGTTGAGTTTCTTTCTGTTTGTCCAAGCTGAGCATTACATGCTCCAGCTTGAGGGGGAGTGTTGGAGTATTTGTTATGTGCGTCATGAGTTGTAGCAGGGTAAATGGATCTTGAGGGGGAGTGTTGGAGTATTTGTTATGTGCGTCATGAGTTGTAGCAGGGTAAATGGATCTTGGAGAAGATCCATTTACCCCATCCAGTGTTTAGTCCCACATCGTTCTGTGGTGGGACTTGGAGGCTCTGGAGAGGCTATATATGGAGCCCCAGACCTCCTGTATCCATTGAGAAAAAGCAATGCATAACCCGCCCCTTTGAGGGCTTCTCCCGTGGTTTCATCCCGCTCCTCACGCAGTAGGGTTCCACATAAAATCATGGTGTTTCCCATGTTCTATTTTTCTTTTCTTATGCCCTGTTTATCATTCCGCTTCCGCTTCCGATTTTCTAACATTAACCATTCTTGATCATTAAGCTTCCCTGGTTTAAAAGATATACATGCTATATTGCGTGTTTAATCTCTACCTTCAAAGAATATAACCTGTACTGCACGTACACGATTACATGAACATTGCGATGAGTTGTGGTTTCGCTTGGGGAACTAGGGTGAGAGCTTTGAGTTTGGAGCTGATCTTATGATGCTTGAGGATGGGATAAAATTAATGAAGACTTCTTGAAACCTGAGTGTTAACACCTTAACCAGCATGAGAACATGGTTCTTGTACTATCTTGATACAAACCTAAGTGCCAGCGTGCGTAAAACCATTAAAATTGTTGATCAGTGCGCGCCAACTTTAGTAAAAACAGAGGAGCTAGCCAAAAAGAAAAGAAAAAAATATATATATCGAAAAGAAGCTCATACACCACACAATTACATTTAAATGAGCTTACACCAGTGACGAGCACTCCCAACCTTTTAAGTGTCCACTTAGGCTAAAATCTTAGGCTTTTATGAGTTGGGCTAGCACCAAAAAGAGCTCTGCATCGTATAGTGATACAAGTCTGGATGCAAAAGATATAATATATACTCAAAAGAGAATATCCCGGAGCATTCCCAGAAAAACAAGTGCAGTCGGCTTAGCATTCTCTTGGCAGAGACACTGATCAATACCAAAAATACATGTGTGTGTTAATAAGGTACTCGAAAGATTCCTTGTTCCTATGTGAGAAGAAAAGAAATGACACAAACTTATATCCTCCATAACCGACCTTTCCATCCACACATTCTCAGTCTGACAACTAAAAAGACAGGTGAATTGAATCAAGACTAGATTTATTCCCTAGTGTTGAGGATTGGGTCCTAAGGAAGATTTTTCAAACTGAAAACTCGGGCGAAACCTTGACTCTACACCTGTATATGTATTCTACACTTAAAGTCATACTTTGTATATACATGTATATGCATGGAGTCTAAAAATTAGGGAAGTCGAGTTCCTTTTGACCAAGACTTGATTCGGATTTAGAGTTTAAGTGTCACTTTTAAAACTCGTTTCATAAGTACCAAGTCTTGGATTTCACATACACAGTCAGGGATTCAACTATTTATTCATTCTTTATTTGCTCGAGGACGGGCAAAGTTTAAGTATGGGGGGTGCTAAATCTTTGATTTATCATCATTATTTTCATTTGTTATCCCTCTAGCTTAAATAATTCAATTCAAAAAATGACTAACTAATTCAAATTAATAACTAACTCTTTGTTATTAATTAACCCTAATTATTATACATAAATAATTCTATTATTGTGTCTGTTATTTTATGTTTTTTCTTATTATTAAAATCCCGTAAAAATTAGACTAATATTGTATATATTTAATTTAACTTTTTCCATAAATCAAAATTTGAAAAACAAAAGAAAATAAAATAAGTATTTTTAATACTTTAAAAATACTCGATAAAATAATGCTATGTATATGTGATGTATTTTGAAATTGAGTTCTTACTACAACTTTCATGTTGAACATTTTTTCAAATTTTACCTTTAATTATTTGTTTCTTATTTTACAAATATTTTTGTATTTTGAATTAATCTTATTGGGTCACGTGGCTCTCTCTGGAGAAACCACGTAGCCCGACCCTATCTACCCACCCGCCTGCCATCTGGACCATCTGATCGCCTTCATCAGACGACCCCAAGCCTTCCACGTCCGTATAAATTCCTATCCGCTTGATCTTGGTAATTAAGCCCACCACACTCGTTCCTTCGTGCCCAACCCTGGGCCCTTTGATCTTGATCAGACGATCAACAGATCGCCTCCTAGCTCTAACTTCCTCTTCTCAATAGTCGTGTCCCTTCCCTCCTCCTCTGACACCATCGAGATTTAAGGTGAATTCACCTTGCTGAAGACCCATCTGGTGCTGTTGGAGCTTCTTCGACCAACCCTCGAAGTGAATCAAAGATCTGGAACAGCATAACACCATTTCCAGGCCTGTGATTCATCTTCTCTGTTAAACCTCATTTCAGGTAAAGCTTCCTACCTTAGTTTACTCGTTTCTCTATATTCTACACACACCTTCATGCACTCTCTCACGGATCTGAGATCATTACAACCTACGTCGTGATCCATCGATCTTTGCATGGTCATACCCTTGCTCCTTCACCCTCCTATTCATTCCACCCATATCGATCTTCAACCTTCATCTGCAAGACGAAGGACCCAATCGTGCTATGCCTAGCTCTGCCTCCTTTAGCCCTCTGACCCTCTCCAGTATCCACGAGACCCTTCTTGTGCTTTGCTTGTGTAGACTAACACTGCATGTATTGAAGACTCTCAATGATCGAAGGCCTACATGCAGCTTTGATCTCCATTTTCTAGCTCCGATCAGCCGGCACCGACACGAACATCCAAGACTCCTTGGTGCATCCTCGATCCGTGAGCTTCTTCGCTAGTCCATTAATAACATCCTTGAGCCTTCAGCAGCATAGGAGGAGGACGAGGGGTCAAGATCCTCATCATCGGGGCTCCGTCCGTACTCTCCCTTGCATGGAGGAGGGGGAAGAACGTGACTCACAGTCACCGTTCGATCCTTTCTAGTCGTGGCTGATCTGACGGTCCAGAAGCTTCCACATCACGTTAGTCGAAGCATTGCTTCGACCCACAACCTTAGAGCGTCCGATCCAGCATTGAAGCACGACATCGCGCTGTGTCGAACCGAGCCTGACGTGCCACCCGAGCCTCCAGAGTCACACGCCCACAACACGTGGTTGTGGAAATTTTGCAGAAGACCCTCATACAATTTTTCTTATTTACAGATAAGTCATGTCACGTGTGATTTTTGCATGTTAGCCTAATCGGTTTTTGTTATTGCATTGTGAGGGCCATTTTATGATATTTGTGAGTTTTTAATCATGTTTTATTTGTGTTTATGCTGCTGTCTTTAATAGTGAATAACTTGTGTAAGTCCAAATTAAATGAAATTTGTCTTAACTGAAAGATAATTTAATTCTCTTTGATTTGGTGCAATTAATTTCCTCATTTGACTTATATTTCGCGCATTAAATTTCATAGGATATAAGTTACCTTTTTATCCCTCATTAAAGTACTTATAAATTGATCTTCATATCATTTATTGCTCTATTAAACACCCTGATTAGCATTAAAGTATTTTAATTTGATTAGGAAATTTGGTTAAATTATTGGATCATTATTTTCTAATTAGATAATGATTTAGGATGCTAATGTGATGTTTGGTGTTTAGTTAATGACACATTGATTTAATTAGCTATTTGGACTTATTCATTGGACATTTAATTGGGTTGGTTTTATCCTCATTGTTTAAATAATTTAATTAATTAATCAAGAGCATAGTCAACTATTGTGTATTGCTTTTGAATATTTGTTTTGAGTATTATTGTATTGTATATCATCATTCTGTTCATGTAAATATAAGTGCATCTGGAAACAAAATAAAAATACACATAAGCATTCTGTTGCATTGTTTTGTCCTAGATTCACTGATTATGCACTTAATTAGATGTTTAACATCTAGGTTAAATCAATATAATTGCTAATGCCCCTGTGTTCGACCCTTGACTTACCCATGATAAATTAAAACGAGTAACTCTTTACATAGATTCTACTTGATTATGATAAATTGTTTAAGTGACCGTATTACAATGAATACATATTAACTTAGTTGTTTAGCGAATCATCAGGGGTGCACATGGATCAGATCGGATCGGATTGAATTTTAGCTTAATCCATGTCCAATCCAACCTTAATGGATTTTAAAATTTTCCAATCCAATGTAATCCATCAAATATCCAAATCATATCCGATCCATAGGATTATGGATTGGATCGAATTGGTTTGGATTTTTTATATTGTTTATTTTGTAGCACATTTGCCCTCGATATTTGAATTTTGGTTCGAAAGTCTATAATGTGGATTATAGAAGTAAAGAAAAGAATATTTGATGAACGCAATCAAATTAAATTTGAAGAATTCCATTAATACATAATAAAAAGTTGAAGACCACACAATCAAGGTAAAATATTATATTGAATTTGGAATTTGAGTTTCTTTTTATATACGCCACAATAGTCTGTTTTTTTAAATGATTTAGATAAGAACAATATATGTTACCAAAGAAGGATCCAAAGACAAGTTTAATAAATAAAAACTACTAGGTTGCAAAAAGCGGTAGTCGGTCTTCAGTCGGTAGGGTCACTGATTACTGATTAAACGGCATGCGTGAGTTTAAACGGAATTAAAATGCTATGTTATTTGTATTTTTTAATTAATAAAAAATATTATGTATATAATTAATAATAAATAAATAAATTCAGAAAATATAATACAGATTCACTATATAGATCAAATATTGTCAAATTCAAGGATTTTTTCATCTAAATGTCAAAATAGATAGCATAAACAGCTAAAATCCATAGCCAAATGTTAAAATATACAATGTAAACAATTACTATTTGTTAGAGTATACTCATTGTAGTGATGGGTAATTGGATCCCTCCACATCCAGTAGTTTAGTCTCACATCGGCTAATTGTGGGACTTGGAGAGTCAGTGTAGGCTATATAAGAAGGCCCACACCCATTGTATCAGATGAGAGAAAAGTTAGTAAAAACATTAGTCCTTTGAGGCGTTCTCCCATGGTATCATCCTGCTCCTCACGGAGTAGGGTTGCACGTAAAATCCTGATGTTCTTCATGTTTATTCTATTTATATGATATTACGCTTCCGCATTGTCGATTTCTAACATGTTATCAGAGTAGGTCGATCTTGGTTGATTCTTGCAGATTTAATCTGATTATTGTTATGTCCAAGATTAGTGTGTCTACCACCCAAAAAACCAGGGTTCAAATCCCCCTGTTGCAAGGGTTGCGTTAGGTAGTCGACAACCAGCGTAAAAAATAGTCGAATCTTTCAACATGGATTTGAGCAAGAATCCATGTAGTGGGAGAAGGCTTAGAACCTTATTGTTATGTCCAACATCTGTTCGAAGTTCTCCACAATTCTAGCAAGTTGCAGATTTTGGCTTGAAGATTATTACTTCGTATTCAAGTTCGAGTTTCTTTTTTAGAGTTTCTTGAAATCCTAATTTTCAGTCTCCACCAAATTCCCGGAGATCTTATTGTTATTCTTGAAGATTATTCGATTATCGGAGCGAATCTGATCAGCATCTCTTGGTAATGATATGAACATTTGATTCAAGTTCGAGGATATAATTAGCGTTTTTCTGAAACCATTAAATCTTCCACGAAATGACATCTCCAGGTGGCTGTAAGGTTTTCTCCATCTCCAAGCAGCATCGCTGCCCTCTCCAGGCGATCTCCAGCATGAGCACGGACATCGTGCGCCATCGCAGCTGCTCCTCAAGCTCCTCCAGGCGGTATTGCAACATCTTAGCCGCATCCCAGGCGGCGTTGTAGCCCTTCCAGGTCCTCTTCTTCATCTTAGGCATTGCCCTCTTCCAGATCCTCAACAAGCTCGGTGAGAGTTTCGCCCCCTCACACGATGGTGCACATGATCCCAGGTTGCCTCCTATTCCCCAGGTGGCATCCCTCTCTAGAGGGCATTATCGATGGTGGCGAAGTCTCCAGCATCGCCACATGCGATGGGTTTTCTCCATCGGTCGGTGGCTCCATCAAAGGATTCCCACGATGAGAACCTTAAATTCATGTGTTGTAAAGAAACGAGCCCGATGGCCCTAATAAAAATTGTGGGTTGCTTTGCTATTAAAAAAAGGAAGGGGTGATCTGCGTTTTTTTTATTTTAGCCTAATTGGACTAAGTTGTATTTTAGCCCACTATTTGGGCAGAGATCTTGTTTTTGGAAAAAAAGTTGCATACACAAAAAAAACATACACAAAAGGAAAAAAGGCATCGTACAAAAAAACTTGTACAAGAAAAATGAGAGAGGAAAAGCCAGAAAAAATAAATTTAGGAGAAACTCATTAAAAACAACAGATAAAAAAAGAGAAACAGTCGAGTGAAAAAGTCATTTGAGGTTGTTCCTCCCCATCTTCAGATCTTCTCTCAACTTGGTCGATGTCATTGTTTTCCAACTAGTTGGGAGTAAACGGGAGTACTATGCAGAGTTCTACAGATTGTTCAGAATTAAGAGTGTACTTGTTAGATTCAGACTCCAGTTTTTAGATTCTTCAGATTTCAAACTCTACAGATGATTAGACTCAGATGTACAGATGGTTCAGAGTCCTCAGTTCAAGGCATACATGTGTACGTTCTTTGTTTGAGAGGTCTGGTCAGACTCTACAGATGGTTCAGAGTCTTCAGTTTAAGGTGCACAAGTATGCGTTCTTTGTTTGAGAAGGCCCCATATTTGATCTGGTCGGCTCAGGGTTTTCATGTGGTTTCATAGGAACTCTGGAGTAGAGATCCCATTCTCTGAGGCAGTATGGGAGAGACACAGTTCTACGGTGAGGAGAATTTCAAACTCCATTATTCAACAAATGTGGACATCCATAAGGATGTTTCCACAGCTTTTTCCAGTTCGACCCTTTAGAGAGATGGAGCAGTTGCGGGCTAGAGTTCTCCCGGTGGAGACTCATTCTAGATTCAGTGACTCTGATAAACGCAATACAGAGCACATATTCTGCGACAAGGAGATTCAATTCAACTCACACTCCAGCCCTTTAGTTCCTCCTCACTAGTACGACATGAGAAGCAACATCCTCGATAACAACTGACAATAGAGTATGTGTTGAGTTGATGTTATCTGTAGTTTCTTATATTATGAGTTTGAGATTTCTTTCTATTTGTCCAAGCTGAGCATTGCATGCTCTAGCTTGAGGGGGCATGTTGGAATATATGCATTATTGTAGTGATGGGTAATTGGATCCCTCTAGGGTCCAATTACCATATCTAGTGGTTTAGTCCCACATCGGCTAATTGTGGGACTTGGAGAGTCAGTGTGGGCTATAGGAGGAGCCCCACACTCATTGTATTGGATGAGAGGAAAGTTAATGAAAATATCAAGCCTTTGAGGCGTTTTCTCGTGGTTTCATCCTGCTTCTCACGAAATAGGCTTCCACGTAAAATCTCGGTGTTCTTCATGTTTATTTTATTTCTATAATATTACGCTTCCGCATTATTGTTTTTTAACACAATTCATAGCATGAATCCAAAAAAGTGATGGATAACACAAAAGGATATGCCATTCATTCATCCAAAAAATATTTTTTTTAAAAACACTCAAAACGTAAATACCACAGTTTCATAAGACAAAAACTATTACAAAGAGATTGATGGGAGACGGGCAACAAGCTGCGCCGCCAATCCCTTTTGAATGGCAAATCCAATTCTTCGAAATACAACATCAATAGATCTGGTAACCATGACATTGCTGTGCATAATTCTTTGGACCCTTTTGAGAAGTTGTACTGCTTCAGTAGCCAAAAATCCGAAGGTGTCAAAACCAAAAGGAATGAATACATGTTGATTGTCAATACATGCCTTCTCATGCTTAGCAACTTTAGCTGAGGCTGCTTTCTGTGCAGCATGTCCCGCAATAAAATCACTTCTTATCGGACTCACCAATGGAGAAACTCCAATCAGATCAACGCAAGCATGCTTCCCTCCAGCCCATCCAAATATTAAAACATCCGTTGGTCTAAGTGTCGATCTCCCTTCTCGAGGATCCGTCAAAAAATTCACAGGTGCTTCTTTCTTTGAAGCAACTCCAGCATGTCTGAGTACATCATAAAGGACATCCCTTACAAAATCATGTCTATATTTAAAACCTGGGAGTTCACGACAATGAATTGCATGCTCCCCAAAAGCGTCCAAGCAGGATTTGTGGCATATTGGGCAAGGCTCATCAGCTGGAAAAAGAGGAATCATAAGACGATACTTGAGGATGGTGCGATACTCAATAGGTGATATATGCATCCCAAGGCCCTCAATAGGAGTAGCAAGGAGGAAGTCTTGAGCATGTTCAGCCTGCAAACAACGAAAAATTACTTTTTGCCTAACAGTCATTTCAAACTTAATTTCCATTTCTTCAACAATTTTGCTAAAAAGATAACTCGCCAAAGCATTCTGGGATTTAGGGGGGACGGTATCCTTGTTAGCAAAACATGAAAGATCGAAAGATGGAAGTGTGCTGCGTAGGCCCTCCACAGCGTCTAGAAAGTCAGAATCCATACCGTGTATTCCACTGTCTCGTAAAATGTGGTCTTGGAGCACCCATGATTGAGCTCTAGAGGCCACAAAAGCATACGAGGAAGCCTCAAGAGCTGAATGAAGACCAAAACCACCAAGTCTGATGGGTAGTGATGCCACCCGCCATTGAAGGTCGCCAAAGAAAAGGCCTCCACAAACCACAATATCCTCAATAGCTCCGCGAAGCCCTTTGTCAAAATATGTAGCAGCTCGTTCCATGTATGCTGGTTGACATGTCCTTAGGCCAAACATGAGCTCGGCAGTGCCTATACAAGATCGTAATAATAAAAGCTCACTTTGTGGATCCTCCAATTGAGGGAGTAAATGCATTAAGTCGACAGCTTTTGTGGCCCTCATCATAGCCAAGTCTTGAACAAAGTCCTTGTCCCTACTCACCGCGCCTCCTAGTAACCTTACTCCCAGCTCAAGTCTTCCAATATCCACGGGAAACAACCCTTTGCGGATCTTCTGTCCATCACACGAAGGCCAAAAAAGTTCTGTTTTTTTTATATTCAGCACAAGCCCCATCTCTGGACCCTTGTGACGTATAATGTCAAGCACCTTGGCTACCTCCAAAGTATCCTCGATGATAGTTCCATCATCAAGATACCAAGCATGGAGAAGGAGCTTACAATTATCTCGAATCTCATGAATAAGGGGATGCAAGGCAAGAGAAAAAAGAAGTGGACCGAAAGGATCACCTTGCTGCACTCCGGTGGTTGACCATAAATGATTATCTCCAATATATAATCTGACCGGTTGAGCATATATAAACTCCACCCATGAAGAAATAGATGGGCATCTCCTCCTAACTTCAGAAAGCATCAACGATCTATCTATCATGTTGAAGGCATTAGAGAAATCAACTGTAAGCATGGAGAGAGACCCGTCACCGTGAAGCTTGCTCAAAAGTCGGTTGGAGCTGTGTAAGATGGCTTCTGTTCCTCTAGATCCGCCAACTCGGTTGAAACCAATGTTAGTTCTTTTTTCATCAGACTCGTCATCAACCAACATTGGTTCTTCATCTCCATCCTCATCCTCATCCTTATCCGTTCCCTCATTATCAGCTTCCTCGTGCAAAGTTTGACCATATGAACTTGAAGCTCTCAAATGTATTCGTTCACTCCTCCTTGGCTCAAATATATTTTCAGCTCTGCATGCCTCCGCAACTTAACCCCATGTAAATCCTGTGCTAGGAAATACTCCTTCATAGGTTACATTTGAAATTCATGCACTTGCATACTGGTGATCCTTTGAAGAAAGTGGATCCCTCTTACTTTCATTGTGATCCTTAGTCAATGAATTGAATCTAACAAATACTAAATCATTCACCCTCTTGGGATCCAATTTAGCTCTATTCTGCGTATGAACCTAAAATACACACACATATATGTTGTACACTAAAAAGTCAATGTACAATGGGTGTTCGTGTACAAATATAAAAGCCATACCGCTCTAAAAGCGCTCCGATTTCTCTCGCATCCAGATGATGAAGAGGTCAACCTCTGAATTTTCGTTGCCTTTGCTTGCAAATTGGGGGTTTCACCTCCATGTAATAACCACCAATGAGTTGTTTAATGTTCAATATTCATTAGATGTCATTAATATGAACTGTAAAATCATATTGAAAAACTTGAGAGGAGTTTACGTGGATCAGAATGGTGATCATTTACCGATCTTTGTTTTATTGCTAATGACTTCCCAGACAATACTTTACCATGTTTGTAAATGACCAACTCCTTTCTTGTAATGATGTCTTGTTGCTCTAAATCTGGATAGAATAGAACTTCTCAATGCATTCAAGAAGACCTTTTTCACAACAACAACATCATTCTCAACATGATCCTTGTAATAGAAGTAGGTGTTCAAATAATAGTACGCATCAAGATGGAGGGGAGCATCAAGCCGTCCTTTTGTCTTCAAATTGATGGCATCGATGAAATGCTTATAGGACAACTCACTTCCATTTAAGGGATCAATTATTTCTTTCTTTACCTCCACTAATCCTCCAGACACAAATCCATAGATGGCTTCACATCCGAATCAACAACGCGCAGAAGACGAACCAATGGAGTAAAAACCTTTAATGCAAGATGAGCTTGATTCCAAAATGTTGGACTCAAGACAATTGATGTTGCAACTTCTCCGTTCTTAGTCTTTGACCATCTACAATCTCTCCACTCATCTGAAGCGAACATGAGCCTCAACTTTTCTTTCTTCCCGAGAACCATTTATAATGTAAGAAATGCGGTAGCAAATCTAGTTTGCTCATGTCTGATGATGTCTTCTTTTATGTAAATTTACGCATCATACTTGAAGTCTTCGTGTGGCTATAAATGCAGACTGTAAGCATCCTCACCTTAGAGGTTGCGCTTTTCACCTTTGATTCTTCCCCATCTTCTCTAACACCAAATCAAGACAATGGGCAGCACATGAGCTCCAAAAATTTTTGGGACTTTTACCCGGCAGACCCTATAATCTTTGCCAATGACCTCTATGACCTTTGAAACATCGATATTCCTCCCTCGACCTCGTAAACTTGCTCCGTCTTACCCTATAGACCCTGTCGTTAATTTGAGACTTTTTGAGTTACCTAGCTTGGGTTTAAGTTGAGTTAATCTAACTCTAGCAAATCCAATGGTCCCTCCTTTCTTCTTCTCTCCCCCTCCTTCCTCTTCCACTCTCTCTCCTTCCATCTTCATCAGCCCAGCCGCAGGCACACCATTATCTGGCACGCTCATCGCCACCAGGCATAACAGTGCCACCGCCTGTAGTTGCACGCTGTGCTCCCTGAAGTGCACTAGCTGCACAAGCGACATCACACCTCCTGCCGCGATCATCGCCTCGGAGTGCTGCTTGTGCTCCACCTCCCTGTCCTCCAACAGCCGCACTAGAGGCCCGATCACGCGCATCTCCGTCGCGCAGAACGTCATCGATAGACACCCCGGTGCGACAACAAAGGGGACGAGGAGCTTCAGGTCCCTCTCCTCATCCACGATCTGTATCAGCTGGTCCACGATGGAGAAGAGGCGGCAGAGGAGGTTGTTGTGGGAGTGGCAACGGAAGACGACGGAGAGTGCGCGATCGAGCTAGAGGGCCGCTTCGGTGGCGATGCGGCGGATGGCGGGAGGGCACAAGGGCAGATGGGGCTAGGGCAGGGGGCACGAGGGGCAGAGGGCGGGAGGGCACAAGGGCGGATGGGGCTAGGGCAGGGGACGCAGGGGTGGAGGGGGCGGAGGGCAGGGGGCACAGGGGGTAGAGGGTGGGATGGAGAGGGGCGGAGGGCAGGGAGCGGGAGGGCAGGAGGCGAGGGCCACGGGCAGAGGGAGGGAGGCATGGAGGGCTAGGGGGCGGAGGGCAGGGAGGGCCAAGGGCAGAGGGTGGGGGTGGGGGGGAGCAGGGGGCAGGGTGCGGGAGGCGGACGGCTGGGAGGGCGAGGGTCGTGGGCGGGCGAGGGGGGTGGGAAACAGGAGGAGGGAGAGGGGGAATGGCATTGAATGTAAATTTGATAAACAAATTGGGTATAATGTAAAAGAACATAACGGAATTCGGTTAGTTTTAATGTGTAAATGGATGGGGGTTAACCACAAGGTTTGTAGGGTAAAGGTTAGCAAGTTTACAGGGTCGAGGGAGGAATATCGATGTTTCGAAGGTCGTAGAGGTCATTGGCAAAGATTATAGGGTCTGCCGGGTAAAAATCCCAAATTTATTTGGATACTTTGCCTCCATCCTCCCTGCAGCCATATTTGCATATGCATTATCTGTGACAACTTGGATAATATTTTCAATTCCAACCTCTTGGATGCATTCATCTACCAAGTTGAAAATGTACTCAACCGTATGAGGCTCATCAGAAGAGTCTACGGAGCTCAAAAAACTTGTACCTAGTGAACATTTCATACACAAGTTCATAATTCTTCTACCGTAGATATCAGTCCTTGAATCAGTCCTGATAGAACATCCCATACTTTTCCACATTTCTCTATGTAGTGCTAAGGCATCGTTGACATCCTTAACTACCTTATTTAACATACATCTCGTAAGTCACAACGAGAGGGAGGTTTGAGTGATGGACCATATTGCCCAATTGCTTCAAATGCTTTGTGACAATCTTTCAATTGAAATACACTGAAATTTTGTAAGCCAAATGGCATACATATGCGATGACCTTTTTTCCCTTTGATCCTTATAAAATGCATCCTTGATTGTAGTATGTCATTGAGCGACTGTCTCATTGGTTGACTTAGATATGTGATGCTTTTTTGCTGAGCATATTGTTGGTACATCACCTCCCATGACATCAACATCATTTCTATGTAGTCAATTTCCTTGATCATTTTAGCCTTTCTCTTTGATATTCCACCCAAATATTCCTTCATTTCTTTCTTAATCTCTTCATCAACCTTGGGACAAGAGGCGACTTGTCCACGAATATGAGCCAAATGTTGCTTGAGTCTATAAAATCCACCTTTGATTGTTTTGCTACAAAGTTTACAAACAATTGTATTCTGATCATCCTTTGTAAGCATATAACCAAACTTCCATCCTAGATCTGTAGATCATTGTGGAATAAAACACATGGTCTGCATGCTCGTTCCACCACTTGTCACAGGATCAGAAGACAATGCCCATCCCTTACTCAAAGACCACGCCTATTCAACAACATTACATATTACCCATACATATTAGCATGATTAGCAATATAACAATGAAGACACCTCTGAACAATAAATATAATAAATATAAAAGTTCTTAAAAGCATCATTATACAACATGAACAATAAATATAATAAATATAAAAGTTCTTAAAAGCATCATTATACAACATTAGATTACATAAATCCATTATAAACAACATTTTACATATATAGCATTGGTAATTATCATCAAGACGTTAACTATTTATAATCAAAACATGTAGAAGTGTCATTCATATATTGATCATGTGATAAACTAAAAAGAGGAATACCATACAATGATTTTCATTGATTTATTTTAAATCCTAATCACTAGTTTAGTCCGATTTAAATGAAGAAGTAACTGTATAGAACTCCCTCCATTATCGACAGGCGAAACCTGTGATAAAAAGGATGGGGGTCTCGCTGCCACTAAAAAAGACGGGTCTCGTCGATATTAAATGCACCAACATCTGTTTTAATGTTTTCAGATTAAAATTGTTTCACAAAAAACAACCTAAGGATAGAACCACTTCGGATCTTCTCTATGCAACCTTATCTTGCATTTTTCTAACAGCGGCTATTCCCACAACATTAGCCTGCAATCTTTTACTGGCCATCTTTAATGTCTTCCAATTCAATTAATTTTTCCGTCATAAAGGACACCTTCCTCACCATAATTACGTATGAGGTTATTTGGTTCATGGGCAAATAGAACAAGGCTTCTCTCCATATTTTTTTATGAATCTCTAAGATCGATAAATTCTTCCTCAATTTCATATATGCTGGTAGATTAAAGTTAGACCCTTCAGAGCCTTTTGCAAAATTGATCAGAAACTATCATTATCACGCCCTTCCTCTTCCTTTATTTGGAAAGAGCTCTTTGTATCCTTTTGGACAGGTTATCCACTAATTGTTCAAAATTAGATGCAAAACAAACAAAATCCTAACTGGTGGAGATAAGGGATCAAATAATTAATTATGTTACATTATAAAAAGCATAATCGACTCAAAGAACATAGTGAGTGTACGCATGGCTGCTAGAAATGACAAACTGTAGCTAGATCCTTAGAGAAAATAAGAAGGAATCTTAGAGTTTTTAAAAATAAATAAATACCTTGTAAATGGAATTAAAATTGCAATCTGACCCACATAATATTTATAAATTTTGAAAATATAAGTGGTTTGTGTTACTTGAGATTGCAGAGCGTGAACCGAACTCATTAAAAGTCGCAACTTCCTTGTATGTAGATGTCAATTTTACCAACTGCTGCAGGGAGGGGAGGCAAGGGTGATGATCTCCGGTTGGTTGTTGCGAGGGAGGGTGGGGCGGAGGGTGGCGAGGGATAGGGTTTTTGTGAGGGTCAGGAGTGGGGGTCAAACATGAGTGAGCGTGTTTTGTTCCACTTTTTTTAATTTTTTTAGTAAGAGGACTTGTATCCAACCATTGATAAGAAAAAGCTAAAATAAATGGCATTGATTATGGCATTATGGGAAATTGAGAATGGATGCAAATAAACATTATGTGTATGTGTTAATGGATTAACGGATCGGATTTTAGTAATGATCCGATCCAATCCATACTTTAACGGATTTGAAAATTTCCAGTCCGGTCCGATCCATTAAAACAATAAAACTAATCGAATTCAATCCAATAGCATCAGATTGGATGATTTTGTGGATTTTATCCAATCCATGTGCACCCCTACTATTTGGTCCAGGGGAACCCTCCCCATTCAAATCTGAAATGGCTCTCTTGGTCTCAGACAACAAGAAAGGACACATCAACTCCTCGAACTGCACCTCGCACAAGCACGTGATATCTCTACCCAACCATCTCGCACCCCATCTAGGAACTTGCCAATTGATCTCCAGGAAATACCTTCTCACATCCTTCCCGAAAGGGCGGTCACCAACAAGAACCTCGCCCTCTGCCTCAATCGGGTGTATGAAGTTCCGTCTGCTACAGCCATTGGCCGCTACATGGAAAAACCGGGTGTTCGTGTTCCCCTCCTTCATCGACTTCTGCCTCGATCGTTGCTTCCATTCTATCCGTGCTTCTTGTCCTCCTCCAAAAGAACCATGCTATGCTCTTGCCTCGCCACAAGCTCCTTTTGCAACTCCTTAAAGTCCTCAATCTAATTAAGGCGCTCAACCTCAGCATGGGCGACGTCTCTCCTCTGACCATGAATCAACCTGGAGTCTCGCCTGAACTGAATAAGCATGCAATGTAAGGCTCTCAACTTCTCAGTCATCCTCCGCAAAGTTGGCCTCAAAACCTCTGTTTCCTGGCAACATGTTACGACCTTCTCCTAAAAACCTGCCTTAAGCAGCCAGACACGTTCAAAGCGAGACCGAGATGGAATTCCTCCACGTGTACTTCAAGTTTGTGGCATCCAATACCTCTACCTCCAAATCTCCCACAAACTCAGAAAAGGACGAGGAGCCATGGCCCAAGCCCCCCTACTGCAAGACCGACCAGCCGACTGAAAGTGACATTGAAGTCGCCACCAACAAGCCAAGCATTGTCTGGAAAGCTGGAGTGCACCAGCTGAAGCTCATCCTGAAGCACCGTCGGCGGGGTGCTCGTGGGACCGTAGACTGTTGATAAATCCCAGATTTATCAACATAATTTAATATATTTATCTTTCTTTCCTAAGTAATTCAACAAGATTCATTGACAATTAACTCTAACTATTAATTGGTGTGTTGTAAATAATTAACCCTAATTATGTTATATTATATAATCTATTATTGTGCTATTATTTTATGTGTTTCTTCTCTATTAAAAAATCAAATAAAAATTAAGATAAAATTTTACATAATTAATTTAACCTAAATATATTCCAGAAATCCAAAAAAAGAAAAGAAAATTAAAGAAAAATGTTTTAATAGTTTTAATTACTTGTTTAATTTTTATCTCTGTATGGATGACATTTTCTCTCGTTGATTTCTAATAAAAGTTGTAGATCTCAGCGAGATCTGCAATTGTCATGTTTACCGTTTTTTCTAAATCGACTCCTACCTATTTTATTTGTAATTGTTTCTGAAATTTTCATTTCTTTTAAATTCTATTGGGCCACGTAGCGCTCTCTAGAGCCGCCACATGGCTCGTTTCACGTCATGCCAACTGGCCTGTCCCCTGGTAATGAACGTGAAATCCGCCTCTTTAATAATCGATAATTGTAGTATAGGAGGTGAAAATCGGTCGATCAAAAACCACAATCTTTGAATGTTGTGGAATAATTTTACTTGGCAAGTCTACCAAGGTCGAATACAGGGAACGGTGATTCTTAGTTGCACGGTTTAAAATTTAATTAAATAATTAATTAATGGTTGATTAATTTCTATGTTAGAATAATATAATACAATGCAATGCAGATGCAAATAAATAAGCAAATCGGATGAGATCAGCACATGATATGTGATTTAAGATTTTTGCTCCAAATAATGTTAATCAATAAACCATCGAAATCGAATCATATATCAAAAGAATGTTCGTTCAGGAGATCTAATCAGAATGTTAATAAATAATCTAATAAGTTCAGGGATCTGTTGAAATTTTCTTTTAATTTCCCTTTAAATTATTCCTCAAGCGATAATCATTATCTTCGAAAAATACAAGGGAAATAATTTCTCAATCTTCCTTTTTGGAGCTCCTGCACAGATTAAATCCGCAATAAATAATTATTAAATAATGTATGAGGATTAATTTCACAAACTTTTCTCAATGAAGTCCCTGCATAAATATCATCAATTCCTCTATTTAATACGGCACAACTATGTCAAAATTTAGCCTGCAAGAGTCAATAGAGATCCTCAAATAATAATTATCAATAGACAACTTCAGATCTGGCCACAAATTATGCCAAGTGATAAAGCATGAAAAGAGCTTCAAAATGGCATATTATATGTTAAAAACGGAGTTCGTATGAAAAAGATATGATGAAATGAAATTTCAGGGACTAAAATGTAATTAAAAAAAGTTTTCCCTTCAAACAGATCTCTAGAGGGGCTTATATGTAATTTCACAAAGTTGGGGAGTTTCCACTGCAAGTTACCCCTAGCAGGGGTATATTTGTAATTTCAAAAACTGGCAGGGGGTGACATGCAATTTGCCCACCAACGCACGTGCGTCGCACGTGCGCCTGGAGGCTCAGTTGGCGAGGTGGAGGCTCGGGGGTCCCGAGCCTGTGGTTCGGCCCGGGGATGAGGTTCGGGTCCCGAACCAGAGGCTCGGTGGGGGAGGCGTGAGGCTCGGACCGAGGCTTAGGCTCGGATGGCCCGAGCCTCCACGTGGCAGTGAGCGATGGTACGGGCGAACCGAGCCTCTTGGTTGGGGTCGAGGCTCGAATCGGAGGTGTGGCTGACCGCTGACCGTTGGATCAAGGGCTTCCGCCCGATCCAACGATGGCTGGAGGGCGGCTTGGGCCCAGCGGCGGAGTGGATGGTGGTTGTCGAGGGGCGGAGTGGACGTCGGCCGGGCCGGCCACGGCGAGGGCGAACAGCCGAAGTGAAGGCGGTGGCGGCGCCTCCCTGCGGCTGAGGCGGAGCGGGGCGGAGTCGACGTGGAGGAGGCTGGCGAAGCTTCAGAGCGGAGGAGAGTTCCTGCAGATGTTAGATCTAAAATCGAGGGTGGAGACCGGTGGGTGGGCGGAGGGTTGGGGATGAGTGTCTTGCTGGGCTTCGGCCTTTGCAGGGCATGAGAAGAAGGTGGCCTAAGGCGGAGGAATACGGCGTTGAAGGAGATGAAAAACGAATGGGGCGGAGCAGCATCGGCCAAGCTGCTGTCGCGTGGCGAAGGAAGTCACCTAGTGGAGGAGGAGCTCAGCCTCCTGGTCTTCGCTGCGAGTGCTCCGGTGAAGGGCACGAGCTCTGCTGCTGAAGGCGGCTACATGGTCGAGGAGACGGCCACGGATCTCACCGAAGTCTCCTGCTCGTCGTCACCCGGTGTCGTGCTCCCTGGCTGCTGTCACCTGCAAGGAGGATACATGGTTGGAGAAGTGGTTAATGGTGGATGAGGGGAGCGGCTGCGGGAGGGGGGGGGGTCTTTATAGGAGGGCGAATGGAGGGGCGTTACGCGGAGGATGTAACGGCCAGAGGCCATGGTGAGGGTGGTAGCGGACGTTGCGAGGGAGGAGGAGAAGACAGGGGGGGGGTGGCAACGTCTGGAGGAAGGAGGGTCACGTGCCTCGTACGTGACCCGGGGGCGCTGGAGTGAGAGAAAGTGGGGTGCCACATAGCACGCTCAGGAGCTGCCACGTGGCACCCAAAAAATTCAAATTTTAAAGATAAAGAAAAATAGAAAAGAAATAGAAGGAGACCTCGGATCGAAAAAATTCCTTCATGAAAGTTGTTCGTCTTGATGAGATCTACAACTTTCATGAAGGACCTATGAGCAAAAGAGGTCACCTCTGAGAAGTGGTATTTTTGGTGGTTCTCCATGTGTATAGAAAACCAGAATTTTGGGGTTTTGAATTTTTTTGATGGTTTTAGAGAGGATAAAAATCTAGAAAAATACGATAAAATACAAGAAAATTAATTCCACACTAATATATTTTTTTTGGATTTACTAAGAAAATAGGAAAATAAAATAGAAGTAAGAAACACACAATTTTTGTACAGACTCACAACAGACACTTGGACTCAGTCAGTTTCTTTGATTTCAGTTTTAATCTAGATTTGGATTTTTGGATCGCCTAATAAAACTTTCATCAAAGAATACAAATGAAGAAGGAATAAAATAAAAGGGTTAATTATGTATATAAAAACTCAGGTCAAAAATAACGAAAAGTCAAAATGCGCAAAAGAGGCCCAAAACCCAACTTTCACATATGAGCTCCGAATTTTACGAAATTGGTCTTGTTTTGAAGGTATTTGAAAATGGAGTACTTTAAAAGTGAGTAGACCAAAATCGGACACTGTACGAGGGAGATATGTGCGTTTTAGTCCGTCAGATGTGAAATTAGACTTTAGGATTATTTGACACTTATTTGAGTTTAGTATTTTTTTTGTATTTTTTATTTATTCTTGTTAGTAATATCTACACAATGGAGGTGGTTTGGGGTCAATCGGAGTTAGGATGAATAAATTAAAAAAATGAGAAGTTAGCGGCTTTTTGGGCTAATTTACAAATGGAATTTTTTAATGCAATTATGCATGATGAAATGCAAATATTATTTACACATGTATGTATGCTAATGATGCTCCATTATTGATTAATTGCATGTGAATTTTGGGGAACAGAGCCTAATTGGCCAATTTTAGCATGATGAATACGAGATTCATCACTTGGCCATTCATTTCCCTCTTCTCAGTTGAATCCAGACCGTCTGATGGCACCTCTCTCTAATCCCTTGGATCTGATCCCCAGATCAAATCACAGTCGACCATTCTCACTGCCTTTTGGGCCGTTGGATCACCAAGATCCAATGGTTGGGAGCTCATCCCCAACCTCTAGGTCAACTCCTCCAGTTAGCGTGAACTGCCGAACCGTCCTTCATTCCATTATCCCTCCGTCGTTAACCACTATCTCCGCCAACTACCACCGTCTTCACCTTCGTCTAACCGCCCTTATCCTCGCGTGATCCTCAATCGCCATCTCTGATCGATCTTCTCCAACCTATGGACGGTTGAAACCATCGCCTCAGATCAGCAACCTCCACCGTTATCTCCTTCAAATACACCTTTGCCTCCGTAATTTGCAGTGGTCCACCTTTATGTGAAGATCAACCCTAGCATTCTCCTCCATTTCGTGAAAGGAAAGATCGAGGAATGAAATGCAAAGATGGGTTTCTTCTCCGATGTCAACCCATGGTATACAAGCCATGCCACAACATCTGATGATGGTCGTTCGAGCTTTCTTCTTTGGCCGAGGAGATGAAGCAAAGATTGTAGCTTCTTTGAAGCTCAATCCCATGCTACATCACTCATCAATGGTGATTCTTCTTCATGTATAGGTTATTTAAGTGTTCTTTCTTATGATTTCTCTGAATTTTTCGCTTCGTTTTTAGTCATTTTCCTCGATTCTCAATCGTGTTTCAACCTTCACTGTCAATTATGCGGGAGGCCCCGATCACCGTGCCTCTGGTCCTAACATCCCTATCACCTCGCTCCATTTCCTTCGCTCTTGAGATAAAGGAACCCATCAGGTTTATCACCTTCCTCGCTCTGAGGACCCTCCATTCCACTCAATCTGTGCACACACTTGCATTGGATTTGTTGTTTTAACATTTGCAGGTATTGAACTGTTCAATGGTCGGAGTTTTGATGTTGCATCCGTTCTAGAGACAGACCTCATGTGTATGGCCCTCGTTTCACCTGTTATGAAGCTCTCGCATATCTTCCTGACGTCTCCAGCATCTTTGTCGACGTCTAAAGGAGATCTAGCGACCTTTAGCGGGATTAGATGAAGACGGAGAAGAATCGATAAGGTCATCGGAGTCCCGTTCTATCGCCGCCGTGAGCGGCGGAGTTCATCCAAGGAGGATATACAGGTGTCGTCGGATCATTCCAATTTGGGGATGATTCGACGGTTGTAAGGCGGCCACGTCACTCCCTTCCAAGCCGCAGCCTCGGAGCCTAAACCTCAGCCTCGGTGGAGCCTAAGCAGCATCGAAACACGAAGATGCGCCAGGCGTCTTCCAACCTGCGCGCCGACCGAACCAAAAACCTATCCTCGCAGCACGTACGAAATAAGTTAATTGCAAAACCAACCTGTCGGTTTAATTAATTACAAAATTACCCCCGCACGGAGGGGGGGGTGTTCAATAATTTCAAGAGCCGGTTTTCATTATTTACGTTTAAGTCCCTATAGAGACCTATATGTAAGGATTTCTATATATTTTACTTGCATTTATGCTTTTGGACTAAATCGTGAATAACTTGAGCATCTTTTATCGAAATGAAGTAATTTCAATGGCATTTTGATCCTCATTTAATCTCTTTAATGTAATATGATTAAATTTCCGATTAGACAGAATGTAACTTGACTCTAGATTGCATCATTCTATTGGATCCTGATTCAATTGATAATTTGCTTAAGTTTGATCAAGTAATTGAGGACATAATGAAGTGACTATTTGCATGTGTTGGTGTTCTATCATTCTATTCATCATGGCATGATTTCTAGTATGTATTTATATGTTCTAAAATCACATTATGTTCCATATCATGCATGCATTCTTGATGTGTATTATCATGCATTGTTTGTTGCGCATTATTTGTTTCTCTCTATTTTGACTTAGGTGATTATCTAATCACTTTACGTAGATATTTAAGCCTGACTAATTATATTATAGCACGTGTCCTTGTGTTCGACCATGAACTTCCCAGTTATAAATTAAAACCGAGAAACTCTTTGCAGAGATACTTATGGTTCGCTAAGTGTCCGTGCTACAACGGATACATGTTAACAGATGCATTAAGCGATTCATCAACTGTCGACAACAAGAGCACAAAGTCATCAAAGGTCCTCTGCAACATAATAGAGAAGGATCCGTTGTACATACCGACTCCACAAGCTCGAAACAATCCAGATTTCACTGAATAATCATGCCTCCATATGCACCAACGACCGGCATCATTCTGTAATTAGTAATACGAGACCCAGCTAAATCCTGCCAACTAATGCAGTCCCAAGCCTCCAACTTAGTCTCCTGTAAATAGACGATATCCACCTTCCACCCTTCTAATAACACACCCACCACTCTCGTCTTGTCCACCCAGACATTCCAAGAGACAATCTTCTTCTATCTACAGATGGGGACACCCCCCACCAACAACATCCCCTCACACTACACCACCCTACCCTGCTCTGCAGATCGACCAACATGCAATAGATCCCCCTGCATCTATGCCCTCTTCACGTGCAACCCCCAATCGGGCACCTAAAGAATCATCCTCATCCACAACCTCCTCCAAAGCGGCAGCCGACGAGAACTGCCAAGATCCTAAAGTCCTTTGCCTGCGAAACAAACACCATCCAATGATCTGCCTTGTAGATAGCAGGTGGAAGCGGCTCCGGGATCCGATGCCGAACAACCTGCTTCTTCTGCACCTTGAAACGTGCAACACCAGAATATGCTTCTCCAACCTGAAAAACCACAGTACCATCACCCCATCAAAAGGACCCGCATCCGCTAGACAACAAACCTCACATAGTCGACCAACTCTGAAGTCAAAGATCGAAACCTCTGAGCACACCCCTGGGTCCCAGCCATGTAGAAAATCCAAGTTGACAGGTGCAGACCATCTAGGGTAGTTCGTGCCAAACAAGGGTCAAGTTCCAAAGCAGAGCACGTGTCCATTAGTTCGAAAGAGGCCTTCCGTAAGACCATCAGACAAACTCGTGGAGACGTAAGCAGGAGTAGGCACACTCCTCCAACAACAAGCGAAAGGAGGACGATCCTACCACATATGTAGCCTCAAAGATCTCAAAAGTCATGCAATCCTCAACCACAATAACTGAGTCAATGAACTCCCACTGACGCAGGCCATCGGAGACATGCTCAACCACCTTGGCGGGCTCCAAAGGGACCACATTTCCTATGAACTGGTCCACAAAAGACCCTAGAAAGCTATTAATCTGACCCAAGCTGCACTCATCCTCCACCTAACACAATCAAGACCGGCATCAATTGATCTGCATACATTTGCCCACCCTCCTCAGTGGTGGTAAATACATGTGGCCGCCATTCCCGTCAAAGCATGCGCTCGTGACGTCAATGTCCCCAGGTACCGCATTTGAAACATCGAAAGTTCGTGAGGGGGGAACCAACGGCCTCACGACGAAGTCTCCACCGAGCCCTACATGATCTCCCAACCCTCCTCATCAACAGCACCGGACGCAACTCCAGACCCAACCGTAGGAGGACCTCCCACAGCAACCCCAGGAGCTGCCCTCACAGCGCAAGGCTGCGGGACAGCCCCATGCTAGCCCACCAGCAACCCGCCAGTATCAGCAGCCATCCGAGGCGACAGTCCTTGAGCCCCACGCGAAGGCTGACCAGCCCCAGCACCCCAAGGACCAGTCAGAGTCCTAAAACCAGAAGCATCTCCAGCACCAGACCCCCGGCGGAGCTCCAGCAACATTTCTATGGCTGGCTTGATGAAGCATGTAAAATGTTCACTATTTAGAATGTCAAATGAAGGGACATCTCTCCTATAATTCCATCCATTAGATATCCCCATTCTTACTATCACCCTCGACTTCAAATTGAAGGATATCTCTTGTGTCACTTGATCCTGCAGCCAGCCACATAAGTATTACATTGTATGGTAATCTTCTATCCATCACGTGGACTGAATTTTTTCTTTGTTAATGTTAATTTTTTGGTCTAAATTCTATCGAACACTCAAATGCAATCGACAAGATAAAGAAAATCCAATTTCAGGATCACACAAGTTATTTGCAATATGTGATGTCAACCACTTGTGACAGTCATCCCCATCCATGAGTTTCACTGGAAACTTTATGATTGTACACCACGCATTTGATATGTTTGTAAGTGCTGAAGTTCATGGTGACTGAAGATATATATTTGTTTTGCTATAGGCCGTGATTAGTGTTTGTATCTTTTCTTCTAGATGTTGTTGGCAATCATTTTTTTGTTAATCTTGTTAATAAATTTCTCTGATTAACAAGAAAATTGTTGCTTTAATAATATGGAATATATGTTGTGTATCATCTAGCGATACTTTTGGTGCAGTGCTTATGGCTGTGATTTTTGCAATAATTCATTTTGTCTGAATGACTAACAAATGGCATTTTATTGTTGAACTACTATTATAAGATGATTTTATATTCCCTCAAAATAAAATGAAATGATTTTCTTAGGGACGTTATTAAACTGCAGGCTATTGCTACCATTGGGGGCTTTGCTTATGTCCTGGACAGACATGGAAGCTTCAGAAATTCGTTCACTGATGGCTGGGATCGTATTCTATCGAAACACCCTATTCCTTTCTATTATTGTTTGGGTATGTTCTATTTATTTTCAGTGAGCAAATTTTTAAATAATAAAAACTGACGAATACACGTATGATTTCTTCCATAATTTTTTAATCAACCTGTAATAGTCAAAGTTGGATGGTCAATTTTGGTTTAATTAACAATTTTTGCTACGATGATAATTCATATTGTGATTCACTCATAAAAAGGGAAATAGCTTCCTAACACATATAAGGGAGAGACTGCTTCACCAAGGACCTTAGGGTCTTGCATTTGTTTGGGTTCCAACGGATCTATGGTAAGAAGTTTGAAGGGGCATGGAAGCAACAATGTGTCAAGGAGATGTACATGCCTAGTCAAGGAACATCAATGAAAGAGAAAAAAAACCAAGCGTTGTTTCTACTTAGGTGAGGTCAGCTACGTGGATTCGTTGCTTCTAGACATGCCTTATTTATGCCTTAGCCATATCCTTCTTAATGGTCTCCCTCCAAAGTTACTCTGATCTTTCGTAAAAATGCCATATCCTTTTTAATAGTCTCCTTCCAGGTTCTTTTGGTTTCCCCTGTCTCTGCTTTCAGTGTTCTTTTGACTTTTCATGCTTTCGAACTGGAGCACTAGCTAACCTTCTTTACACCTGTACAAACAGTCTTAAATGAGTTTCTCGCACATCCTTAGGAATATCATCATCTTGTAAACAAATCATCCTATGCACTAGTCTATAATTAGCTTACCTTCATTTGACAACTGTAGTTTTCCGCATCCCCCACGATTGAGCCATGAGAGAGCTCTCTGTATAAATGGAGGATATCTTGTGGATTAATACTTTATGTTCGTTGTGGCTTGTCCCTTTATTATTTTGTTGCCCTTTATATGCTGATTTAGTGATGGCCTTGACTTCTGTAGTTCACCATATTACAATAGTTTAATTGACAAATGTGGCTGACTCTCAAATAAGTTAAAGAATAATGTAGGTGCAAGGTTGCAAAAGTCGGCAGTCGGTACTCGGTCGATAGGGTCACTGACTAAGGATTAATCGGCAGTCGGGAGAGTAATCGGATTTAGTTGGGCATTAGTCGGTTTTGATTTTTTAATTATTTTAAATATATAAATAAATTTGTATAACATATACGCTCATTTATATTCATATATTTAGCAGTTTTAATATTTTAAGAGCTTAAAAATTTATAGCAAGAGAAGAAAAAACGAAGCAAGTTAAGAACAAAATGTTTGGTACATAGCACGAGCAAAATGTTAAGAACAAATGTTTGGTACATATCACAAGTTGAAGTTACAAATAAATTAAGACAAAGCTAATCAACAACCACAAAGGTAAATAACCTAAGTTACCTAACCATCATACAAAGCAACAAGAAGTATATAAGTTAGCGGACATTTAGGGCGTAATAAACACAATTCTAACCTTATATAAGTTAACTAACATGCAAATCAACAAGAATATGTAGGTGTGGCAGCATGTGGGTGTATGCACGCGTAAGTGCGTGCACACTCTAAGCTATATATGTATATGTTCAATTGGTACTTAAGAACATTTCGTATATGCATAGATGTTTGTTATATCCTATTTCTTTGTATATTTTTTATTTGAATATTTTTATGAAATTAAATCATAAAGTTTTAAGTAAAATTATCCAGGATAGTATATTAATTAGTTGATATTTTATATCTAGATGAAAAACTATAATTTAAAGTACAAAAGTATACCGAATTTTCTTATAGTTTTTATTTAACATTTTTAGTGTTTTTTTGTTTTTATATTTTTGATTTATTTGTGAATTATACTTATTAGCATGTAACCTTAAGTATCTTATCTTACTGTCTAACAACAAGCCCTAAATCCCATCTAATTCTAACCGGGTAATCGGGTTTACGGTTTGCGTCTAAAGCTATGACTAGGCCGACTAATCACCCGATTAATCGGGTCAGACCGATTATTGGTCGATTTGGCCTAATAGAGTCGGGTAGGTATTCTGGAATACCTCTTCATACCTACTTGACTGAAATCAACAATGATTGAAAAGTGGTGACTTAAAGCTTGAAAAGTATGTGAAATTGAACTTGTCATGACTCATGAGAAGCATAAATTTTTTATTGAAAAGAAGAGGGGTGACCACCCATGGGCAGTGCTCACACAAAAGTAACTCCACTAATCACAAAAAGAAAAATTACAAGTACATTAACGAAGAATCCAATAGAAATATAACATGTTTGTATATATCCTCATTGTGAAAATGCTCATCCAAAATGACAAGAGCATCCCTAGTTAGCCAAGAGGTTTAAATGAAAGCGAAAGGCTTTGCATTCTCCATTCGGGAGAGAAAACCATGTTGCAAAGCTTTTCCAGATATCACACAAGCTGGAACATCTAACCAGCAAATTCCTTCTCTCCACTGAATCTCCTTTGCAAAGTGATAATAGAAGACTTAAGTAGGCACCATCCTCCTCACCCCTTCGCCCTCCATATCAGCCGACAATCTGTCTGAACCAGCATCCCCCTGCATAGTCCATGTGTCCAGAAAATCTATCATAGAGAGCAGCCCCCTTTGTCCTCCATCTAGTCGCCCCTGGAAAATGAAAGGCTGATCGTCCTCAACCACCTCCAGCATAAAAAGGGATAGTGTCAAGGATGAAGAAACAAAGCCTCCTTTAGAAGCTAGAAGACAACCTTACCCCATTTATGATATGTCAACATCAATCTTGGTACTATAGACTCCTTTGTTAGGCGATACAAGTCTTCGTTGTCGCCCAAATTTCTCAAGATCTATTTCATGAGTAAAGCTTTATTCATATCCCAAAGACGCATGACATATAGGTGCCCTCTTCTATAGTCCTCGAGACAGTGTACCAAATATTACAAAACCCTCAATGCCCCCCCACTTTTTTGCCCAAAAATGGTATGCAAGAATCTTCCCATGAATTTTTTAAGTTTGTGATGGATACCATGTTTATTTTTTTATAGACTAATACAACACTAGTATGCATGCAACATTTTAACACTAAACATCCACATCTTAAAAATTATTTTGCCTTCCAACCGACTATCTTCCATTCCATCTTTTCTAAAAGGTGCCCCTTATCTACCAACCAAGGTTTTAAATTTCGGATTTCGATTTCGTTTCACCAAGTCCAGAAAGAGAAATTTTGGTGGAATTTTTTTGAAATCATCTGAAATCTTGGAAATGACTCTAAACTTAACCTTTTTTCTAAAAACTAAGGTTTATCAATATTCCTAAGTCAATAAATAAAATAGAAATGCACACTTTTTTGAAAAATCAAAGTGTAAATATAAGTTTTGAAGCATTATTGTTGTCATAATTATCACACATGTTGATATGTAGAGCAAGACGTTGCTTAGAGTCAGAACTGTATGCTAAACTAGAAGCAAAAGCCATGATAATCACCTCTTTAATAAGAATGAGGTGGCATGATATAATAACTACTAAACAAAACATATATCAAAATAAATAAGAGCAAAAAAATGTAAAGTTTTTTTGTTAAAACTTGAATTTAACTCTTAAATCTTGTGTCTGTATGATTTGGTTTGAATTTAGATGTAAAATTTTAAAACTAACTAAAGAAACTTCTTTAAATAAGGTAGCATTTCGATTTTAGTGACCTAACAGCTCAATACATCGACGAATAAATAAGTGCAAATACATTAATATATGTAAATTTCGATGAAAGCAATGGGTAGATTCTATTGTTTTTCTTGTTTCGCCGAAACGACATACATTTTCAATGAAATTTCGTTGACATTTCGTTGATATTTCGTTGGAATCTTAGGAAAAGAAATAAGGTAGCATTTCGATTTCAGTGACCTAGAGAAATGGAAAATTCGGAGAAATTCGGTGGAATGTCATTGAAATTTGGGATCATGCCACCGGCCTCTTTCTCCCAGCCTACACATGCAAGTCGAGGTTTGTCTTTAGGACCCCACTTCTATGCATGTTTAAAGCTTGTTTGTACATAGAAGCTACATTATCAAACATACTGAAATGAACAAAAGCTGTTTTCTCCAAGTTAATCCTCAATCTAGAGAAACAACAAAAAATACCCACTATGGTTGAGATTTTCTTTGGCCATGCGAACTCCTTATCCATGAAAAATTACGCAATGGGTCATTAAGCTCCCTTAATAAGTGGAAGCTCGGTTTGTGCATCATGCTGGATTCACACTTCTCCCCCTAAAATGTATATAAATAAGGGGAAGCCGCCAGCCCTCGTCTTCCACCCAAAAAATGCATTAACTCGTGGAAAACATGGCCCACCGTTTTGCAATGATCAGTGGCCCTTTCAAGGGGTCAGTCTGGATCCGAGCCCCAGATCAGGGGATCTAACTGCAAGGGATCCGGAGTTGCATGATGTAAAGAACCTCAAGCCATGTCTGACTTCCCAAAATGCCAGCGGTGTGTCATAGTGTGGCACTTGTCTTCTATGCGCTTCGAATTTTCCATGTCTCCACTCCTATGCAACAACGAATGGAGAGGCAAGGTCACCCTTAAATTGACGAATGACAACAACCACTCCATCTTCCAGAATTTACTCATCAAAAATTGAAAGCGACACTTGATGAAGTGGCGTCGATCGTGCCTCCGATACCCCTCCACTCCAGCAACCTTCCTCTTGGATGAACGATTGACATCATCAGCATCTCCACATCCATTGCCATGTCCTCCTCGAGCTCCAACAAATGCTTCTCCATGGCAGAAGCATCTATGACCAACGAGATGGTCATGCTACCAACCTGACTGCTGATGCCGGCCAAAAAGGACATAACTTTCCTTCCAAGCGGGCGAGCACATCCAAACCATCTCCAACCCTGAAACCAAAGGATTCAAACTTTGCCTCAACCCCGATAAGGCCCAGTGAGGCTGAGATCGATGTAATGTCTCTGCGGCGCAACAATATTCCCTGTAGTCATCACCCGGTAGAGGCAGCATGATGGCAAAACCCCATCCCATAGACTAGGATGTCTCCAAGGCAACGGAAGCATGCTTTTCTGCGGAACTCATCCCTCAGCAGCCAACTTTCTTCTCTATCTTACCAGAATCACATATAAGCTTTTCAGCAATGAAGACAATATCTAGAGAAAATCAAGGGTGTGTTGCGCTCACCTGGTGAAGGTTCCTCAAGCAGCCTTCAGAGTGTAAGTGGACCACTGCCATCCTCGCTCCCCATGTTCATCCTTCATGCATTTGCCACGATACATGCACAAAGACAGGCGTCATAAAAGTGATCCGCCTTCCTGCGTTTAAAGCACACCGCACTGCGTGATCTGATCTCTTCTTACTAGCAGTGCATGTAGTTGACTTTGTATAGACAATCACAAATGCACTTATTTGTTTCAAGTTTTAAATGGCTGATTCCAGAAAGGAAAAAATCCAGTGAAGATAAAGTTTGACCTTGATTTTATCATTCAACAAAAACTAAGAAATTATGTTGCTCCGAACTCGAGCATGTTGGTCCTTTCTGTATCTCTCGCTCAATATATATTGGAATTTATGTTGAGAAAACCGACATTAACATACATACATAAATCTGTAACCGACATTATCATACATACATAAATCCACATAACCACAGATTTACAGAACAGATTTTCATATGTATGGATCCAGGTTAACAATGATAAGAGAAATATCCGATTAAATAACATATGCATATTCGCGCAAGGGAGAAATCCGGAAACCAAAATCACGACAAACAATGCGACAAAGAAATAGAAGAGTTAGAAATCACAACCGAAGCGTCCTGTTGTAGGACTCCCCTTAGAGAGACAGCGCCCCCCACTTTACCGGTGCACAGGGCCTTGACGTGCCGCTCCCAGGGTCCGACGGTCCACGCTCGTTGACGGTGCGCACCGTGCTTGAACGTCCTCGAAAGCCACCTCCGTAGACGAAATCCGAGATCGAGAGAGGAAAAAGGAGCATCCTCGAAAGAGAGAAGGGCGCTGAGAATGACTGGGATGGATGTTCGTAACCCACACCCACACCCTTTAAGAGATACTTAAAGGCGTCCGGGCGGTTACGTTTTCGTGAGAAGATAATGGGACGTAACGCTTGGAATTCAAAACACGCGGTACAAAACCGACTCGATCTTTGCCACGCCGCGCCCACGCCCGAGCCCGAGCCCGGCGCGGTGCGCGCGCGCGCGTGCATGCGTGTGTGTGTCGTGGTCTAAAATCCTCTCTAGTCTGTTTCCAGACTAGTCTCAGGACTTCCCACATATAAACCAAGTCCCAGTTTTCTCTCTCCACGATGTGGGACTAAACAGCACCCCACAGGGTTGAAACATTGAATTCCAGGAATTGAGATACATCAATACAACTTGATATTGACCATCAAATTGCATCAAACTATCCCAATACAGTTAATTCCAACAATCCCCCACGAATTCACTGTTGAAACACAAAGAGCCAAGAATCTCGAGTTTCCACACTCTGCTTTCAGTAAAGGTACCTTCCGATTTGAACCTTTACCTGAGTTATCCCCTTTCACCATCACAGGAATAAAGTGAACTAAGTCTTGAACTTTAATCCTTTGATGTAATGGTATCGAGTGGTAACAACAGAGTGAAGTCTATGGTGACAATCTTCTGGTTTCGGTGCTATTAATGGCCTTGCACCCTTCCCTGTTTCATGAGTATATTAAGGATAAACCCTCATCCTTTATCTGCGGCCCACGGAAATACTCATATATGTGGCATTCTCCAAGGATGCACTGCTCACATCCTGCTTATAAAAGCTTGAATCCATTAGGAGCATAATGCTCAACCTTTTCCTGCAGCTTTCAGGCACTCGACTTTTCAGGGATAGGACTCACATGCAAAGTATTGCATATTGAGTGCCAACCAGTTCCCCTTACAGCTTGTTTTCCCATTGAACCTATTTTGTGGGATCTCCACTCATTTAGGTTGGGTTGCTACTGCGGGTAAATTCTCAGTGGGTTTTAGCCCCATCCCAAGTCTGGATTTTTGGACTAAAGATCTATCAAGTCCCTTTGTAAGTGGATCTGCCGTGTTATCTTTGGTACCAACAAATTCCACAGCAATTACTCCAGAAGATACCAAATCCCTTATAGACTTTAGTCTAACTTGGATATGTCTTCTTGTTTTCTGATTGTACTTTGAACTCTTTACCTTTGCAATAGTAGTCATGCTATCACAATGTAAAGAAATTGTCGGTATCGGCTTACCCACCATGGGCATCTCAGAGAGAAGCTCCCTAAGCCATTCAGCCTCTATACCTGTTGTGTCCAAAGCACACAACTCTGCCTCAAAAGTAGACCGAGCCAAGATGGTCTGTTTCACAGACCTCCAGGAGACTGCACCGCCTCCAAGGGTAAATACATACCCAGTCACACCGTTACTCCCGGAGTCTTCTATTTGACCTATCTAACTTGCATCACTATATCCTTCTAAGACAGGAGGATATTTACCGTAATGCAGTCCAAGAAGTGTAGTACCCTTAAGGTACTTCAACACTCGATCCAAGGCCTCCCAATGAGTACGGTCAGGACAGCTCGTATATCTACTTAACTTTGCGACCGTGAATGAAATATCAGGTCGAGTACAGTTCGCAAGATACATCAAGCTTCCTATAATATGGGAATGTCGTAGCTGTGCTACAGGTACTCCACTCTTGTTCTTGCAGAGGGGTTTAGATGAATCATAAGGAGTGCATACAGATTTACAGCTCTGATAGCCAAATTTTTCAAGAATCTTCTCAGTATAATGTGACTGAGACACAGCTATCCCATTAGTAGATCTAACCAGTTTGAGCCCCAAAATCACATTAGCAACTCCTAAGTCCTTCATCTCAAACTTACTGCTCAAGAACCTCTTGGTTTCTTCCACTATCCTTATGTTTGATCCAAATATCAAAATATCATCTACATATAGGCATAAGACAACAAACATATCACCTTTAATCATAGAGTACACACATTTATCGGATTTATGAACAATAAAGCCATAAGACTGGATAGTCTTATCAAACTTGTCATGCCACTGTTTCGGAGCTTGTTTTAATCCATAAAGAGATTTTACAAGCTTACAGACCTTTCTCTCATTACCAGATGCTACGAATCCCTCAGGTTGGTCCATATAGATCTCCTCCTCAAGATCACCATATAAAAAGGCAGTCTTCACATCCATTTGATGAATTGTGAGATCATGTATGGAGGCCAACGTAATGAGCATCCGAATCGTAGTCATTCTAGTAACAGGTGAATAGGTATCAAAATAATCAATACCCTCTTTCTGTTTGAAACCTTTGGCTACAAGTCTTGCCTTATATTTTTCTATGGATCCGTCCGGTCTAAGTTTTCTTCTGAATACCCATTTGCTTCCTATGGTGGAACACCCAGGAGGTAGATCGACCAATTCCCACGTGCCATTTGAAATGATCGAATCCATTTCAGATTTAATAGCGTCCTTCCAATGCCTTACTTCAGTAGAAGCCTTGGCATCCTTGTATGTGGGAGGATCACCCTCGATTTGGTAGGAGACAAAGTCGCTACCTAAATCCTTGGCAGTCCTAGGTCTCTTACTTCGTCTAGGTTCAACATCCTCCAAAAATTCATTGGGTTCAGAGGAGCTAGCCCCCACATTTGACATCTTTTCTATTTGTTGTGGAATAGAACCAGATGTTGAGGCTACGTCACTAGTCAGATTTTCAGGAATCCCTTTTTTCATTGGAAAAATATCCTCGAAAAACGTAGCATCACGAAGTTCAACAATAGTATTAGTATCTATGCCTGTGATCTCAGACCGAATTACTAAGAATCGATAGGCATAACTATTTTCCAGATACCCCAAGAAGACCGCGTCAATTGTTTTAGGTCCAAGCTTCTTTCTCTTGTGTTCTGGGACTAAAACCTTAGCCAGGCATCCCCGCACCTTAAGATATTTTAAGTTTGGCTTCCTATTTCTCCAAAGTTCAAATGGACTCTTATCTTTATGCCTTAAGGGAACTCTATTCAGAATATGGCAGGCCGTATTCAAAGCTTCCCCCCACATGTAAGATGGTAGCCCAGAACTTTTTAAAAAATACATTGACCATATCAGTTAGGGTCATATTCTTTCATTCTGCTATTCCATTGGACTGTGGTGAATATGGTGCAGTGACCTCATGAACTATGCCAAATAATTTGCATTGTTCATCAAATATCTTAGATGTGTATTCACCGCCCCTATCTAACCTTAGACGTTTAATTACTTTTCCGACTTGTGTTTCTGCTTCATTCTTAAAAATAAGAAATTTTTCTAAGGCTTAATCCTTAGTTTTAAGCAGATAAACATAACAGTATCCACTGCTATCATCTATGAAGGTGATAAAATATCTTTTGTTATCTCTAGTCATCACACCACCAAACTCACAAATATCAGAATAAACTAAGTCTAGAATTTCAGTTTCCCTATTCACAGAATGAAAAGGCTTTCTAGGCAACTTAGCTTGAGCACACATTTCACATTTGTTGAATTTGTCTGTAGTATGATTAGGAATCATGTCAAGTTTCATCATTCTTTTCATAGAATTGAAATTCACATGTCCTAGCCTAGCATGCCATAAATCAGTAGATTCAATATTTGAAACAACATAAGTAGAAGAATCAAAACCAGAAATATTATTAACTGAACTATCAGTGTCACATCTTATTCTAAATAAAAGATCATGATCAGCCAAATATCCTTTTCCAAAGAAAATACCATGTCTCAGAAAAACTACTTTATTACATTTAAAGTCTAACTGAAAACCCTCTCTAACTAATAAAGAGCCAGACAAAACATTCTTCTTAATATCAGGAACGTGCAGCACTCTGCGCAAAATCCAAACTCGTCCAGTTGAGAATCTCAGCTGGACTTGTCCGGACCCAAGCACCTTGGCTGCAGATCTGTTCCCCATCATTACTGTTCCACCAGCTGAAGCCTGATAAGACACAAAGAATGTCATGTCAGTACAAATATGTACATTTGCACCTGTATCAACAAGCCACTCATTAGGCTCGTTTACAAAGTAGAGTTCAGGGTTCACTGAGACATACCCCTCACCGGGCCCGCCTCCCTCAGTCAGCACAAGAGCCTGAGGAACGACATCAGTAGACTTCTGTTTGGTCTTCAGAGAAGGGCAATCCTTCTTCCAATGTCCAACCTGTCCACACTGCCAGCAAGGTTTTTTCTTTGGTTTTTTCTGTATTTCTCCCTTGGCTTTTAGTTTCTTATTTTTCCCTTTAGCAATGTTTCCCTTTGAGGTTATGACATTGACCTTAGGGTTCATGTCTACATGCATCACAGGTTTTTGTTTCCTATGCTCCTCTTCAATGGCTATCGAGACCATCAGATCATCTAGAGAAATTTTCCCCTTCCTGTGCCTTAAGGACATCCCAAAGTCTGCCTCGGCTAGCCCATGGAGTAATAACAAAAACTCATGAGCCTGTTCCGAAACCGATTTGCCCTCAATCATCTGAAATTTCAGGAACTTGGATACTGAGTATTTTTCAATACCCAGATCCTCTGTGTTGTATTTCTTATCCAGTTCCTCCCACAGTTCCTTGGCGGTCTTGGTAGATGCGTCATAGACATCGAACAGAACGTTCGATAGTGCAGTGAGAATGCACCCATGACACAAACGGTCATGTTCTTTCCACGCATCCGCCATCTTAACCGTCTCAGGATCCGGATTTTATTCAGATAATTTAGGGCACTCGGTTTCCAGAACCGAAATCAGGCCAATCGTGGTCAGCCAGATTTCCATGCGTTGTTGCCAACGCTTGAAATTCTGACCCCCGAATTTCTTTGGCATACCAGTGAAATCCACACAAGACCGAAACCTCAAATCCGACATTTTTCTTATCACGTTATAACACTGTCTCTCTAAGATTGTTGAGAAAACCGACATTAACATACATACATAAATCTGTAACCGACATTAACATACATACATAAATCCACATAACCACAGATTTACAGAACAGATTTTCATATGTATGAATCCAGGTTAACAATGATAAGAGAAATATCCGATTAAATAACATATGCATATTCGCGCAAGGAAGAAATCCGGAAACCAAAATCACGACAAACAATGCGACAAAGAAATAGAAGAGTTAGAAATCACAACCGAAGCGTCCTGTTGTAGGACTCCCCTTAGAGAGACAACGCCCCCCACTTTACCGGCGCACAGGGCCTTGACGTGCCGCTCCCAGGGTCCGACGGTCCACGCTCGTTGATGGTGCGCACCGTGCTTGAGCGTCCTCGAAAGCCACCTCCGTAGACGAAACCCGAGATCGAGAGAGGAAAAAGGAGCGTCCTCGAAAGAGAGAAGGGCGCTGAGAATGACTGGGATGGATGTTCGTAACCCACACCCACGCCCTTTAAGAGATACTTAAAGGCGTTCGGGCGGTTCCGTTTTCGTGAGAAGATAATGGGACGTAACGCTTGGAATTCAAAACACGTGGTTACAAAACCGACTCGGTCTTTGCTACGCCACGCCGCAGCCGCGGCCGAGCCCGGCGCGGCGCGCGCGCGTGCGTGCGTGTGTGTGTTGTGGTCTAAAATCCTCTCTAGTCTGTTTCCAGACTAGTCTCAAGACTTCCCACATATAAACCAAGTCCCAGTTTTCTCTCTCCACGATGTGGGACTAAACAGCACCCCACAGGGTTGAAACATTGAATTCCAGTAATTGAGATACATCAATACAACTTGATATTGACCATCAAATTGCATCAAACTATCCCAATACAGTTAATTCCAACAATTTAGATGGCCAAATGCTGAACAGAGTTATCATTTCAGATTCATTCCCGTGAGAAATTATGTTGTATGGGGATGATTCACTTGTATCTCTGATATTATAATTGTAAAACCCCAACATAGTCCCACACCGTAGAACAAGAAGTTTCCGGGTGGGATAAATAGTGTCGAGATTACTACTTGACAACCCGGCTTAAGCATTTTGGGGGTGGTTAATCGGGTCCGTATGGGCCCGATCCCAAGAGGTTGTCAGGGCCAGTAATGCTCCGTTAACGGACCGGGGACCTAAGCCCGGGACGTTACAAATGGTATCAGAGCCAAATTCTCTCTGATAGTGGAAAGGCTACCCGAGAGGTGGAGCCGCCCCTACAAAGAGGTTGGAGGAAATGGCTACCCGGAGCGTGCAACCGCCACTATCACTGGGAAGAAGTGATGGACCATGTCGCAACGAGGACGTTGCGAATATAAGTGAGAGACGTTGTAACACCCCCCAACCCAAACATAGTACTACATGGAAAACTCACAAAAGTGTGGGTGTGGTTTATAAGTGGTGGGGATTACTACTTGACAACCCGGCTTAAGCATTTTGGGGGTGGTTAATCGGGTCCGTATGGGCCCGATCCCAAGAGGTTGTCAGGGTCAGTAATGCTCCGTTAACGGACCGGGGACCTAAACCCGGGACGTGACAACGTGGTATCAGAGCCAAATGGAAGATTATAGGAATATTATCCAATTTTAGGATGACTTATAATATTGATAGATTTTGTTTGGAATAGCTGACTAATTAATCGTCGCTATTCGTAGATGTTGACCGTCTCGAACCGTAAGCGGAGTCGTCGCTCTATGGATTTGGCAGCCCAGAATGCCAAATTAATGATGACGATCGAGGAGCTCTCCCAGCTGATTCGTGATCAAGCTGATCACCACCAGAGCAAGGACAAGGATCAGAGACGTCGTGAGAGGCGTCTTGATAGAGAAAGGCGACTTCGTGAGGAGCGCCGGGATGATGTCACCTTTGAGAGATTCTTAAAGGTGAACCCGCCTAGCTTCGACGGTATAGTGGAAGCTGAGGTAGCAGACCGGTGGCTGGAGGAGACAGAAAAATTGTTCGATGCAATCAGATGTCCGGATCATAGCAAGGTCTCCTCACACTCATCAACTGAAAGGTCCTGCTTAGGACTGGTGGACCAGTTGCCATTTGCGGAAGTTTAAAAAAGGAGAGATTATTCTGTGGATGAGTTTGTTAAACTCTTCCGTGAGCACTATATTCCGATACACTTGCAGTTGATCAAGGAGCAAGAGTTTATTAATCTGAAGCAGGGAGATCTGAATGTTGCTGAGTATAACAACAAGTTTCATCGCTTACTGAAGTATGCTCCACACTTATGTCCAGATGAGTATCGGATGACCCAGAAGTTCATTGAGGGACTTCATCCTGCTTTAAGATCGAAGGTTCTTTCCAGCATGCCGAAGACTATGGAGGATGCTCTAGCCAGCGCCACAACTATGAAGCGAGATTTCTTGCGAAGAAAGGAGGAGAAGCCGCGCAACGATCGGAAGGATCGTTTTGGGAGGAACAAAAAAATTCTAAAAATTCTCAGAAGCAGAAGCAAGCCTCCAAGCCGGGGCAAAACAACAGAATTCCTGAATGCTCTTTCTGTCATCGTTTCCATCCTGGTGAATGTTATCTCAAGAATGGCCAGTGTCTGAACTGTGGAGAGAAAGGACACTTTGTTCGTGATTGTCCGAAGCCTAGGAAGCAGCCCGTTGCTCAAGGACAAGATCAAAGGCCAAAGGTTCCGGCTCGAGTTTATGCTCTTACCACTGGGGATAATGCTGCTAAGGAAGACAAGGTCATCGAAGGTACTCTTCTTATTGCTAATTTACATGCGAAGATTCTTTTTGATACTGGAGCTACACATAGCTTTATTTCTGATGCACTAGTAAAAAGCATGGATGCCAAACCAAAACTTTTAGATATTGATTTGATGGTTGTCACACCTACTGGGGGAAATGTAAAAGCAGTGGAGTTTATTCAGGATGCTCCAATAATATGTAAAGGTCACGAGTTTCCAAGTGACCTCATT
Organism: Ottelia alismoides; assembly: GCA_037367405.1. Classification (NCBI taxonomy): domain Eukaryota; kingdom Viridiplantae; phylum Streptophyta; class Magnoliopsida; order Alismatales; family Hydrocharitaceae; genus Ottelia; species Ottelia alismoides. The sequence goes on from JAZKJV010001621.1 coordinate 106,791, forward strand.
GTCATGAAAATGACAGACTTTGACATCATCCTTGGGATGGACTGGCTTTCCCGATATCATTGTATCATTGATTGTTGCAAGAAGAGAGTGATCGTTGCAAGCCATCAGTTCCCTGGGATTGTTATTAAAGGGCATGGTGCCGTCTCTGAGCGTTGCATTATTTCTGCCATGAAGGCACATCGCATGATTTTGAAAGGGCGAGAAGCCTATCTTGCCAGCATATTAAGGGTTGAGCCATCAACCGTATCTTTATCTGATCTCAACGTCGTTCGGGAGTATCCTGATGTTTTTCCAGAAGAATTGCCTGGACCCCCACCTCGGCGAGAGATTGATTTCACTATTGAGCTGGTTCCTGGAACGGTACCAATATCCAAGGCACCATATCGTATGGCTCCTGCTGAACTGGCTGAATTAAAGAAGCAACTTGAAGAGTTGCTTGACTTGGGATTTATCAGGCCCAGTGTGTCCCCATGGGGTGCACCTGTGTTATTCGTTAGAAAGAAGGATGGATCTCTCCGCTTATGCATTGATTATCGAATGCTGAATCAGGTGACTGTGAAGAATAAATATCCGTTACCACGGATAGATGATTTATTTGATCAGCTCCAATCAGCAAAGATCTTCTCGAAGATTGATTTGCGATCCAGCTATCATTAATTGAGGATTCGAGAGGAAGATATCTCGAAGACTGCTTTCCGAACACGCTATGGGCATTATGAATTTTGTGTGATGCCGTTCGGATTGACTAATGCTCCTGCCGCTTTTATGGATCTTATGAATCGGGTCTTTCGACCATTCTTGGATCACTTCGTCATTGTTTTTGTTGATGATATTCTTGTTTATTCTCAAAGTGTTGAGGAACATGAGGAGCACTTGAGAATCGTATTGGAGACTCTGAGGCAGAATCAACTTTATGCTAAATTCTCCAAATGTGAATTCTGGTTGGAAAAGGTCATGTTCCTTGGACACATTATTTCCAAGGATGGGATTTCTGTAGATCCAGCCAAGATTGAGGCAGTCGCTGAATGGAAGCAGCCACTGAGAGTGACAGAAATTAGAAGCTTTCTTGGTTTAGCAGGATATTATCGGAGATTTATTCGTGATTTCTCAAAGATTTCACTTCCCCTGACTGAGTTGACCAGGAAAGGGATAAAATTTGAATGGTCTTCTGCATGTGAGCGTAGCTTCCAAGAACTGAAGAAGAGGTTAACCACCGCTCCTGTCTTGACTTTACCTTTTGGTTGTGGAGGTTTTGTCATCTACGCTGATGCATCCCTGAATGGCTTGGGTTGTGTATTGATACAGAATGAAAAAGTCGTAGCTTATGCTTCGAGGCAGCTAAAGATTCATGAAAGGAACTATCCTACGCATGACCTAGAACTTGCCGCTATGGTGTTTGCATTGAAGATCTGGCGTCACTACCTTTATGGTGAGAAATTTGAGGTCTTCTCTGATCATAAAAGCCTCAAATACATCTTTTCTCAAAAAGATCTAAATATGCGTCAAAGGAGATGGATGGAATTTCTGAAGGACTATGATTTTTCTATTGCTTACCACCCAGGTAAAGCGAATGCTGTGGCTGATGCTTTGAGCCGAAAAGGCTATGCCTTGTCGGCTAGCTTGATGATTAAAAAGTGGAAGTTGATTGATGACTTTGTTTCTTGGAATCCATTTAAGGAAGGTGACAAGATTATCTTATCTAGCATCCAGATTCATTCGGCGATAGTAGAGAAAATATTGAGAGCTCAGAAAGAAGATCCTGAGTACCATGTTTTAGCTGAGAAGAGTCATGGAGAGAGTTCAGAATTCTTCATTTCTCCTGATGGTGGCATCAGATTCAGGAATCGCTTATGGATTCCTTCTCAGGCAGAGTTGAAGCAAGAGATTTTGGATGAAGCTCATCGTTCTAATTTTTCTGTGCATCCAGGAAGCACAAAGATGTATAAGGATCTCCAGCGGAATTTTTGGTGGAAAAACATGAAGAACGAAATTGCAGAATTCATTTCTCGTTGTTTGGTGTGTCAGCAAATTAAGGCTGAGCATCAAAGATCAGCTAGACTTTTGGAGCAGTTAGAGGTTCCGGAATGGAAATGGGAACACATCACTATGGACTTTGTGATGGGTCTTCCAAAGACCGATGCTACTAATTATGATGCCATATGGGTGATAGTGGATAGATTGACGAAATCTGCCCATTTCTTACCAATGAAGAAAAAGGAGTCAGTTGCGAGCTTAGCAAATTTATACATGAATAATATCGTGAAGCTCCATGGTATACCTGTCTCTATTGTCTCTGATCGGGATCCAAGATTCACAGGAAGATTTTGGAAAAAACTTCAGGAGGCTTTCGGAACAAAGCTGAAGTTTAGTACTGCATTCCATCCTCAGACAGACGGTCAATCCGAAAGAACTATTCAAGTTCTCGAGGATATGCTTAGAGCATGTTCTTTGGATTATGCTCGAAGTTGGGATGAGAATCTTCCGCTTATTGAGTTTGCCTATAACAATAGTTATCAGGCTAGCATTGGAATGGCTCCATATGAAGCTCTCTATGGGAGGCCATGTAGATCTCCTCTTTGTTGGAGCGATGTTGGTGAAAGAAGATTGCTCGGACCGGAACTTGTGCTTAAGCATTTTGGGATTTTGGGTGGTTGCCAACGGGTCCATCTGGGCCCGAACCCGACAGGTTGTCAGGGCCAGTAATGCTCCGTTAACGGACCGGGGACCTAAGCCCGGGACGTGACAACGTGGTATCAGAGCCAAATGGAAGATTATAGGAATATTATCCAATTTTAGGATGACTTATAATATTGATAGATTTTGTTTGGAATAGCTGACTAATTAATCGTCGCTATTCGTAGATGTTGACCGTCTCGAACCGTAAGCGGAGTCGTCGCTCCATGGATTTGGCAGCCCAGAATGTCAAATTAATGAAGACGATCGAGGAGCTCTCCCAGCTGATTCGTGATCAAGCTGATCACCACCAGAGCAAGGACAAGGATCAGAGACGTCGTGAGAGGCGTCTTGATAGAGAAAGGCGACTTCGTGAGGAGCGTCGGGATGATGTCACCTTTGAGAGATTCTTAAAGGTGAACCCGCCTAGCTTCGACGGTATAGTGGATGCCGAGGTAGCAGACCGGTGGCTGGAGGAGACAGAAAAATTGTTCGATGCAATCAGATGTCCGGATCATAGCAAGGTCTCCTTCACTACTCATCAACTGAAAGGTCCTGCTAAGGACTGGTGGACCAGTTGCCATTTGCGGAAGTTTAAAAAAGGAGAGATTATTCTGTGGGATGAGTTTGTTGAACTCTTCCGTGAGCACTATATTCCGATACACTTGCAGTTGATCAAGGAGCAAGAGTTTATTAATCTGAAGCAGGGAGATCTGAATGTTGCTGAGTATAACAACAAGTTTCATCGCTTACTGAAGTATGCTCCACACTTATGTCCAGATGAGTATCAGATGACCCAGAAGTTCATTGAGGGACTTCATCCTGCTTTAAGATCGAAGGTTCTTTCCAGCATGCCGAAGACTATGGAGGATGCTCTAGCCAGCGCCACAACTATGAAGCGAGATTTCTTGCGAAGAAAGGAGGAGAAGCCGCGCAACGATCGGAAGGATCGTTTTGGGAGGAACAAAAAAATTCTAAAAATTCTCAGAAGCAGAAGCAAGCCTCCAAGCCGGGGCAAAACAACAGAATTCCTGAATGCTCTTTCTGTCATCGTTTCCATCCTGGTGAATGTTATCTCAAGAATGGCCAGTGTCTGAACTGTGGAGAGAAAGGACACTTTGTTCGTGATTGTCCGAAGCCTAGGAAGCAGCCCGTTGCTCAAGGACAAGATCAAAGGCCAAAGGTTCCGGCTCGAGTTTATGCTCTTACCACTGGGGATAATGCTGCTAAGGAAGACAAGGTCATCGAAGGTACTCTTCTTATTGCTAATTTACATGCGAAGATTCTTTTTGATACTGGAGCTACACATAGCTTTATTTCTGATGCACTAGTAAAAAGCATGGATGCCAAACCAAAACTTTTAGATATTGATTTGATGGTTGTCACACCTACTGGGGGAAATGTAAAAGCAGTGGAGTTTATTCAGGATGCTCCAATAATATGTGAAGGTCACGAGTTTCCAAGTGACCTCATTGTCATGAAAATGACAGACTTTGACATCATCCTTGGGATGGACTGGCTTTCCCGATATCATTGTATCATTGATTGTTGCAAGAAGAGAGTGATCGTTGCAAGCCATCAGTTCCCTGGGATTGTTATTAAAGGGCATGGTGCCGTCTCTGAGCGTTGCATTATTTCTGCCATGAAGGCACATCGCATGATTTTGAAAGGGCGAGAAGCCTATCTTGCCAGCATATTAAGGGTTGAGCCATCAACCGTATCTTTATCTGATCTCAACGTCGTTCGGGAGTATCCTGATGTTTTTCCAGAAGAATTGCCTGGACCCCCACCTTGGCGAGAGATTGATTTCACTATTGAGTTGGTTCCTGGAACGGTACCAATATCCAAGGCACCATATCGTATGGCTCCTGCTGAACTGGCTGAATTAAAGAAGCAACTTGAAGAGTTGCTTGACTTGGGATTTATCAGGCCCAGTGTGTCACCATGGGGTGCACCTGTGTTATTCGTTAGAAAGAAGGATGGATCTCTCCGCTTATGCATTGATTATCGAATGCTGAATCAGGTGACTGTGAAGAATAAATATCCGTTACCACGGATAGATGATTTATTTGATCAGCTCCAATCAGCAAAGATCTTCTCGAAGATTGATTTGCGATCCGGCTATCATTAATTGAGGATTCGAGAGGAAGATATCTCGAAGACTGCTTTCCGAACACGCTATGGGCATTATGAATTTTGTGTGATGCCGTTCGGATTGACTAATGCTCCTGCCGCTTTTATGGATCTTATGAATCGGGTCTTTCGACCATTCTTGGATCACTTCGTCATTGTTTTTGTTGATGATATTCTTGTTTATTCTCAAAGTGTTGAGGAACATGAGGAGCACTTGAGAATCGTATTGGAGACTCTGAGGCAGAATCAACTTTATGCTAAATTCTCCAAATGTGAATTCTGGTTGGAAAAGGTCATGTTCCTTGGATACATTATTTCCAAGGATGGGATTTCTGTAGATCCAGCCAAGATTGAGGCAGTCGCTGAATGGAAGCAGCCACTGAGAGTGACAGAAATTAGAAGCTTTCTTGGTTTAGCAGGATATTATCGGAGATTTATTCGTGATTTCTCAAAGATTTCACTTCCCCTGACTGAGTTGACCAGGAAAGGGATAAAATTTGAATGGTCTTCTGCATGTGAGCGTAGCTTCCAAGAACTGAAGAAGAGGTTAACCACCGCTCCTGTCTTGACTTTACCTTTTGGTTGTGGAGGTTTTGTCATCTGCACTGATGCATCCCTGAATGGCTTGGGTTGTGTATTGATACAGAATGAAAAAGTTGTAGCTTATGCTTCGAGGCAGCTAAAGATTCATGAAAGGAACTATCCTACGCATGATCTAGAACTTGCCGCTATGGTGTTTGCATTGAAGATCTGGCGTCACTACCTTTATGGTGAGAAATTTGAGGTCTTCTCTGATCATAAAAGCCTCAAATACATCTTTTCTCAAAAAGATCTAAATATGCGTCAAAGGAGATGGATGGAATTTCTGAAGGACTATGATTTTTCTATTGCTTACCACCCAGGTAAAGCGAATGCTGTGGCTGATGCTTTGAGCCGAAAAGGCTATGCCTTGTCGGCTAGCTTGATGATTAAAAAGTGGAAGTTGATTGATGACTTTGTTTCTTGGAATCCTTTTAAGGAAGGTGACAAGATTATCTTATCTAGCATCCAGATTCATTCGGCGATAGTAGAGAAAATATTGAGAGCTCAGAAAGAAGATCCTGAGTACCATGTTTTAGCTGAGAAGAGTCAGGGAGAGAGTTCAGAATTCTTCATTTCTCCTGATGGTGGCATCAGATTCAGGAATCGCTTATGGGTTCCTTCTCAGGCAGAGTTGAAGCAAGAGATTTTGGATGAAGCTCATCGTTCTAATTTTTCTGTGCATCCAGGAAGCACAAAGATGTATAAGGATCTCCAGCGGAATTTTTGGTGGAAAAACATGAAGAACGAAATTGCAGAATTCATTTCTCGTTGTTTGGTGTGTCAGCAAATTAAGGCTGAGCATCAAATACCAGCTGGACTTTTGGAGCAGTTAGAGGTTCCGGAATGGAAATGGGAACACATCACTATGGACTTTGTGATGGGTCTTCCAAAGACCGATGCCACTAATTATGATGCCATATGGGTGATAGTGGATAGATTGACGAAATCTGCCCATTTCTTACCAATGAAGAAAAAGGAGTCAGTTGCGAGCTTAGCAAATTTATACATGAATAATATCGTGAAGCTCCATGGTATACCTGTCTCTATTGTCTCTGATCGGGATCCAAGATTCACAGGAAGATTTTGGAAAAAACTTCAGGAGGCTTTCGGAACAAAGCTGAAGTTTAGTACTGCATTCCATCCTCAGACAGACGGTCAATCCGAAAGAACTATTCAAGTTCTCGAGGATATGCTTAGAGCATGTTCTTTGGATTATGCTCGAAGTTGGGATGAGAATCTTCCGCTTATTGAGTTTGCCTATAACAATAGTTATCAGGCTAGCATTGGAATGGCTCCATATGAAGCTCTCTATGGGAGGCCATGTAGATCTCCTCTTTGTTGGAGCGAGGTTGGTGAAAGAAGATTGCTCGGACCGGAACTTGTGCTTAAGCATTTTGGGATTTTGGGTGGTTACCAACGGGTCCATCTGGGCCCGAACCCGACATAATTCTTATCTATGGTTAGTTGTTAAATTTTGTAACGTCCCGGGCTTAGGTCCCCGGTCCATTAACGGAGCATTACTGGCCCTGACAACCTCTTGGGATCGGGCCCATACGGACCCGATTAACCACCCCCAAAATGCTTAAGCCGGGTTGTCAAGTAGTAATCTCGACACTATTTATCCCACCCGGAAACTTCTTGTTCCACGGTGTGGGACTATGTTGGGGTTTTACAACCTCCTCCACTTATATTCGCAACGTCCTCGTTGCGACATGGCACATTACTTCTTCCCAGTGACAGTGTCGGCTGCACGCTCCGGGTAGCCATTTCCTCCAACCTCTTTGTAGGGGCGGCTCCACCTCTCGGGTAGCCCTTTCCACTGTCAGAGGGCGTTCGGCTCTGATACCATTATTTATAACGTCCCGGGCTTAGGTCCCCGGTCCGTTATTGAGGAAAACTGACCCTGAAAACTTGTTGGATACGGGCCCAAATGGACCCGTTGACAACCACCCAAAATGCTTAAGCCCAAGTTGTCAAGTAGTAATCCCCACCACTTATAAACCACACCCACACTTTTGTGAGTTTTCCATGTGGTACTATGTTTGGGTTGGGGGGTGTTACAACAATAGCATATTGAACAAATAGCAATGAACTTGTTTCGTTCCTTTTTTGGAATATTTGAAACACAAACGAGTTTTTTTGTCTTGTATACATATTTCATGACATGATCTAAGTTTTTTTAGTGATAGCTTACCTTAATACACGCGTGCTCCGTTCTGCCTGTCCTGAAAGTTTGGAAGGAGTGACATTGTTGAAAATGCGGTTGACCTAGCAACGTTTGGTGAAATTGTAGGCGTCTTGATCTTCTTTGTCCTTCTGGGATTTTTCGGGTTGATACTGCATTGCTCTTCTCTTAACAACAACGATCCCTGCATGGCTGGATGCCGCAATTGCTGCTATGGATGGGGAATTCTGGACTGTTTTCCTGCCTCCATGGAGGCATGTTTTGCTTTAGTCGTGATCTTTGTCGTGGTCTTTGCTATTCTCGGCATTGCTTATGGTTTTCTTGCCGCAACAATGGCCATTCAAAGAATATGGCAGAGACATTATCACATCCTCACCAAGAAGGAGCTTACAAAGGTGAGGGCTGTACATATCATCCTGTCCTCCTCTAATTCCTCTCATGCACAATGCGAACTAATTATTGAAAATGTTTACTTGATGCAGGAATATGTAGTGGAGGATCTCCGTGGGTGTTATTCTCCACCGAAGCTGGACCCGGAGCATGAACACCGGCTTAAAATTCTGAAGCTTATGTGATTACGGATTATGTTTCTAGTTTAGCTATTGCAAAACCATACATTGTAAGTTGTGATCGAAGACCCGGCCTGTAGTGTTCATAGTAAAGAAAGCAAACTTTCTTAGTTTTTAATTGTATTCTCTCACGAGATCACATCTAAATAGGTTTTAATTTTAAACAGGGCATATAGATAATTGGCATCAGTTGATTTGAGTTTTAAGTTTCCCAGCCCAAAAGGCTGCAAACTGCATGGATGCTTATCGTGCTAGCTGCTTATGCATTCCCATCTTACGAGCTGTTTATCCACTGTGTTTGATTATAATAACTAACTTGAAAGTACAGCTTCCGTCCATGGGTGATAACATGCAGGAATGGAGTAGATGGATCAGCAAAGATGCAGATTTGGGTTGAACAACAGCTTGTAAAATGGCACCCGATTCTCGTCAAACCACTCAACCCTGAAATCTCGAGGGGGCACTCGCCGGAGCTCCACGCTCTCAAATCCGGTCCCTCTTCGCCTTCTTGCACATCCCCCAAGAATGTGCAGCCGCCTCTGCCCCGAGGAGCAAGGGAGCTCCCTCTTCACCCTCATATCTATCGCCGCCTCAAGGAGTAGCCACACCCTTCTCCACCTTTGACCGTGTCTCTTCATCAACCTTCACCTTTGCCTGCATCCACCTTGAGGAGTAGCTGCACCCTTCCATATCTCTGCCTCGAGGAACGCTGTACCTGTTGAGGTGTAGTTGGAGTATTTGTCTCCTACCCTGCATCAACATTTGCCTTTGCCCCTTGTGGTGGGATGCCTTCTCGAGGAGCGGTGTAGCACCATGCTCTTGAGGTGTGGTGACAGCCGGTCTCCACTCGCCATCCGCCTTCTGTCCCCTCCACCAATTTGCCTTTGCTGCTCATTTTTCACAAAGTTAATCGGTCCAATCCAGATTCTGCTCATTCTTTCTGGTGGAACTTAACCGATTTGTCTCCTTGTTGATTGGGCCCCGCCGTTTATAACTCACTCTCACACTTTGTGAGTTTTAGATGTGAGACTATGGGCCTGTTTGGTTGCTGGATTGAACTGGGTTGGGATACCTTTGTGAATAGTAAATTGTACCCTTGTGAATAGTAAACTGTGAGGATGATTGAGAGGGTTGGGAAGGAGGGGTACACCGATGTACCCCAATCCAACCCAGTCCAACCCAGCAACCAAACATACCCTATGTTTGGGGATATGAGTGTTACACTCTCTCTCCTAAAGTGTGGGCTATCTATAATTATCTTAATCATTTGATGCCGTATCTTTTACATGAAGATATTAAAATCAATCCGATCTCTCTCCTAAAGTGTGGGCTATCTATAATTATCTTAATCATTTGATGCCGTATCTTTTACATGAAGATATTAAAATCAATCCGATCTATTGGAATGCGACTACTACACTCATCAATCTTAGAGGTACCCTCGACATCAGTGACGATATAAAACTTTTTAAAATAAAAATAAAAATAGATCCAAATATTATTAAACCAACCCCAAAACATATGCTAATATTCTGAAATGTAATTTATTGAAAATACCCTTTGAAATGAATGGACGTGATAAAATATTGAACTGTTTTTCTAAATGAAAATGTAATGGCATACTCATATAAGTATACTTGAGTTGAGGGGTTTTGATCATTTGTTGTGAGTGGAAAAATAACATAGCATGATGTGCTTATCTGAACCTTCCATCGAAGACCCAAAATGAGAAGATTGTTTAGAGGAGATAAACTAAGTGGTCTTAAGCTTTACCATGAAATACATCATTTTATATAGATGCACATTCTTCTTGTGAAATTGAACCGCGGAAGCAAATCATAGAAAGACCAAGAAAATAAGAAGATTTGGATTTTTTTCACGGAATGCTACTCACAAAGAGTACGATGAAATCATGGAGAAATCATCTCATGCGCGGATATTCTATTATATTTCTCAATGAGTGGAAGGGGTGTATGATTCTTTATATATCAGCACTGACATAACTAAGTCATGCTAAGATGTGAATTGGGACTAAATAGGTTACACATATGGGACACGTACTCAATTCTCTCAACACTCACTATACACTATTTATTGGAGATCGGATGTAGGCACTTACTAGACAAAACTCATTCCACCGAGAGTGATTTTTATTATTAACATTATCTTTAACGTTAGTAATATAAAAGGTTCAATGGGGCTGCGCTGCCATTATTTTTCCATATTTTTTTTATTTTTTTTGAAAAATATCACAATGTATATTCATCTATATATCCATCCAATATGTCATTCGAATTTCATTATAAACAAAAATTCATATGCACTCCATCTAGAACATGTCGATTACAAGAATATTTAGACTGTTAAAGTTACATGTTCTAGATGGAGAGCATAGGAGTCTCTGTTCTGATGAAATTCGAATGCCATATATGAGGGATGTGTGTGTGTGTGTGTGAATATACATGATGATATTTTTAAAAAAATTGCGGAAAAATGAGGTGAGGACAGACCCATTTTTCCTAAGATAAATGTTAGCAATATAGATGATGTTTCAGCAAGCAATAGGCCTAAAGTCACCAAGCCCCACAGGAGAAGATACCTTAGGAACTCAGGAAAGCCATGATTCCCCTCACCCCATCCTATGGGGGCAGAAGCATCTTCGGGGCGTTGGTGGATAGGGTAAAGTTTCTGCTTGATGGCTGGAAGGCAGCGTCTCTTATTATGGTCGGTCGTACTCAACTTATCAAGACTATGATTGTTGACGTCCTCCTCTTCTGGGCCTTTGGCACTCTTATCCCACGTGGAACGGTGCACAAGATTGATATGCTTTGTGCGGACTTTGTTTGGGGGCATAAGCGACATGATATTGCTTGGACAACTTTATGCCTTCCCAAGTGTGAAGGAGGGCTTGGAATTAGATTGTTGGCCACCTTATGTGGTGCAATGATTTCCTTGTGGTCCTAGAGGCTGCTCTCTTCTGACTCCTCCATTTGGGCTGCCTTCTTGCGTCAGAAGTACCTGCATAGCCGCTCCTTTTGGGAGGTGCGCCCCTTCCCTACCATAGTAGAACATGGAGGGTGATCATGAATGGTAGGGATGATATCCGTTTGGCGATCTCCGCTAGTAATCCACCTTACAGATGGATACATTCTCCGACCGATTTTTCCTTTGCCAGTGTCGTTGACCTCCTTCGGCCTAGAGCTAGGCCCTGGCATGGGCCCCTACGTCTGGGCGAAAGGCATCCTGCCAAAATTCCTGTTCACACTCTACAGGATGGTCATGGAGCGCCTCCCAACTACAGACAGGCTATCCAGACTCGGGATCTGCGTCCCGACAAATGGCTACCTTTGCCTCCGTGAGATGGAGTCCAATGGATACTTATTCTTCAGATGCAACTTCTCATACATTGTTTGGACTGGCTCCTGCCACGCACTGCGACTGTCGATACCTCCTCTGGTGCCGCTGTTGGACCTCCTGGATTGGATTGGTAGCTCCCATGACCAGTTGACTCGAGATCGTCTATGCACTAACCTTGCTGCTGCAGTATGGAGTATATGGGTTGAAAGGAACCGTCGATGGTCCTTTGCCAGCCAAACTACGACATTGAAGACTATTGAGTTTCTTGTTCAAACCTAATGGTTTTTGAGGTGAAACACATGGGTCTGAGTTTTTGTTCTTCTCGCGCCATACTTTTTGACATGGACTAAACCTGTTCATGGAAACTTATACTGTAAACTGGGACGGTAGTGCCTTGTATATGTTCTTCTTCTTGGAATATACTGATTACTACTAATAAAAATATGTTAGCAATATAATGTTGCAATGTAGTAAACACAAGAGGTGGTCTCTCATGTAGGAGACTGGAGAGTGGCAATGCGACGCAGGTTCTGGTGCCGGCGACCATAATGTCGTCTTCTCGTCTCAACCCAAACGCAGAGCCATTCTACTTCTTCCCCAACCCTAACCCTAACTCTAATCATCCCACTCGTGATCGCAGCTTCTCCCATGCGATCCCCGAGGCTGAGGCCATCGCAATTGGATCTCCATTCGTAGGTCCGATAAAGAGTGATTTTGTTGTGGGATACGCTGCACAAAAAGCTGTCTCAGCTAAAGTGGCTAACTATGCAAAGGCTTGTATTGACAATCAACATGTATTCACCCCTTTGGTTTCGATACATTTGGGTTCTTGGCAAATGAAGCAGTGGAGCTCCTCAAGAGGATCCAAAAAATTATGCATAGCAATGTTATGGTTCCTAGATCTATGAATGTTGTATTTCATAGGATTAGATTTTCCATCCAAAAGAGATTGGTGGCGCAACTTGTTGCCCGTCTCCCATCAATTTCTATGTAATGACTAAGTTCAACATTTATTTGATAAAAAAAGGATAGCGATTGGATCTCCGCCCACTCCCCTTTGCGGTAAGCCATCCAGATCAGTACCATAGTCTTGTATTTTTGGTTCTTGATTTGAGTGAAGATTGTCGTTTGCGTTTGTGCCAGAACGATTCGAGGTTCTCTCGTACAACATCTTGGCCGATTACCTCGCGAGGGACCATCGATCCAAGCTCTACTTGCACGTACTTTGGAACGTTCTTGACTGGGAGTGGAGTAAGAGGAGGATCTTATTTGAGTTTGGTTTGTGGTCTGCTGACATCTTGTGCCTTGGGGTTTGGTGTTTCTCATATGGGTGGCATAACACCGTACAAATGATCTCACATGAATACTCACAGAACGTGAGATTGTGTTATAAATTGAGCTTACTTATTTTGGGCGGTTTTCCTTTTTGGTACTGTACATGCCATATAATTGGTTATTTCATGCAACCGCACTTTGAGGGCAATCGTTCCTTGTACTCTCCGTATTATTATTATGTTAAAACCGAGAACGCTTGCTGTGAAATGTGTAGTGACTAGTGAGCACATTCCTGGTGTATCAATCAGAGAGGACCGTTTGAAGAGCCTCTCGGCATGTTCATGGCAACTGGGTTGGATGGAGTTCTCCATGTGGTTCAACCCTAAATATACGGATGGAGAGTACAGTGTCCTAATCCCATATCCATCTGATGTCCATGGATGACCTGGTGAGAATGGCACAAACCTTCGCACCACTCTCTCCTCTCTTTCTCGATGAGAGCAAGTTTCCTGCACCATGAAAGTAGTCGCAACCATAGGGAATTTGTGAATTACCATTGCGTTTTGCTCACCTATAATAATGTATGATGTGATCTTGGCATAATTAAACCATATATCATTGTCAATGGGGGCTAGTCAATCTTTTAACTCGTTGACATATGAGTTGGGTTGGGTTATGAATCTACATATTATGGTTGTGCAAAACAACCAAAGAATTAATCAAAATGATCTTGAGTAACATTTCATATTCCATGCCTAAAGATCTAAGCAAGTGCTAAAATCTTATTGAGGCATGCCATTACTATTGCTACATGTACCGGGAACAAAAGGTGAATATACCATGATCTTACTTGAATTATCAGTACAACTAATGACGCCTTCGATTCATCCCCGGAGATTAATGTAAGATGTCCCCTTTGCAGCCTTTTTTGCCTCCCCTCGTAGCTCCATTGCCTTCCTCCCTCCAACATCCCAATCCCAGCTCCTCCATCACTAGCTTCTAGTTCATGATTGCTCTGTGAAGAGTGACCACATGGCCATGATTGGCCCTGTCGCAACTGCCTCCATCACCATGTTCCACTTGTAGTGCGTGAGGAACCTGTTATCTTGATGCAATTAGCTGATAGTTGCAGTCTCACGACCTCAATGTGGCATTGGAGCCCCAGGATTACTAAGGGCTCGGTGTTTGCCGAGGATCCTTGATCGATGTATGTTGGTGGCACGCAGGAGGGAGAAGCAGCATGTGGTGTAGAAGATGAGATGGGGTATGTTGATTTCCTGCACAGTGCCGACGGTCCATGAGAGGCCAATGTCGTAGATGTGATGCACGCGGGAGCAAGTAGAGGTTGAGTGGAGATGTCAGAGAAAAAACTGAATGAGATTTCAAAGAGACTAGATTCTCGCAGTCTTGGAAACTGAGGTCGACGAGGTTGAGATCTGGGAGCGATCTGGAAGAGTCGCAGAAGCTCAGTGTTGTGGCGATGGCCACGAGGAGAAGGCTGGCAAAGTGGACCCTGGGCTGTATGCCACCTTGCGCTATTAGCAGTGTCAGCATGAAGTGTGATCCTGCTCTGCTGCCATCAACGAGTGTGTAGGGATGAAAGAAGACATGGCAGGAAAGGTCAGAACCCATTGGATGGTGATCCAGTGGAAGGAATGCATATATCTAGATTTTCTCTAAACCCTTATCTATAATACGCAAAGCAGCTTAAATATAATGCTCTGTTCTGCAATACAACAAAAACCCATAAATCGCAAAGATGATCAGTCACCTATCACATTGAAAACTAATAGTATCGCAATGGACACACCGACTTCATGAGATGAACATCATGAGTGAATCGCCTAGAGAAACGGCCAGCGCAGCCATTCCAATCAGCAGTGCAACTGAGAAATTATTTACAGTTGTTTTGTTGACCCGACAAGGATGCACTGAAAGATCACAGTAAGATCGAGCAAATTCATCTAAAATCAAAAATCAGATCAAAAAATAGCAATTTCTAAGCTGTTCACGTAACGATTCATGAACGCTGACGTAGCCGAACAAATGTCATGATCCAAAGATAATTGGACCCAAATAAATATGCAGATGCACACATCAAATTACAAAACAAGTAGACTATTTAAAAATAAAGTGATGGACAATGCTCTTATTTAAAAAAAAAGATGCAAATTCTTCCCTCGTATATGCAATGCACAATGTACAAACTACTCAACACCTGCCACTATTAGTGGGAAGCAAAAAAATCATAATTCACAATAATTTCTCTTTTTTTCCTTTTTCAAATTACAGGGAGGGGAGCTCTAGTTACCCTGAGAAATAGGGTCAGGCTCCAACTACACACGCACCGACCACACACGAGAATGGCGAACCGGAAAAGAAAAAGAAAACATGATAGGTTGAGGAAGTTAGAAATCAGCTGCAGATGGGAAGAACTTTCTCTTCTAATCAATGGAAACCTTCAGCTAATAGAGTGAGGAGAGATAGTGAAGAAAAGAGGAAAAATAAATATCCTACAACTGTCTCTGCGATGACGGCTCTGACAAGGAAAGCAATCTAGTTATGAAGGGAGAGAGAGCCGCAAGCAGAGCTTTTGGGCACTCCTCATGAAGAAGGTGCCCACATCCTGATATCGCAACTAATCTCTGCATCACATGAGCAGAACGACAGTGTTAGCTTGTATCGTTGAATACAATAGAATATCACCAAACTCAGGAGGAATCGGTTTTTATCCTCTTCATCCCTCCGTAATGATTCTCAAAACAATGCCAATGTTAAAGATCGGAGCAGTGAGCTTACAGAATTAACTAGCTTTGATGCCATCAATTGAGAAGATTTGAGTGAGACGAGGGCATCCTCTGCACCTGCTACTACCAAAATGGGCAGATCACCGAGAGACTTCAACAGAGCTTCAGAATTTTGTGAAGAGAGAACATTTGCAAACGAGAGCCGCCCGATCTCATGGAGTGCTTCATCCCAACCTTCTACAAACAGCGGTGCCTGCTTAGTGCAGAATGTTTTTAGTGACAGCCACAAATTGACTTTACACAGGTCAAATGTGATGGGTGTTATACCTTGTAGAGATTTAAGACTTCAGTTGTTAGCTTTGTAGGGTCATACCATGCTCGACGGTTAATAACTTGAGTAATCTCTGTACGTAATAAACGGCGGACCATGTGCTTCTTACCCAGTGAAGTATGCAGAAGAATACGAGCAAATCCAGGAACTACTTCTCTTGAAAGACCAGTATTAAGCAGTACCACACCTTTGATTTCTACCTGCGTATATTGGTTTTTCCTATAAGTAATTGTTGGAAATGGAAAAAGTAGAGTGATGGCACATAATGCACAACTCAAGGATACCGTGTAGAAACACAAGGGGATTAGGAGCAAAGGAAAAGTAAGCCACCAGCAGTTAGTAACTTGTTAAACATGCAAACTCGATGGGTTAAAATCCCACCCAATTTCCGTTCCAGGATATCATCAGAAACATAGCCCGGTATCAGCGAATATTGGCAATATTCCGGCAAAATTGGCACAATGTGAACATCGTTTAGTAAATTTCCTAGATTTCATGCATTATCGACAGTTCTCCCATTTCACCATATCGTCGTCATTCTTTTTCGTCGAGAGCTGTTTCTATTGCTTTTTTATGGGTCCTCTCTCTAGTTTTCTGGACTGAAAATGATTGTGATAATCCTATCGCTCAAATAGTCACTACTCCCCATATAATCATATAATGTTGTATCAATTACTGAGAATCCAAGTCAACAATACATGTTATCTTTGATTAGGTTTCGGGAACTCCAATCCAAGCACCCATGCGCCTACTCCCCCAGGATTCTTCTTTGATGAAAATTCAGATCCTTGGGAAAATGCCCTTGGCAACTTTTCCCTTGCTCATCTACTACACTCCAGTTTCTATTTGAACAGATTCCTCAGGTCCAGATGAAGGTGTGTGTTCGGGAGATATTCCAGACGTAGTAGTGTTGCATACCCTCAAAAGCCCACATTTCTATTCGTGTTCTCAGCTAGCTTGTAGAGAAGTGTTCTTCCGCCTGGAAAGTATATAGGCAAAGGACTCAGCTCTGATGCAACAATGTGTACAAACCCTTCGAAGTGAAAAGAGAATGAAGGCAATCTTTCCTGTTCCGAATTGAATTTCTTCCATTCACAGTTAACCCTAGAACAAGGAACTTCAAATCTTGCAGCCAGCTCAGATGATAAGGGCAGACCATTGCCTTTCTTCCGTCTGGGAAAATGCTCCGAACTTCTCCGCCAGAAAACACAAGTATCAAGGCACTAATGATCCTATAAATGATATCACACTCGATAAGAGTCCAATTCTAGAAGATGACGATTTCTTTCTCCTCAAAAAAGGATGATGGGGAGTGTATCTATTAGGATGCTCAATTTGACTCTGATGCAAATACGATTTTGGCACGTCGATAAAATTTGAAAATTGAACGGTGGATTTTTGGTAGAAGAAAGAGAGGGGTTGAGAAGAGAAAACTCGTCGGGAATACGAGAGGTTGAAGGAGGAGAACCGCGGAGATCGCGTGGGGAGAGAGAGGAGAGATAGGGAGATAATGAGATAACTCAATTTTTCATAATACTTGACCTATTAACATATTGGACTACCATCTCTTTATATAGGAGCACGGGTTTACAAAAATAGTAAACAAATTAAAATTGACAACCAACTTATCCTAATAGGACTCTGACAAATTCAAATTGACCTCTAATTACCCTAATTAGACTCTAACTAATTAATTGACCAAAATTAAAATTAAAATCTACGAAATAAACGTTGAGATCACAGGCGATCTCAATTATTTAATTAGACATTTACGACAACTTAAAAACGTAAATAAAATTGATGATTAATTAATTAAATAATTTCGGCCCTATAATTTGAGATCTCGCTGCATCAACTCTCCTCCGCTTTAAAAATTCGTCTCCTGATGAATTGCTTGATGTAGTTGGGTCGTTGGAGAATTCATCCTTGAATGTGGCTTCAATTTCCTCCAATTCGATCATTTTCAACGTTACGTTTGCAGTTTTTTTCCAATTGGGGGGCATCTCTGCAATTTTCGTATCCCTTCATTTGACATAATGCATCCTCCACCTTTATTATTTGAATAGAGATTTCTTGTAGGAGAGGCTTTACAGAAATTAAACCTGAGATATTCCCATTCCCTTCGTTTAAGGAATCTGAGGGTTTTTTGGAAGGAAAGCCACAGGAGGGTTTCGTTCTGTCTCCAAAGGCGGCGGCGGCGGCTTGAGGGGGAAAGGCGTTGATGGCGACGGGGTTCCCCATTGCCGTTGTTCTCTCGTGCGCGAGGAACGTGGAGGCCGAGGCCGGGCTTTCGGGCTTCTGGGGTGAGGGGCGGAGAGGCGTCAGGTGGTGGGGAAGGGGGAAGCCGGGCGGCGAGTGGAAGACGGGTTCGCGAGGGCTGGGGCGGCACTGTGGGGAGGCGTAAGGGAGGAGTGGGGCGTGCGGAGGTGGGGCGATGGGGGTCGCGGGCCCGGGAGGGTTGGTGGCGCGCCGCAGTAACGGGGAGGAATGGGCGGGCCTGGCGGGGCACCGGTGGGAGGAAGGGAGGGGTGGCGCGGGGAAGGGTCAAGTGCCGTGGGGGAAGCGGGGGTGCAGGCGGGAGGGGTGGGCTGCGGGGTCGTGGATGGCGAAGGCGGGGCTGGGTGGGTCGGGCATGGATGGGTGTCGCTGGTTTCGCGGAATGGGGGCCCGAGGGTGCGGTCCCGTCAAGGTCGAGCGGCAGTGGGGTGGGAACCGTCATTGGGTTTGATATCGTCGATGGCGGATGGTTTGAAACATCCTGGACAGCAGCCGTTCCGTCATTGTCGGTGTGATTTTCATCTTCAAGATCGGTGTTGTTGATTGGCATCGTCGGAGGCTTCGAATGGGCGGCGCGCATAGCTTGGGATTCAGCAATCATCTCTCGATATACGGCCATGTATTCCTGACATTTTGCCCGGAAGACTTCGTCGGCTCGCCGTGTTTGCTCGGATGAACGATGATGCCGGTGCGAGCGCCTGGATGGATCGTTAGGTCGTGAGGACGACCTAAATGCCATGCTCTGATACCAAATGATGCAAATACGATTTTGGCGCGTCGATAAAATTTGAAAATTGAACGGTGGATTTTGGGTAGAAGAAAGAGAGGGGTTGAGAAGAGAAAACTCGTCGGAAATACGAGAGGTTGAAGGAGGAGAACCGCGGAGATCGCGTGGGGAGAGAGAGGAGAGATAGGGAGATCATGAGATAACTCAATTTTTCATAATACTTGACTCACTAATATATTGGACTACCATCTCTTTATATAGGAGAGACGGGTTTACAAAAATAGTAAAAAATTAAAATTGACAACCAACTTATCCTAATAGGACTCTGACAAATTCAAATTGACCTCTAATTACCCTAATTAGACTCTAACTAATTGATTGACCAAAATTAAAATTAAAATCTACGAGATAAACGTTGAGATCACATGCGATCTCAATTATTTAATTAGACATTTACGACAACTTAAAAACGTAAATAAAATTGACGATTAATTAATTAAATAATTTCGGCCCTATAATTTGAGATCTCGCTGCATCAGACTCGGATCCAAACCTAAGGAAATCTGGCTAAATAGATCCCCTTACATCCTTCTCAACTTATTGATCCATTTTGCTAATAAGGTGTTCTTAGTTTTAAGTCTCTGAATCTCTACGCAAGGACGCAAATAAACATCTCCCTCTTGTCCTAAAAAACTCTCCCAAGCTTAGTCACTAGTCTATGGCAAGTTTATGCCATTTGAATTCATCATAGAATATACTTACAAACAACTTCTCTAGAGACAACTTCTTGCACCCGATCACCCACCACGCAGATATCAACAAATTTTTACATTAAGCCATCGATTACAAGCAAATATAAACAACAAAAATCCAAGAGAGCGTACTTCTGTAGATTGCACAACATACTTCTACAACTTCTCTAAATTGGCATTACTCGCACCTGGTCACCCATTCTGTGCATCTCGATCATGTAACATCCCAACGCCCTTCAGACACCATCTTCAGTTCTCGGAATAGATGTTATCAAAGAAAGAATTTTCTTCAACTGATCTCAAAAAAACAAAACAAAACAAACAAGGCAGTACTACATGCTGCAGAAAGCCAGAGCATACTCTAGTATAGGTTTCACAAATGAATGCATGCATATGAGGTCAGTCTCATAGCTTGCACCATATTCTAAATAGAACTGCTTGGATTTAAGCAGAAAAAGGCATAGGGAACGAGAGGTAAAGAGGAAGCTCGGTGCTGGGTTCTGAGTCACCACTGATCCATTGCATGGCACGTGGTCACCATCACAAGAAAGCATGGTGTCCATGGAGCACGAAACTTTCGACCTTTTCATCTTGGTTTAAGTTAATTGCCTAAACTCACAAGGGAAAGAGCACAACAAAGATGAAGCAATACCCCATAAAATGTACCCAGAATCTTTTTGCAACTGAATTCATCCTCCACAGCCTTCCTAAAATGGTCCAATCCCTTTTAAAAGTACTTTTTTGTACATTCAAGAACCATTAGGGTGTCATTATAAACCTAAGCCACACAATACCCAAATAAGATCAATTTGGAGGAAACAAATTCACATAGATCTATGCGATAATATTTTGTTATTATTTTTGCTGATAGTATAATGAGATGATCCACGTATTTTTTTCAATATAGTTCCACAATCCCATTCTAACTACTATTGGTGAATCTGCATGAGTCTTCTAACTTCGCCATTGAATGTAGGCAGTAGGGCAAGTTATTAAATAGTGTCATTTTGTTTGGATCACATAAGGTTTTTTCTTAAAAACCATTGATATTGTTTGTATTGCAGAAGAGAGACACATATACAGGCTAAACTTCCCATCAATATTGATTGAATTAAATTCTTTACCAGTGCTAATGAATTAAATTCTTTACCAGTGGTAAAATATTATGGGGCAAACAAAATAGCATGATAGAATATTATGGCAAAACATTGACTAACATTTAAAATAGCAGTATAAAGTAGAATGGGAATAAATCAGAGCTCATTGCTTTCTTTGTTTTGTCTCATTTTTTTGTGAAAACAATTTTGACCTTACATGGAGTAAATGTGTAGACTCCTGGACTTTCTCTGCAGCTTTTAGGGCAAGTAGACCACCATCATCATGCCCAATAAGAACTACAGATGAGAAGCCCAATACTGAGCAGAAGGAAAGTAGCAAATCCACCTGGATACAAAACACAACGTTGGAATAAACCAAAAATAGACAATTAACTATAAGTTCCCTCTTCTTCAGTCAAGCACCTCATTAGGTACCTATACAATAGCCTGTCAAATAGTGTTCATTTTTGTGGATATTTTCATATTTCCAAGCATCTGGGTGGCTACTTCTATATGCATGTTACTGACAGCCATTTTTGCTAAATGCTATCCCCATGTTCCAAGTTTGCATGTCTATGTTCCTTCATGCATATCTTAGGAAATTTCTTCAAAATATCCTACCTTAATATTCATCTCTTCCCATTTATCATTTACTATCTTTCACTCAAACAAAAATAACCACATAAAAGTTACTCCAACAATCTTCAAATTGAATATCATAAATGGAGCTGTTCTGTTAGACTGTTACTCAGTAGTTTGTAATAGGTAATATAAACTGAAAGTGCAGCAAATAGACAATGCAAAAAAAGGTCCCTATATCTCCGAATGGATGAGGTTCCATTATCGCAGAATGGGAGCAAAAAAAGGTCATGTTTAAATGAGGGATAACGTCTAACTCGTCACAAGGGGACTTCATCTTGAATAAACATTCCAGAATAAGGTGGTTATATCATCCCAGTGGGTTGGAAAAAAGTGCATGAAAAAGGAAATAAACCTGTGAAAACCAAAATTAAACTTTAAATAAATTGGGATATCAACAACAAAAATAAAATTTAATGTTAACAAGGTTTTATATTGGCAAGATTTACCATCCATGCAATTTAAATTTCTCAAAACAGATTTTCACCTGAGATTCCAACTTGTATGGATTTGGTAATTTTTTCTTCTCCCAGTCTTTCCTTCTGGGCCTGGAAGTCAATCCCCAACCTGGACGGTCAAAAGCTACAACAGGGCATCCTACTTGTCGTGCCAGTGTTCCCATCACATGCCTCCATGAGAAAACCCCACCGCCAAATCCATGAACTAAAAGTATACCAAATTTCCCAGAGTCCTCCACATTAACTTCACATGTTGGCAAAGGATTTTTTTGATCAATATTATCGAGGTTTAATGCAGGAATAACATCTGAGGAGAAGATGGGTGGGGTTGCAAGCCCAGAAAGTAGAGGGGCATATAAAGAGGATGAATTAAATGGGTTGCTGAAGCTCCTATTAACATGAGATTGAGTTCGAGGAGATACAACGGGCCTTTCAACTCTAAACTTAACAGGAGATCCATTTGGACTACAACTTGAACTGCACTGTGAGAAAGGTGAAGACAAGGAAAGTGGAGAATCAGACGGGCATAGCTTATAATGAAGTATTAGACCTTCACAGCATATAAACAGGCTATCCGAATCTGCAAGTAAACTAACTGGCAAGAAATCATGTGCATCATGAAGCAAGGCTTTTCTTTTTGCCTCACTGTCATTTTTGGAGTTCCTTCCCAAGCAGGGAGTGGGAGATCGTGGGACCTTGGAGTATCCTGAGAAAGCATTTTTGCATGCTAGAACCTGGAAGAACACAATAATTAGAGGTTTCATATCATAATACAGTGTATGCATGGCTTGAGCGATTCTGGGCACAGCAAAATGTTAGTGGCAGAACTTACTGCTTCGGGGTCTAGTCTGTGTATTAAGAGGTTTCTCCTGGCCCTGCATGTTGTACGATAAGCAACCACAACATGACCGAGGGCAAACACTAATGAAGAAAGGAAAAGCACGGGCATCCCCCATGATTTCTTTAAATGCAGCTTCTGATATGACACGGAAGAAGAAGCTTCATCCTCAATGTCCAAAGCGGGGGTGTACACACAAACCTTCACTAATAGAAAAAGAAGGGAAGCACAGGCACAAATTGTCGCACTTCCGAGATAAGGTCCACATGAAAGATTAGAACCTTCAGATAGAGAATAAACACCTGCATGTGCAACCACATTAGAACAGTCGAATGCCTCAGCTTAGCATGCCAGCATATTTTAAATTTTAAAAAATTAGTTGTTGTTGCTACAAAGAGTACATAAATATTCAGCACTAACTTAAAAAATCCAACTGACAGGTTGACGGGATATTAACCTTAGCAAATAGTTGTGATTACTTACAGCTAGCTTAATCGAAACTACGATCTTCTAACACAAGCTATTCAAAAAAGCTTGCATTCAATCTTTTCTGGCTAGCACAAATCAAATCCAATATAAGCCATTCTTTTATCATTACAAACTCAAATAGTCACGCTCAAGTGAACTTCGACTGGCACAAAAGCCATTTATCATTAAAAAGCACCACCAGAATATTACTAAGTTCTAGATATCCGAGTCAACTTTTCAAATACAAAAAAATAAAATATAGGTGGGATGAACAACTAAAAAATCACCACCACCTATCATCGTTCTTTCCATCTTTTCGTAAAATCAGCTTAATGCATCCTCTCAAGTTCATAATTTATCCGGAAATCAGAACCAATACTCGTCCAAAAGAGAAAAAACATAATTCAGCACGCGGATTGGCCCAGCCACCACCAAACATGAGAAAGCTGGAAAGGGCATCAGATCAAAGCACGAAAAAGGGGCGAATCTTTTCCCGACATTTAGAAGAAAATTAAACAGTAGAGGAAAAAACATGTCAGACAAGCAGAGCAGTAGAATGCATGACAACTCGCTGACAACACCCAGAAGTTTTCTGGCAATAAATCCCATCAAGAACAAAAAAAACCTCCCCTCGAAACCACCGAATTCCCAAATAAAAAAAGGTGCGAACTTTCACTTTCCGAAACCCCCAAAATCCTTTTTTCGCATAGAGAAGAACAAGAAACGATCCAGGACCCCAGTCTCACATGTGATCACGAGCGATCTGACTAAGGAAAGCAGAGGGACGTCCATGAGAGAGCTCCGGAAGG
Source organism: Ottelia alismoides (assembly GCA_037367405.1). Lineage (NCBI taxonomy): Eukaryota > Viridiplantae > Streptophyta > Magnoliopsida > Alismatales > Hydrocharitaceae > Ottelia > Ottelia alismoides. Next base: position 130,708 of record JAZKJV010001621.1, read on the forward strand.
CGTATCTCCGGAGGTGGCCACGGAGGCCATAGCAAGCAGCGCACGCAAGCCTCACGGCGAATACCAGCGATGTGGCGACGTCCCCAACCGCGACGAGGACGGGGGCGGACGCCACGAGGAGCGAGACCAGCATCGTGACCATGAAGAAGGCCGTGAAGACGGCCCTCCTGACCCTCTCCTTCCCCGCCGCCATCGCGTGACCCCGGCGGAGATCACGCCCCGACGGATCGAGGGCGGGCGGTGCGTGGCGGCCGGCGGGGCTGCTCCTCCGCCGCCGTCGGCATGGATCTAGGGTTAGGGTTAGGAGGGGAGATTGGGGGAGCGGGAGAGCGGAAGGCGGAGAAAGAAAGAGGGGCTCGTCTTCTCTTCTCTTTGAATGGAGGGGAGGGAGAAAGACGAGGAAGGTCAGGTGTGCGTAGGTGTGTAGGTTTTTTATGGCATTAGGAAGGAAGAGAGGGGTCTATTTGGAAAGAAGATCTTACTTGTTTGGATATGGTTGAGAAAATGGAGGTGCTAAGTACCAATTGATTCGCTTTTATGGGATGGGTGGTTTAGTTGGGCATGAGGATTAGGAAGAATTATGGCTTTGCCCTCCTTTTTTGTTGTCGAGCTGGAGTTTTTTTTTCCTTGCTTGCTTTTTTGAGCTGGAGGTTTGGTGGGTGCGCACGCATGTTCTTTGCTGGAGATTCAAATTCTTTTACTCTTATCATGCTTCCAATATAACAATAGTAGTAGCAGTAGTGGTAAATTGCAAAAAATCATGGTTACATTAAATTCGATGCCATGTCTAAACTTTGAAAAATAACAAAGTGGTAACTGATTTCTAACTTTTTTTATACAACATCATGTGAGTTGGTTGCAGGGTTAGGCAGGGTTGGCCCAACTCTGGTTACTATTCAAAAGGGTACTTCCTCCTCACAGATTATTATTCACCAAGCCCAATCCAACCCTGCCCAACATTGCAACCAAACAGGCCCTAAAGGAGTCCAGTTGATCATCTTACATTTCTAGCCTTGAATCGCAGTAGATCCGAAGTACATTGGAATAAATCTTAAAAATATGAACACTATATAAACCGATTGATACTTGTTTATATCAAGATTTGTAAAATATAATGTAATTATGGATTAATGGTAATCAATGTATAAGGTGAAGTACGTGTGAAATCCGGGATAAGCGGAGAGATCATGGAATTTTCTTATTCATATATTTTGTGTATTTTGCATATTTTTCTCAATCTGTTTTCTAAAATTCATAGATAATTAATCATTGTTCGAAAAAATTACCAAAAATTATGGAATCGTAGAATTAATTATTACTTACATTGTACCCGAAAAGAATTGCATTTTCATGTATATTTTGCTCTTTAAAATGTATTTTATGTATTTCAGTTATTAATTTTTAATAGGTATTAAATTCAATATTTTAGGGTTTAGAATTTTTCTGAGATATATCACGTAGTTATACATCTTAGATGATTTTATTTCATGAAAATAAATAGATTTAATATTTATTATGATTGACTATTAAAAATCACATTATTTGCTTTCATAAATTCATTATTTATTCATCTTGCATCCAAAAACTCCAAAAAAAATTACAGTGCATTTATTTATCATATTTTACATTTTTTTGAAAGGAAAAAAGGGTGCCACGTCATAAAGACGTACGCTCAAAAAAACTTTATATTAATCATATTTTACATCTCGGCCAAATTTTCATAATTTTTGGACTTAGTTTAATTTAAAATTATATTTTAATCGTGACCACATTTGCATTTACATTTAAAAATTACATCAAAATATTCTACCTCGAAAATTGCGCATGAAATTTGATAGACAATAATCTAGGTCATTCCTTTATCTCATTGAGTTCGACCTTGGGACTTGCCCAAGTAAAACAAACATAAAGCCACTCGAATTAAAGTGAATTGATTAATTGTGGTTATTTTCTTGATTGATTTCTATTACTCATCTTCATCGAAACAACAAATTTAACATGATAATTCACGCAATTAACGTAGAGTAATCCACAAGCAATCAGAAGCACACCCTCGAGGATTTTTACACAACTCATAAAATCTCCTTCGTTACACACCACAACCAATGTAATTGTACTAACTCTGACACCACAACCCTTGGACATGAGCGTAAGTATTTAATAGAAAAAAATTACAGGGATCGCAATGTCATTACCGAGATTACATGGATTGTGAAATAATTAGATAGGTTCTTAAGGGCATGTTTGGTTAATGGGTTGGATTGGATTGGGTTGGGGTATCCTCCAGTGAATAGTAGTTGTTCGGAGGGTTGGGATGGTTGGAATGATAATTGTGATGTGATGTGACATTGATTATGTGTTATATTAACTTTTTTAATGATTATAATTTATTTTTTATGTTAATAAATGTATTTGAACAAGATTAAAAACCATTATACAAAGAAATTGTATGGTTAATACAAGTAATCCCAACCCCGGAATGCAGGGTTGGAGCTAGGGGTATGCCAAGGTATCCGGGATACCCTAGCAACCAAACAGGCCTCAAGGGTTGTGCTATGAAAATATCTCAAGCTAACAACAAACTGCAATCCACGTGGCGACCTCTGTTCGATTTGAAGAGAAATACGGGAGCAAATAAAAATGTGTAAGCAACTCCATGGGTGTCAAGAAAAGTTTCCCCACCAAGAACTTTGTTTAAAATTATACAGCATATAGTTGGAGTTGGACGTTGGATGGTGGGGGCCCCCGACCCAATGCTGACAGCAGCGTGCGGTGTCCCGTGGTCCCCGCCACGTATAACAAAGCAGACAGAGGGTGGGGGAGGGGGCACTGGACGCAGATAGGGGAAATTGGAGGGGCTGCAAGGTAAAAGGACCAGCGCGTAGGCTCCGGCCAGGAGCAGGAGCCGTCGATGTCGAACACGGTGGCGGTGGGGAGGAGCCCACGTGAGATGGCGGGGCCCGCGAGAGCGCGGAGATCGCCACGTGGATGCGGGGCAAGGTAACGGCTGAGGTGGAAGACCTAGGATTAGGGACCCCTCAATGATCACGTGACCCCCTTGCATATAACGGCAGGGATGGCAACGGTTTCCGTAACGGCAGCTGGCTTCTATTTGCTTACAAAATTATCATATTCTTGTTTTCGGGAGGGGGTGTCAGCAAAAAGCTCCTCCTTTTGCGGCATGCCATAGTCCTTTTTAAAGAAAATAATAATAATAATAATAATAATAATAAAGCAAGTGAAATTAAGCGAAACCATGACCACATGGAGAGGGGAAGTTGCACGAAGATGTGAGGAGGAGAGGTGTCCACAAGGAGTAAGGGTCGCATGAATGGAGTGTATGTTCAAATCCTTGATCATGAGGGGTTTCGAGGCTAATGAGAGTTCTGCAGTTGTCGAGGGGCACAAGTACGACAACAGTGTGTGCCTACGATAGATGGAGAAGTTCGTAGAAAGCCGATGAGGTTGTGCAGGATGACATATGACATTTGTTGAAAGGAATATGAGATTATGTTGGAGGAGGAGGAGATGAGTACTTTATCATGGGCGGCTGAGATGCATCTTTTGGTGGTATCGAATGGTTGATACTTGGGCGTGATGAGAGCCCTTCGATTCAGATCATATGCCACATGTAGAATGGAGTCTTATTCCTCTTCCTCCGCGACTCGGGTGGACGGTGGCTCGTGTTCCTTCTCCTATCGGTTGACACACGTCTAAGGGACATCGTTGAAGCTGATTGCGAGGTATCCTTCAGCAGATGCAGCGAGCCTACAATAGAAGACTCGGCTTGAGCAAGAGGAGCTCGGCCCTAGTGTTGCGTATAGGGAAAAGAGGGACGGGTGGTTGTCTCCTCGGTCATCAGTGGAGGGAGAGGATTAGTGTCGGTGATATATCACGAGGGGGGTAGAAGATGAAACATAGGGGCTAAGAGATAGAGATGAGAGATAGATGGAAACGAAGAGAAAGATAAGAAGAACAAGAAAGAGAAGAAGAAAGAAAAGGGAAGAAAGAGGGGTATACTCGGAAGTGTTCTTCACTTGGACGTGAATGAGGTGTTCCTCAACTCCGATCATTACTTCAAGGAGATGGTGGAGGCTCCGAAGCCTGGTTGGTCCCTGGTGAAGATCAGCAGCACGGAGAAGGGCCTCCGTGGATCGCATCTGGAAGGAAGTCATCACCGTGAAGCAATGGATATTGTCACCAATTGTGATGCCCTGTCCAATGGGAAAAGCCTAAGACCTAACTCCCTAGGATCCAGATAATCAGCAATATCCACAATCATATATCACGATTAACAATCGGTCATGTAGAACATACAAATATAAAATAAAATGCTCCAACAGCATTCGACATAAAATGTAGAAACTACAAAAGTATGACAACAACTTGTACAACTCTATGAGTAAAAATGTACCCCGAAGTCTGGTACAAATTGCAGTAGTTCAAGTCACTACTGCTTCTCAACAATCTGCACACCTATGAGTTTCCAAAAAAAATGAGCAAAAAGCTCAATACAACTAAAACGGGCTAACAGCTCTAAACTAACAGAAGTGTAAAAGATTAAAGAGATGGATGTTCATGTTCCATTGTTATTCTATAATTGATATTCATTATTCCAAATCATTAATAAGATGATTATTATAAGTTACATATAATTTTACATCCCGTACTTTGCAAGTATGTGTATTTTTATTCATAGCATGAGCTTGCTAATTATACATTTATCTACATACATTTTAGGGGTTAATCATATATGCATATATATATATACACACTCACTATCCAAGGCATCTTTTCATTGTGTTGCTAAGTTTAATAGATAATAACATAGCCTCACAACATGTGCACTGGAGCGATCAACTCAAGCAAACAAATTCCAATTCCAACCATTTTCCATAGCTTACCCACCACAAGGGGAATGCCCAAGAACGAGTACACCGTGGTCAAACAGGACTGCATCGGATACACCCTTATGGCAAAGTGTGAGTCTTCGACGAGTATCGTACTAGGGGCACCAACTCACAGACTATACCCGTAGCACTACGTTCAACCGACAGAGTCGTGGAACACATTGATAGGCCCGTAAAAATAGAACTAACAATCCATTTAAGACTCACCGGGACCACGAGAGTTGCACCCCCTTCAAGTGTACTAACTTTTCTAGGCATAACAAATGCAAAAAATAGTAGTTTTCAATACTACTTTCATTTATTAATTTAATATTCATTTACGAACACTAGCGCACTAATCTTAGGATTTATACATGTGGGTTAGAGTCATCACGATGTCTAATTTCAGATATTTATATTCGATCATGGATTATTTCTCACAAACATACACCAACTATGTCACCTGCCTACCCCGTCAAGCGACTCCGAATACAACAAAGTCACTAGGTGCAAGCATCACCCAACTCGTCACTTGAGATTGTGGCTTCGATTACCATGCTTTGTCACTTTTCCATAAGGCCTCCCTCAAAGTTGTGGATAGCGTATGCTCAAGTACCTTTGTTAATCTTAGCGATGGCGAACACATACCCTTTTGGCATACCAAGATTTGCACTTCCCTCTTGCTTTTAATCCTGCAAATAATAAAGACATTGCCTTCAAAGATGCCCTTCGGATGAGAGAGGCCTCTTTTAATTGGGTGAAATCTCTTAATCAAAAATAGAATCTCTGAGGTTGAACCAGAGGAAGCCTCTTCTTTCTTCCATGCTTTTATGGACATTAACTTGGACCAAAACCGTGCTTCTTTACTTCCCTAAACAATGTTAAAGTATGTCGTTCAATATATCACTATAATCAAATCTTTAGCCAGTATAATGAGTGAGATATTGTAATGTAGTAGGAGAATTTGTCGTTTCAGCTACCACAATAGCGTATTCCATAGCCCTCAATCTATTGCCGAAGTCAAGTCGTCATTACCACGATTATAAGACATTTTCCTCCCTTTTTTATCGAGAATCGTATCCATACATGCTGTTGTTTTACCAGTCAGTCTGTCCCTAAAATCCATCCTCGCGGGCCCTATAAGCATCATCGAATCAATGGCCAGAAAGAAATTGGTATAGACACACTATGTTTGGAGGTGTAATTGATAATACCTTTACTCTTTTCTAAATATCAAAAACCCCATCGAGAATTGTAATTAGCTTCTTCGTGTGGTTTCCTCTCAAGAAGATATTTGCTAGAAAAATGTAATCTGAATGAAATTTGGTGTCCATTTGCTATCAATGTTCTAATAATATTGAATGCATTAATAACCCTTTGATATATGGTACTTGTTGGCGTACAGACAAGAAGGCCTCCTTGGATCTGACTATATTTAATTGCCCATCTTATATTTTAATCAAAATGTAATCAAGGTTTTTAGTTGATTGCGCAGTTGTATTTGAGTTAGAGGTATCTTTATAAATAAAACGGAGAGGATGAGATTCTCTCTCTCTCTCACACATCACAGTTGTATCTTTAGAGATCTAGTGAGATGACAGTTCATAACTTATCATCTCATCATATAAATTGTTATTTCTACTTGTTTATTTACTAGAAAAGGAATTTCTTTTTAAGATTATGCTTCCTATATTTTCGATTGAAACAAAATTCAAAACAAGTATAATTCATACTATAAGGAATTAGTCATTAAGATTATGGTTTATTTAAAGTTAAAAAAAATCCAAGTTTATTTATTTGAAAAGTATTGAGATGTATTTTACCGAGAACATTATATCCATATATGAAATATGAAGTCTTTGAACACATATTATTTAAGTTACAATAAATCAATCTACTAGGATTCGATTTCTAGATCTATAAGTTTTAATGTCTTTATAAAACAACATCAAATTCAATAATGCATAAGAAGACTTCGATTTAAAGTGATAATATAAGTTAAATATGCTAAATGTAATTGTAGTAGCATTTTTTCTAAATGTTTGTCAAAATATTTTTTATAAAGAGATTAAGAACACTTAACATAATCATGTTGTAAATCAAAATAATAATAAAATTGTGGGGTTTTTATCAAATGTGCCCTTTTTAGATATTGCAGTTATGCCCCTCCCCTTTTTCGAATATCAGTTGTGCCACTAACTTCTTGTACCCTCCACTAACTTCTTGCGCCGTTATCACTTGTGCCCTTCCGTCAGTTTCATCGTCAATAAACCATAGTTTATAAAACCATGGTTTGATTAACAAGGGCATAAGTATCAAAACAAACTCCCTTCCTCCTCCTTCAATGGATTCCCGACACGATTTGAACATGAAAGTTGGCTCAAGGATGATGATGGAGGATGCGAGACCATAGAAGCTTCAAATCCCCTAAATACATTAGCATCGGATGGAGATCTTGTGTGTGAGCTTCTCTAGTGATCGGGGGCTAATGGATACCCTCTAGATGGTAGTGGAATGAAGAAGCTAAAGGCAAAAGAATGACTCGAGGCAAAGGTGGTCCCCTACTTCCTAGGCTTGCTCGAGCTGAGGTGGTTCTTGATCTCATGCAATAGAGACAATGCTTGGTAGCTCAGGTTATGTCAAGGGATGATGAACCTATCTGATTAGAACGGATTCAACACTTGCTGGTTGCTGGTTTATCTTTGACAGAGATAGAGACAGAGGAAGTGGTTCTTGTTGGTTGATTATTGATTAATGAATGTGCTTGAAGATAAAATCGCAGCTCAAGTTCTTCTCTAGTCAGCTTCCATATCTTACGGATCACAGAGGGTGAGTTCCCTTATGCATTAATGGGCCCCAGAGTCTGATGCGAAGCGATTCGTCAAAATTTCCTCACTAGAGCCAATCGCAAGGTTGTCGAGGAGGAGGAGCGCCTGGAGAGGGAGGGGTGGTGAGGTGGTCAAAGGAGGAGATGGGGGGGGAGCGGAGGAGGAGGAGGAGGGGATGTAGGGGGTGGGGTGGAGGAGAAGGGGCTAGAGGGGGAGGGTCGGAGGAGGAGGTTGTCAGAAGAGGAGGGTCAGAGGGGGAGAGGCAAAGGATGAGGGGCTAGAGGGGGAGGGGCGGAGGAGAAGGGGCTGGAGGGGAAGGTTTGGAGGAGGACGGGCTGGAGGGGGAGGAGTGGAGAAGGAGGTGGTAGGAGGAGGAGGAGGAGGGAGGAAGAGTGGAAGGAAGAAGAAGAAAAAGACATTTCTACCATTTATTTTTAATCTAATTACCCATGTATCCTCAAAGTTAACTTCCATTTGGGATGGAAATGGGCAGAAAGTAACTCGAGGGGCACAAGTGATCTTTGTGGAAGAAGTCAAGGGCAGAATTGATATTCCAAAAAAGTAAGGGGCATAACTAATATTGCAATATCTAAGGACGACACACCTGATAAAATCCTAAAATTGTATACACATGCTTAAATTTAAATCATCATCTATTTTTATTCAATTGTAATATATTATATATTTATGTCAAGCTGATAAATAAAAAATTTTTAAGTCATATATTGCAATCAACATGTACTCTTTTAGTCTGTGATCCTTCCCTCCATCATCACATGTTTAATGAAATCTGGTTTTATTATGGTAATAGACTTAAATTAGTAATGATTAAGCAATTAGTCACTAGCGTCTTACCATCTATATAGCTACAAAAACCCCAAGATTCAAAACTATAAAAAAACAAGTCGTAACACCTAAATAAAACTAATTAGTACCTTTTATCACTTAGGAATACAAATGGAGATTCCATGGAGTGTCATGTGAAGAAACAGGGAAGTCAAAAATACTAATATACAAGGAGAAACATATGGAAAACTGTAGCCACAAAATATTTTTAAAAGCTTTTAAAAATACTAATTAAAAACACTCTAAAATTGCATAATATACAAAATCAAAAAAAATACAATGTATATATGTATCAGTCATACATACATATATGTAATATGTTGAAATATAATACATTATGCATATGACACACACACACACACACACACAAATAGTTGCACACACACAAACATGCACACAAGCACATATATGCATGCAACCACCAACACTACACAAACATGGACATGCACACAACACCACGCACATGCACACGCACACATACTGAGAGATTTACATATACATATACATATCGATATATGCATATGCATATGCGCGCGCACACACACACATGTATGCTCGCACACATGCACATATATATTGACACAAGCTCATACACATCCACATTGACATGCACACGTCCGCATAAGCACACCCAAACATAAAGAGACAAGCACCATGCCCATACATGCACAACTACACGCATGCACACACATGTATACGACATATGTACCCTGTACACATGCTTTGACATGCACTCATGCATGCATATTGTAATAATAGCAGAAAAGGTTATTGTTGTTATTGTGCTTTGTCATGCACTCATGCATGCATATTGTGATAATGACAAAAAAAGGTTTGTTATTTTAGCTTCTATTGAAATGTGAACTCAAGAAACTGCTCAAAGAAGGATCTCGTGAACTGATGAAGAAGCTGATGAAGCTTATAAGTAGCTATTTTAACATGAAGATCAAGAAATATCAACTTCTTAGTGTTTCATATTTTATTTTATAAGAACGATACATTGTAACCTCATCTTTTATGCAAAGCATTCATGTCTAGATCAGATCTAGTTCTCAAACCAAATCGGTCGATTGATCGGATTTGCAATCGAACGATTCTCGCTGATGTTTCTGATCCATAAACTACTTCTCAATGAATGATATTCTCAACATTAACTTGACAAATGACTACTTTTTACAACAACTAATCAATTGACTCTCTTCCATATGGAAGAGAAGTCTCAAGTCTAGAGGTTTTCTAGAATTGCAAATGTGTAATTAAGGAAGAGCCATCATTGTTAAAAGCAGATGGTGTAGTGGATCGGATCGAGTGATTTGGTTGGTTGAAATTCCAAATCAAGACAACTTTGATAGAGTTTTTTTACGTGGTTGAGTTTCCTCATAGAAATAATTGTGCTCTCTGATGCAAATTGATCATTATGTGATTAGACAATATTATGATCGTGCTATTGTTTGTTAGTGATCCACAAGCTAACATGATCAATTCATCTAACACGTTTCTATGTACCACAATCTATAATCTACTTCAACACGCGCCACAAACATAAAAACGTAGAAGACACTTGGTCTCTACACATGACCAACGCACGCATACTTACATACCCTATAGGAACTCTCACAGCGAGCACTTAGCCAGGTGTAAAAGAAGGGAGCGAGTTATTTAAAATATGAGCCTAGTCCCCTCTTATACAATAGAGGAAGAATCATAGCTTAGGAGAAGATACATAAATATATATAAAAGGAGAATCCAATGTTTAGGAGGAGATTACATAAACACATATATGAGAATAGACTAGGATTGGGTGGAAGATTACATATATGTCCATCATAGATAAAAGTAAGACGAAAAAGAATTGAATACATTTATTCTTTTACATTCCCCTTAAGTTGGTGCATTTACACCAATCATTCCCATCTTGGAGACAAGAAAAGAATGCCATTTTCATAGAAGTGTCTTCGTAAATATATCGACAAACTGAAGCTTTGATGAGATGTATGGTGTTGTAAGCTTCCATTGTGAAATTGTACCTTTGATGTAATGACAGTTAATCTCAATGTGTTACGCTGACTGATGAAAAATTGGGTTGGAAGCATTATATATGTTGCAGATTTACTGTTATAGAATAGAATAATGATGGCCATCTTATGAAAGTCAATTTCCTCTAAGAAAAAAAGTTAAGCAAAGTGCGCTCATAAGTTGCTCGGACCTTGGACTTGTAATCAGATTTGTCGATCGTACTATCAGTTTATTTCTTACTTTTCCAAGTGGTAATATTGTCTCTGACAAAGGTAGCATACCTAATATTAGCATGCCATCTGACATGCCTTGGAAAGAAGTAACGGAGATAAACCTTAGTCAAATTTTTGGAGGAGAGAGTGATAAGAATAATAGATATTCCACATTGTAAACTCTTGACCCAAAGATTTGATCCCACCTTTCTCCATCATTAAACACATGCCTTGGAAAGATGTGGTTGAGATTAAGTTTTTGGTTAAAAACAGACAGTGATATGTGTTGGTGGATTGCATCACATGGAATAAAAGAGAGGCGGATGTTTTCAATAGTTAGTGGGGTTTTATTAATATAATATAATATATAATATTATTTTCTGAAGGTTGTTGGGGGGTGGTGGAACAGCTGATGGGTATCTCCATCTCTCTCAAACGCGGATCAGACGCTGAAAAGATTACGAGTGTGTGTGTGTAGTGTAGTGTAGGTAAGGTAAGGTAGACCATCGTGTCCATGGATAAAATTCAATGCACACTCATTGTCCAATAAATGCATCCATGTCATATAATGTGGGGAATAGGATTCGAAGTTGCACTGAAGCCTTTGAAAATATGCGGTCATATGCCTCTGGGGGTTGCCAGAATCGGATTCTTCAATATATACATTCCAATAGCCGAAAGCACGCGCCGGTTTTCCACGGCTTTCTTCCGTCCTTGAACCCGCCCGGGATTCGGGTTGTGCTCGTAGAATAAAACATAGATCAAACAAGCAAGCAAGTAAGACGATCATATCAACGATGGTGGATCGCTTTCTTCTCTGGTGGTGGTATAGACAATGGTATAATTGAATTAAGGAGATTAATCATATATCCTCAAGATATCAAAAGCGATAGGAATCAAACAAATCTCATACCATCGAAGGGGCAATAGCTACTACACCTACACTACACTGTGGTGATTGGGATGTCAGATGAGATGGAAACAAAAGATTCCTGTAGGAGGAATACGGGCAGATAATCATATACTTTAATGGTCCTATTCATGCATTAACCACTAGTACAACTTTGAAGATTTTTTATGAAAAATCCGATACTAGTTGCTATAATCCTCACCATTTTATATAGCTATATTCTCACATTGCTTTTGAACGACTGTCATGCATCCTATCCATATATAAAAAAATATTGCATCTATATATCTAGACTGCGTGATAGACCACAATATATCTAGTCTATCCATTATATCTCCATGTTTAATTATTTCATATGCTTTGATTAGGCTATGCATGCAATTGACAAATTAGAACAGTAAGATCGAAGATAACAAAGCAATGCATGAGAATATACATGTGAGGGGGCCAAAGATTATTCATAACTTGTTCAAGTATGTTGGTTCTCTTTTGGGTCTCTGCTGGTCCAAATGGGTCTCCTGTCACATTCACAAGATGCTAACATATCTTTCCTGCCAATAAGGAGAACCAACTTTCCTGCTGCAGAGTAAGATGAATTTATAAGGACAGAACTATTATTCCAATTAACAAACATTTTTTTTTTGCCAAAAATAAGAAATACCTTCGTTAGAAGATACTGATCTTGTCACACAGATGAAAACTACGGGAACTCGCATTGGAGAACGCAGATATGAAACCATATGATAAGTCGTATAAGAACCAGTACGAAAATTTCCAAATCCACTGTGAAAACTCATACCAGTTAACAGATTCATAATCTGAGGAAATGAACGTGAATTACCAATCGCATCGAAATCATTGCCTTAAATTCCTCCGAAATTCCATCGAATTTCTCCAAATTTTCCATATCTTTAAGTCACTGAAATCGAAACGCTAGCTTCAACGAAATCTTATTTCATTTTCCAGGATTTCAACGAAACATCACCGATATATCGGCGAAATTTTATCAAAATTGCTTGCCGCTTCAGCGAAACAACAAAAATAAGGGAATATACCCTTCACTTCCATCGAAATTTGCATATATTGATGAAATTTCACTTATTTAATCGTTGATGTTGAGTTGTTAGAGTGCTTTATGTTATTTGAAGAAGTTTCTTTAGTTGGTTTTTAAATTTTAAATCTAAATCCAAATCAAATCAATTAGCCACGGGATTTACGAGTTAAATTCAAATTTTTAATTGAAGAGCTTTATTTTGTATTCTTTCTTTATTTTAATATATGCGTTTGTCTTTTGATTAGTACATATTATATGTGCCATCTCATTCTTATTGACAAGGTGATTATCATGGCTTTTGCTTACAGTTCAACATACGATTCTGACTCTAAGCAACACATTACTAGATCTCCATGTCAACATGTGTGATGATTACGATAATAATATTTCTTCAAAACTTATATATTACAATTCTATTTTACAAATAAACGTGCATTTTTATTTTATTTATTGACTTAAGAATTCTAAAAATCTTAATTTTTTGGGAAAAGTTCATTTATAAAGATTTCCAAGATTTACGACGATTTCACCAAAATTCTCTAAAATTTCTCTTTCCTCACATGGAGAAATGAAATCGAAATCCAAAATTTAAGGCTTTTCGTTCTTATGGTTTCTCTCTACTACAAGGAGTACGTACGGTTGTATGAGGACTTAGTTGTTAGCAACCTTCAAAATCTTGTGATGGTAAGTATTTGCCTACTATCATGTTGGATATAGGTTGTGCTTGTGAATGTTATGCATTTTCTTTGTATTAGTTGATTTGTGTGTATCTTATATAGCATATATTTTATGCTTACAAGCTATACAATGCACCAAGTAGACGTACATGTCACAACGATTTGTGTTTGTATGTGTGTGCATTATTTTATTCCTAAAATTAAATATTTTTCTATGTTGAAAGTATTTTATTAGATACAAGTTTTAACCTATCATTTCGATACTTAATTTCTTACATAAGATGTCATTTTGCTAGTACTCTTTGTTGGCTTATGTTTTTCTCTGTTATTATTACGTATATCACCATTCTCTTCATACTCAAGAGATGAAACTATTGGCTTCTATTTTTTTTTCCAAATCTGATTTTGATTTTGAACAGTATACTACTTTTTTTACTGTTGGAGCGATTGGATGGAAATTTAATGTAACATCATGTTAATATCTTACTATTAGCAAAAAAATGTGTATTTATTGAGTTAAAAAATATTAGAAATCTTATTTTAGAAAAAAAGGAGTTTTCAAGTAATTTCTTTAATTTTCAGACATTTCACTGAAATTCCACCGAATTTCTCTTTTCATGCTTACCGAAACGAAATCGAAATCCGACATTTAAGATCTTGATCGAAATACACAAAGCGTGCGCAAACATCTCTTTTGAGGTTCAGGTATCCGACGTACATGCAGAATTTATGCCTCACTGCATTCTAATTATTCTCTACGCCTTAAAATGCTTCTAAGAGTAACTCCAGGAGCACGCACCAGTATACTAACCATAACTGCAACAGATCTGATTGCTTCTGCAAATCTGGGTGCAGTGGGATTACTTGTGATCGGAGATCGGATCCCAAATCTGAGGCTTTTTATGGGATCATATGCGGACCCAAATTCGCCTGCTTGGATCAGAGCGGACTTGGAACCGCAAGCATGTGGCCAACGAAGAAAATCCAGACTGGGTTGGGTCAGGTGGACCACATACTTGGCATGCCACCTTGATATATAGGGGGCCACATTGGGCTGCTGCCTAATTCTGCAAGTCTATTCCCAAGGCTAGGAATGCCATTTTTGTGGTGAGGGAGAGTCTATCTTGAGCAAATTTCAAGTCTGTTTTCCTCACAGGAATCTGTGTTGGAGATTTCAAGCTGTTTTCCTGCCTGTGATCCATATACGTTTCGACATCGACATCAAGACCGCATCAGAGAATGCCAACATGTCCACCAAATTCAACGTGAAACCGGTGCATAAGGGTTGGGCCCAATGCGACTGATTCTTCCAAACTGATCCTACAATGGAATAATTCAGATTTGGACGATGACTCATTAGCATCTCACACTACGCTAAGCTCTAGTTCCAAACCCAGCTAAAAGCATCATCCCATTTTGTTAATTTAATCAGCACATTATTTGTCTATGGATTTTGCATATAATCTGGAGCTGATAAAATTTTTTGACAAGCTTGTTGTGTGATTGCAAACAGGAATTAAGGGCCCAAGTTGGTCTATGATCCATTCAGAAAATGCCAGTTCTGTCTCTGAACTAGTCAGAAGGGACTGATCCTTAGTTGTCCCCCTGTCAACATTTTAAAAACACCACTTGGGATCTAAACAGATGAAAAATACTACAAAAAATACAACAACATAAATAGCCTACATGAAAGAATTGGCAAATATGATCTAAACAAGTACCTCGGACTGGATATGTAGACTAGCAGCAGTCGCATAATTCTGCAGACCATTGTGTGTAATGAACAAACAGAAGAAGTGAGATCAGGCATCTTCTAAGCATTGGTACCATCGTTCCTCTTTGGTTGATTTTCTTTAGCAGATGATTTCTTTTACTGCCAGTTTCAGAGCACCTGTCCAATATGTGCAGAAGGTTTTTTTTCTGTCTCTGGGCACTTTCTAGTTTCTACTATGCAATCTCATAATGCATTGTCAAGTGTTTTGGTTTGAGGAAATATGCATATTAATGAACTGTTTGGCATCCCACAGAAGCCAATGTTGGCCAAACTATTAATGAATTGTCTCTAAACGTTTTATCAACTTTCAAACCAACTGGTAATGTATTTTTTTACTAAATGATAGTTAATAGCAGTAAGGAATTATTTAGGCCATTTGACAAAAGAAAATTGAATCAAATCACTAGTGATCCTGACCTCTACGAGCCTAGAGTTGACTTATCAGGTTTCTTTTCTTGTTTTATCAGTTTGACAAAATTCTTTTCCTTTTTATGAATGCAATATCAGAAGAGTTTTTTTTCCTGAAAATGCCTGTAGAAGGAACTCTTCTCCTATTTTTTTAAGGTGGCTAAAAGATCTTTATCCATGTTCCAGTCTACACAACTATGACAACAAGGTGTGTTTGTCGGATGGGTCCCTCGCTCCGATTATTACATAACCCAAATCTACCATATCAATGCCTCAATGGGTCAATAAATCCTCTCGTTCCAATCAACATGGTTATCGGTTTTATAAGCTACCCATCATTATTAAGAGGATAATTGATTACATGTGGGCATCTGTGGATGAAGGATAGCTGGCGACTTGTTGGTAGCGGAAGCGACACTAATTCTGCTCTGATACCAGTTGATGGGAACACGGTTCGCTAATATCATCTCCTCTCGGATACCGGACTCCTGGATACGGAAGCGGATACAAATACGGATGCGGATGCGCAATTGATCACCATCACAGAAGCACAACAACTGGGCATAATGGTGGTCGGTCATCTGTCGCGACCATCGGAGAAGAAAGATCACTAAAGTGATGTTTGGTGATCCAAGCATCTGTGCAGAGGCGTCCTCATCATTATAAACAAAGTCGAAAGTGTTGCCACGTGTAACCAAGTTTGAATTTTACGAAAATACATGCACAGGCAATTCAAAAATCTTTAGACTTTTCCGTTTGCGCAATTTCATATTTTTTACCCGTTTTTTTAATATTAATTTGCATTATCAATCGACCACGCTGATACACATATTGGGTGCTGTATTCCTTGCAATTTGTCTATATAATGCCTACAGTTAATGTTGTATACATTCGCGTGATTTTTTTAGCAATGTTAATGTTGTATTTAAAGTTAATGTAATTTGGTTTTAATTTGATAAATCTACGCAATTATATTGATTTTTAAGTTGATTTCAACTGAGAAACTAAATTGTTTTCGAAGAAAAGTTGGGAATTCCTAAATTTGAAATATAGAGAAACTTGGGTGTAGGTTTAATACTACATCTAGTATTTCTAAACTTTTGGCGGGCTTATATATGAGTTCACACCCCAAGCTCTTGTCACAATAGTAAAGAGGAGAAATAGATGACTACACACGCGTGAGTTCTGCTTTGTCTCCGGCTCGGGCTCGGCGAGAGTCAAGTCGGATCTTTGTTGTAAACGAGATTACCAATGCATATATTAAACAATAAATCATCGGATCCAAATGAATTAACAGAGAAACAATACCGAATAAGATTACATTAAACGTATGTTTCCCAATCATTATCCGATTATACAATGCAAACAGGAACCGATTAAAAGAACAGAAACATAAACACGGGCATGATCCAGAAAGGGTAAAGCAATAAACATATTGCGGCAACCAAAATAAAATGAAGATCAGTTTAGAAGTCACCGAAGCGTCCATGAAATGGACTGTCCTTAGAGAAGATATCGCCCCCACAATACCGGTGCGTAGGGTACTGACGATCCGCTCCCAGGATACGACGGTTCACGATCGTCGTCGGCGCACACCAACGGGATCGTCCTCGATTGTACCTCAGAGAACTGCAGCCGAGAGAGGAAGAAGAAAAACGTTCGTCCATGAGAGGAAGAACCAGAGAGAGAGACGGCGTGAGAGGTTTTTCTTGCGAGTTAAGAAAAACGACGTCGGGTGAGGGATATATATAAAGAGGGGCTTGCATGCCCTAGCGCGCGGTTACCTTTGGTTTCCGAAAACGCGTCCCGAAAACGCAGCCTTTCGGATCCCAAAATCGCGCCCATAATGGCGAGTTGAATTCCCATTTAAGTCGGCTTACCAAATTAATCGTATGATTAATTTAATCGACTTACCAAATGAAAACCGCAGCAAAAGTATTGAGATCCGAATTGACTCTCCCGAGCCCGAGCCCGAGCCGGAGCGGAGCGGAGCGCACATGTGTGGTCCTCCATTCCCCCTCTCTACTATTGCTACAAGAGCTTGAGGTGTGGACTCATATATAAGTCCACCAAAAGTTTAGATCTCCAAGATATGGTACTAAACTTCCACCCAAACTCAACCATGTTTCAAATTTGGGAATTCCCAACTTTCCCTTCAAACCATTTGATTTCCCAATTGAAACCAAATCAATACCAATTGTAAATAATAGATTTTCCAATTAAAACCTATATATACAATTTTAATACAACAATCTTGATAATTTTGCTGCGGATTTCATTAGCAGGTCGAATAAATTAATTCCACAGATTAATTGTGATTCAACTACTTTAAGAGAATTCGACTTGACTCCAACGGCTCTTAGCCGAATGGGACGTTTTCAGAATTCGAAGAGGTGACCATTGAGGGCATTTTCGGAAGACGGAAAGTCACACTCTAGGTCTTTTTATACCCTCCCCTTGCTTGTCGTTTTCTTCACTCGCAAGAAAATTTTCCGCCGTCATTACTCTCCCTGTTTCCCAACCGCAACAACAATCATCTTCCTTCTTTCGGCTGCCAGTTCTCTGAGGTACTTTCGAGGGCGATCTCGTCAGTGTACGCGAACGATGATCGTGTGCCATCGTATCATGGGTGCGGATCGTCATTACCTTTCGCACCAGTATTCTGGGGCGATATCATCTTTAAGGACAACAACCAATTTCATGCTCGCTTCGGTGATCTCTAATCTAATTTATTTATTGTTATGTTTGCCGCAATTTGCTTATTGCAATGCTTTTCCTGGATCCCGACCTAATATGATTTATAAATATTTTATTTGGTTCCTGCGTGTATATTGTAAATCTTATACGAATCGGATATGCATGATCGTAATCTTGAAAATCTGTAATGTATTGATTCGTGTTGATCATGGAATTTACTGGTTAATGTATGCGTTAATAATCCACCAGTCTCATCGCGAGCATTGCTGCCCCTTGCAGATCTTGGAGGGCATACGGAGCGAGAACGACGGCCAACGACATCAGAGATCGTTGTCACCTGAACCTCATTTGAGGCATTCATACCACCTGCAGAGAAAGAAGACGAACACATGGGGGAAGGGGCGAGCTCCAGTCAACGTTGATGGGCACCTCCTCCTCACACATGAGCTCTTGACAACTCAAGCCACCACTGTCATGGATCAGTATCAGCCTTCGCTCATCCGCACCAGAGGACTCCATGTAATCATAGGATCTTAGGGTTATTCCCCCATCGTCTTCTTCTTCTTTCTATTCGATTGTGTTCCGACTATTGACAACGAGATCACCCCATCTTTTGAATCTCTTCATTTCCGTCTCCTGATTTCCCAAAGACGGAAATGGAACAGGACACCTTCCGACCAAAGGATGAGCCTTGGAGCTTTACCTTCTCCGGGAGCCCGAGGGCAGCAGCCGACATCATCGAGGGCAAACTTGGCGAGCAGCACAACCTTCAACCTCGTTGAGGTTGATTGCTTCACACCGACATCGTGGGGGATACGTTGACCTGCTGCGCGAGAAGTGACGATAGGAGCTACCCAAGAAAGAAAAATACTAATGTTTCATGGATCGATTTTTTAAAACTAATATTACATTTTTATCTTTTAGTCGTCGATCATTTTAACGAAAAGGAAAGAAGAAATAATAGAGATTTTATAGAGATCGTCCTGTAATTACGAAAATATGTAAGAGTGCAAGTGGGATTAATGGCAGTAGTACTCAGAAAATGGGGAACACCATCTTGAATATCTTAGACAAATCCCACTTCTCGTCAACTTTATTTAGCACCTACCCAACCCCAACGTGTCAGCCCTCCTATACCGCCGGATCCAATATCCACGGCCCACCTTCATCCGAGATCTGCAAATACTACAATCCAAAGAGAGGATCTCACCCACCACGCCCTTCCACAGCCGTCGATTCTCCATCCGACGATGCTCCGCCGACATCAACAACCTTACACATTATCAAATTTCTGTTTGGAGTTGTTTAATATCCACCAAACCCAACTACCGGCAAAGCATTAAGGGCCATCAGCAGCAGCACCACCACCACCACCGACGATGGCGGCCGTGACCCAGAGCCCTCCCAACGCCGCCACCAACTTCTGGGGCGCCCAACCGGAGGCCGAGTACTATGCCTCGCAAGGCGTCAGCAACCAGCAATCCTACTTTGCTACCCCCCACGGCCAGCTCTTCACGCAGCGCTTCCTCCCACTCGACGGCCCCGTGAAGGCCTCCGTCTACATGACCCATGGCTACGGCTCCGACTCTGGTTGGATGTTCCAGAAGATCGCCATCGCCTTCGCCCGCTGGGGCTATGCCGTCTTCTGTGCCGACCTCCTCGGCCACGGCCGCTCTGACGGCATCCGCTGCTACCTTGGCGACATGGAGAAGGTCGCCGCCGCCTCGCTTTCGTTCTTCACACACACACGTCGACTTCCCGCGTATGCCGACCTCCCTGCCTTCCTCTTCGGGGAATCCATGGGCGGTGCCGCCACCATGCTCATGTACTTCCAGTCCGAGCTGGGGCTCTGGACTGGTCTCATCCTCTCTGCACCACTCTTCGTCATTCCCGATGACATGAAGCCGTCCAGGCTGCGGATCTTCGCCTACGGGCTCCTGCTCGGTCTCGCCGACACGTGGGCGGTTTTGCCAGATAACAAGATGGTGGGGAAGGCCATCAAGGACAAGGAGCTGCTGAAGGTGATCGCGGCAAATCCGCGGAGGTACACGGGGCAGCCGAGGGTGGGGACGATGAGGGAGTTGTTGAGAGTGACAGAGTACATTCAGGGAAGGTTCAAGGACGTCAAGATACCGTTTCTGACGGTGCACGGTACGGACGATGGTGTGACATCACCGGAGAGCTCGAAGTGGCTGTATGAGAGGGCAGCGAGCAAGGACAAAGAGCTGCGGCTGTATGAGGGGATGTACCATTCGCTGATCCAAGGCGAGCCCGAGGAGAACAGCACGAGGGTGCTGGCCGACATGAGAGAATGGATAGACGACAGGGTTGCGAGGTACGGCGGCAATTAGCCATCGTGAGAATTGGCAGTTGTGACCGTTACTGGTTTTGGTAATATTATATCTTTGTACTGTAATAAACAGATAGTGTTCCAACATCTTACGCAAGTTCTTGTTTTCCAGAATGCAACTGTAATTTTTGTTCAGTACCTCCATACAGATTTCCCCAAAAACCGCAGACTCCATGGATTTTCTGCTGCGTTCTTGCTAATCTGCTCTCCCTCCATAGATCCATTTTGTTGTGACACGAATTCCATCTGAAATGCTTTCGATGCGCGATGAGCGAAAAACTACATTAGAAACAGGTGATTGACATATGAAATAGATACAGATTTCACAGTTAGAAAACTGATAGCATAGAGTGGGAAAAAAACAACTCTCTGAGGGTGAACACCCGCATCAGTATGCCCCATGAAACATGGAATGGGAAACAATTTCAGTTGTTGAAGTGGCAAGACATAAGCATTGTTTCTAAAATCGTTGTACAGTAGAAAAACAATCAGCCGGAGGTACAGACAGCTTTGCGGCCAAAGCTCCAGGAGTGAAATGGAGACGTGTGCTTCGTTCTTCGGTATCTCATGCTGCCCTCGATGGCCATGTCGCTTGAGCTGACATGATTATTCCAACGATGACACCAAACAATCCAAGTGCACTACCAAAAATTTCAATTACTAGGATCTTGACGAATAAAGATGAGTTTTGGGCATCAGATAGTGCGCAGCTGCTACCAATGATTCCCACACACAGACTGCCCAGAAAATATAAAGAGGTCTTCAGTCACTCGACCAATTTGAAGGCAAAAAAAAACATTCTTTGTTCCTGAAGCATTACAAAAAGAGAGGAAAGGAAGAAGGCATACCCACAAAACAAATTTGCGAAGCCCACGATAATTCCAGAAGCAAATATAGCGTATCCAGCTCTAAGGGACTCAGGCTCGTAAATCAGAGATGACGGGACACTTTCTAGCTTTGTTTGCAATATGATCGCGACGATGACGCCATATATAGCAACAGCCTCGCAGAAAATTACGCTGAGAGAACAAGAAGGTCGACAAAATTAACAATCACACAAACAATCATGCATGATAAAGCACGCCTGTTGAAAATATTCTCAAGAATACATTCATGCTGGAATGGCGATGAATGAAAATGTAAATGATGATAAATCAATCTGCATGTATGTATCGAACTGTTATCACTTACACATATAGAGATAAATAACAAATAAACGACAATCAAGCATTTTCCCACGTTAAGAGGGGTTGGCTATCGATATTATTTGTTTCCAAATAGATCTAGTTTGAGCCATACACATGCTTAGCCAAAAAAGCGAAGAATTAAACAACAACAAAGCCTTTTCCCACGTTAAGAAAATGGAGTTAATGTTGCATTGGATAGAATGCGGATAATAAAGTTGTGATGAGATATTAAAAAAGTTAAAATATGAGGGTAATTACGAGCAAAAAAGGGCTTTGCTGCTACAAGGGTATGGTCGAGATGAAGCCCGTTAAGAGAAATTGGTTGGGAATGTGTAGTCCATTATGTATGGACTACACGTGTGTTGTTTCATCTTACATGGATAAGTAATGGGATTTGGTTGAGTTGGTGGGGCTATAGCATGGTCTTACACCTAGTCAATGAGAAAAATATAATAGAAAATCTATCCATTGGAGCTTTCACCAGTGGTCTTATCCTGCTCCTTGTGGAGTAGCTTTCCATGTAAAATCATGTTTCTTTCTTATTCTTGATTCCTTAGCCATGAGGACTTGATTGAGTTGTAAGTGGAGTGAGATCGTTGAGGAGAGAGCTGTGGATTTGAAAATAGTGTTTGGGGGAGAATTGATGCAATGAACAGAAATATTGGAGGAAAAGGATGGTGGCAAGTTGGCCCTAGAAATTTGGGATATTCCAAAATGATGTGTTTTTTATTTGGAACAGCATAAACATGTAAAAAAAGACAAAAATGGACTAGTAATAAACCAAGAAACAAAAAACCATAGCATTAAATGATTTGAATCTGATCTAACTCAAAGAATAATCCAATCCTAACTATTCAAAAAATGTGGATCCAATCCGATCCATTATAGTAACCAAATCAAACCAAGCCAACATGTGCATTCTGATACCAAACAATTGGTATCAGATTGAAGTTCAACATCGATGAAAGGAAGCGACGAAACATGTGTGCATTATGTTACGCCCCCTCCGTCCATTTACCGCAGAATGAAAATAATGGTTGTTCATATTTCCTAAACATGTGTGCATTATGTAACAATGTTGCTCAATAGATAGGAGACTATCACATTGAACAAGACAGTTGCACCATTACTTAAGAATGATTCTCGACGAAGTTCGACAAATAAAGCAACAAATGATGAAGATCGTGTGTTGGTGATAGAGAGCAAGTTCTAAGTCAAAGGAGACGACTATCAAAAGTCAGTTTAAATGATGTAATCCTATTAAATGCTTATATTGTTTGTGACAAGGAGTGTCACAAAATTGCCGATTGTTCGAGAAAAGAGGAGAGAAGGAAGCAGCTCTGTGATTCAGACTCAGATCATGCGACTTCCACCGGAGTCTCTAAGGAAGGCTTGCTATCGTGTTCAAATCATTTGTGCACACCCATAAAGTAGTTCAAAAGGTACGAAGTATTTTTCAGAAAAAAATACAAGTATGCAATGACGGCATGGGACCTGCTATACTATATAGATTTGAATTTTGGCCTGTGAACCATAGACATGTGCAGAGAATGACAGTAACAGAAATGAAGATACTAGGGTGGATGTGTGGACGCACACGTAAAGATCAGATTCTGAATGATGCAATCAAAATGAAAGTTGGTGTAACTCTTATCGAGGATAAGATGCGAGAAAATTGCTTAAGGTGGTTTGACCATTTGCAAAGGAGGTCAATTGATGCACCAGTAAGGAGATGCGAGTTTTGGGATGTTGAGCTGGTTAAGAGAGGGCAAGGAAGGCCCAAGAAGTGTTGGAATGAGACTATACGAAGGGATCTTAGTTTTTTGGATCTAAACCCGAGAATGACCCAAGACAGATATGAATGAAGGCAAAGAATCCATGTAATCGACCCTACTTAATGTGAGAGAAGACTTTTTTGTTGTTGTTTTATTGAGAAGTATATAGCTAGTGGCTAATGGAAACTAATAACAACGGCAAAAAATGCATCGCTCTTTATCTTATTGTGTTGGATGAATCCAAACTTCAAAATGGAAAAGATGCCTCAACAAGTTCAATTGGCTCCATCTTACATATGGATGAATGTGAAATAATTGGACCAATTAGGTTAGTTTAAAGATCAGTGCGATGTATTTTACAAGGATATACACCATCACATATCTTTAAAAGTCATATCTCATTCAAAAGAGCTTCGAGGTTCTACCATCAGCTTGCAAAGGAGAAAGAAATTAAACTGACCCTTCATCAACTAGAATAGCTTATTATACAAATTTAATTCTGTTATATAACAAAATACATGTTACTCTAACTAGATATATCGCTGACGTCATCAAGGAGCCCATGGAGCCTTACATTGTTAAAAGTGTGCTTTAAACAAAAGAGGATAAAAAAAATGGCATACGCTCGAGGAAGTTGGTAGGGTTAATAACTATTAAGAATAAAGCCTTTAATAGTTTTTGGCATGCTTCTCTTGCTTGCAGGGTTGTCTCCTGCCCAAAAGAGCCTTATCAGGCCGGTAACCGGGGGGCGTAAAAAATCCTATGCTTCGGATTGCCGGACAATTTCGAGACTAATATCAACTTCAAGTTATAATCTGCAAATATAATATGACAAAGAAGAGAATTACTCTTTTTTTTCTAGTCATGCATTCTTAAGATTATGGAAAATCCTTTCGATTGCTTTCTTAGATGAACATTCTTTTTAACAAGCAAAATTAGGTATAATTATTAAAGGTCACTATGTTTGATTTGTTCATGAGTTTGATGCCTACATAATGCTGAAATGTCAGTCATAGGTATCAAGGTCGTAGATGTTCAACTAAATGCGGACTTAAGACCATAAACTCACAAGGTGGAGAAGTTCTAGATGACCATAATGCTCAAACATCGGTAATTGATGAGGAAGTACCCCTTTTCTCCGCTTAACATGTGCGATTTAAACAGCATCCTTAGATTTTCAACAGAACGTCTTCACTTCTTAGTCATTCAACTGAAAAGCTCCATATGACACAAAAAAGGCTAATTATTTCTTATCCGATATCCATACCTGATTAGATTCTTAGAAGTGATCCGCGGGGCTTTGATTGCAGCTCCAATCAAACTACTCCCAGTTATATAGATCCCCCTAGACACAAAGAACAAGGCCACATTATCCCCATTTCCAGATTTGCTCGATTACCCAACTAAAAAAAAAATACTACCTAAAACGCATCCAAGCGTCGGAAGAAAAGACAAATCATACAAAAATGCAACACATGGTGAGAGGGGTGGATGAGGACCGTACCAAGCAGCTCCGAGCACAGAGACGCCGATGGAGATGGCGATTCCGATGGCGGAGAAGGTGTATGGAGAGATCTGCACAAGAGTCCCCGACCACGAGCTTGATTCCACGACCATTTTTATCCTAATTCGATTTGATCAGATGCGGATTTTAGATTTAGGGCTTCGATCTTCGTGCGATGGCGCGGCGAGAAGAATGGGGAGTTGGGGGAGCAAAGTGTGGAGGGAAATCAAGGTTATGGAAATCCGATCAGCCGTTGGATCCTAATCGGACGGTAGAGAGTCTGCTGTAGTTCGGTACGGTTGACCCTGGCGTGTCTGATGCAAAAATGGGCGTGGGAATTGTTTATTGAAAAATAAGTATAAATATGTGACTCTACAAAGCACTTATTAGATTTACATCAAGGTTTTTTTCTGCTCGTGTCCCTTCGGATTTATAATTTATGCAAATATATCCTTATCTTTTTTGCAATAACATGTGTGTCCTATATTCTTACAAAACTCATGGTATTTCCTTTCCCTTATTATACGTATGCCCCTATATTATATTAAATGAAGAGTAGTACAGTGAATTTTGTAAGATTGTAGGGGCACAATTATTATTGCAAATTATGATATGGGCATAAATGTATTTGCAGGGCACAAGCGTAAAAATATCATTATATTAACAGCTTCACTTATTATTTATGTATAATATATACCAAGGGGTGATGAACCTAGAAATTTCTTTTTCACCTATCTAGCTAAAATCTAAAACCAATGCAATATAGGATGATCCTGAAATCCCTCCTTTTCCTTCTCACTCTTCAGGGGATATACATAATTTTTAGTCTGAACCTCGCCAGTAGGTGCGCATCTCCTAGCTCTTCCTCGCTAGTCTTCAGCTGCTTCTGGGAAGTTCCGTGGTCTAGTGGTCACCTGATCTAGATAGCACTAAGGGGAAAGAGAGTCATGGTGAGAAAGAGAGTGCGCAAGCGTGTCTTTTTATGCAACAAGCTGGGCATGTTAGCTCCAGCGTCGAGTCGGTTGATTGATACATCTTGTATACTTCACTTATTGCTAGAAGTTTTATTCATCATATGTTGGGTCCTATCCTTGAAACTTGCCCCTTTTACCACCATATGTTGGAAGCAAAACAAAAGTTGTATATCCCATCTTTGGCCTCCTTCGAAGTTACATGTTATTGAATTTTCTTTTTGATTAGTATGTATGGTGATCTTTAGGTCCCGTTCGGGTAGGGGGTTAAACGTCCCTTTGGGAGGTTTATCCCCTTTAACCCATTCTTTCTCTCTCCCATGTGGGCCCTGCTTTTTCTCTTTTTTTATACATTAAATAAATTAATTCTCTTTCATCAATTCCATCAAAAAATAATATATTATACCATCATATCATATAAAAATTATAAACTACTTCACTTCTACTCACTTTTCCAAACTTAAATACATTCGCATCACGATAACTTCTCACTTTTTTCAAACTTCAATACAATCATATCACAAGAAACCCACAACAAACCTACCCCCAGTTTAACCCTCTATCTAAACGGCGAAACACAAAAATGAGTTACCCACTGCTAGTTTAACCCACCCTAACCTACGTACCAAATGCACCCTTAAGGTTTAACAGGAACAATCTTATCAACCCTTATTATCAATTAGGGATTTTTGTCACTACGAATCTTGGAAACTTTGTCAATAACATTCTCGATTATGTAAACATTGTAATTATCACTCAAATCCTGTAAACTTACTCAGTTTAACACCAGGAACCATGTCGTCAATTCTAATTCTTCTTGTGTCAACTGCTTGAGGTAAGGCTGAGTTAATCAATGCATGGCAAATCTAACCCAAAATCCTCCTCGTCAAGGTTTAGAAAATCAGACCGAACCAGCGGGTCGGACAACGGGACCACGAACCGAACCTTACCAGGTTGGTTCGACCACATTCATCTAACTAATTTTTAAAAAAAAAGAAGAAGAAAATGAAAAATCAGGTCCAACTGGTGGTCGGACATGTTGATCTAGGTGGTCCGACCTGGTTGACCTAGTTTTGATGGTTTGATAAATTTTCAAATAATAAATGTTTAAATAATTAAATAATAGGGGGTTTGTCATTAGAAATAATAGGGGGATTGTCATTAGTGCCCTTCTCAACGTCTAAAAATATCAGTTATGCCCTCACTTTTTTGGAATATCAATTGTTCCCCCACCTTCATTGTGAAACCCCGTATTTTTTTCTTTCTTTTCCAAAAATCTAGAGCATTGTTGACATTCAAAAAATTCAAATAGCTAATCCATTCCGTATATCTCGTCGAGATCTTTCCAATGAGCCCAAGAACGTCCAATTCTGGCATTCCTAGCTCAAGTTATCGGGTTTTTAAGTATTATCGTCAGGACCCATATATGGATCCGAACCGGATCCGAATTGGGATCCAATTTCACCCCTCCTTCTATAAATAGGAGATGTTAGGCTACTCTCTCAAAATCCTAGCCACTACCATCCTTCTCTCTCATTGGAGCACCATCGCCTTGGCTAGTTTGATCGTTGGAGGGCCATCGTCGATGTCGGAGAAGGTACGCCGATCGAAGATCCAAGACCACCATCGCGTAGGGAAGTGATGAGCGCGACCTGAAGGCTAGGGTATAGGTGCTAAATCGGTCGTCGCGACCCACGCTATCAAGTATGCTCAATCAAGAAAAAATGAACCACTAAGATAGATAAAATCAATCAAAAATGCGAAAGCAGTCCTGCTATTATTTTAACCTGGTATAGCGACCAGGGTCGATCACAAGGAGCACGGGTTGGCCTTGCGGCCTACGAAGTAGTCAAAAAGGAAATAAAATAAAAGAATAAAATATTTTTGGTGGTTTTTAATTATTTTATATTTTTTTTGGATTTTTTTAATGTGTTAAGAAAATAAGAAAGGCAAATAAACATACACTTCAACAATTTATTAAGAGCACTAAAAATCAACCAAAAATTCTAACAAAAATGTTTTTATGTGTTTTACAGTTTTTAGTGTTTTTGGTGAATTTTTGGAATTTTTCTGATATGTATTTAATTTTCTAAAAATCAAAAAGTGACTAAAACAGTAGGTACTGTCCAGCCGAGCTAAAAGGGCCTAGATAAAAAATCTAAAGGCTCCAAATTAGCTGGAAGGTAATTTTCCTGTAAAGAGGATAAAACAAGGAAAATTTAGGCACCTATTTTATTATTTTTGGATTTTTGGTTTAATTATTAGAATTTTTATAAGATTTTGAGGTTTTTTAATTTTTAGTCGTTTTCAGTAATGAAAAATAGCCAAAATTGGCTAGAAAATCAAACACAACAAAAGAGACAATAGACATTTTTTTGGAATTTTTAAATGGTATTTAATATTTTTTTGGGGTTTTTAAAGTTAGACAGTGACAAAAATAACGGTTTTTGAATTTTTAAAAATACCAAATGAAAACAGAAATGTCCTCAAAAATCCTCGAAAATTTTACACTATGGCAGGAGCCATGTGTCAAATTTTCGTTGGATTTGGAGGTAATTTGCTATTTTATTCAAAAATAAAGAGGGGGCACAGTGCACAGGGACCAAAGTGCAAATACCTGGAAGTCTGGGGGGTCTGGTGCAATTAACCCAGCGAAACACGTGCTATGAGCGTGCTTGGGGCACTCAGGGACCCAAATGTAATGAAAATAAGTCCCGAGGGCTAATTGGTAACTAGTACCAATAGCCTAGGGGCTTATCTGCAAATAACCCAAGAAATCACGCACATGCTCAAATGTTTCACGCACATGGGTATAAATGCAAATAAGCACAAACTTTCATTCAATCATTAACAGTCAGAACTACAGGGGAATGTTATGCAAATACGCCAAAAACTCACGTGTCGATGCACGTGTCAGACCATACACAGGGGCATAAATGCAAACTAAGTAGAGTACGGGGTCCTCTATGCAATAATCCCAAAAACTAAACAACTATATTACGCATTTACAGGACTAACTACGAAATGTGATAAACAGAAGGGCCTAAGGGTAGTTTACCCTTTATTAATGGAGCGGTTGGATGGAGGGCACGTGGATCATCTGACGGTTGGGAATAACGGGCGCTCCACAGCTGGGCTCCTCTGGCGAATCCGACGGTGAGGGTCAAGCCCCGTGGTGCATCGAACGGGCGTGGCTCTCTGCGGCTAACCCTCAAGCATCGGGCGGGCCAGATCTATCCACCTCAGATCGAACGATGACTGCTGCTCCTGAACGGACGGCCCAGATGAACCTGGAGCGAGAGGGGCTGATCGGACGGCGTCTGATGGTCGAGGAAGAACAAGTGGCCGACGAGCTTCGCCGGCCCAATGCGTACGCTCCCGACCTCCTCGCGGGGCACTGGTGATCGGAAAAGGTCTGGCGTGGGCCTCCGCATCGGATGGGGGTCTCCGATGACCCAGCCGAGCTCTGAGGAGCTCCGGCGAGGTCGGCGGAGCTGCGCCTCCTGGCCTGATGTCGAAGGACCTCAGATGGCCTTCATTCAACCTGCAAAACAATCCAGAAGACTCGCGGATCGAGGGCAAACTGCCTCGACCCGGTTAGGCGGGGTGACGGTGAACGATGGGGCGCTATGGGCGAGCTCCGGCGAAGGGGGGGGGGCGGTGGAGCTCGAATCCCAGCTCCTGTGCGAGCTGGGTTGGATGGGGATATGGAGAAGGTGCACGGGAAGAAGGTGAGGGCGATGGTGACGCCCGATGGTCGGATGGTGGTCGGAATCGATCGGAATCAGTGGGAGGAGGCGGAACGGCGATTTGGGGGTAACTAGAAATTAAAGGAAAAGAATGGTCTAAAGAACTACCTGGGTGGCTGACGAGACTATGGATGAGCTAAGGAAGCTCTGGGTCTTCGCCTCGAGGAGCGTCTCCCTCCGAGGCTCAAGCTCCAGCTGGTGGCGGAGCAACGGCGGCGAAGCTCGCCAGATCGATGGAATCCGGTCCCTCTCCTCGCTTCAACAGCACGAGCAGTGAGCTGTCACTCTCACGCACACACCGGAGCTCACAGGGGGTGGAATCGAATAGCCAAAGATGGAGAATTAGGGTGGCGGAGCTCGGCTTTATACGTGGGGATGATCCGGAAAGAGTCGCGCGGGTAGGGAAATCAAGAGCGCGGATCTCGATGCGGTAGCTCCGGCGAGGGTCTCGGGTGTGTCGTGAAGGAGTCGGACCGGGGTTTAGGCGAGAGGGAGTCGGGTCTGCCTGGGAAAAATTCGAGAAGGGGAGTCGGGCGCTGCAGACCCGCGAGAGGTGGTCCTGGGGGGGGAGTTGACCGGGCGGTCAACATCCCCCAGAGCCAATGGTGAGCGGCCACGTGGCTGGATTTGAAAGTGAAATTAGACATAGAAAATGGCTGAATTAATAAAAACTTAAAACATGAAATATTTTTATTTTATTTTTTTTCTTTTTTTGTGATTTTTAATTAATTTTTCAAAATAAAAATAAGCTATATACAATATAGTACTATACATAGGTATATATACAATATGGGATTTTTAGTTTTGATTTTTAATGAGTTATTTTTATACAATTTTATTCCCAATTTATATTTTATTTATTTACATTATAAAATAAGGAATAAAAAGATATTTTTATTTGATTTTTACTATTTATATACATAGGTAAAGTAAATACATATATACATTTCTATACATGGTATATTTACAATATATTTTTTTGTTTAATTTTGTTATTTTTATTTTGTTTTGGTTTTAATTGTTTTTATTTTATTTATTTACACTATATAACATAGAATATTTACAAAAATTATAAAAATTAATTTTATTTATTTATAAAACTAAATAAATAAATAAAGAAGGAGATTCTATGTACAATGTGAAGGTTATATTTTTGTTCTTTTTGATTTTTATCTTTTTCTTTTGTTTTTATACTTATAAATATGTACAAGTATTTACAAGCATATTTTAAGCTATTTTTGTGAGGAAAATATTTTTATTTATTTACATAAATATTTACACACATAAGCCCCTAT
The DNA here is from genome assembly GCA_037367405.1 of Ottelia alismoides. NCBI lineage: Eukaryota > Viridiplantae > Streptophyta > Magnoliopsida > Alismatales > Hydrocharitaceae > Ottelia > Ottelia alismoides. The sequence continues at coordinate 161,850 of JAZKJV010001621.1, forward strand.
CTCCCTCTACTTTGGCTTTTATGCGGTCAGGCCCATGTTGAGCCCTCCCTTGGGTTAGGTTGCTCAATATTTATTCTAAATATTTCCCTCTTTTTCTTTTTAATCTTTATTCTTTTATTTTTGCACAAAAACATGCTAATTATAGGTTTTTACACAATGCATGCTTTTGGTAATTATTTGTATTTACACATATCTACATGCATTTGCAAAGGTTTTTGTGGCTAAAATATAAGAATAAAGGGTGATGAATGAGTATTCATCACCCCCCTATACTTAACTTTGCTAGTCCCTTAGCAAACACTTATTTGAAAAAGAAGTGAAAAAGAAAGAAAGAAAAAGAAAAAGAGGATGTACATGGATCAAGGTTGATTATTAAACTTGCCTTCATTAAATTGAGGTATGGAGCTCGATCAGATCTTTGGATTATTAATGTGTCGGAACCTTATTTGGGCTTAAGTCTAAAACTCAACACCCTCTAAGTTCCACTAATCTATAACCAAGACTCCTCAATGCTCCAGATCAGAACAAGTCATCAATCACAAACCCTGAAGACCATGAACCTTTTCTTGTCCTGTGAATGTGAGGTCTAAGCTCTCCACCTCAGAAATGGCAACTTGACAACCCTCCTCAACAAGGTAACTCTATGACCTCAATCTGGCCACTCTTTCCTCAAGGAGCGGGGTATTCCCTTCTAAGTTCAAGTTCAACCGGCTCAAGAAGAGGAGGAAGAAGAGAATGGGTCAAGGCCAGTGTAGCCAAGTACCCTTGGAAGCTTGACCAGTGTAGCCAAGTCTCCCTGCTGCAAGCTACATCAGGTGGATCATGAACTCAAGCTTTGCTTATTGCATACTCCGGTGGGATTATCATTTTCTATCAGACCCACCACTTTTTTGGAGTTATTTTCTTTTTGCACATTTTTTTTTCAAGTGCATCTGTACAACATATACATGTGCAGCATATATACAAGGAGTTTTTCCTCTTGAGCCAGTAGACTATCCCTCTTTTGAAGCTTTATTGCAACCCACAACTCCCGTCGTTAGACCTCATGGCAACCAGACCAAATTGAGACGCACTTCCTTCACTAAAAGAAGAAGAGAGGTTCCGCCTAGAAGTACTACCCTCATATGCTACCCCAAGTCAAGGAAGACTGCCTCCTCACCACCTCATCCGTAGAGAGATCGGTGCATAGTGCTGGTGTCCAAGTAAAGCCATTGTCTATATGAGTCATGTGTTGTTGTTAAGTGATCTACTTAGGCTCATTGAGATGACATGTGATCATAGCCTAGTGGACTCAAAGAATTAAGTCACCATGGACCTGAAAAGCCTTAAACCTAAGCCCTATAAGGTTCCTCTTAGAAGTTAGGTGGATTAAGATCTTAATCAAGCTCCATTTCTCAATTTGATTCCAGGCTAGTTTAAATGTCAACTATCATCCAGAAAAACTATATACATATGTACAAAAGATGCTTGTTTACACAAAGTTTACAATCATGCAAAATTTTTGTAAAAATGTTTTGAAACCATGTATGAATGATGCATGAAGTGCCAGTTTTGCAAAAAGATATTTACACACATTTACACAAGATTTTTGCAAACTTTTGATTTTCAAAACATTTTGGAAAAATTTTGTACTATATACATAATTTTGATAAGAAAATATTTGCACAAGCTTTACATAAAAGATTTTTGAAATCATTTTTACAAAAATAATTTGTACACTAGCTATTTATGTGCAAATAAAAGAATGTTTATGTACATGAAAATTTTTAATTTTTGTGATTTTTAGCCATTTTATTTATTAACACACTCACACAAAGTACGAGTTATGGCTAAAGTATATATGAAATATATACACACCCCCTATACTTAGCTCGAACGATGTCCTCAGAGTCAAGAGCGATGAAGAAGACATAACTCGTGATAGGTATAGGGAAGTGAAAAGAAAGGCTATATACAAAGAAGAAGAATGAAATAGAAAAGTCAAAAGAAGTCTCGGGTTTTCCCTCTATACTTAGGGTTAAGTAATCCTAAGTATAGAAGGCTATGTACTAAGGGAAAACCGAGTGTAGAATGTACAGGGTCTACCCCCCCTATACTTACGGTGAAATATCCCTAAGTATAGGCAGCAAAAACAGGGGTCGAAAGAAACAAAAGAAATACCCAAAAGGCCGCACATCCCCCCTATACTTAGGGTAAAGTGCACCCTAAGTACAACATAATCACAAGATGAAGAAAGGGATGTGGGACTAAAGAATGTAGTGATATGGACATCTGGATCTATACAAGGCGGAGGAACAGTGAAACTCAGGTGTGAGATGCATTAGATGTGAGTCAAAGACCACATCTCACGCAAAATGAATCGGGGCAAGATCAGCGACCCGCGGCTCATGATCTAGAAATGGCTTGAGCCGCTGGCCGTTCACTCGAAAGGTACTCTCAGAAGACAACTCAGATATATCAATGCTACCGTTGTCGTGTACCTTTCTGACCAAGTAGGGTCCCTTCCATTTGCTTTGTAGCTTCCCTGAAAACAAACGAAGCCTCGCATCAAACAGCCATACTCTCTGTCCAATCTCAAAATGCTTGTGGCTGATATGAGAATCATGCCACTCCTTTACTCTCTCCTTATACTGTAGGCTGTTTGAGAATGCTGTATCTCTAAGCTCCTCCAGGGCTGCTAACTCTGCCCTCCTCTGGTCTCCCATACCATCTGGATCCATAAGAATATCTGTAACTGCCCAAAGTGACTTGTGCCTCAGCTCAACAGGTAAATGGCACGGCTTGCCATATACGAGGCGAAAGGGAGATGTGCCCAATGATGTCTTGAAAGACGTCCTATATGCCCACAAGACCGAGTCCAAAAGCTTTGACCAATCCTTTCGGTCAGGGCGGACGACTTTCTGCAATATAGTTTTGATCTCCCTATTCGACACCTCGGCTAGACCATTCGTCTGTGGATGGTAAGGTGTAGCAACACGATGGTCTATACCGAACTCGCTAGCAAGGGCCTTCACCTGGTCGTTGATGAAATGAGACCCCCCATCAGAAATCAAAACTCGTGGAACCCCGAACCGCGTGATGATGTGCTTCCTCAGAAATCTGCAAACTGTCCTCGCATCAGCGGCTCGGGCGGGGATGGCCTCAACCCAACGACTAACATAATCCACGGCCAACAGAATGTACTCAAATCCCTGACTCTTAGGGAATGGACCCATGAAATCGATACCCCATGCGTCAAAAACCTCACAGAAGTGAATGGGCTGCATCGGCATCATATCACGCTGTCTACAAGTGCCCATCCTCTGACAGTCGTACACCTCTTCACGAACTCGTCAGAGTCCTTGAAGAGGGTAGGCCACCACAAGCCGGATTGGAGCACTTTCTGTGCCGTTCTCCTCCCAGAATGATGTCCTCCTGCCTCAAGCTTGTGGCAGTAAGTGAGGACGCTATGGTTTTCCTCCTGAGGAATACACCGACACCAGACGCTATCCCCTCCTTCGTGGTAAAGGATGGGATCCTCCCAGTGGTAGGACTTGGCCTTCGCAAGGAAGTTCTCAAGCCTCTGTCTGGGCCAATCTTGTGGGACTTTCCCAGCAACGAGAAAGTTCACAAAATCGGCATACCACGGGAGTGAGGCGATAGCAAGGATCGCCTCATCTGGGAAGGTATCTCGAATGTGATCAATCTGCTCAGACTCCTCAGGCTGCTCTAAACGGGAGAGATGATCCGCCACCACATTCTTGACTCCGGGCTTATCCTTGATCTCAATGTCGAACTCCTGGAGTAGAAGGATCCATCTAGTGAGTCTGGCCTTGGCATCCTTCTTTGCCATGAGGTACCTGATGGCGGTGTGATCTGTGTACAAAGTCACTCTAGATCCAATGATATAAGATCGAAACTTATCTAGGGCGAACACTACGGCTAGCATCTCCTTCTCTGTGACCGTGTAATTCCGCTGGGTGGAATCCAATGTACGGCTAGCGTAGTGAATAGCAAAGGGGACTCCATCCCTCCTCTGTCCCAGCACTGCCCCTACGGCAAAATCGGAGGCATCCGTCATGATCTCGAATGGGAGAGACCAATCCGGCAGCTGGAGGACAGGAGCCTCAATAACACACCGCTGGAGAGTCGCAAAGGACGAAAGACACTTGTCATCGACAAGGAACCCGGTGTCTTTCGTCAAGAGGTCAGTCAACGGCCAGGCAATCCTGCTGAAATCCTGAATAAATCTCCTATAAAATCCAACGTGCCCCAGGAATGACCGTAGCTGCCTCAAATTGGACGGCGGTGCGAGTTTTCTAATGACATCAACTTTGGTCGGATCCACCTCCATGCCCCTGTTGGAGATGATATGGCCAAGCACCGTCCCTTGAGTCACCATGAAGTGACTCTTCTCCCAAGATAGAACTAAATGGTACTCAATACATCGCTGGAGTACTCGGTCTAGGCAGTCAAGACAGGAGTCGAATCCGTCGCCGTAGACCGAGAAATCGTCCATGAAGACCTCCAAACACTCCCCTACCATGTCCGAAAAGATCGACAGCATGCACCTCTGAAAAGTCGCCGGGGCATTGCATAGCCCAAATGGCATGCGTCGAAAGGCATATGTACCGAAGGGACAGGTAAAGGTGGTCTTCTCCTGATCCTCAGGAGCGATGGCCACCTGGTTGTAGCCCGAGTACCCATCCAGGAAGCAATAATGGCTCTTCCCTGTCAGTCTCTCAATGATCTGGTCAATAAAAGGCAGGGGGAAATGGTCCTTCTTGATGGCCTGGTTGAGTCTCCTGTAGTCAACACAGACCCTCCAAGAGGTGGATACTCGTGTAGCAATCTCCTCTCCCGACTCACTGATCACAGTCGTGATGCCCGTTTTCTTGGGCACCACATGCAAGGGGCTAACCCACTTGGAGTCGGAAATGGGATAAATAAAATCTGCGCTCCATCATTTTGATATTTCGTTCATCACGACCTCTCTCAGGTTGGGGTTCAGTCGCCGCTGGAACTCACGCGACGGCTTCGCCCCCTCCTCGAGATAGATATGGTGGGAGCACACTGATGGACTAATCCCATGAAGATCTGCTACGCTCCATCCGATTGCCTTGCGGTTCTTTTCAAGAACCCCCATCAAACGGGATTCCTGCTCTCCAGTCAGATCGGCGGAGATGATGACTGGGTACATCTCAGGCTCGCCCGCAAGGAACCGATACTTCAGCGAAGTAGGGAGCTGCTTCAGCTCTGGACAGCTGGGTGCTGGCAAATCTGACCTCGGAAGAAGATGTGTGAGTGCTGCTAAGTCTGCCAAATCTGCCTGTGAGAAAGAAAGCGAACTCTCACAAACTGGATCGGGAGAAGGCTGCTCAACTGTGTTGTCTCTGATCTGCTCGGCATCTACCTCCTCCTCATCTGAAGGCTCTGGTGGACTCAGGTCTGTCATCTGATCATCACAATCTGCCCAATCAGACTCTGAATCCAAGGGATCTGCATCAAACACGATGGCATCAGTACCACTGTAACACAAGGTGGCCTCAGCACCACCATCACTGAAAACTGTGTCGCGGTCAAGAACCGGCTCTGCTGCCTCTGTAGTATCCTGGACCAGGGCTGTGCTCTCCAGACTCTCCTCTGCTATCATCTCGGCATCAGTTGTGTCTGAAAATGAGAGGATGGCCTGTGCTGCAGGGTCTGCCTATGCTGCCTCGTCATCTGTGATCACAAAATCATAGTCCTGGTGGATGTCTGGCCCGGCATCTGTCAGCTGCTCTGAATCTGTGCTGGTCTCTGAGCATGCTCTCTCTCTGGCTCTGTAGTCCTCAACCGTCTCTATTTGTGCACTCTCGCCCTCGACGCGAAAGTATACCTTCCCGCTATCATGATCAGTCACCGCCTTGGCTGTGGCCAAGAACGGACGACCTAGGATGATGGGGGTATCAGCCACTGAATCAGAGATCTCCATGTCCAACACTACAAAGTCCACGGGGAATTTCAGGCCCTGAATAGTGACAATAACATCTCGCAACAACCCCTTCGGCCTCTTGACAGATCGATCAGCAAACCGAAGGACTGTCCTGCTCTGTCTAAGAGTGCCCAACTCGAAACGGTCAAGAAGGGCTGCCGGAAGGAGGTTGATAGACGATCCGCTATCCAATAGAGTCCGGTCGAACCTCTGCTCACTAATCTGACATCTGACATACGGGGCCCCTGAATCTGGCCTCTTGGCCGGCAGAAGGTTATGGATCGCGAAGCACGTGGCTTTCGTCAGCACATGAATCTCTGAAGTGTGGTTCCTCTTCCTCCTCCTGACTGTGGTCCTGTCTCTCAAAGATCGCTGAAGAAGGGGGATGTGCTGCAAAGCCTCCTGAAGGGTCAGCTGTATGTGAAATCTGTCGATCATGCTCTGGCTGAACTCCTCCTGCTCTCTCTTTTTTGGGTCTTTTTCTCTTTTCTTCCCCTTCTCCATCTGAAGGGCTCTAGGGAAGGGGATCACAGGATCCTTCTCCGATGAAGGACTAGGAAAAGGCCTAGACGGCTCGACGGCCGGATCCGCACATACATCAATCACCACAGTGGGACCAGAAGAAACTAAACCTTTTCCTTTATTCAAAACAGTGTTCTGAGATACATCAGCATGAGGAAAAACAACATCTCTATCTATATGAACACCGGTGGCCTCAGTACCACCACGGGCTGGCGCTGCTGCTAGACGTCTCGCAGCCTCAGTACCGCGGGCTGGCTCGGCTACTCTGGTGGCGTCAGCACCACCTCCTCGAACTGGTGAAGCGGTGGCCTTAGTACCGCCGGTGGATTCAGCATCCTTGGTGGCATCAGTACCACCATCATCATCTGCGACCTCAGTACCTCTCTCCTCCTCCTCATCTGGCGCCCTGGGTGAATCCTCGAGTCGTCGCTCAGATGAGGCGCCGCCTGCTGGTGCTCTACCGCTCCTAAGTGTAACAAAATCAGCATCAAACAGGTCTGAAGACATATCATCAAATGGATCACTAGGAGTGGCATGCTCAGTGGAAACTACCTGCTCAGATTTCCTCTCCAGGTTGTTCGGATTCGGCTCTATCTGTGCAGGGATGGCGGCCTTCCCTCTCATCAGGTCCCGCATCTCCTGGCGGAACTCGTCCATCTCCCGTCTAAAAGTAGCCTGCTGGTCCGTGAGGAGGCGGGCTATGTCATCCAAGGCGGGGCTCTCATGGGAGCCCGACGGGGAGCCTCTCTGGTAATGAGGCTGCTGAAACTGCTGCTGGTGCTGCTGAGAGGGGTAGGAGGAAGGGTGTTGCTGCTGGTATGGCTGGTGAGCCTGCTGCTCACGTCTCTAAGACTGTCCCTGCTGCTGATAGGGACGAGGAACGAAGGACGACTGCTGGTACTGCTGCTGGGCTGGGGGCTGCTGCTGCTGGTGATCCCTCTGCTGGCTATACTGCCCTCCCTGACCGGATGACTGCTGCTGGGGCTGGGTACCTCCACTCTCCCACCTGAATCCGGGATGGTCTCGTCGGATCCCAGGCTGGGGACGGTCATACCAAATCCCGTTGACATCCATCAACGGCTCGGCATCGTACTGGGCTGGCGGGAGTACTGCTAGAGGCTGATCCGGCTGGTAGACCACCATCTGCATGTCTGGAGATGGTGGGGACTGGTAAGAGGGCTGCTGCTGCTGGTACGGCTCCGCCTGTACAAGGTGAACCTGTCTAGGCTGCTGAAAGGAGCTGGAGTGCTGGGACGAACTGCTGCTGCCGCCGGTATCGCCTCGCGACTGAAGACGAGGCTGGGAAGCCGTCTGTGCCGCCTGGAAACACTTGAGTTGGGTCTTCATGTCGCTCAGAGTCTGTGCCATCTGTTCCATCTGCGTGATTCCCTGGCACTGCTTCTTCTCGATCAGCTCCATCCGGTCCAACTTCTCGCTGATGATGCCCATATCCGCAGCGGACGACTCTGCCTGGGCTGTTGTAACTGCGGATGAACTGGATGGACCGGTGTCGACCCGTGCTATCCTCTGGTACTGCACGGGTCCTGGCTGCTGCTGGGGTCTCCCCTGAGTGTACAACCGGGTCTGGGACATCACCATATAATTCTCGGACATCTCCTCGTAGATGGCCCAGACCTGGTTGTGGTCCTTGGCGAAATAGGACCCGCCGCAAGAAGAATTCACCAGGCCCTGGAGCTCTGGTGTCAACCCGCTGAAGAAGCTCTGCACAAGGTTCGGCTTCGAAATGTCGTGGTGCGGGCATCGGTCTGTGAGCTCACGGAACCTCTCCCATGCCTCATGGAATTGCTCGTTGGGGAGCATGGAGAAGTTGCTGATCAGGGCCCTCGCTGCATTCGTCCGCCCGAGTGGATAGTACTTGTTCAAGTACTCGGTGCGGAGCTGCTCCCAGGTGTAAACAAACTTCCCCAAATGCTTCAGCCAGGTGGCTGCTCTGTCTGCTAGGGAGAAGGGGAAGGCGATCATCCTGATCGTGTCCTGGTCCGCCTGACGGTCGTGGACAGTGCTGCAAATCATCAAGAACTCCTGGAGGTGGAGATGGGGCTCCTCTGTTGCGAGTCCGTGGAAGCGGGGGAGTAGATGCAAAGTGTTCGGGGGGAACTTGAAGTCCCCCACGATCGCTGGAAGTACTACCCAATGGTGCGTCAGCGTTGATCCGGGGTTGTGTAACTCCCGCATCGGTCTCGGTGGTCCTCCGGCCGCGGCTGCGGCGGCCTCTGCTGCGGCTGCTGCATCCGCATCATCTGGGATCCTCGATCCCTCTCTCCTCTGCTCTCGCTCTGCTCTCATCTGCTCCATCTCTCTCCTCATGTCAAGCATGAATGCTCCCTGATCCCTCAGCTGCTGCTGGACGGTCTCTAACGAGGCGATCAGGGTGGAGTTGATCGCTCCCTGATCCAATACGAAGTGCTCAGGCTGACGGGAGCGATCCTCAGAACTGCCGGCCATAAAGTCTGCAAAATCAAATGAGCCCAACTCAGGTGCTGTCAAATCTGCTAATCTCTCCTCGGGCTCATGTCGCTCAGATCCGAAAGAAAGGGGGTCGAGGGGGAACAGGGCGGAATCGTACTCGGGCTCGGAGAGCTGGTCTCGGCTCTCGCGGGCCAACCTAGATGATCGGGTAGATGTGCCCGAAAGCGGTGCAGCTAGAGGCTGCCTAAGAGAGCGTCTACCCATCATCTTGATCTGACGAGTAGTGCGGATGAGATCTGGAGATCAAAATGCAAACCCCCGGTTCACCAACGCATCGCGAGCAGAAGACCGTAAAAGCTCGGTCAAATTATCTTGTCAATTTTTATTAGGTGAACACACAAGATATCAGAGCGCTTACGTGACCTGTTAGGATACCCGATGCTACCCCAACCGACTGGCCCGCACGGAAGAGTCGGTAATCAGTCGGGAATAACACCGGAGGGCTCTACCTAGGGTGCGGGTCACTCTCTCGCGCAATCAAACCAACCAATGAGGGGGTTGCTCTCCCCAAGACAAAATTTTTTAGGGTGAGTGTCTTTTAGGGTCAATAGTTTTAACCAGTCCCAATTTTATGGTTTTTCTTTTTAATATTTTTCAGATGAAAACAAAGGCCTAACGAATTTTTCGGTTCTCCTGGTTATTTAATCCAAAACTGGGGGAGAAGACGAAAAAGCCGATGCACGAAGAAATCAATGATGCATGCTGAGATAGAAATGCGTACCTTGCCTCCATCACTCTACATGCAAGTGATCCGCGCAGAATTTAAAAACAGAAAGTAAACTACCTAAATGATGCAGCGGGAAAAACTGAGTCCTAGATCAGCAATTCTACTCGCAGAACCGTCTAACCGATCACCGTCCTTCAAGCCAAAGGGTCCGGTCTTGGCCCACCCCTCCTCTGCCCGACAAATCAGGGGTAAGAGAAAGCGCTTTACAGGGTGGGCTGCGGCACGTAGGCTACGAAGGAGATGAGTCAGTTATTTTTATTAATTGATTATTAGTAGGTCCAATTAAGCGTACTATAGGAGCAAGCAGATAATTAAGTGTGGGGACCCTACTAATTACGGCACAAGCAAGTATAAAATCCTAAGTCTAGGGGCTCGATGAAAAACCGCGTAAACACTGGAAAAGGCAGTAAAAAGAAAAGAAAACAAAACCACGAAAAAAAACCGCGAAAAACTCCTAAGGGTCCCCCGAGCACACCGGTGCTCGGCGAAACAGACCCGCTAGTTCAACCACAGTCCAAAGTCCAGTCTCTGGGTACCTGTATTATTACAATAATAATCAAAATAAAACCTAATCTAACCTCACCTACTCAACTCTCTCTCTCTCGCTCTCTCCTGCGGCTCCGTACAGAAGGGAGATGCCTCCAAGTCCTGCGGTTGCGTCGGCTCCTCGAAAGTCGCCTCCACGGTCCTCGGGCCCTCGCAAGAAACCGAGACAAGTGGTCAGACCAAAATAATCAAATAATAAGGAAAACAAATGAAAATGAAAGTGAAGGTATATATGCAAAAATGCAAAATAAAATAAACACTCAAAATAAAACAAAAACAAAAATAAGAGAAAAAGAAAATAAAACAAAATAAAACAAAAATAAGATATAGACAAAAGCCGCGAAAAAGCCGCGAGCTCAAAAATGAAAATAAAAAATAAAAAAAACTACTAAGCCGTGCTCCCCGGCAACGGCGCCATTCTGATGAGCGCGACCTGAAGGCTAGGGTATAGGTGCTAAATCGGTCGTCGCGACCCACGCTATCAAGTGTGCTCAATCAAGAAAAAATGAACCACTAAGAAAGATAAAATCAATCAAAAATGCGAAAGCGGTCCTGCTATTATTTTAACCTGGTATAGCGACCAGGATCGATCACAAGGAGCACAGGTTGGCCTTGCGGCCTACGAAGTAGTCAAAAAGGAAATAAAATAAAAGAATAAAATATTTTTGGTGGTTTTTAATTATTTTATATTTTTTTGGATTTTTTAATGTGTTAAGAAAATAAGAAAGGCAAATAAACACACACTTCAACAATTTATTAAGAGCACTAAAAATCAACCAAAAATTCTAACAAAAATGTTTTTATGTGTTTTACAGTTTTTAGTGTTTTCCGTGAATTTTTGGAATTTTTCTGATATGTATTTAATTTTCTAAAAATCAAAAAGTGACTAAAACAGTAGGTACTGTCCAGCCGAGCTAAAAGGGCCTAGATAAAATATCTAAAGGTCTCAAATTAGCTGGGAGGTAATTTTCCTTAAAGAGGATAAAACAAGGAAAATTTAGGCGCCTATTTTATTATTTTTGAATTTTTGGTTTAATTATTAGAATTTTTATAAGATTTTGAGGGTTTTTTAGTTTTTAGTGGTTTTCAATAATGAAAAATAGCCAAAATTGGCTAGAAAATCAAACACAACAAAAGAGACAATAGACAATTTTTTTTGGAATTTTTAAATGGTATTTAATATTTTTTTAGGGTTTTTAAAATTAGACAGTGACAAAAATAAAGGTTTTTGTATTTTTAAAAATACTAAATGAAAACAGAAATGTCCTCAAAAATCCTCGAAAATTTTACACTATGGCAGGAGCCATGTGTCAAATTTTCGTTGGATTTGGAGGTAATTTGCTATTTTATTCAAGAATAAAGAGGGGGCACAGTGCACAGGGACCAAAGTGCAAATACCCGGAAGTCTGAGGGGTCTGGTGCAATTAACACAGCGAAACACGTGCTATGCGCGTGCCTGGGGCACTCAGGGACCCAAATGTATTGAAAATAAGTCCCGAGGGCTAATTGGTAACAGGTACCAAAAGCCCAGGGGCTTATCTGCAAATAACCCAAGAAATCACGCACATGCTCAAATGTTTCACGCACAGGGGTATAAATGCAAATAAGCACAAACTTTCATTCAATCATTAACAGTCAGAACTACAGGGGAATGTTATGCAAATACGCCAAAAACTCACGTGTCGATGCACGTGTCAGACCATACACAGGGGCATAAATGCAAACTAAGTAGAGTACGGGGTCCTCTATGCAATAATCCCAAAAACTAAACAACTATATTACGCATTTACAGGACTAACTACGAAATGCGATAAACAGAAGGGCCTAAGGGTAGTTTACCCTTTATTAATGGAGCGGCTGGATGGAGGGCACGTGGATCATCTGACGGTTGGGAATAACGGGCGCTCCACAGCTGGGCTCCTCTGGCGAATCCGACGGTGAGGGTCAAGCCCCGTGGTGCAACGAACGGGCGTGGCTCTCTGCGGCTAACCTCAAGCATCGGGCGGTCCAGATCTATCCACCTCAGATCGAACGATGACTGCTGCTCCTCAACGGACGGCCCAGATGAACCTGGAGCGAGAGGGGCTGATCGGACGGCGTCTGATGGTCGAGGAAGAACAAGTGGCCGGCGAGCTTCGCCAGCCCAATGCGTGCGCTCCCGACCTCCTCGCGGGGCACTGGTGATCGGAAAAGGTCTGGCGTGGGCCTCCGCGTCGGATGGGGGTCTCCGATGACCCAGCCGAGCTCTGAGGAGCTCCGGCGAGGTCGGCGGAGCTGCGCCTCCTGGCCTGATGTCGAAGGACCTCAGATGGCCTTCATTCAACCTGCAAAACAATCCAGAAGACTCGCAGGTCGAGGGCAAACTGCCTCCACCCGGTTAGGCGGGGTGACGGTGAACGATGGGGCGCTATGGGCGAGCTCCGGCGAAGGGGGGGCGGTGGAGCTCGAATCCCAGCTCCTGTGCGAGCTGGGTTGGATGGGGATATGGAGAAGGTGCACAGGAAGAAGGCGAGGGTGATGGTGATGCCCGATGGTCGGATGGTGGTCGAAATCGATCGGAATCAGCGGGAGGCGGCGGAACAACGATTTGGGGGTAACTAGAAATTAAAGGAAAAGAATGGTCTAAAGAACTACCTGGGTGGCTGACGAGACTGTGGATGAGCTAAGGAAGCTCTGGGTCTTCGCCTCGAGGAGCGTCTCCCTCCGAGGCTCAAGCTCCAGCTAGTGGCGGAGCAACGACGACGAAGCTCGCCGGATCGATGGAATCCGATCCCTCTCCTCGCTTCAACAGCACGAGCAGTGAGCTGTCACTCTCACACACACACCGGAGCTCACAGGGGGTGGAATCGAATAGCCAAAGATGGAGAATTAGGGTGGCAGAGCTCGGCATTATACGTGGGGATGATCCGGAAAGTGTCGCGCGGGTAGGGAAATCAAGAGCGCGGATCTCGATGCGGTAGCTCCGGCGAGGGTCTCGGGTGTGTCGTGAAGGAGTCGGACCCGGGGTTTAGGCGAGAGGGAGTCGGGTCTGCCTGAGAAAAATCCGAGAAGGGGAGTCGGGCGCTGCAGACCTGCGAGAGGTGGTCCTGGGGGGGGGAGTTGACCGGGCGGTCAACATCCCCCAGAGCCAATGGTGAGCGGCCACGTGGCTGGATTTTGAAAGTGAAATTAGACATAGAAAATGGCCGAATTAATAAAAACTTAAAACATGAAATATTTTTATTTTATTTTTTTTCTATTTTTTGTGATTTTTAATTAATTTTTCAAAATAAAAATAAGCTATATACAATATAGTACTATACATAGGTATATATACAATATGGGATTTTTAGTTTTGATTTTTAATGAGTTATTTTTATACAATTTTATTCCCAATTTATATTTTATTTATTTACATAATAAAATAAGGAATAAAAAGATATTTTTATTTGATTTTTATTATTTATATACATAGGTAAAGTAAATACATATTTACATTTCTATACATGGTATATTTACAATATATTTTTGTGTTTTTAATTTTGTTATTTTTATTTTGTTTTGGTTTTAATTGTTTTTATTTTATTTATTTACATTATATAACTTAGAATATTTACAAAAATTATAAAAATTAATTTTATTTATTTATAAAACTAAATAAATAAATAAAGAAGGAGGTTCTATGTACAATGTGAAGGTGATATTTTTGTTCTTTTTTATTTTTATCTTTTTCTTTTATTTTTATACTTATAAATATGTACAAGTATTTACAAGCATATTTTAAGCTATTTTTGTGAGGAAAATATTTTTATTTATTTACATAAATATTTACACACATGAGCCCCTATCTCCCTCTACTTTGGCTTTTATGCGGTCAGGCCCATGCTGAGCCCTCCCTTGGGTTAGGTTGCTCAATATTTATTCTAAATATTTCCCTCTTTTTCTTTTTAATCTTTATTCTTTTATTTTTACACAAAAACATGCTAATTATAGGTTTTTACACAATGCATGCTTTTGGTAATTATTTGTATTTACACATATCTACATGCATTTGCAAAGGTTTTTGTGGCTAAAATATAAGAATAAAAGAGTGATGAATGAGTATTCATCAGGAAGCTCGAGGTCACCTTAGTGTATGTATTCGTGCTGTGATCAAGTGACGGAAATCTTATTTCCATGCGAGAAGAGATCCCGAGGGAACATCCTCAGAGGTAACGATAAATGCCCCCTTCTTGTTGTTGGTTTCACACGATCTTCGATCCCATATTTTATTGAGCATAAATAGAAGTCCGTGAGTTTTTGTAGTATGATTTGTGACATTGCTACTTGTTACTTAGTAAATAAATCGCAGACCAGTGTTACATGTGAATTTTGATTTCAAAAACACCCCGTAAATCATGTTCATCTAAGGATATTGTTGTTAGAGAAAAGGGTTTCCATTGATGTTCTTTTCCCCTTTCATGTGATATGTGAGATCAAGGATTAAACGTTAAATGTACATATGTATATGGTTAACAATGCCATTGGTTTAAGGCACTATCTACAACATAAGTCATGCATACTGAGATAACATGCACAAGGTTAGAAATTACATATCCATATGCGAGTTGCGTGAATTTCCTATTCCATGTGCATGAGAGGGCGATGTTATAATATTATACAATCTGTACCGAATTTATCACTAATGGTACACCTTTCCTTGTCGGATAACGACAATTGCATGAAATATATACGAACAAGAAGTGGAAGAGTCTGCACGTTAGGCCTTAGTTATTATCATGATATTATTGCCATTAAAGTTGCATGTGTTGCCATAGATGCAAATGCTTTAGTGCATAACAAGTACAAAAAAAGTTATTATAATCATGAGGGTATTGCCGTTATCAGCATTTGATGAGATGAGATGAATACGAAATTGATGTGGATTGTGTTTGTAATTATTATTACGTTTATAACTATTTCTACAGCCTTCACAAGTGTACATGCGAGACCTTGCTTATGCATGGTACAAAATTTTTAAACTGTTGGCCACCTTGCTTATGCATGGTACAAAATTTTTAAACTGTTGGCCATATCATTTCTAGCCTATGAAATATATCCAATGGGTAATATCTACAACTTTCAATATTGTATGTATAGTCAGGACTGCATGTACTAACATTCCCTTGTATATACCCATAACAATAGTGATAGACACAAAGATTGGTGTGCACTAGACAAAGAATGTCATGGTAATAATCAGTGATGGAAAGATGGATGTTTGATGGAATTACTTTAACGATAATAACTAAAACTACATTAAGCCACAAAAATATCAGAAGAATTACGAACTACATGTTCTATTACATAAAGGATAAATATTTAATGAGTTACCACCCGTGGAGCAACTATATTTTCATATTAACTTTTTAGTCTATTGTTGTAAAATTTTGATTGGGTCATAACTATCATAAATGATCATCAGACCAAGCAATTCAAAATATATAACAGCTCACAAATATTGATTTATGTTATTGGTCCTTATCGTCACATGATCGAAAATCTAACGGTGGTCAGGTAGAAGGAGATAGGCACTATAAGGGAATGGGCATGTACCCTTGGACCTCAGGGTAGATGCCATGAAGGTCGCAACCCCAACGGACGAGTTGGGTGGCGTTGCACCTAGCAGCCCGGTTGTATCCGGAGACGCTCGACGGAGTTGGCATGTGACAATGATTGGCGTTCTTGATTTCACACTTATACACGATATTAGGACTCGGAATAGAATCAGATGTGGCCGCATCAAATTCTATTTCAAGTAATAGTATTGTGAGAGGTGTTCCGGGATGTGGTTTGAAGTTGGAGTTTTGGATTTTCGAACTTTTCTTATTCCGATCGAAAAGTAGTTCTTGAGAGTTATTCATGATGATTATAAAGTTCCCGCGAAGCGGCGGCATGCGAGTCGCGTACTCCCATGTGCTAAATTAAATGCGAGAAATGTTTCATGGTTGAATGTCAAAATTTCGTATCTGTATACCATTGTGAGCTCTAATTAACGGATAGAAATATCAAGACCAATGTGGTACCAAAAGTCCCACATTGGTAACAAAAGTACGAGGTCCAAGGCCTGGGGCACTCAGGGACCTCTATGTAATAAAACTAAGTTCCAGGGACTAATTGGTAACACGTACCAAAAGTCCAAGGGCCTCAGCTGCAAATATCCCAAAAATAAACGCACATGCGGAATAAAACCATTCACAGGGGCATAAGTGCAATTACTCAAAAAGTTTCATTCATTCATAAACATCCAGAACTATAGGGGCATCAATGCAAATACGCCAACAAAACACGTGACGAAGCACGTGGCTCACACAGGCAGGGGCATAAATGCAAATATCTAAAGTACGAGGTCCAACATGCAAAATACCCTAAAACTAAACAACTGACTAAAATATTTACAGGACTAAAACGAAATAAAAGATAAGGAAGGGCCTAAGGGTAAATTACCCTTTATTAAGTCGCCCGATGGATGCGCGCCACGTGGGTAGATGGACGGCTGGAAATGGGTGGCGCTCCAACGCTGAGGTCCTCGCAGCGATCGGACGGTCGAGGGTGAGCCACGTGAGTGATCGAACGGGTGCAGCTCTCGGTGGCCAAACCTCGTGCAACGGACGGTCCAGATCGCCTCTCCAAAATCTGACGGTGGCTGGATCTCCTCAAGTGGACGGTCAGGATAAGAACTGGAGGTCGAGGACGATCGAACGGTCGGGGAAGATGCTGGAAGAACAGTTGGCCGGCGAGTTTCGCCGGCCTCGTGCGTGCGTTGGTATCCTCCCCTGCTGCCTCTGGAGATCGGAGAAGCTCCGCGATGACGCTCCGCAGCTGATGGTAGGCTCTGATGACCCAGCCGAGCCCTGGAGGGCTCCGGCGAGGTCAGCGGAGGTGAAGCTCCTGGCCCGGATGACTCGAGCCCTCAGATGGGCTCGCAATGACCTGCAAAGTAAACCAGGAGACTCGCGGGTCGAGGGCAAAGTGCCTCGACCCCGTTAGGCGTGGTGAAAGTGGTCGGGGAGGCGAAGTGGACGAGCTCCGGCGAGGGGATGGACGGAGGGGCTCGAATCCCCAGCTCCTGTGCGAGCTGGGTTGAACGGAGGTGCGGAAAACGTGCGTGGGAGGAAGGCGGGGGTGACGATGGATTCCGGTGATCGAATGGGGGTGTGAGGTGGTCGGAATCGACGAAACACGACGACGGCGAGATTTGGGGGAAATCTGAAATTGACGAAAAGGAAAGGGAATAGGGTCTACCTGGGTGGATGAATCGACTGTGCTGGAGATGGGGGTGCTCCCGGTCCTCGCCTCAAGGAGCGTCGACGTCCGAGGCTCTGGCTCCTGCTCTGGGCGGAGCACGGCGGTGCTGACTCGCCGGATCAGTGGTATCCGGCCCCTCTCCTCGCTGCGACAGCACCTGGAGCGAGCTGTCACTCACGCTCGAGCACTGGAGGTCACTGGGGGTGGAGCGGATTAGCCAAAGATGGGAGGAGGAAGAAGATGGGGCTTATTTATAAGATGAGAAACGTCAAATTTCAAATGAAAATTCGGCGCGCAAAACGAGGCGGGAAATTTGAAAATTCATATGGGCGAAAATGAGGGTTGTGAAATCTTTATTTTAGTGAAGAAATCAGGTCGATCTGATCAACGAGCTGATCTAGAAAATTTGGAGAAAACGGCTTGGCGAGCAGTTTATTTGGGCTGAAGGAGGAAAAAGACGAAACAGGGAAGAGGACGAAACAGCAGATTAAATAAAAGATAAATACAATAAATAGATAAATAAATGGTTTTAAATTACAAAATAATAAAAATAAATGATGTTAATAATTTATTAAATAATTTTATGGTGATTTTTAATAAATAAAATTAATTAATTAATTAAGGTAAAATAAATAAGAACCTTTATTAATAGGTATAAAATACCTATGTGAAACATACTTTATTTTATTTTTGATTATTTTCAGATTTTATAATTTTTATTTTTATTTTATATAATTAAAATAAATATATACAAAACATTTAAAAATACAATATGTGCACAAATAAATAAGAAAATAAATAAATACAGATATATACAATATATACATATATACAAGTATACCCATAAGGTCCCAAAACCTACTTTTTGCATATTAACTCTGATTTCAGTGAAACTACTTTTATTTGATAGATATTTTTACAACATGAACTTTAAAAGTGAGTACACTCAAATCGGAGTTCATATGGCCGAGTTATGAGGTTCGGAAGTTAGGCTTTACGGCTTTTAGATTTTGAGATTTATTGGTATTTATTCACATTTATTTTTAAGTTATATTTTTGTATTTTTCTAGTGATTTTTATGAACATTTTAGAAAAAGAATTAAGTTATTTGGAATTATGAATAAATAGATAGAAAATAAAGAAGTTTTATACACATAATGTACATATATACAAAGGGGTCCAAACGCCAAAACTCACACATTTTATTCTAAGATTTTTTGGTATTTTTAATAAATAATATTAATTATAAAACGAAGTTTAAAAGTGAGTTTGGTCAATTTGAAGTTTTCTATAAATAGCTATGAACCTGTGAAGTTGGACTTTTAGACTTTTTAGGTTCATTGTATTTATTTATTTATTAGTTAAATAAATTTTCTGATATTTTTATAAATTAGTATACATTAGTACACACAACTTTCAAGAAGGAAATATTTTTATTGATAAATAGGTGAAAATATATACAAGGTGGAAAATAATGAATATGTACAAGTGAGATTTGGTTTTCTTGATTTTTATAAGTTATGGACCCTATCTCCCCCTACTTTATTCCTGGTCGATCAGGTCAATTCTTGACCTTCTCTCGGGGTTCGGGTCAGTCTGCATTTATTTCATAAATACATCCTTCTTTATTTCTTTTCTTTTTCTTTTCTTCTTTATTCTTTTATTTTGGTTAAAAAGAATGATAAATATACATTATTAACAAATACATGATGAATGATAAATAATGATAGTTAATGAATATATACATGTGTTTTACTAAGGATTTTAGCTAAAATAAAAGAATAAAGATGATGAATCATGGATTCATCATCCTCAGACA
This sequence comes from Ottelia alismoides, assembly GCA_037367405.1. Lineage (NCBI taxonomy): Eukaryota > Viridiplantae > Streptophyta > Magnoliopsida > Alismatales > Hydrocharitaceae > Ottelia > Ottelia alismoides. Next base: position 181,173 of record JAZKJV010001621.1, read on the forward strand.
ATGATTATATTAATAAATGAAATTTGTGACCATGAAATTCTGTGTAAGTTAGAATAATATGGTAGATTATATTTCTACATTATATGCAAAAGTCACTAGATAGAATCAAGTATACATGCCTTATTACCTCTGCATTAATTTTTATAGTATTTGTCTCATTACTGGGCAATTTCTCATATTGTTACCCTCGTGTGAACCCAACAGGTGTATCCGAGCAGCAGCCACAACAATAGTGGCCTTTTGAGGAGATCGGACTTGCTACTTCATACTTGCACCACACAGGGTGCGTTCTATTTAGAGTATTTCATTTATTTCTGCATTACTTTATGTTCTTTTTGAGAGACATTGTAGTGAGATATTTGGAGAGCTTTTTCTGTAAAATTTATAATTATATGATGTATCTCATTTCATGGACATGGACTTGAAGAGTATTAATGAGAATGGATGTTACATTTTACTTTTCATTTCATATTATTCTCCTATTGTTATATATATTTCGAATGTTAATCTAATGTGCATAAGATGGTTTGCTGAGTATAATAGATCATGGGCGTAATTTGACCGTATGTACGACGTTCTCGTCTCATCGGTTTCGGTAGCCGGAGGAACAAGGTGTTACATTCATAGAGTGTTTTTTATAAGCAACTATACATAAATGATTACAATATTGTATTTATATATATTGTTTGAAAATGTGGCTAACTTTTGTTGAGTTTTACTTGAAATAGACAATCATGTTATTCTATTGAAAGATTTGACATTTTAAACTATTATTTCATCAATATATACATACATACTTACATATATGTATCTGGTTTTATCGGTTCAAAAAATCAGTTTAACCTATCAGACTGATAAATTAAACTTAGTCTGATTTTTATGTCCTGATAGGAATGATAATGTCATGATAACAATATCATCTGACTCGGTTAGACTAAATCGAAGACCCTCCTTCTGGTCCACCTTTCACTCGCTCTTTCACGCTCGTCACCTCCGCCTCAAGATGACTCGCTCATCTCCTACAAACGTGGCAAACTTCCCCGCGACCTCGAGGAGCGTGAGTGTACCGCCGCGTGCCAAGAGTAGGTGTTGAACTTGTAAGCCCTCGACGACCCATTAATGCAATAAAAGTTATTATTTTATCATATCCAATTGAAATGAAACAAATAATTGAATGAATGTATTTTTATTATTAAGGTCCCTTCATACAATTAGGGCTATATACCATGGTCATATTAAATACAATGCAGCTGTGAGGACACAACTGACTTCAAATATGCGATATTCAATAAAGATCTCCAGTCTGAGAAAGAGATGCCAATCTTTCTCTAAAGACTAATTTCCAACCGATTCCTTGATGCAGGTCCTATGCATAGGAATGTATATTTGGAAGTGTTGGAATAATCAAGTCAAAGAGTTGACTTGATGAGGTTGAGATAAACTAAGACTGATTCGTAACTGTCACGATCAGACGCACATCCTTTGACTTGAGACATGTATGGATCTATATGCCTGAGTATGCACATTTGACAGGCAAATAGGTTGGTGACCTATCTAAGGTCCATATACCAGTGCGTTAGTGTGCATATAAAATTGTATGAGATGTATGATATCTCAAAGGAATCATACAGGACCATAGTTGATGAACTGGGAGACAGAGCTCGCTCATGAGATATTTTGGGGTCAAAATGAATTTCATGCATGGTCGTCTTGTTTAAAAAATAAGACACGAATTCAAGATATTAATATATGATTTTGGAAAGTATATGATTAATATTATCGTCCAATTATCAAATGAGAAATCTATTGATACATTTCGAAGAAAACAACCAAACCTACCATGACACTTCCATATCGAAGAAATGATGAAACAAGATGGATTTTAGTGGCTCCATTTAGCTAGATGATTTATGATTTAATTGGATTAAATCACAATTCATTTGAATCTACTTTCTAATTCCAATTCCAATATCAATGTCCAAATATTGGAAACAGAAATGGTCATGGAAATGTAAATATACAAGTTCATTGAACTCATTTCTTAGCTCCAAATGGTTTACACTGTGATTAAAAATGGTCAAGGAGACTGGATTCAGTTCACCGACACTTTGTCCAGCTCATGAAGAGTGTGATGCATTTTGTTGAGCTCACTGAGAGTGTAAAGTGTTACAGCTCGAGCTCAACATTCGTAGATGACTAATTTTTGCAAAAATGGTATAAACCCTGAAATTGGAAAGTTATCCTCACTTCAAGTCACTATACATGGATAGTATGATCTCTCCAATATTATCTCTGACTATCTTCATTCCTATCCCGTGAGTCATAATTGGATTAGGACTCATACCTATTAATGGTAATATTGTAATAATTGTGATTATTACATATTATTGATAAGGGTAATTTTGTGAATATGATCCACAAGCATAACTCATTAATTAATGTGAATAGTGATTCACAATAATAAATATGGATGTGATTCATATAAATATTTATGTAAATATAATTTATATAATTTTTCCAAGACATGAGATTTTGTGAATTTGATTCACATTAATTTTGTAGATGTAAATTAGATTTGCATTTAATTTTGGGCTCATGAATATGATTTGTAAGTTTTATTGATTAACTCCATAAATTCTCCAATATTGATAATATGATTAGCAAGTGAATTAATTAATAAAATTTTCAACAATAAACTTCCTTATATAGAAGGTGATGTGATGTGTACATGTCTCCATATGATTGAGTTCTAATTGAATTAAGAGTCCAAAGTTGTTGCTTATTTTATTTTAATTAATATTGATTGGAGATAATAAGGAGATGAACTTTATTGAAATAGTAATTGATCTTATCCCTTGATTTAAAATTCAAGGGTATCAAGGTACATGTAGGACATTTGCTTTAAGTATAAAAGGAGGGCAAAACCTTCTCTTTTTTACAATAATTTTGAAGAGTAAATCCTCCTTTAAATTTTATGCCCCCTTAGAGAGAGAGAGAGAGAGAGTCTTGAGAGTCTACAACTTCCACAACTCTCTTCTTGTTGCCCTAGTCGACGCCCGGGTTCGTCGGAAACAACGTGACTCATCTCCGCATCCACGAGAGAGAAGTCTGCAGATCGGACTTCAATTCGGGAGGTTTCTTTCATAGAAACTCACACATCAAAGGTAATCCTGATTTACATATATTATTCATCATGAATGCTAAAAATCATAAAGGAAATCATTTTCTTTTATATATTTGATTTCTAGATGCACAAATCGTTATGTTACATTTTCTAGTTCACACGATTAACTAACATTATTTTGTCAAATTGTTTGCTAAATATTCCACATCTTCCATGATACGTAATAAATAATTTTTTATTTATTTCCTTCGGTGGGACCCGATGAGACGGCCTGGAGGGAGGAGGCCAAGGTATCTGCTAGATTCAAGATGGAGCCTACAAGGATCCACACAATGATGTCCACGGGGAGGGACGGTGCTCTCATGATCAAGGAGGAATGGGAGAAAAAGAATAAGAAGGGAGGAGGAAGACGTGGAGGGGATTTGGATAATGGAAGGGTGTTGAAGTTGTCGTGGGAAAGTGGAGGAGTGGATTATAGACTTAAAGTGTCAAGAGGTTGTGGCGACTGATATTGATTCTGATGTTCTTTATTTTGTTCGTTGCATTTCATTTTCACAGTAAATTAACTACTGTTAAAAGAAAGAGAACGTTGCTTGGTTTGTAGATTAAAGTATTGAAGGTTGACTAAGATTGGTTTCTGTTGTTGTTAAAAAAAGGTGTTCACCATTGGGCTTGGTTGTGATTGATCTTCAATAATCGGCTAAGAGATGGTACCAGAGAGTGGCTTGCCTCTGTATTTGGATCAGGAAACGAAGTCACTTGAAGAGAGAGCACGTGATACTTGTTCTCGCCCAAGGAAAGAGATGTCACCAAAGAGTGGAACCTCTCTCCTTGCTTGGGATGGTTGGACACGACCCCATTAAGGTCGTCCTCAGACTCCGTAATCGGCAGGGAGGCAGTTCTCCATTAAAGTACGTCATCACTGAAGACGGGGCGATGACATCGTGCGTGGGTAGGGAGCTTCGATGACAGTGGGGAGATTTGACGGTGGCGGAGACGATTTGCGACAACGTCGGAGAGGGAGGGGAGCTTCGACTGTGGAGAGGAGAGGACAAGGAGGAAGAACAAGGGGGGAGAAGTAGGATAATGGTATTATTTGGTAAATATGACTTATTTCGGACCGAATCCGTTTACTTTGAAGATCAAATAGATGTAAATTAACCACAATATTCATAGCATAAGAATTAACAAGTTTGGGAGGTTTAGGTGATAATAACGATGTTCATAGAGCTGAGAAGGTAGTTGACAAAGTTTCTAGAGCTGGTGGTATAAAAATAACATTATCGATATCATTCTTAATTTAGAACGGTATTTTTGAGTATCATTACAAGAAGATCTGGTTTATAGTTAATGATTTAACATGCATAAGATAAACTATCTCCCTATATTTTAATAAGTCGAAAAAAGTAGAGAAGCATGCGAAGAACCACCATGAGTGCACTCAAGTCTGACAAATATGCAAGATTGTCATTTCTCGTCTGTCGGAGGTAGAGATTCCTGTTACAAATTTTGAATGAATGTCTGACGTATGTTCGGAAGATTCACACGTTGTGACTTGCGAGTTTGTATTTTCTCCTCAATGTTATCTTTGTATTGTTATCAATCTTAGCTTATGATTAATAGAATCGCATTGCTTTCCATTTTCACATATTTGTCACCTCCTGCACCTCTATTTGTCTCACATGCAGTAGGAACCGAACATTAATATTAACAAAACTCACTGGTTTATAATCTAAGAATGCAATATGCAACAAAAAGAGAGGAATTGATCATTGGAATGCAAAAATTAAGACTACCTCATTTATTCATTAGAACAAACATCCTCATGTGGAATTTATCATGGGAAGAGCTCAACATCCTTATAAATTACTTCCTAAATTTTATAATCGTGTCAGGTGGAATTGAAATTTTTTATTCACAAAAATTAAAACTAGTGCAGACTCGTGCATTGCACATGTTAAACACATTGATGTTATAGTGTTAAATTAAGCTCCTAAATATAAATGTGTATAATATAAGTAGAATATAATTAGTAAAAAATATATACTACACTATATTCATATCTTCATTGAATAATAGGGTATGAAGTTAGAGTAAAGTAGACAATACATGTTGTGAATCGGGATAATACAAACTTATAATATAAATGTATGACAATATATATAATATATCAAACCAGTAATAGGATAATATTGCAATTTAGTAGGCATATACAATGAAGTAGATAAATCGGTTGAAATAACAGAAATCCAAATGGTAAGAGCCCGTTCGGTTGGGGGGTTGCCCCCCAGTTTGGGCGGGTTACCCCCCAAACCCCACAATCCTAACCCACTAGTGGGGCCCACTCCCTTCCCATCAAAAAAATTATATATTATACCATCATATCATCTAAAAATCATAAAATACTCAACTTCTACTCACCATTCCAAACTTCAATATAATCACATCACAACAACTACCCACTTTTTCAAATTTCAATACAATCATACCATAATAACTAACAACTTTTTCAAATTTCAATACAATAACATCACACAAACCCTTCCATCCCTTAACCCACCAACCAAACACACTAACACAAAAACGGGTTATCCTCCTCCGGATAACCCACCAACCAAACGCACCTAAGAGCTCAAATGAAATCACACATATACTCAAAACTTAGCGGTTGAAATTAACATGCACCTTTCCATGGATTTTGTTGAGATATATAGGTTATTAAATCGAGGTTGTTCCATTTGTGGCACCCAAAATATATTCCAAATAACATTCTTCGTATTAGGTCACAAACGTTCATTGCATCAGTTAGAAGCTTTATAAGTAAATAATTCACTTTGGTAAACTAAGGTAACAATTTCATATATAAGATGATCGAGAGTGATACCGCCTCTTTGGTAATGTTCATCAAATAAAGGAATATTCAACCTAAGTCGTTAAATATTTCGTAAAGACAATAATTTATTACGTAACTTTTGGACTCTTAATCCTAACTGGTATTGAGTTGTATTCTATTTATAGTCCTATTGGGAATAGGACTATGGGTTGTATTTGGGCTAGATATAAAGAGGGGGGTGGAGGCATTGCTTCTACACCACAGCAGGAGGGAGTAACACAAGAGAAAAGAGAGAGAAGAGCGAGCGAGAGAGAGAGATAAGAGAGGGAGGGAACATAGAGAGTTGTACTCATCTTCTTATAGTGATCTTTTTTCCTGGTGGTCGTGAGAGGTGACCGACGCCCGTTATATCTGATGCTCTTTCTTTCACGTGCTTCTGTGGTTGTGGTGGTCACATCTGTATCCACTTCTGTATCTCAGGGGTTCGTATCTAACAACCGGTATCCGAGAAGAGACGATATCAGCGGGTCGTGTTCCCAACAACTAGTATCAGAGCAGAGTTGGTAGCAGGTTATATCCCATCAACTTGTATCAGAGCAAGGTTCATCGTTGTTGGAGGGATACAACATGGTGATTCAGAGCGAGATTTGACATCAAGGAGACGATGCAACAAGTGCGCCTTCTTTAGAGATAATTAAGATCCAACGGTTATGGTGAACCGTTGAGATCGGGAGCATCCGAAGTCCGATTGAGGTGATCCAAGAGTTCAGATAGGGATTTTTGCGCACTCCAGATGAGTTGGACAATTCAGATTGGGAGGATTCTGCTCCTATTTTTTAGATCATATAAGGAGGTACGATAAGAAAGCGATGGTGAAATTTACATCGAGGGTGCATCATTCTCTGTAGAATCATTCAACGGGAAGAATGACTTCACCTTATGGAAACAACAAGTGAAGAACATAGTCACACGAGAAGGACTTGCGAAAGCTCTTCAGGATAAAGAAAATAAGTTGGAGAAGATGAAAGAGGAAGAGTGGAAGGAGATGAGGGATCTCGTGAACAATACAATACAACTGTTCTTGACAGACAACACTCTTCGCGAAGTCATCAGCCTGGAGGATCCAGCGGAGGATTGTATGAAGCTCGAGGGATGATATAAGTCCAAATCTTTGACGAATCGGCTGTTGATGAAGAAGAAGCTCTATGGTCTAAAGATAACCGACGAGACAACGCACGGAGTGCATTAGATGAACTCAACAAGATTCTAACAGACGTGCTCACACCTTAGGAGAAGAATGCGAATGGAGAATCTCTCTTCGAGAAAGAGGATAAGGCACTGATCTTGTTGAGTTCCCTTCCATCTTCCTGCGATCATATTGTGATGATGTTACTCTATGGCAAGGAGATCATCACATTAGACGAGACAACTGCTTCGTTGCTTATGAATGAGTCTCGACGGAGGTCGAAGGATGAGGCAACGAATGATGAAGGTCATGTGCTGGCAACCGAGCGTAGACACTCAAGATCAAGGGAGACATGATTCAGAGGTCGATCCAAGTAATGAGGTTCAATCAGATGCTTCTATTATGATGAGGGTCATAAGATAGTTGATTGTCCAAGATGTGAGAAGGATAAAGGAAAGAAGAAGGTTGGTGATTCTGAATCCGCCCAAGAGGATTCCACCGCAGTCTGCGAGGGAGACTTGCTAGCGTGCTCTAGTGAGATGAAGACGGATTCAAAATGGCTTCCGGACTCGGCATATTCAGATTACGTATACTCATCCAGAGAGCAGTTCAATACATACCATGCATGCAATGATGACATGATCAAGATGGGGGTGGAGAGATTCACCACGTTGAGGGGATTGGATCAGTGCAGTTCCGCATGTTTGATGGAGCAGTACGAACTCTAACAGGTGTCAGACACATTCCTACAACCAAGAAAAAAGCTGATTTCACTAGGAACGAGCGAGCAAGTGAGCACGCGTGGTGATGCGTGGGACGAGGATGCTGAACAAGGTGTATAAGCTTGAGGGAAGGGTCGTGACAAGTGACGGAGTTCCAGTTATTCCCAAGATGAGCAATATTATGAGAGAGCGGTATGTTATCGGCATCTCTGTTGCATAAATGCGTAAAAAGGAGAAGCGAGAGCGATTCACTTTACCAGAGAATGTCGACACAATCTTTAGTCACGAGAGATTCGTGGTGCTGTGTCATGAGGTACAATGCTGAGTTGTGTGAGTGTCCGGGAGGGGGCTCGTCGAGGGCACCCATTGATGGGTGCATCACCTAGAGTTGGTAAGATCTTGCTAACGAGACCTGCAGATGACGAGGATGGTCCAGTGCAGACTCAAGACAATGAAGAGATCGTGATGGAATTTTACTCAAAGGAGAAATTGTTAGGATTAGAGTCAAACTAGGATTAGGAATCCTAATGGGATTGGACTCCTAATCCTAATAGTTATTGAGTTGTATTCTATTTATAGTCCTATTGGGAATATGCTTATGGGTTGTATTTGAGCTATATAAAGAGGAGGGTGGACGCATTGCCTCTACACCACAACAAGGAGGAATACTAGAAGAGAGAAGAGAGAGAGAGATAAGAGAGCGGGGGAATGGAGAGAGTTGTACTCATCTTCTTATAGTGATTTTTCTTCTCCGGTAGTCGTGAGAGGTGATTGACCACCATTATATCTGGTGCTCTTTCTTTCACGTGCTTTCGTGGTTGTGACGGTTGTATCTGCATCCGCTTCCGTATTTGAGGGGTTCGTATCCAACAACCGATATCCAAGAGGAGACAATATCGACGGGTTGTGTTCTCAACAACTAGTATCAGAGCAAAGTTGGTACCAGGTTGTATTCCATCAACTTTTTTATTGTAGTTACCATTTCATTGCCCTGGGATAACAATTTTATATGAGAATATAATTTGTTGATGAACCACCTATCTTCCAAAGCTCCACATACATACTAATCACGAGGGTGAAAACCTGGGGCATGGTTTCCATGAAGTTGGAGATGTAGGCTATGAAGATGATGATGTGGATGACCGTCATCGAAGAAGGTTGTGTACATGTACTATGAAGCAAACATCAAGGGTGTTGAAAATATAATTTGTAATTTGCCCATTAAGTATTAATGGGCTATTATACACATGGGCCTACAATACTCCACCATATGAGAAGATGTGGGCCTATATCCTCTACTCACATAAGGAGAAGTTTCACGAAGATATATACTTGGAAGAAGTCTCTAGAAAAGAGAGAGGTGGAGAAAATATCTAGATATTTCTCCACCTCCCACCAAAATATCTAGATATTTCTACTTAAAGGATAAGCATAGAAGAGGAGTCTAGATCTCTCTTCCAAAATATCTCCACCCTCTTGTGGGCCTATAAATACCACCCAAGGGGTCCTCATTTGACACAACTACAACAAGAAATCCTCTACCAACATAAGAGCCTCTCAAGTGTCCTCCTCCTTCCAAGTGTTGTAAGTCCCTCTTCCTTAGTTGTAAACATTGTAAGTCCTCTTCTTGTAAAGGTTCAAGTGTTGTATGCAAGTTCAAGTTTTAGTAAAAAGAAGTTCTTAAGTTTACATCTACCTTGTGCATTGATCCATATTCTCTCCCTCTTATTTGCTTCTTATACACCACCAATCTTCCGCTGCTCAAACAAGTTTGGTATCAGAGCCTATTCATCCTTACATCCTTGTTGAATCCTTTTCTTGTTTCTTCATATCATGGCATCCACCTCCAATACACCTTTATTCAACTATACCCAAATCTCCATTCCTATATTTGATGGAGAAAGTTATGATTATTGGAGTCTTCAAATGAAGACTCTCTTCATCTCACAAGACTTGTGGGATCTTGTAATAAAAGGTTATGGGGAGGCTAAAGATGCATATACATTTGCTTCACTAAGTGAAGGAAAGAAGAAAGAGTTTAAGGAGAACAAGAAGAAAGATGCAAAGGCCCTTCTCTTCATCCAGCAAGGAGTAAGTAAATCTATCTTTCCTCGTATTTCTGGAGCACCTACTTCTAAAGAAGCATGGGAGATTTTAAAGAAAGAATTTCAAGAATCTGCCAAGGTAATTTTTATCAAGCTCCAATCTTTATGGAGGGATTTTGATAATCTCTTAGTGAAAGATGGTGAAAATATCCAAGGATTTTTTTCAAGAGTTTCTATTATTATAAACCAAATTCGAAGTTATGGTGATACCATTACTGATAAGAAGGTTGTTGAAAAGATTTTAAGAAGTTTACCTGCTAAATTTGATCATGTTGTTGCTGCTATTGAAGAATCAAAAGATTTATCTTCCCTTTCTATATATGAATTAATGGGCTCACTTGAAGCACATGAGCAAAGGATCAGTAGGTTTACTACTCAACCCTTGGAGCAAGAATTTCAAACAAAAATGAGCATCTCCAAAGCAAAGAGTGGAGATCATGGCAAGCAAAGAAGGGGACAATATGCATGGAGACAAGAGAATGATGAAAGACATGGATCCTATAGAGATCAAGACAATGGAAGATCTAAAGGAGGATATAATCAAAGAGCTCCATGTACAAGAAAAACTTGTTCTCATTGCATTATTTGCAAGAAAGATAATCATGAATCTAAGGATTGCAGATTCCGTTGCAAAAGGTGCAAAATTGCAAATCATTCTCAAAGGGACTGCTGGTTCCAAAAGAATGAGTCTAATTATATTGCAAAAGATGAGGATTCCAATCCATTACTTTATTCTTGCATGAATACTAAAGAAGTGTCTAAAGACATTTGGTATGTCGATAGTGGTTGTAGTAATCACATGACAGGGAATTAAGATGCATTTGTGAGCTTTGAAAAAGGGCACAGTTCACAAGTTAAGCTTGGAGACAGAAAGCTGCAAAATGTGGAAGGCAAAGGAGTTATTGTAAACTCATTCATGATGTTCTCTATGTTCCAGGATTAACTGGGAATCTTCTAAGTGTTGGCCAACTTATGAATAATGGCCATTCTCTAAGATTTGATAATGGAGTATGCAAAATCTTTGATAAAAGAAGAAAGCTACTAATCACGGATATTAAAATGGCTCCAAATAAAGTCTTTCCATTATCAATGCCCTTAAAAGAAGGTTATGCTTTAAAAGATATAAATGAGGACGATTCTCTGTTATGACATTTAAGATTTGGACACTTAAATTTTAGAAGCCTCATATTATTAAAGCAGAAGAACTTAGTTGCCGGGCTTCCGCTCATCAAAAAAGATGAAAGTATATGTGAAGGATGCATATATGGCAAGATGCATAGATTGCCATTCACAAATACGTCATGGAGAGCAAAAGCTCCACTTGAGTTGATACACTCAGACGTATGTAGACCAACTCAAACTCCTTCTATCAATGGAGCCATGTACTTCTTATTATTTGTTGATGATTACAGTAGAATGATGTGGGTTTACTTCTTGAAAGAAAAGTCAGAAGTCTTTTCTACCTTTATCAAGTTTAAAGTTTTTGTTGAAAAACAAAGTAAGAAAAATAAAAATCTTCCGATCAGATCGTGGAGGAGAATTTACATCCAAAGAATTTCAAGACTTCTGCATAACTCACGGAATCAAGAAAGAGCTAACGGCAAGATATAATCCTCAACAGAATGGAGTAGCTGAAAGAAGAAATCGAACAATTATTGAGATGGCAAGAAGCATGTTAAAAGGTAAGGGTCTTCCTAAATACCTTTGGGCGGAGGCAGTAAATACTGTTGTTTATATATTGAATAGATCTCCTACCAAAGCAGTGTTGGATAGGACACCTTACGAAGCTTGGTATGAAAGGAAGGCCAAGGTTAGTCATTTCAAAATCTTTAGCTCTATAGCATATTCTCATATTCCTTCTCAAATTAGACAAGAAAAGTTTGATGAAAAAGGAGAGAAATATATTTTCATTGGATATTGTGATGAATCTAAAGCTTACAGATTATATGAGCCTAAAGAAGGAAAATTAATTATATCTAGAGATATATTTGATGAAAAGTCTTTATGGAAATGGGAAGACTCTTCAACTTTACAAAGGCAGGTTGCTAGTGCAGAAGACAACTCAAATGATGAAGATATTTTTCCTTCTATTCAAAGACCGGTTGGGCCAAATATATCTGATGCAGAACTTCCACAACAAAAGAAAAGATCTATTAATGAAATATATGCATCAACTCCTATTGTCTCTTTATCTGCATATGAGCCCCTGAAGATAGAAGAAGTTATTGAAAGAAAAGAATTAAATACAGCCTCTCGATATTCTAAGAAGCGGCAGGAAATATGTTCTTATGCAAAAGCTACTACAATGAAAAAGTATCATATTTTTCAAGGAAGAAGAAAGCATAATGGACTTCATCATCACCATATACAAGAGAGGCGAAATGAAAAAGAAAGTCATCATCAAAGAAGATCAAGATGCAGATATCTTTTCACAGACTCTTCCAGCAGAGAACTTCCAGTACAAGAGGATAATGCAAATTACAAATTAAGAGGGGGTGTTGAAAATATAATTTGTAATTTGCCCATGAAGTATTAATGGGCTATTATACACATGGGCCTACAATACTCCACCATATGAGAAGATGTGAGCCTATATCCTCTACTCACATAAGGAGAAGTTTTATGAAGATATATACTTGGAAGAAGTCTCTAGAAAAGAGAGAGGTGGAGAAAATATCTAGATATTTCTCCACATCTCACCAAAATATCTAGATATTTCTACTTAAAGGATAAGCATGGAAGAGGAGTCTAGATCTCTCTTCCAAAATATCTCCACCCTCTTGGGGGCCTATAAATACCACCCAAGGGGTCCTCATTTGACACAACTACAACAAGAAATCCTCTACCAACATAAGAGCCTCTCAAGTGTCATCCTCCTTCCAAGTGTTGTAAGTCCCTCTTCCTTAGTTGTAAACATTGTAAGTCCTCTTCTTGTAAAGGTTCAAATTTTGTATGCAAGTTCAAGTTTTAGTAAAAAAAAGTTCTTAAGTTTACATCTAACTTGTGCATTGATCCATATTCTCTCCCTCTTATTTGCTTCTTATACACCACCAATCTTCCGCTGCTCCAACAAAGGGTTCATGGTTGAGATGGAAGGGACTAGAGGAGTTCTCTTCGGATTTACTAATTGACATTAGGGAATGGATGAAAGGGTCCAACAGGAGGAGTCATCGGGCGAGAAGTTGAGGAGAGCAGAGGAGATAGAGGAAAATTTGGGGGCAAACAATGAGAACGATTGTGGTCTCCTCGTGGGGTAGTCTCAGTGATGGGGTGAGAGGACATCATATGTGAATTTCTCTACAAGAGAACAATGGTTCTCTCTCCAAATATATTCTCCTGTAACTTAATAATGATGCCCTTCTAATTTACCAAAATTTTCAGTTATGTTCTTAATATTAATTTGATTAAAGTATTACTCCTTCCAAGTAAAGATTTGATACAACGACCGCAATAGATATCTAAATTTTTATGATAAACAAAACTTTAAATTTGGTATCCAAATTATATAATATGACTTACTTTATGCAATTCATTATTTTAAAGGTGGATAAGTTATCTTATATTAAGTAATGCAAGGCTTTTATAGTAATAGATTAACTTAGATTTGTAAGTTGTCACCTCCCAGAACCGTAATAACTTTCTCACTTAAAGGGTTGTAATAACTCGGCTTATATTGTAAGGAATCTCACTTAAAGGGTTGTAATGACTCAGTTATATAGTTTAACATGTCAAAAGAAGTAAAAAGCATGAAAAAAATCATCAGGAGTGCACTCAAGTCTGTCCAAGATGCAAGAACATCGTTTCTCGCTTGTTGCAGGTAGACATTCATGTTACAAATTTTGAATGAATGTCTGAAGTATGTTCAAAAGAATTGCATACTGCGGGTTTATGTTTTCTCCTCAATGTTATATTTAGTTGTAACAACTTTCTCAATCCAAAGGTTGTAATAACTCAGCTTAGATTGTAAGGATTCTTCATTTACAATGACCAATCACTTTCTTGAGTCCTCTTTCTAAGGGTTCATCCGTTTCATATTTCCACAATAGATTCCATAAAGTTTAATACCATAGTGCAATATGTAAAGGTTATTCTCATGCCACCTCAATATCATTATATAATAGTCTTGATTGTAGAGATTGAAAATAAAATGATGCATGGGTTGTAATGACAAAAAGCGATGTGGTCATCTATAATCTCACTGTCCTCTTTCTATACATTCAACAACCAAGAGAAATCAACTAGATCTCTGTATTCATGTCTATTCCTTTTCAACATCGATTTTTTTATTTTTCCTTTTTCTTTAAAGTGTCCATATTGTTTTTAATACTTTTTTATTTTATTATTTTTGCATAGGAATATAGATAGTCTCATTGTTGAGGAAATCAATCCATATGTGAAAGATAAAATTGTTTGTGTTTATCGTGCAATGAAAGCTGGAAGTTACTCGGATATATGTGTTGACAAGCTGAAAGAAATAGAGAAGCAAGTGAGAACCACCGGGAATGCACTCAAGTCTTTCCAAGATGCAAGAATGTCATTTTTCGCCCGTCGAAGGTAGATGTCAATGTTACAAATTTTAAATAAATGTCTGAAGTAGTACGTTCCAAAGAATCGCATGTTGCAAGTTTTATTTTCTCCTCAATGTCATCATTATTTGTAATAACTTTCTCACTTCCAAGGGTTGTAATAACTCAGTTTATATTGTAAGGAATCTTCACTTATAAGGGCTCATCGCTTTCTTGATTCTCTTTCTAAGGGTTCATCGGTTTCATATTTCCATAATAGATTCTAGGAAGTTTAGCACACTAGTGCATTATGCAAAGGTTACTCTCAACTCTCAAGCCACCTCAAATATCATTAAATAACAATCTCTAATTGTATAGATTAAAAATAAAAGGATGCATGGGTTATAGTGATCGAAATTAACACAGCATGTATAATGCTACCACCATCTTTCTTTAGAGGGTTCATCAATTTCGTACATCCACGATATATTATGGAAGAGTTTAATACACTAGTGCAGTATGCAGAGGTTGCTTCAAACCTACTCAATATCATTAAATGTCTTCTATTATAGAGATTGAAAACAACATAATGCATGGGTTGTGATGATCGAAAGTGACAAAGCCTTATATAAATCCATCATAATATTTATATCCATTCAACAACCATTGGAACCAATAAGATATTTCTAACCATATCTATTTCTTTTCAACATGGTTTTTTTAATCTTCCCTTTTTATCTAATGTGTCCATCTTATTTTTAACATTTTATTATTCGATATATATTATATGATATTATATATATTATATATATTATATATATATTATTATATATATTATATACTATTTGTCATTAATGAGACCGTCATTATTACCAACTAACCTTCTTCTTCTTATTATTATTACTACTACTATTAGATTGAAAATTCATTTACTACAAAATCTATTTCAAAATTGGCATACTTATGTCTTAACATCAAATTTGCTAGCATCATATTCAAATACATGCTTGGATGTAATTTAATACATGCTAGGTCTTAACATCGGCCCCGACTCACGGAATCCTGATGTCCGCTAAGTTGTAGCATCTTACTGATAGAGAAAGAAACTAATGTCTGCTTGGTTACTCAATCTCGAAGTGATCTTAGGAGATACATGTTGACTCCAACTCCACATCGATCTTTAGGGGAGCGACAATGAGAGGAGGCAAGGGAGCCATGTGTCCTTCATTGCCGTCAACTTCTTTTGTGGATTACTCAAAGTTGTAATATAACTAGGACATGAGTGTTATAAGTCTACACATGATCGCATCTATGGTAGAAAATGGTAGCCCCTTGGACATGTGGATTGCAAGCTTCAAGTGAAGGGGACTTGTCATGTTGAGGAGACCCGGACTGTACATATCTGAAATAAGGAAGACATCAAATAAAACATTCAAATAGATTTCAAACGAAGAAAATCAGTCTCAGAAAACATTCATCGTGAGATAGATAAAGGTCGTTGAATATCCAATCTTAGATCGTACAAAGAAATAACAATCATGAATTGTTATAAGTAATGATACTATATTTCACTATGCATGACTGCCATCCCCCTAGCCATTCACTTTTCTGTGGATGAATAAACGTGAGTAACTGTAGATGAAGAGGCCACTGCAGAAGGTCAATCATCCATCGTAGAAGGTGAGATTGTCTATATAAAAAGGTCTCGATGTTCAATGACGAGATCACGAGAGAGAGAACTCCCTGCCCTGCTTGATTAGGCTGCAACGGCAACAGGAAAACATGAATTGTCCATCTTGTTTCAACACTTTCTTATTCTATTGTCCTTGTATCTAGTGTGTAGCAAAAGTTGGCATCAACTCACCTATACATTTTAATAAGTTGAACATTTTAATAAGTTGAAAGAAGTAGAGGAGTACGCGAAGAACCACTGGGAGTACACTCAAGTCCATCCAAGATGCAAGAACATCATTTCTCGTTCGTAGGAGGTAAACATTCATGTTACAAATTTTGAATCAATGTCAAAAGCATGTTCGAAAGATTCTCATGTTGAGTTTGTGTTTTCTCCTCAATGTTATTTTAATGTTGCATTATCAATCTTAGCTTATTATTAATAGAATCTCATTGCTTTTACTTGTTTAATTCGTGTTTTATAAGAAAGAACATAAGAATCAATTATTTGAATTTTAGTCATTGTTAAATCCAAAATGCAAGTATACATCGAAACAGAAGGCAAGCGGGCAACAAGCTGCGCCGTTAGACCTTTTTGAATTGCAAAGCCAATCCTTTTAAACACTCTATCCATAGATCTAGGATCCATCACATTGTTGTTCATCACTTTTTGGATCCTCTTTAAAAGCTCAATAGCTTCTGGTGCTAAGAAGCCAAATGTGTCAAAATCAAAAGGGATGAAGGCATGTTGATTCTCCGTGCAGGCTTTCTCGTGCTTCACCACTTTTGCTAAAGAAGCTTTAAGAGTAGCATGCCCTGCTGTGAATGTCCCGCTCTTCAACCCCACCAACGGTGAAACTCCTGTCAAATCTACACAAGCATGTTTTCCTCCTATCCACCTAAAGATCAAAATATCAGCAGGTCTAAGTGTAGATCTTCCCTCCTGTGGGTCAGTTAAAAAGTTCACCGGCGCCTCTTTCTTAGCAGCAATACATGCATGTCTGAGCACATCAAATAAAACGTCTCTAACAAGATCGTGTCTGTACTTAAACCCCGTGAGCTCCCTACAATGAATTGCATGATCACCAAATGAATTGCATGATCACCAAAATTGTCTAAGCATGCCTTGCGACAAACTGGATAAATCTCATCAGTAGGGAATAACGGAATCATGAGATGATATTTGAGAATATTGCGGTACTCCACCGGTGATATGTGAAGTCCAAGTCCGTCTATAGGAAGGGTAAGGAGAAAATCTTGGGCATGATCAGCTTGAAGACACTGAAAAATTGCCTTTTGTCTAACGGACATATTAAATACCACATCCATATCCACAATTATTTTGCTAAAAAGAGCACTCGTCAAAACATTCTGGGTCTTAGGGGGGACGGTGTCCTTTTTAGAGAAACAACTGAGGTCGAATGAGGGAATCAAACCATTAAGCCTTTGAAGAGCAATCAGAGCCGGACATCAAGATTAGAAGAACCATCACTAATTTAGAATGTAAGAATGCAATGCACGACAAGAAAAGAGGAATTCAACATTGTAACACAAAAAGAAGGTTTACTCATTGATTCAGGGACTTCATCATGTAGAATTGACCATGAAAGAGGTTAATATCCTTATTAATTACTTCCTAAAATTTATGACAAAAGGGATCATTTTGTAGATCGTGTCAGGTAGAATTGATATTTTGTGTGCAATAAAATAAAAACCAGTGCATACTTGTACGATGCAAAGGAGGAACACATTGACGTTATAGTGTTGAACTGCTCTCCTAAACATGAATGTTTACAAGATAAGTAGAGTATAATTATTAATACCATACATTCATATCTTCATATTTGAATAATAGGATAACATTGCAATTTAATAGACATATATATCAAAGCAAATAATTCCTTTGAAACAAAGGACTCAAACGTTAAGAGCTCAAATGAAATAACCATATATACTCAACACTTAAAATATGTTGATATATATATATATATATATATATATATATATATATATATATATATATATATATATATATAGAGGCTCCACTTTTCTGTTACCGATGTAGCATTTCCTTATATGAGACCGTCGGAAGTGATAATATTCTTCGAACAAAGAAATATTCAACCTAAGTCGTTGGATAGGGTGTACTAACATCTACAATACTGAAGAGTGAAAGTCAACGATTTATTTATTATTTGTAGAAATCACCATTTAATTGCCTCAGTATAGAAATTCTGTATGAGGATGTAATTCATTGGAAAATCAACTATCATCCAAAGTTGTAGGAGAAGCTTTGCAGTGATGTGAATCTAGAGTGTGGAAGATTGGGAGCACTGAGGAATTGGTATGCAAAACATTTGTCTTAATGGCGCGCTGAAGATCCCAACACCAAGGGCCTGTTTGGTTGCTGGGTTGGACTGGGTTGGCACAACCCTGGTTACTATTCACAAGGGTATTTCCTCCTCACAGATTACTATTCACCCACCCCAACCCAGCCCAACCCAACCCAGTCCAACCCAGCAACCAAACAGACCCCAAGAGGATGAAAGGTTGTGTTTATCATACGGGTTCTTTTTAAAACATGATAGACAGTCACAAAATAAAAGACAACCACTACAACAAAATTGAGCTATAATGACGGTTTTGAAAAAATCCGTCACTAAATTAGCCGTTGTTAAATATATAATGACGATATTATTCGTTGCGAAATGAGTTTCCGTACTCAAAATTAGCAACGAATATCATATCTGTCGTTATATCATTAGCAATGGTCCACATAGCGATGCTTATCCGTTGCTATTTTTTAAAATATCATCTAATCGTCGATGTTTTTTTACTTCAAAATTTAGCGACGATTAATTAAAATTTTGAAAAATAGAAACGAATAAGTGTCGCTATGTGAACCGTTGCTAATGATATATCGACAGATATGATATTCGTTGCTAATTTTGAGTACGGAAATGGGAGACAGATGATGCTTATGCACAAGTCTAATTATCTGGTACATTGACGTCAGAGATCGCCAATGATGTGTTACATCAGCCCACCGCTAAGGCGATGTGGGATATCCCCGCAACCACCTATTCACAGGCGAAGAATGGGACAAAGATTCTGCAGCTACAGCATGACATATTTACAAGTCATTATCCCATGCCACTATTTTCTATCCATGGGATTTACAAAGAGATTGTGAGTTTTTTTGAAGCTCTTAAAAACCCATCTAGTTAAGATCTTCCTCTGGTTTGTTAGACATAGGAGGATTGTACCGCAAAACTCTTTAGTGATGCGGATGTTGAATGCTTGCTGAACAAGGAACATTCCAAAGGATATTGAAAACATGATCTTTACTTATGATTAAGCTAAGTGCATCTATCATAAGGTTTCAATTGAATAGACCGACTTCTATTTGATGGAGGGCTTCTATACATCATTGTATGCCTCTCAATTTAGACCGTTTTGTGAGCAACTCAAGCTCTTATTATGTTGTGGACTTTTTGTCTTGCGCATAAATGTACTATTGTGATTCATGTCAAGCTCATTTGGAGTCTGGGTGCTATCTCTTAATATATAGCATGTCTAACACATTCTGGGTGTCCGCCTCTTCTTAGAAACAATCCTGAAATGATATAGTTCTTTTAGAAACAATCCTGAAATGATATAGTTCTTTCTTGTAATTATCAATTTAAGAAAAGAGTGGAGCACTTAATTACTTTAAAGAATGATTCTACAAAGACACAAATTGACTATTTTGCATAGGGCAGAAGAACTTGTTTGTACTTATCATTCCAAGTGAAACTCGAACTACTCAACAACACAACTGTCTCTGATTTTTAGATGTATAAATATTAAATAAGGAAACTATAAAAGAAACAAATGATTGACTGAGAGATGGGGATTAAATGGTGGAATCTTAAGACAGAAAGAAAAAGAAAGCTTTGAGAGAAGATGCTACAAGAAGTTATCCGAGATCATGCTTGAAACATTTTTTTTTGTATTTAAAACAAGTTTATAAGTTGCGAAAGAGATTTTAAGTGTATCCAAAGGTGGTGCGCCAACACAAACTAAAGTTTGGTAGTTGAGAGAAGAAGTATAAGAGAAAATTAAAATGAAAAAGAATGCTTTCAAGGTTGTCTCCCTAAACAGAACAAATACAAACTTAACTGTGTATACGACAATGAATTGAAGAGCTTAACAACGGCTAATTTAGTGATGTATTTTTCAAAACCGTCACTATAGCTCAATTTTTTTGTAGTGAACTAAAAATTATTTATATGCCGTTTGATAGAAAATAGTATTCAAATTATTTTCTATCAATACAAGTGTTACTTGTATACACATGACATGCCATTAAAAAAGCGGAATTTTTTATACTTTGACTAAACTTACTTAAATGTCTCATATATTATGTTTGGAGACTTTCAGACATATTTTCGCAAACTAATGATTTTGAAATTAATCATTTGAAGAAATGACATCCGATGTTGTTGAATACTTGTATGAAAAAGAATCCATGTTTTGTCTCTGATGTGGAAGGGAGTGCAAAAATGAATAATACGACGATGTTTCTACTGATCTTAACCAAAAGAGAAGGACACCGAAAAGATATATATTACTGAAGATAATAGAAGGAAGTAATATCTTAGAATAATACCATCAAAAGCATTGTTTTAGCTCATCAATTCATAAGATATGCTGAAAAAGAGGGAAGTCTGCACCTTTAGGAGAACATTGAAAAACACATATTTGAGAATCAAAAAAATCACAGGTATTAAAAACGTTTAGGTAAATGATGTTGGATTTTTGGGACAAATCTATAGGTAGATGCAATAAAAGAGGTAAAACAATTACAATTCAAACTGATCACATCTCTTTTTGAGAATAAAATAGGAACTATAGATATGAATATGATGTTCTATACCGACGACAAAAACTGCAGGCAACAAAATAAGAGATAATGAAGACACGATTCAAAAGTGTTGAAATGGAATACTTAATTTAAATTAAACGAGACAAATTAATTCAAAGACTGAAATAAAGTTATGATAAAGAAATCTTAATAAAATTAGGAAGACATGAGTAGCAGAATGAGATAATCGGTGAGCTCGTCTTTTAGAATGGAATGATATTATCATGTTAAAACTTTTCACAACTCGATTGATTACCATTCTAGCCTTTTCATGTCAGTATTTTATCAATGTAGCGACGACGGTGATACTGTTAGGGTTTTGGGATTGTCAACCTCATCAGCATCTCTCAAGGTTTGGGCACCACTAGGGTTTGACAACCGGTCGTGCCATCAGTGGTGACAATACGAGTGACATCATTAAAGGAGGTCGTGGATGTGGACTATGGAGCAAAAATTGAGGGTTCACGGTTGAGACAGAAGGGAGCATAAGAGTTCTCTTCTGATATACTAATCGGAATTAGGGAATGGATGAAAGGGTATAGTCATCGAGAGAGGGGTCGACCCAAGCGGGATTGGGGCAAAGGAGATGGAGAAGCATCCAAGGCGAACATATAGTTGCGGTGATTAATGGACGACGAGGGTGAGAGGACCTAGGATTTGATTTTTCTCGAATACTGATGGTAAAGATGGAATGCGCAAATTTGGCATGCGTGTGGAAAAAAATAATGCTCTTGATGCACTTTAAATATATGTAATCTAATGGATTGGAAGAATGAGATTTTTTTTCAACTATACAAATGTTAGAGAAGATGTCCTTAAATGCCAAAGCCCATCAAGCCTTACAAATAACCTTCCATATGAGGTTGTTGTATTTTACTATGATATGATGTGAGATTGATGCAGTATGTATTGTAAGCAACTCACTTGGAAGAATTTATTTTCAACCCAGAGATGAATCAAAAGATTCTACAATTTTTTTCGGTAATCTCCATTGTATTTTAGATATATATGTAGGTCATCTGCAAATTATATATTGTTTATTTATCATTCATTTTTTGCCAACCTAAATCCTGAAACTAGGTCATGCATCACAAAACTATTAAGCACATAGTCGAAGATGTTGAGCATCCATATGTGTAGTTCATATGGGTTTCTTTTAAAGGTTTAAAAAAGTCTATAGTCGAGGATGTTGATAAATGGAAACATGCAGTCAAGGATGCCATCCTATGTACATTAAATGGATCTTCATGGCTCTCTCACCAATTCCATGCTTTACCGCGGAGGCATACTACTCGTGATCGTCATAGTGTGGCTCGTGATGCTCACCAGGTAGACCTGGGAGTGGTCTTCAGAGAAGAGGAAAGCATCAGACAACTCTGGAGCCTTTAGGCAATCCGTGAAGAATGGAGAAATACCCTTAATGTTGTTATTAGGCTTAGAAGTAGCATGTCTTAATGCAGAAAATGATAAGCAGAAGCGATAGAATGAAATCATACGAGAATATCTCGAAGAGCGGATTCTTTTATTCCATTCTCTCAATCAGTACATGGGCGTGGGGCTTGTTATATAATCCTACAGACTCACCAAAGTCCCATCATCAGTGGATGTGGAAGTCCTGTCTTTAGTTCATTCTCCAACACATGAACGAATCGAATCCACTCACATTGTGACAAAGGTCACTTTCTCATTGTAAATGTTCCAAAGATTAATAGTTAATCAAGCATCTTAACGGTTTTCAAATCCTTGATATCCCACCTCCATAGGTCATGGGTACACCATTTAACTTAACCATATATATGAAGTTCCCTTAAAGAAAGAAGGAGAGGTAGCCCAACTCTTTTAGAATCGACTTAGGCAACATTGCATTCATCATGAGGTGTGTAATAATCAGGAAAATAGAAGAATAGGTAATATTGTCTCCTTCGCCCGAAATCGTGAAGTTTTATTAAATGTACAGAACTAAAGCTTAATTTTCATCCTTTTAAATTACTTAATAATCCTCCATCAAAATATTTTTTCCTTTAAAAATCCACAAAAGTAGATAAACCAAGTTATCATAAAAATATGAAAAATATAGAAAAAGAACTTTTAGTATCTTCGATCCAAAATAATGTTTCTACTTTCCTCACGTTCGACTGATATGTAGATAAGAATGAGTTTCTTTCTCTTATGTTTAGAGACTATTACCTTTGCAAGACAACCATACAATTCATATTCTTCTTATACTTATGGAGAAATATATTGTCAAGATGTAAGAGATATGTCACATTGTTTGCTCTATTACCCTATTATACCGAGGGGATTATGGAGTCATAACGAACCGTACCAACGATTAGCAAAATTTATCAAACTTGTTTGAGATGAGTTCTCCAACTAATTCTGATCTTTTTAAGGATTTTTTAATTTTCCCTCTTTTTTTAAGATTTGTGTAATCTTCTTAAAGCCTACTATTTAATTAGTAGTCCTTAGCAAAAGTACATAGCAAGATAAAATGCTATAGGGGTGGATAACCCGGTTTTGTGTTTGTGTGTTTAGTTGGTGGGTTAAGGGTTGGGAGGGTTTGTGTAATATGATTGTAGTGGAATTTGAAAAAGTTGGTAGTTATTATGATATGATTGTATAGAAATTTGAAAAAGTGAGTGGTTGTTGTGATGTGATTGTATTGAAGTTTGGAATAGTGAGTACAAGTTGAGTATTTTATGATTTTTAGATGATATGATGGTAAAATATATAATTTTTTTGATGGGAAGGGAGTGGGCTCCACTAGTAGGTTAAAAGTGGGGGTTTTGGGGAGTTACCCACCCAAAGTGGAGGGTAACCCCCCAACCAAACACACCCTTAGGTTTATTGATCAGCATTAGTGTCTCATATTTTTTTAATACTATCAAAGGCATGCCAAGTATTATGATAAATTATAGGATTTTTACACCCATAAATCTGAGTAATTTCATAATTACAATCATAACCCTATGTAATCATGAATTATGGGAGAAACCCCGAATAACGTTAACATGACCAAACCTATTGTGCCATAAATTATAAGATTCCACACCAGAACAAGAGTAAACTTTATCTTAAATATTAAATGAATAACCATTAGACATGCCACATCTGATTTGAAAAAGAAAATCCACATTACCAAATAATCTTTTCCAAAGAAAACTTCGTACCTCATAATAGGATCTTTACTACATAAAAGTTTATTTTTTGTGCAGAATTTATTCTTTCCTTTTTTGTTACACATTTTAGTTCTAATTTTTCGTTAGTGTTCTTGCCTTTATTTTAATAATCAAATCCAATTTAATAACTATGGATATTGACATCATAAATAACATAATTATAGATGTTAGAAAATATCAAAAAAATAAAATAAAACTTACAACAAAGTAACAAGGATACAGAAGGTAGCGCACATTAAGGGGATTGATTTTACAGAAATTTCACCCTCACAATACCGATGCAAAACTTCTAACAGACCTCTCCAAGAAAATAATGATTTACAACCTTGACTCGATCGATGCACTCACATCGCAATGGTCTTCTAGAATCATCCAAAGAGCAAAAGGTTGAGAAATCTAAATGTTTACAAGGGTTTAAAAAAGCATTGCAATAAGTCATGTAAAGTTTTACATATTGCAAGTTTGATATCTAAATATTGCTCTCCAATTTCCTTGGTATATGGTCGAAAGGTTAACCTAATGTGTTCCATGTAGGTCCCTTGGAGTTTGAATGGTAGTGGAAAAGCTCATGTGACTTTTCCATAAGTTTTCATGAAGATGTATAGGAAAACCTTTGTATGTATCCTCCATATGACAAGTATAAGGAAAACCATTTGTATGCATCTTCCTCGCGACAAGTATAAAAAGGATCGATGAAGGTACGGTCCCGTCGAATAGTTTTGAGTGGGCCTATTACTTATCAATAATGGGATCATATGTGTATGATCTGCCTCCATCCATTCGAGGCCAGGGTTCACTCTTGTGCCACATACACTTAGGGGCTTGTTGGACGACGGACATCCAATCGCTTGTAAATGATCTCGGATCATTGGATCTTCATTTCGGGGCCGTGATTTATACATCAATGTTGCGTAACAACAATGTATTTAAATACCATTACTACATTCAAGAAAATGACTTTTCAAAATGAAAAATCAACTACGTACATGCATGTGTGATTTTTTTTTAAAAAAATTGGATGAATAAGTGAAATTCACATTGTTTCACTGATGCAATAAGTTAGTTATCGATGCTACGATTTATTGTTCTCATATAATTCAAATTCCAAGAACGTCGTAAATCAGACACTGAAACATTATGTGACATATATAACATAAGTAACTGTAATATCCGTTTTTTAAAGGGTTGTTGTGCAAAAAAAAACTAAATAGATGAAATAAATGGAATGATTATATAGGGGATCTTATATAAATATACATAATAAAAAAAATAGAAAACGTGGAGTGAACATCCAACGTAAGCACTTGTAACGACAATTAAAAAAAATAATATTAATGAGTAATTAATAAAGGGAGATTGAACCCTGTAATCCACGTGAAGGAATTTTTTTAAAAAATTTAGTTATCTTTGACCAAGTCGGGGATGCATGGCAATGTGATTAAATCCGCTGCCTTTGAATCCGTTGAGATTAAATTCGTTTTTTTTAATCATTGGGTTGGATTATTCCAACATCGGAAACAGTATTAAAACCCCTGTTCAACCCCGAGGCATCATGCATTCGTATCCTCTACGATACTTTCGGCCCTATTATGCCTCTCCAATCTCTTTGTGTCAAGGAGTGCTTGCCCTTCGTCTACGAACATTGACGATTTATACAGTCCGGGATTTGTGTTTGGTCGGGACTGCGTGGAGACTTTTATCTAGGTAAATACTTCCTTAACTTAGTTTCTATATATCGATTAGGGTCGGCATTGACGCTATAATTTGTGATAGTATACTCATTGATCAAGTTTTCGGTCTTTTGAAACTTTGAATCATGTTATTATGAATGCCCCTGATCTTGTGAGAATTCTTCATCTAACAAATATGCGCGTTAAAAAAAATCTCATCTGCAAACACCCGTTATTTATTTTCCAACAGGGAATTTATCATTCCTTAATATCAATAAAGTTCGGATGTATCATGTGACTTTGCTATGTCGTACACCTTAATTAGGCAACTACATTTTTTGGGGAATTGTTCGACCACCCCAAAAGTTTGTATAATAAACTATTAGTTAAAAGGTATCTATTAATTGTATACTTGTGAAATGAACAATAAGTTTTTGATGGTGCAAAGTACACATTAGCCTCTGTGGTAGTTTATATACATATTAGGAGTAAAAGTTTGTAAAATTTTGTTGATCTAAGAATAATATATATTCAAGGAAAAGTTTGGTACTTATATTGCACAAATATGATGTACCCGTTAAATCTTTGACAGCCATACTAAGATAACGACATTAGATTAGGAGGCATAAACATGGATATTCAAAAAAAAAAAAGAGTATAGCAATCGCAATAATTGGATCATTATATTTATATAAAAAAGGGGGTACTGCGATGGTTGGGATTTCGGATATTCGAGTGTGATGTATTATGGATTTCGCTTGACATTAAAATACATCTATTTTATTTAGGTGATAACTGATTTCCATCAACGGAGAAACATAGTGATCTATCCTTATCGTTTTGGAAAGAAAAAAAAAGAGAGAGGTATGTACATTAACTTATGTCGCATACCATTGTTATTTATACCCCACATTAGATTTTACCAATTATTGATTGTTTCTCTTATTTAATCTCTTAAAATTCTTTGATTATAATTTCTTAGTAGAATTCTAGATTAGTCAGATGCTAATTTGATATGTTGTCATAATGCTTGTCTATGGATTCATTGTTAAATGTTAAAGAGATTGTTACATTATTGTCTTTTGATACATAGTTTAATTTGCAATTTTAATTGTCCAGATATTTTTATTGAAAATTAATTATTGTTTTTGGCACCATCATTATGAGGAAGTAGACATTGTTCATTGTTGGCCCATTAGAGGCTTTGACCTGGCCGGGTGCCGCGCGGACGGTTAAATCTGCCAATTGACCGTTGTAGGCGGGTAATCCTACACTACTTCCGAAAAATTTACCGCTACGGCGGTTGACTCAGTACTGATATCCATTGCATTGGGGTTTGGATAGGAGGCCTCGTATTGATATTTGTTTTAGTTTAAAAATTTTGTTTTAAGGGAACGGGGTGGCTTCTATCCAAGCTCGGGCTGCCCGGTGTCGGCAGATGGGATTGATTTATATTTGATATGGATTTTGATATTATGGTCACAAAATTTGTGATATTCAAGGAAATTAATTGAATTGTCATTATTATCCCATAATGATGGGTATAATTGAAAAAGTCTTTTATAGTTTATTATTTATTTATTGATTTATAGTTCTTATTATATGGAATTGTCATCGTAATTTCTTTTACTCATTGTATATAGTTATGATGGTATGTCTCATAAATTATTGGTACATACTTAGTCAAATTCGTTTGACTAATATTGATTTACAACCTTGCAGCCTAGAGGGAAGCAAGAGGGCTGGCCGTTGGCAGGATTGAAGAGTCCTTGATATTTTCTATCCTCTTGAGTCATTGTACGGATAGACTTATTTGATTTCTTTTTGTAGTCAGACTTGATAAGTCTTTTAGTTATTGGTTATGTTCCTTTATTCTTCCATTTTGTATGGCACTCTGAATGTTATTTATGAATTATTGAATTTTGTCTCGCTCCTGGACTCGAAAAAAAATTTCATTGTTTTGGGATGCTTCCGCAATTAGCCCCATGTTTCGATGTCCGGGACGTGACAACGTGGTATCAGAGCCAAATGGAAGAATAGAGGAATATTATTCAATTTTAGGATGACTTATAATATTTATAGATTATGTTTGGAATAGCTGACTAATTGATCGTCGCTATTCGTAGATGTCGACCGTCTCGAACCGTAAGCGGAGTCGTCGCTCCATGGATTTGACGGTCCAGAATGCCAAATTAATGAAGACGGTCGAGGAGCTCTCCCAACTGATTCGTGATCAAGCTGATCACCATCAGAGAAAGGATAGGGATCAGAGACGTCGCGAGAGGCGTCTTGAAAAAGAAAGGCGTCTTCGTGAGGAGCGTCGTGATGATGTCACCTTTGAGAGATTTTTAAAGGTGAACCCGCCTAGCTTTGACGGTATAGTAGATGCTGAGGTAGCAGACCGATGGCTGGAGGAGACAGAAAAATTGTTTGATGCAATCAGATGTCCGGATCATAGCAAGGTCTCCTTCGCTACTCATCAACTGAAGGGTCCTGCTAAGGACTGGTGGACCAGTTGCCAGTTGCGGAAGTTTGAAAAAGGAGAGATTATTCTGTGGGATGAGTTTGTTAAACTCTTCCGTGAGCATTATATCCCGATGCACTTGCAGTTGATCAAGGAGCAAGAGTTTATTAATCTGAAGCAGGGAGATCTGAACGTTGTTGAGTATAACAATAAGTTTCATCGCTTACTGAAGTATGCTCCACACTTATGTCCTGATGAGTACCGTATGACTCAGAAGTTCATTGAGGGACTGCACCCTGCTTTAAGATCGAAGGTTCTTTCCAGCATGCCGAAGACTATGGAGGATGCTCTAGCCAGCGCCAGACCTATGGAGCTAGATTTCTTGCGAAGAAAGGAGGAGGAGCCGCGCAATGATCGGAATAATCGATTCGGGAGGAATAAAAATTTCAAAAATTCTCAGAAGCAGAAGCAAGCCTCCAAGTCGGGGCAAAATAGCAGAATTCCTGAATGCTCTTTCTGTCATCGTTTCCATCCTGGAGAATGCTATCTCAAGAATGGCCAGTGTCTGAACTGTGGAGAGAAAGGACACTTTGTTCGTGATTGTTCGAAGCCTAGGAAGCAGACCGCAGCTCAAAGACAAGATCAAAGGCCAAAGGTTCCTGCACGAGTATATGCTCTCACCACCAGAGCTGATGCTGCTAAGGAAGACAAGGTCATCGAAGTTACTCTTCTTATTGATAATTTGCATGCAAAGATTCTTTTTGATACTGGTGCTACACATAGCTTTATTTCTGAAGCACTAGTAAAAAGAATGGATGCCAAACCAAAACTTTTAGATATTGATTTGATGGTTATCACACCTACTGGGGGAAATGTAAAAGCATTAGAGTATATTCAAGATGCTCCATTGATAATTGAGGGTCAAGAGCTACCTAGTGACCTCATCGTCATGAAGATGACAGATTTTGATATTATCCTTGGGATGGATTGGCTTTCCCGATATCATTGTATTATTGATTGTTGCAAGAAAAAGGTGATCGTTGCAAGCCATCAGTTCCCTGGGATCGTTATTAAAGGGCATGGTGTCGTCTCTGAACGGTGCATTATTTCTGCCATGAAGGCACATCGCATGATCTTGAAAGAGCGAGAACCTATCTTGCCAGTATTATCAGGGTTGAGCCATCAACCGTATCTTTACCTGATCTCGACGTTGTTCGAGAGTTTCCTGATGTTTTTCCAGAAGAATTGCCTGGACCCCCACCTCAGCGGGAGATTGATTTCACTATTGAGCTGGTTCCTGGAACGGTACCAATATCCAAGGCACCATATCGTATGGCTCCTGCTGAATTGGCTGAATTAAAGAAGCAACTTGAAGAGTTGCTTGACTTGGGATTTATCGGGCCCAGTGTGTCACCATGGGGTGCACCTGTTTTATTTGTTAGAAAGAAGGATGGATCTCTCCGCTTATGCATTGATTATCGAATGCTGAATCAGGTGACTGTGAAGAATAAATATCTGTTACCATGGATAGATGATTTATTTGATCAGCTCCAATCAGCAAAGATCTTCTCGAAGATTGATTTGCGATCTGGCTATCATCAATTGAGGATTCGAGAGGAAGATATCTCAAAGACCGCTTTTCGAACACGCTATGGGCATTACGAGTTCTGTGTGATACCATTCGGATTGACTAATGCTCCTGCCGCTTTTATGGATCTTATGAATCGGGTCTTTCGATCATTCTTAGATCACTTTGTCATTATTTTTGTGGATGATATTCTTATTTATTCTCAGAGTGTTGAGCAACATGAGGAGCACTTGAGAATCGCATTGGAGACTCTGAGGCAGAATCAACTTTATGCTAAATTCCCCAAATGTGAATTCTGGTTGGAAAAGGTCATGTTTCTTGGGCACATTATTTCCAAGGATGGGATTTCTGTAGATCCAGCCAAGGTTGAGGCAGTCGCAGAATGGAAGCAACCGCAGAGCGTGACAGAAATCAGAAGCTTTCTTGGTTTAGCAGGATATTATCGTAGATTCATTCGTGATTTCTCGAAGATTTCACTTCCTCTGACTGAATTGACTAGAAAAGGAACAAAGTTTGAATGGTCTTCTGCATGTGAGCACAGCTTTCAAGAATTGAAGAGAAGGTTGACTACCGCTCCTGTCTTGACTTTACCTTCTGGTTGTGGAGGTTTTGTCATCTACACTGATGCATCCCTCAATGGCTTGGTTTGTGTGTTGATGCAGAATGAAAAAGTTGTAGCTTATGCTTCAAGGCAGCTAAAGATTCATGAAAGGAATTATCCTACGCATGATCTAGAGCTTGCTGTTGTGGTGTTTGCATTAAAGATCTGGCGTCACTACCTTTATGGTGAGAAATTTGAGGTCTTCTCTGATCATAAAAACCTCAAACACATCTTTTCTCAAAAAGATCTAAATATGCGTCAAAGGAGATGGATGGAATTTCTGAAGGACTATGATTTTTCTATTGCTTACCATCCAGGTAAAGCAAATGCTGTGGCTGATGCTTTGAGCCGAAAAGGCTATGCCATGTCTGCATGTTTGATGATCAAAAAGTGGAAGTTAATTGACGACTTTGTTTCTTGGAATCCTTTCAAGGAAGGTGACAAGATTATCTTATCTAGCATCCAAATACATTCTGAGATAGTAGAGAAAGTATTGAGAACTCAAAAAGAAGATCCCGAGTACCATGTTTTAGCTGAGAGGAGTCAAGGAGAGAACTCAGAATTCTTCATTGCTCCAGATGGTGGCATTAAATTAAGGAATCGCTTATGGATTCCTGCACAGGCAGAATTGAAGCAAGAGATTCTGGATGAAGCCCATCGTTCTAATTTTTCTGTGCATCCAGGAAGTACGAAGATGTATAAAGATCTCCAACGGAATTTTTGGTGGAAAAATATGAAGAAGGAAATTGCAGAATTTATTTATCGTTGTTTGGTGTGTCATCAAATTAAGGCTGAACATCAAAGACCAGCTGGACTTTTGGAGCAGTTAGAGGTTCCGGAATGGAAATGGGAACACATCACTATGGACTTTGTGATGGGTCTTACGAAGATCGATGCAACCAATTATGATGCTATATGGGTGATCGTGGACAGATTGACGAAGTCTGCCCATTTCTTGCCAATGAAGAAAAAGGAGTCAGTTGCGAGCTTAGCAAATTTATACATGAATAATATTGTGAAGCTTCATGGTATACCTGTCTCTATTGTCTCTGATTGAGATCCAAGATTTACCGGGAGATTTTGGAAAAAAACTTCAGGAGGCTTTCGGTACGAAGTTGAAGTTTAGTACTGCATTCCATCCGCAGACAGATGGTCAATCCGAAAGAACTATTCAAGTTCTCGAGGATATTCTTAGAGCATGTTCTTTGAATTATGCTTGAAGTTGGGATGAGAATCTTCCGCTCATTGAGTTTGCTTATAACAACAGTTATCAGGCTAGCATCGGAATGGCTCCGTATGAAGCTCTCTATGGGAGGCCATGCAGATCTCCGCTTTGTTGGAGCGAGGTAGGGGAAAGAAGATTGCTCGGACCGGAACTCGTGCAGAAGTGTGCAGATAAGATTGATCTAATTAAGAAAAGGCTCTTAGTTGCTCAAAGTAGACAAAAGAGTTATGCGGATAACCGTCGTAGAGAACTAGAATTTGCAGTTGGTGATCATGCCTTTCTCAAGATTTCTCCGACCCGTGGTGTATTGAGATTTGGATGAAAAGGAAAACTTAGTCCAAGATATATTGGTCCTTTTGAGATATTGGATAGAGTAGGCGAGGTAGCCTACCGCATTGCACTACCACCACAGTACTCGCACATCCACAATGTCTTCCATGTCTCCATGTTGCGGAAATATATTCATGATCCATCTCACCATATTCATTATGAGCCCGTCGAGGTTCATAAAAATTTATCGTATGAAGAGCGCCCTTCACACATTGTTGATCGTCAAGAACACCAATTGCGAAGGAAGACTATTAAGATGGTAAAGGTTGCTTGGCATAATCATTCGGATAGGGAGGCCACATGGGAACTTGAAGATGAAGTTCGAGAGAAATATCCTGAACTTCTAGGTATGTCTATTAAATTTCGAGGACGAAATTTCTTTAAAGGGGGGTAGAGTTGTAATATCCGTTTTTTAAAGGGTTGTTGTGCAAAAAAAACTAAATAGATGAAATAAATGGAATGATTATATAGGGGATCTTATATAAATATACATAATAAAAAAAATAGAAAACGTGGAGTGAACATCCAACGTAAGCACTTGTAACGACAATTAAAAAAATAATATTAATGAGTAATTAATAAAGGGAGATTGAACCCTGTAATCCACGTGAAGGAATTTTTTTTAAAAATTTAGTTATCTTTGACCAAGTCGGGGATGCATGGCAATGTGATTAAATCCGCTGCCTTTGAATCCGTTGAGATTAAATTCGTTTTTTTTAATCATTGGGTTGGATTATTCCAACATCGGAAACAGTATTAAAACCCCTGTTCAACCCCGAGGCATCATGCATTCGTATCCTCTACGATACTTTCGGCCCTATTATGCCTCTCCAATCTCTTTGTGTCAAGGAGTGCTTGCCCTTCGTCTACGAACATTGACGATTTATACAGTCCGGGATTTGTGTTTGGTCGGGACTGCGTGGAGACTTTTATCTAGGTAAATACTTCCTTAACTTAGTTTCTATATATCGATTAGGGTCGGCATTGACGCTATAATTTGTGATAGTATACTCATTGATCAAGTTTTCGGTCTTTTGAAACTTTGAATCATGTTATTATGAATGCCCCTGATCTTGTGAGAATTCTTCATCTAACAAATATGCGCGTTAAAAAAAATCTCATCTGCAAACACCCGTTATTTATTTTCCAACAGGGAATTTATCATTCCTTAATATCAATAAAGTTCGGATGTATCATGTGACTTTGCTATGTCGTACACCTTAATTAGGCAACTACATTTTTTGGGGAATTGTTCGACCACCCCAAAAGTTTGTATAATAAACTATTAGTTAAAAGGTATCTATTAATTGTATACTTGTGAAATGAACAATAAGTTTTTGATGGTGCAAAGTACACATTAGCCTCTGTGGTAGTTTATATACATATTAGGAGTAAAAGTTTGTAAAATTTTGTTGATCTAAGAATAATATATATTCAAGGAAAAGTTTGGTACTTATATTGCACAAATATGATGTACCCGTTAAATCTTTGACAGCCATACTAAGATAACGACATTAGATTAGGAGGCATAAACATGGATATTCAAAAAAAAAAAAGAGTATAGCAATCGCAATAATTGGATCATTATATTTATATAAAAAAGGGGGTACTGCGATGGTTGGGATTTCGGATATTCGGGTGTGATGTATTATGGATTTCGCTTGACATTAAAATACATCTATTTTATTTAGGTGATAACTGATTTCCATCAACGGAGAAACATAGTGATCTATCCTTATCGTTTTGGAAAGAAAAAAAAAAGAGAGAGGTATGTACATTAACTTATGTCGCATACCATTGTTATTTATACCCCACATTAGATTTTACCAATTATTGATTGTTTCTCTTATTTAATCTCTTAAAATTCTTTGATTATAATTTCTTAGTAGAATTCTAGATTAGTCAGATGCTAATTTGATATGTTGTCATAATGCTTGTCTATGGATTCATTGTTAAATGTTAAAGAGATTGTTACATTATTGTTTTTTGATACATAGTTTAATTTGCAATTTTAATTGTCCAGATATTTTTATTGAAAATTAATTATTGTTTTTGGCACCATCATTGTGAGGAAGTAGACATTGTTCATTGTTGGCCCATTAGAGGCTTTGACCTGGTCGGGTACCGCGCGGACGGTTAAATCCGCCAATTGACCGTTGTAGGTGGGTAATCCTACACTACTTCCGAACAATTTACCGCTACGGCGGTTGACTCAGTACTGATGTCCATTGCATTGGGGTTTGGATAGGAGGCCTCGTATTGATATTTGTTTTAGTTTAAAAATTTTGTTTTAAGGGAACGGGGTGGCTTCTATCCAAGCTCGGGCTGCCCGGTGTCGGCAGATGGGATTGATTTATATTTGATATGGATTTTGATATTATGGTCACAAAATTTGTGATATTCAAGGAAATTGATTGAATTGTCATTATTATCCCATAATGATGGGTATAATTGAAAAAGTCTTTTATAATTTATTATTTATTTATTGATTTATAGTTCTTATTATATGGAATTGTCATCGTAATTTCTTTTACTCATTGTATATAGTTATGATGGTATGTCTCATAAATTATTGGTGCATACTTAGTCAAATTCGTTTGACTAATATTGATTTACAACCTTGCAGCCTAGAGGGAAGCAAGAGGGCTGGCCATTGGCAGGATTGAAGAGTCCTTGATATTTTCTATCCTCTTGAGTCATTGTACGGATAGACTTATTTGATTTCTTTTTGTAGTCAGACTTGATAAGTCTTTTAGTTATTGGTTATGTTCCTTTATTCTTCCATTTTGTATGGCACTCTGAATGTTATTTATGAATTATTGAATTTTGTCTCGCTCCTGGACTCGAAAAAAATTCATTGTTTTGGGATGCTTCCGCAATTAACCCCATGTTTCGATGTCCGGGACGTGACAGTAACAGTCACCTAATTGACCTTTACATAACATACTTCTTATTATGGTAGAAATCATATCTCAAGAATTCCAGTTGTAACTATATATAGCGTAGCTATATATATTGAAGTGAAGAAATCATATCTCAAGAATTCCCGTTGTAAAATGCACTACAAACTGATTACAAATGGCCCATTGGGTAAACGAAAATCGAAGCCAGTTGGAATTATAAAATCATCGATAACATATATACATAAATGAAACTAGTACAAAGATTGCTTAGCATAATTACATCACAATATGCTTATCACACGTCACGAGGGCTGTTGATCTACATGTTAGGTGAAGAATAAGTCTCTCATTTTCTCGTAGAGGTCTCTAACATATAGAAACGTGAAAATCAATATGTTGGACTTCGAATTTAACAAAACTCGGGGGGTTTCCTGTTACATACATCTCGTGGACAAGTATAAAACAATCGATCCTCTGCATCCTCGAATTTACGTGAGTTCTCAAATACTAGCAATGCATCCTCCCAATCATAACATCAACATCCGTGATCTCTCAAACATTCAATGTGTGTGTGTGTGTGATTTTTATCCAATGAGTCACGTGTCCATTACAATGAGATGAGCCCGCTTCATCTCCAGCAGCTTCAGTAATAAACATACAAGTTTCAATAAGTAATATATATCCAAGTTTCAGTAATATATATTGAAACTTCAGTAAGTAATATCATAGCTCTAGTAACTTATATGAAGTTACAAGTAAGTGTGAATCAAAGTTACTGATTAAATTACTTCATTTACTTACAACTGATTCAAAGTTACTTATGACAATACAGAAGTTATTGATGCGTTTAGTATTACTGATATAAAATGAGACTGATGGCAATACGAAAGTTACTGATGTGAGCAGTTACTAATGACAACAAGAAAGTTACTGATCCTTGGATTTGGATCTAAGGGCTGAGATGAGGGGCTCATCTCATCACTAATGGACACGTAACACTTCGCATAAACCCTATATATGTGTGTATGTGTGTGTGTGTGTCATTGCCATTTCCCCTGAGGTCACGCTGCAAAGGCAAAGTCATATTAGAGATATAGCCAATCTAACAAGTGTTACTGAAATCATTTACAAACTTGAATAAGGGTAAAAAACCACAAAACGAAAAGGCCTCTTGAGTATAATAGAGCGAAGAGGGGCCATGCCTTAAAACCAGTGAGAGCCTGTCATAAGCCTCTTGTGTGTATAGTCAAATCAAGGGAGGCAGGCGTCGGAAGCATCCGACACAGAATCATCTCGATGCTCCAACCTATCAAAATAGATAATCTTTCCTCATATCCCCACTATTTGATCGCTTCCCGTGCACAAAAAGGAGTTGAAGCAACGCTACACCTAAGAAGCTGGCTCTGACCAATCCATTTTTGCTCTTTGATCATATCATCATCACTCGCTGTCATCTCTTTTAGGATTCTCAATTTCCTCGAAAAATATTATCTAATATGATTTGAGAGAGTTTCTTCTTTCCGCTAATACACCTCTTTCATTGACAAAATGCAAAACATTGATTAATAAAAATAATTTACAAAAAATGCAAAACATTGATTAATAAAAATAACTTTTGCTATTTGTAAAAACAATACAAGAATTTCTTAAAAGATCAACAATGAGAATCGCGTCTTATTATATACAACAATCTCATACGTATAGAAAAATATAAGAATTGGTAAAATTTGATGTTTCTACTTGCAATATACAAAAAAACTCATCTTTATAGTCGTAATGCATACACAACTTGACATTCAATACTTTCGGTAGAACTGTGTATTTCGACTAAGATATATTACAACCAACTTTGAAACAAAAAAATCTACAATCGAACTTGAATTGAATCTCAATATTGTGCTTGAGGTGTTTATACTGTTAGAAAGACTTCTATTGTGACTTATCTCAACCAAAAATGTGGAAGAAAACTAAAATGGAAACGGCATGGCCTAAAAGTATATAGATTTAGATTCAATTTCAGTGAAAATCGTAGCACTTATATTGTTTTTATAGTAAAAAGTTGATGAAACATGACTTATAGAACTAACAAAAAAGATGCTTGCATTAATTCCAAACCAAAGGTGTGATCACTTTATATCAAAAATTAATTATTTAAAATAAATGCATAATATAGTGATCAATGTATCTGTACAAAATAACTGTTAATGAGGATTTTCATTACGGTCCAAATGCATGTTACCTATATACGCATGCGAGTGTGCGTAGCAATTGAGAAAAAAATGTAGTATTGAAAATTAATGACATCTAAGGCCACATGCATTTAAAATCAGGGAGGGAGGGAGGGGGCCAGGCCTCCCCGTTCCTCCCCAAATATTATGTAACTTTTCAAATTAAAAAAATAAAAAAATCTTAACTAAATCTTGAAGTAACGAGTGTGGCTTTTCATTCCTTTTTTTACCTTTATTTCTATAGATGCAAATATGTATTGTCGAAGCTGACCTAATCTCCTCCCTTTTCAATTCCAGTTTCCAAAATTCTATAACTACATTTATCCAATCTTGACATCTTCTCCTTCTCGGGTTCAACAATGTGTACGAGTCAAATTCTGGCACTTTCCTGCATTACAGGGCATGCACCTTCGATGCAATCGCTTCAACATCACCCCGGCTTCCACTCTGTTGGTTTGATTGAACCTTCCAACATTGTTCATCGGTAGTGTGCAGGTGTTAATGATTCAATGTTATTAAATATATTTGAATTTATTATTCCTTTTCTATTGATCTGATGATAGAATTATGGTGTATGATGATTAATTCATGATTGTTAATTACTCAACATATCTGAAACTTTTTATGGAAATAATAATGAATGTTCGACTAACAGGGATACAAATAGATAAGGATATAACATATATGTTCCTCCATCGTATCTGCTTTATACAGATTGTTACATCCATATCTATATCCGTTTGAAATTGGATACGAATAAGGATATCATTTTCATATCCTAAAACATTTGTATTGGTATCGATATATCCATTTTCATATTTATATATATTTGTAAATTTATTTTTAACTATAGATAACATAATTTTAGGGTTCTATCACTTGCAACCTTCTTTGATTTTGCAATAGCAGTTATGCTCCTCCTTTTTTTAATATCTATTCTTGCACTATATTTTTACGAAATTCACAATTTTGTTCTTCCGCCATGGTAAACTAGGGGCATAACTTATATTACAAAATGTTAGAATTTTGGATTTTGTAAGAATACAAGGGCATAACGGGTATTATAAAAAAGAAAAGACATAATAATGCATAATCTAAGAGGGGCACATGTGATAAAAATAATTAATTTTATACCTTCTTTCATAATATTTGGTATAATTATTATCATACTAAGTGCATTTAGTATATCTACATCATACGTATTCCTATCTAACACTTGTTTATTTAAGCCAATATACTGAGTATTCGTATGCGATTGGTACCCGTTTTAGATCTGTATCTGTTTTAAAGAATTGGTAACATAGTTTTCATATTCGTCAATATCTATATCTTCATACGTATTCATCAATATATGTATGATTTTTTTTTATTCAAGCTCTACTTCAACAAAGTAAGTTTATTGGTAATTTTATTACTCGAGTTTTCTTTTCATATAATTCAAAAATATTGTGATATGTTCAAAAAAATATTTAATATTTTTAAAGATGATATGATATGAAGTCAAACTAATTTTTACATCTGAATAAAAATCTTTCTCTCTACACATACAATTTTCCTATTCTATTTGGCCCCCCCAATCCAAAAATCCTAGCTTTGTCAATGTCTAAAATCATACTTGATACAACAAAATAACTTTACCATGATTTTTTAAATCTGTCACTATATCATTCATTGCAAAATTATTTCGTGTGTTGCGAAATATATACACTACAATAAAATTGAAAATTGAATATATAGTGATGTTTTTTCAAAATATGTCACTACGATATTATCCGTTGTAAAATTAATTTTTATACTTTAGCGACGAATTTAATATCCGTAGATATCATTAGCGATGGTCTATATAACGATGCTTATCAGTTATTATTTTTCAAAATTTAACTAATCATCGCTAAACCCTTAAAAAATTTAGCGATAATTAGTTACATTTTTTAAAAATAACAAAGGATAAGTATCAGTATATGAACCGCCACTAATGGTATAATGACGAATATTATATTTATCGCTAATTTCAAGTATATTTCACAATAAATAATATCATCATTATACCATTAACAACAACTAATTTCAAGTATATTATATTTATCGCTAATTTCAAGTATATTTATCGCTAATTTATGTCGTATTTTGAAAATGTCACTGTAGCCCAATTTTGTTGTAGTGATATTGATGAATACTATTCATTGTGAAATGATTTTCATACTGAAAATTAGCGACTAATGTCATATTCGTTGTTATATCATTAGTGATAATCAATATAACAACACTAATCATTTGCTATTTACGAAAAATTGAACTGACCAATGGTGAGTTCAATTTTTGAAAAATGGCAAGGAATATTGTTATCATTGTAACAAAATTGGTCTAAGACAAAGAATAATTTAACATTTTTATCATATCTTCCAAATACATAAGAATGAATCTTATTCATTTGTTTCATTTTTTAATCGGTCAAACAATATCATATTTGTTGATAGTGTTCCTTGTTACAAATCATATAATAACAATTATTCATTGATTTTTTCTTATAATCATCGTTAAATTTAACAACTATCAATATAAATTT
The DNA here is from genome assembly GCA_037367405.1 of Ottelia alismoides. Taxonomy (NCBI): domain Eukaryota; kingdom Viridiplantae; phylum Streptophyta; class Magnoliopsida; order Alismatales; family Hydrocharitaceae; genus Ottelia; species Ottelia alismoides. The sequence goes on from JAZKJV010001621.1 coordinate 220,979, forward strand.
TAATGGATAATTTAAGAAAATATCATCGTTTAAAATTAGCCTTTTGCAAGGAATACACCATTTGTTGCGAATTACAAGGACAAGATATAATTTGGTGTTGAATATTATTCGTTATTATATCTTTAAAATCGAACCATATTGAAATGAATATGCAAAATTACTTGTTGCCTTAGATCAGTTTTGTTATAGTATATGTAGATTAACGTTAATTATACACCAACGGATATAACATTCGTCGTTAAGTTCTAACGTAAAAAATCATTTCACAAGGTACAATATTCCTTGCTATCTATATATTTAGCAACGGACGATATATGATGGATTTAAAAAAACAAAAGCATGACGGTAAACTCATTTTGTCGTGATGGTTGTACCAAGATATACATGGTATCCGTTTGCACCCGTGATATTAATGTTACGAGATATGAGAGCAGATCTTACGGATCACACGAACCGCTCCATCTTGACCGAGCGGTTAGCATGAATTTTCACAGGGGCTCACAAAAACAGAGAATTCGTGCGAACCGCTCGATCAAGATCCAGCGTCTCATGTGATCCGTGGGTTTACCCCATCCCAATATCTGCTCTATACGGGATACACGTAATCAGGGTTTCTGTTCTGCTGCATCTCATCCGGCCGTCTTAAGCCAAACCATCCACAGGAATCACTGAGATATTGGGATGGGGTTGCAGTTGCATATATGTTCATGGATGTCTCGTGAACATGAGAGGATCCTGTGCTCGTGATGGATCCAATCATTAGGCAACATGTCCAGGATCTACATATCACAACCTTCACGGAGTAGATCGGCACCAGCAGGTCCCATAATGGACAGGAATAATACTGTATGTCCTCTCCAACAACCCCTGCGCAGGAGAACACCAACGGTCGGATCGTGAACAGGAACCCATCGGACGGCGGAGATGAGCGGTCCCTCCCATGCACGATGGGGGTGCATGGCATCAACATCACCGAGGTAGGCGAGATGACGGTCCCACGTATATTAAATATAAAAAAAGAGAACATGTACGTAAATGGGCAGTGGATGTACATGGGGAACACGTAGAGACGCCTTCCTCTTCTTCTTCTTCTACTGCTATTAGTGGAGAAGAGAAGCTGTGGATGAATGTGGAGAGGAGGGAGAGCAGTGGTGCGTTGGATTCACCCCACAAAACAGAGGAGGCACGAGCAGTCACGAGGAACAGCAGCTCGTGGTGATATCCAAACCCGTACGAGAGTCGACATCGCAGAGATCACGCACATGCAACGGAAAGGCATGGACACATGCTGTGGATCCCTGGACAGGGGCTTACTCGTTAGATGGACCAAGATTACGTGGGGTCAATTACAAATATTTTAGGGGCTTGACATGACTTTAGGGAGCATTCAGTAAAAGTCCCCATATAATAAAAACTCCACAACGTGTGCATATGTCACACCCCCACTAACTATTATATTTTCCAATATTTGCACTCCTCCCAATTGATGGCTGATTGCATCATCGACACCTTCCTCGACGAACCCCTCTTCTTCGCCGACGACCCCTCCGATCTCGACGCCATGATCTCCTCCCTCCCTCCGCTCTCCACCGCCGGCGATACCTACGTTTCTCCATCATCGTTGTGCGTCTCCTCCTTCTCCGGTATCCAACTCATCCAGATCCTCATATCGAGCGCGCAGTCCATCCACCATATGGACTCCCCCGCCGCTCTGTCGCTCCTCCAACACGCGCTCCCCGTACTCTCCGACCTCCCGACCTCCTGCCCCATCGCCAAAGTCGCGTCACACTTCCTCCACGCGCTCTCCCTTCGCCTCCTCTCGCCGACCGTCTCGCTTCCTTCGCCCAACCCCTCCTTCTACCATGCCTTCTACGACTCCACCCCTTACCTCAAGTTCGCCCACTTCATCGCCAACCAGGCGATTCTCGATGCCGTGCGCGGTCACGACCAGGTCCACATCCTCGACCTCGGTTTCCTCCATGGACTGCAATGGCCGGCACTGATACAAGCACTAGCCCTCCGGCCCGGTGGACCCCCCTCCGTCCGCCTCACCGGCATTGGCCCCCCATCGTCCGACGGCCGCGACAACCTACGCGAAGTAGGCGCACGCCTTGCCGAGCTTGCACGGTCTCTCGGAGTCCGATTCTCCTTCCGCGGGCTTGCTGCGAACCGGCTCGACCACGTCCAGCCCTGGATGCTAGTCCAATCCACAAACCGCGAGGCCGTGGCGGTTAATTCCGTTTTCCAGCTGCATCGTCTTCTAGACAGTTCCGGAAAGATCCAGAAGGTTCTAGAGTGGATACGGAAGCTTCGACCGGCAGTCGTGACGGTCGTGGAACAGGAGTCGGATCTGAACCGGGACAGCTTCATGGATAGATTCACCGAAGCTCTGTTCTACTACTCCGCCTTGTTCGACTCGCTGGAGGGCTGCGGCGTGCAGCAGGCCGCGGAGCTGTACCTGCAGGACGAGATATGCAATGCCGTTTGCTGCGAGGGGGAGGATCGCGTGGAGCGGCATGAGCCGCTGAGACGGTGGAGGGAGAGGATGGGGTCGGCGGGGTTTGCGCTGCGGCGGTTGGGCTCGAGCGCATCGGAGCAGGCGAGCATGCTGCTGAGCCTGTACTCGGGGGAGGGCTTCGGCGTGGAGGAGGACAACGGATGCCTGAAGCTGGGGTGGCACGGCAGGCCGCTGGTTGCGGCGTCCGCGTGGAAGGTGGCGGAGGGACACGTGGCATTCCATTGTGGCTCTGGGGGATTGGGGTTAGTTAATTAACTGCTTTAAAGGCATGTATAGGAATAGGATGAGTGGAAGTTCACTTGTGAGTTTGAGTAATCTGTTATTGGCTGTGATTAGTGAAATAATTATGTTTGTAAATACTAATTATTCCCTTCAATTTTTTAAAGGGATTTTTACCTGGCATACCCTATAAACTTTACCAATTACCTCCACGACCTTTGAAATAACATAGTTCCCTCCTCGACCCCGTAATCTTGTCAACTCTTACCCGACGAACCATGCGGTTAATCTGTTTGAAGCTCGTGAGGGTTCTTGGAGTAATTTACAGGATCCATGGAGTAATTACGTTGTGCAAAAGGTCGTAGAGATAATTTAAAAAGTTTATAGGGTCTGCCGGGTAAAAATCCCTTTTTTTAAAAGCACGAGAGAGAGAGAGAGAGCAACATCGTTTGCAGAGGAGATAGCGATGGGTTTAAATAGGGTTTTCTCTAATATCGTAGTAGAGATATATGGGTAATTTCAGGTTTCTCGGAGCAAGTAGATCTATTTCTTCTCATAAAAAAAGTAGATTCATTTCTTGGACTTGCTCAATGACTATGTTCTCTCTCCTTATGTAAGAACATACTCTTTAAAAGAGCATCAAGATCGCTTAAATATATTGCTTCTAGAATTAAGAAGTATTATATGAAAATAGAGAACGAGGATGCTACTTTGATTTAGTTGATTTCTCTCTTAGTATAGTTTGAGAATTTTATTGAATCGTTCACAAATAGTTAAGAAGAGCATGACCTTAAATAAGTTTGACTGAATCTCTGTACTTGTGAACTTCATCATATAGCTTCTATAAATCATGGGAATAAGAAAATTGTGGGGTTAGAGATGATCCATGATAAGAGCCATTGTGCCTCTTAGAAGTATCACAAGAAGGAAAAATCAAAAACAAAATAAGAAAAACCAATCCAAATGATGCATGAACTACTACAAGGAATCGAGCTTCTGAGGGTACATGGCTTCTTAATCTTAGTTGTTCTTATCACATGACCCCTCGTATAGATTATTTATCTATATACGAGAACATAAATGGTGGAAACATCACGATGAACGACGCACCATTGCAAATTTTGCAACATTGGTTCTAATTTCAGACGTCTGCAACATTATACTCTAAGGGTGTGTTCGGCTACAAGGTTAAACCACCTCCGGGGTGGTTTAACTCCCCTAACCCATGTTTTCACCCTCCTCGTGGGTCCCACTTTATTCCTTTTTAAAAAAATTGAAAAAAAATAAATTTTACATCATCAATCCTATCAAAAAATAATATATTATACCATCATATCATATAAAAATTATAAACTACTCCACTTCTACTCACTTTTTCAAACTCCAATACAATCACATCACAATAACTTCTCACTTTTTCAAACTCCAATACAATCACATCACCCCAAACCCACTTCTAACCCACCCCCAGTTTAACCCTCTATCCAAACACCAAAACCCAAAAATGGGTTACCTGCAACCAGTTTAACCCACCTAAACCCACTATCCAAACACCCCCTAAAGGATATAGCTAACACATTGTAGGAGGAGTTTTATAGGTGACCAAAGAAGAGAATGCCATTATTAGGGTATCAAGTAGAAGAACCTTTATATTCTACAGGGATCTACTATAAATGATTCCGGCATAGGTATATCTCCAACCATAAAATACGAATACGAATCTAATTTGTGGCACATGCATCTTTTTTTTTTGATAAAAAGGTTCAAGTTCATTCATCGTAAAAGCAGTTTGACAAGGAGTTTAAAGCTTAATACAGACCAGAAGGCAGTATTGTCAAGCTGCCATCAAAAAAGAAACATGAAAGTATAGAAGCAAAAGTCACATTTTTCCTTCGCCCACAAAACAACCCAAGGCAGATCAGCGGGTAGTAGCTTCAGCAAAAAACCCAAAAAAAAACTTGTGAACATTCATAGCAGCAACAACCAGATAGCATCGGAGCCCATCATCACCCGAGAGCTGGTTAGGAGGCCATCCATCTACCAGGCGATTCATCCGATGAGGCAGCACCTGCAAGAAACAGAAATTGGGAGGATGCTGCTTGTAGAGTAGAAGAATCACACATCCGAGAAACAAAAGGTTTAGAATAAAATTAAGCCGTTTCGAATAGAGCAGATCTGGATTGTTTCTTTAATAATAAAGTTTGGATCTGTCGAAACTCCCTCAAAAGCCAATTTACACCGATGTTTTCAGATCAGCCACCAAGCTGTGAAGTTTAGTTGCCATGCCCACCAAGCATCATCGGAGAAATTTTTTCCCCCATCTTAGTAATAACGAATTGAAGGTATCAAAAGCCGATTCAATAGCGCAGGCTTCGAAAATCCTTTTAGAAAATGGGCAATCCTTAAACAAGTGCAAGTACCTTTCAAGGTTATTTTTGCAAAGATAGCATCTGTTGGCAGAGTGAATTTTCAGTCTCCCTAGAAGATCTTGAGTGAGAATTTTCTTGTGAGCCAACAACCAGATGAAGTAATAGACTCTAGGGTCAAGCGCTTTTTTCTTGAAAAGCATTGCAACCGTTGATCGGATCCCCCCATCCCCCAAAATAGAATAAAATAATTTGGTTACAGAAGTATTTCTTTCCGGTGGCCAGGTCGGGTAGATTGTTATATCCTTAGTATTTAGTAGTAAATCACCCTCAATACGATCTAAAAAGTTCTGAATCGCTCTTGCTCTAGACCACAACCCGATAGGTAGGGTTAGCTTCAATCCTTTAAACCAATTGAAGCGAGCTCGCCAGTTTAGTAGTCCCTTTTCCACCGAGATATCTATGTTTTTAACAAAAGGACGTAGAGGTCGATGGGTTTTGAGGATTGGATCAAAACCATTCAGCTTGTCATTCCACAAAGATGAATGTGCTCCGTTACCCAATTTCTTATTTAAAATTGGCTGAAGCAAAGTTGAGCCCTTGATGATACTCTTCCAAATAACGGAGTGAGATCGTTTTGTTTTTTCCAGATAGGTGATGGGTCCTCCCCTGAAATGAGTAGCGCTAATCAACTTCGAAACCCAAGGTCTTTTACAATCAATGATATCAATGGCATGTTTTGTAAGCAGAGCGTTATTGAAAAGGGATAAATTTTGGATGCCCCATCCATCATTTACCGTGGGTCTAGTTATCTTTTCCCAAGCCACCTTAGACATACTTCTAGCTGAGGAGTTTCCCGACCAAAGGAAGTTTCTTCTAATCTTGTCAATTTTGCGAATAACTCCCTCTGGAATTTTGAAGCAGGACATGACATGATTTATCGTCGGAGTGAGAGATGAGTTTACTAGGGTTAATCTAGCAGGAAGAGAAAGAACCCTAGCCTTCCAAGCCTGAAGTTTGGAAGCAAATTTACCGACCAAGGAAGCCCAATCACTAGAGGTAAGTTTTTTCCTTGGAAGTGGGAAACCCAAATATTCTAATAGAAAGGTGCCCAATTTCCAACCCAAAATTTGCTTACAATCAGAAAGCTCTGTTTCAGAGACGTTGAGACCAAAAAAAGAAGATTTTGCGTGATTTATTTCAAGGCCAGAGATATGACAAAACAATTTGAGAGTAAGGATGGCGTTTTTTAACTCCTCTAAGTCAAACTCGAGGAAGATAAGTAAATCATCCGCGAATTGAATGTTTGTGATCATTGTTTCCATTCCTTTTCTAAAGAAGCCTCTACATTTTCCCTGATCAGAAAGTTTTGCTAGCATTGCATCAAGAACCGAGAGGGAATGGATAAAAAGGAAAGGGGATAGTGGGTCTCCTTGACGGACTCCTCTTTCTGGTGTAAAGAAGCCGACCGAGTTTCCATTCACTTTAAAAGAGATACCAGTGGTTTCCAGAAGGGCCATAATCCAGTTTATGAAGATGTCAGGATAGTTTGCTGCCTTGAGCGTATTTATAATGAAAGACCAACGCAGGGTGTCGAATGCCTTTCGGAAATCAATTTTAAGAATAAGCGCTTTTTTCCCCTACGATCCCAATCATTGATTATCGCAGTTGCCATGGTAAAAGCATCAGATGCAGATCGTTCTTTGAGGAAGGCACATTGAGAAGGTGGTATGTTTTGTGCGAGGAAAGGGGCCCATCTGTTTGCAATGGCTTTAGAGATGATACGAATAGGCATATTTATCAGGCTGATCGGTCTAAAATTTTCAATTTCAAAAGGGTCCCCCTTCTTGAAGATCAGGGATACAATAGTATTGTTCAGGTGGCGAAGATTTCTCCCGAAGAATTTTTTGCTATGAAGATCTTTTACAAGATCCATGAAGTCTTTTTTGAGAGTAGGCCAGCATGATTTTATAAACTCAATGGATAGTCCATCCGGACCCGGTGATTTGTTTCTCTTGAAACCGGCAATCGTCTTTTCGATTTCTTGGAGAGTAAAGGGAGTTGTAAAGATTGAGTGGTCGTCCAACCTTCTAGTAAGTGAGGATGGAATCTTATAAGAAAGCATACCTCTGTTGGGGTCCTCAAATAATTTAGTGTAGAAATCCATAATTACTCCACAGAGCTTGTCATAGTCTTGAACTAGAAGTCCCTCTCTATTGCGTAAGGCGAAGATGAAATTTCTTGAGGATTTTGCCGACGCAATGGTCTTTAGGAATTTCGTATTTTCATTTCCCTCCAAGGTGTATTTGATCTTAGCCCGTTGTTGCCAAATCATATGTTCGTCAGTCCTTAGGGCAAGAAGCTTCTTGTAAGTATCATTTAAATTTTGTTGGGCTGATAGGTCTCCACTGCCTATCAGGCGCTCTAAATTGCAAATTTCCTCTTCCGTAGCTTGTATTTCCTTGTTTATGTCTGGGATCATCTCCCTCTTCCAGACTTTGAGCAACCTTCTGAGGTTTTTGGCTTTAGCAGACCACCTATGGAAGGGGTTATCCGATGGGATGACTCTGGACCAAGAATCTTCCACCAAAGAGCAAAAGGATGGTCTCTGAATCCAGTAGGATTCAATTTTAAAGATGCGGTTACCCTTGTTAAAGGATCCACTAGATAACAAAAGTGGATTATGATCAGAGTATGTTTTTGGTAGTCTTTTGACCGCGCTGTAAGGAAAGCAGTCCAAGTAAGTTTGATTCAGAAGAATTCGATCAAGAATGGACCAAGAGGAGCAGTCAGCAGACCCAGACCAGGTGAAGGTGGTTCCATTTTCCTTAAGATCAATAAGACCCCATGAGTTTATCCAGGCATCAAACATAGAGTCATATCGTTTAATGGGCTTCTTGGAGATTCTATCTTGTCTTAATCTGATTAGGTTGAAATCTCCTAGCAGCAGAGTGGGGATATCTTGCAACCTTAAGGAATTTAGCGATGCAATAAAATCCTTTTTTAAAGGATCGCCCGGTGGTCCATAAACATTGAGGATACACATTTTTTTGTTTTCGTGGGCTAGAGTAAAGAAAAATATCGAGAAGAATTCATGGTCGCTAATTAAGTCAACCTCCATTATAGTTTTGTCCCAGCCCGTGAGAATGCCACTAGTTTTTGCCCTTTGGTTTGAGTGCCAGCAATAGTTTTCCCAAAAGACCGAGTTCGCGAAAGATGGTGAGGTTTTTGTTTTGGTTTCTTGAAGGCAGATGAGAGCCAGATTGTGATGGCGTAATAAATTTTGCAGTCTTTTTTCTTTCAAACTTCCCCCCAAGCCTCTAATATTCCAGGAAAGAATGTTAAGCATTGATAATAGTGAGAAGAAAAAATTAGCTGAAATAGCACTTCAAGGATCAAGCCGTCAATGGAAAAAAAAAGAATAATTCAGATTTTCCTCAACTCCGAAAGGAGTACTCTTCTTTTCCCCGAGTTTGAGAAATTGAAATCAAAAAAGTCCAATAGTGATGAATTTCTCAGCGGAGTTAATGGAGATAAAATGGAAGAGTTTTCAGGTTTTCTGGGCGAGCAGAGGTCAAGAGACATACATTTCCCTTTACTGTCCTTCTGATTTCCAATAGGTGTTTTTGTTGAAATGTCGTTAGGAGTTAGGTCCACCACCAGATTTAGCGGCTTCGGGATACATTGGGCATCTTCTATCCCCTTGGATGAGAGGTTTTTAACATGGTTCCACATTGCCGGGTCGATCTCTTGGCCCATGCAACGAAGCCACGTTAGAGCTTGGAGAAGGTTTGAGCTGTCTGGTTTCTTTTCAGTAACAAGCATTTTTGCAGTGGATGGTCCTTTATGGCTGGGGAAGGGGAAGACATTTAGGTTTACCTTCTCTCAAATTGACGCATCATCTTGTAGAGTTGTGTCTTCCAGAGGCTCCACAATCCGATTTGAAATCGTTCCATGTCTACTCCATTTGTTTGGTCTTCCCAAACCATCTTCCTCGAATTTAAAAGCAATAGGAGCGTTGTTGAGCGTAGAGGAGTCAACCAGCGGAGTGTTATAGTGAATAAATTTGAGACCGGAGGTGGCTTTCAGGGGAGAGAAGACCACCTCAAAGATTCCGTCAACTGTAAAAACCTCGATTGCCTTTGGGATATTTTTGATGTCCGGGATATCAACCAGCAGTTTAACTACAGATGCGTCTTCGCAATCGCCGGAGAGGTCTGGGCATTCGAAGTCGAGAAGTTTCCCAAACTGTTTGACGAGGTTGCTGAGAACATAGGGATAGCGATGGTGAAACGGGAGACCAATCGTCCCTAACCAGTATGCCGAAACTTCCTCCACCTTCTTCGCCCCGAAAGAGGGGGACCACTTATAGAACCACAACCAAGATCCATCAGCACATTGCAGAGACGAATGTGCAAGAATTTGAAAGATACCTTCGGAATCCACCTGGGCAATGAGTTGATGCTGAGAAATTTTCCACATCTTAAGGAATGATGCTTTGGAAACCTCCCTCGCCAGCAACTCTTTCGCGAAAGTTATTGACTTGATGATACCCGAGTATTCTACAATCAGGCAGTCTTTAAAGAAGGCTCTCGAGCGTTTTGATTCCTCACAGATGTCCAACTTCCAGAAAGGGAGAATCGTTTTCCCTTGCAGGTCCACCTTTTCTTTGGAGGGGCGATTTGAATGACGATGAGCTACCTCCTGGGCCGGCGGGGGAGGCAGAGATCGCACCGGTTGAGCATTCCTGTTCGGGGGCAGGTGGATTTCGGAATCCAGCATCCTCCTAGCATCTGGAGATGGCGATATGGATCTTGGGCGTTTCGGAGTCCGCGGCGGAGCCATCGGGATAGAGGAGTCGCAAGGTTTTTGGTTAGAGGATTGGAGATAGCGAGTATTTTGAATGGAAGGGTTTTCGAAAGGACAAAAAGCCGCCTTATGTCCAATCTCCCTGCATTGGAAGCACCGGATATTTTTAGTACAAAATCGTATAACGTGTCCAAACTCAAGGCATCGGAAGCATCGGGTAGAGCGAAACGTCGAGGGTTGAGTTGACGTAATGGCGCTTTTCTCCAAGCGAGCATACGCAACCGAGGAAGAGCGATCCTTATCCCCCGAAGACGCACCCTTTTTTTCTCTCCAAACCCAATGACCCGTACCTGCGCCCATCGACAATTTCCTTGAATGGCTATTTATTTGAAAATTTTCCTTAGCCAGGGTCCTTCTTGCATTTATTGCGAACTCGGTTCCCTGCTTCAAACCTTTTTTTCTTGCAATTTCGTCCGTTGCGCCCTGCCTTGCAGACGTCCAATCAAAAGATTTTGAGATCTTGAGCGTGTTCTTTCTACGATCCTTTTTTTTGAACAAGAGTCCATTGATCTGTTGTTTTGTCCGTATCCCCTCCATCGTATACGATCTTTGGAGTTGAAGTCTTGGGAAGATCCACTTTTCTGACCCAAATCTTTTTCAAAGAGTGTCGTGTTTCATCGCAAAACGACAGGGAGCCTCCAAGAATTTTTCCCTTTACCCCCAAACAACCTAAAACACCCAAATCAACGACCTTAGGGTGCTGGGAGGAAGGATAATTTATCGACTTTTTGTTATCAATTTCCGTTGAAAGGACACTTTCAGTCCAATTTTCCCCCCTTCTGGTTAAAGGAATAATTTTTTTGGAAGCCTTCAAATCATCCGAGTATTTGGAATCAAACAAAGTCGAGAAATCAAGAATCCAGACCGGTTTCTTCTTCTTGGTACCTGTAGAGTCAGGTTTACCTTTTGGTGCCCTTCGATTTTGCATGCTCGGAACGCTCAAGTGAATCTCTTTTGATCCGGGGTTTTTGAAGTCCTTAAGGTATTTTAAGTCCGGACAGCCAAAGTTGTGAAAATGGTTTAAGATTTTCCTTCCAGAATTGAGAGAGCAGGAGATAACCTTTTTATCAACTATTTTGTAAGTAAAGGTGGTTTCATGATTTTCATCTTCAATGGAGATCGACAAAGAGTCAGGTAGCAACTTGTTATGAGCGTTATGGTGGAGTGTCTCCCCTCGGGTTTCTTTTAATAGATCCGCTTGAAGTTTGGAAATTTGAGACGTCTTGGTAGAGGGGGGATTGCAGATGTGATCTATCTTTTTATCCCCAAGAACGCCATGGCCCTGACGTTTGTTTTTTGGACAGGGAGATTCAGTTTTGTTAGGAGTTGATATCCGCTTTGCTTTTTTTCCCCTCAGAACCATTTCATCTGCTTGTCGAGTTTGATCTTTTAGCAGATAGTCATCCCTGTTTCTCCGGATTTTTATAGGTTTTGACGGAACGAGGATTTGATCCAACGCTTCCCGAGGTCTGATAGCCGAGTTTCCTTTAGCACGAGCTGCCTTTCTTTTTTTAAAGCCCCGGCATCCCATAGTTTTGTGAATGGGAAGCCTTGAAGAAGGAGAGATTTGCCACCGGAAACGCAGGGTAAAGAAGTGGGGGGAAAGAGTGATGGGGGGGGGAAGAGTGATGGGGGGAAGAGTGATGGGGAAAAGAGTGATGGGGCGAGAGAGTGATGGGGGAAGAAGAAGGAGAAAGGAGAGAAAGGCGAAGGAGGAGAGAAAAGAAGGAGAAAAGAGGAGGGGGTAGTGGGGGGGTGGGGTTTACCTGAGGGTGGGGGAGAGCTTTACTCAGGCGGGGGAGAGCATTCTCAGGCGGGGGAGAGCATCCTCAGGCGGGGGAGGGTGGGGGAGAGCTTTCCTCAGGCGGGGGAGAGCATCCTCAGGCGGGGGAGAGCATCCTCAGGCGGGGGAGAGCATCCTCCGTGGCACATGCATCTAGGGTATATTAGTTAGAAGGGGTTGAACATCTTCGATTAAAAAGGGCTCCGCAAAGATAAGTTGGAGAACTATGAGAATTTTGTGTTTGGAAAAAAACACAAAAAGCAATCGAGTATAATAGTTCATTGGATGAAAGACACTCTCCTTTATATCCATGCTAATTGTCGGGGCCATTGTTTGTTTCAATTTTAGAAAATATTGGATATTTATTATCTACCATAAATGATTAGGATTTCAATGCTTTCAAACAATGAAAGTTCTTGGTGGAAAATCAGAGTTCAAAGAAGGTCGTGCAACCGCTAATACTATTAGAAATAAGTGATGGACCATATCGCAACGAGGACCTTGTGAGCATATATCGGTGAGTTGCGATATACCAAACATAGTTCCACATATAGTAAACACAAAGTGTGACAGTAGGCTATAGGTAGTGGGGGCTACTAGTAAACAACTTGAGCTTAAGCATTCTAGGTTATGGTCAAGGGATTCAATTCGACCGAACCCAATAAGTTGTGCAAGCCAATAGTCCTCATCAATGGACCATGTCTAAAGCATTAAAGCATTTTAAGCTAATTAAGTCTTGATCCGTTGCACCTCAAACAAATTTTAGAAAAAAATTGCACATGTCATGAATTCCAATTAGGAGCTAAAGATCAAGTATTGATCATGCTATGGCCATTATTAACACATTCATGAGGCATCTTGAGAAGTAGCATTAATTGATAATCAAGCAGATATTTCAATGTCTGAGAGGAAAACCAGATATCAACCTCATATATGGAAGTGATTCATAATATTTGATTACCGCATATACAAATTCAAAATATATTGCGCATATTATGAGAGGAGATATTTAACATGTTATGTCTTTACTTTGAGGAATTTTATCATTAGTTGGAAGGTTGCATAACAATTGACAACTACTTTGTCCACCATGCATGCAGAGTATATAGCTTTGACTGAATATGCAAAGTAATGCATATGGTTGAAAGGCTTAATTGGCATCGGTCTACGACAGGATCAAGTGATCATATGTAGTGAAGTTTTGACATAATACGCATGGTTAAAGATCATGTGAATCATAAGAGGACCAAGCATATTGATGTCTGGATTTTTCATGTCTGTTCTAAGAAGATGATTAACGTGAAAAAGGTTATCACAGATCCACATGAAATATTCAGAAAAACATTTAATGGTAACAAGTTTAAGCATTGCTTGGACTAGCTCAATATTGGTTGTTGGTAGTAGTCCCACATAGAGTAAGATAGAGGTGGAGTATACCAACTATTCTTCTTTAAATGAATCTTTTCAAAATGAAGATTGTTGAAATTCCTTGAATCCTACCCCGTCCTTTTGGTTAGGTATATTGCACCACCTACTGTGTGACTGCCCCATAGTTGATGGGCAAATCCTGCCAACCCAATGGGAATCTCTTTCATGCCAACATCTCTGAAATAAAATTATATTTAAAAAAATCTATTTTCTTCAGGATATGTAAATGCACTCTTTTATGCTTGTAAATGGGTGCCATATAAACCCCTCTCGGGGTTAGGGTTATTTATTATCCTTCGTAGTACACTTCTTTTACCATGTTGAGATAGTTTTGTGAATATTGGACCACGTATGTGGGAGTTCTTTAGTCCCACATTGTTGAGTGATGGGACTTGGTTATGTTAATGGGATTATATAACGATCTCTTCTTGTTGTTTTATCCCCTCCTTGAGGAGTAGAGGTACATGTAAAATCATGTTCATACTTGATCTACGATTTCAAATTTTATATTTCACATTTCCGCTCACTATATATATATATATATATAGAGAGAGAGAGAGAGAGAGAGAGAGAGAGAAGAGAGTATGCACCCTGGTGCATGTAATTTTACATGCACCGAGGTTTATATCTCCTGCATTTTTTCATTTTTAGAGAAATTATCACTATATATATTCATCTATATATCCCTCCAATATGCCATTCGAATTTCATTAGAAACAGAGACTCCTATGCTCTTCATCTAGAACAGATAATTTTCACGGTCTTAGAATTGCTGTAATCGACCTGTTATAGATGGAGGGCATGTGAATCTCTGATTTCTGACGAAATTCGAATGGCATATTAAAGGGATATATAGATGAATATACATGGTGATATTTTCCCAAAAATAAAAAAATGTGAGACCAGGGTGCATACTCCCCATCCTCATATATATATATATATATATATATATATATATAGGGCTTATCCAGAGGGCACTGTGCCGATTTGAGTCGTGGTGAGCACCAAACGTGGGCTCGCCACGTGTATGTGTCGGTTCTATTTGGAAGGGGACGGTTTTGGCAATAACAATGTGCATGCATTATTAACATAATAAGAATTCGAATTAAATCATTTCCTTAAAAATAGGTGGTCGGTTTTAGTAAGATAAAAATACGCATTTAAATTATTGTCGGCATATATTCTATTTATGGAATGATCATTCCACGTTTGGATTAAGAAAGATAAATTACTGATTATAATTATTGATTACGTCAATTACTAATGTCCATACAATAATTACCTATTACAAATATACATATTACTGAACGCATTATGATTGTTACTGAATTTATAATTATTTTACATCTGTAATATTACATTGTACAGAGATCAGTAATTCATTCATGTTACTCAAGTAATACATATTCAGTTCTCAAGTAACTATTGTTGTGGGATCAGTAATTAAGTATTTGAATTACTAATGTCCATACAATAAGTACTGATTACAAATGTCCATTTTACTGAAGTCATTTTGATTGTTACTAATGTTATAGTTACTTAATACTTTAAGTCTTACCGAAGCACCTCTTATTACATTGTACAAAGATCAGTATTCATTCATGTTACTCAAGTAATACATATTCAGTTCTCAAGTAACTATTGTTGTGGGATCAGTAATTAAGTATGCGAATTACTAATGTCCATACAATAAGTACTGATTACAAATGTACATTTTAATGAAGTCATTTTGATTGTTACTAATGTTATAGTTACTCAATACTTTGAGTCTTACTGAAGCACCTCTTATTTACTTATATAACATTTTTAATTACTTATAATGTATCGACTGTTACTGATAGCAATACATAAGTTACTGGTTATGTGATTTTTTATACTTATTCCAACTTACTTATTCCATTACCTTCTTTTACCTACAATTTGTTATATGTTACTGATGCTTCTATGTATCTTATTTGTTTTATTCTTTGTTTTGAATTACTATCGAATCACACATTCTTTACTTATGTAGCCTATTTAATTACTTGTAATACGTCAAGTGTTACCGAAAGTCACACATAAATTACTTAATTATAGTTATATGGTGAACATCCAAATGTCAACTGTCTTCTAGTTCATTTAGATGATGTTGTTTTGCTCTCGCTCCTCGGCATAACAACAGCTTCTTCAAGACACCAAATTGTGCATTGTTCTGCAAGAAACAATAAGTTAATTATATCCGTGAATAGTAAGAATTGTATAAAGAAAAGTAATTCAGCAATATACTCACTTCAGTAAGAATCATTGAATGACAAGTAACTTGTAATGAATTGTTAGTAACATTTATTATATGACAAGTAACTTGTAATGATTGTTAGTAACTCAGTAATATACTCGCTTCAGTAAGAATCATTCAATGACAAGTAACTTGTAATGAAATGTTAGTAACGTTTGATTATTGACAAGTAACTTGTAATGAATTATAGTAACTCAGCATTATAGTCAGTATATCTTCAAAGTAACACATTAAAAGTAACAATTTTGATAGTAGTAGTAACATAAAATATCTTATAAGTAAAATAAGTAGATATATCAGTAACTCAGTATATATTCAAAGTAAAATATTAAAAGTAACAATTGTGTTATCATTAGTAAGATAAAATATCTTATAAGTAAATTACTTAAATACATCAGTAACTCGGTATATTTTCAAAGTAACACATTAAAAGTAATAAGTGTGTTAGCATTAGTAACATAAATATATCTTGTAAGTAAATTACTTAAATACATCAGTAACTTTTTATTGTATGAAATCAAAATACCTTCGAAAAGATTCAATAGACTACAAATCGTGTATCAAATTCAATCAGATTCAAATCAGTCATAAAAATACGATTCAAATCGTGTATCAAATTCAAATCAGATTCAATGGACTACAAATCGTGTATCAAATTCAATCAGATTCAATGGACTACAAATCGTGTATCAACTCATGATCCAGAAACATAAGAAAAATCAAAATATGGTCTATAATCAGTCAGATTCAAATCAAAATATCCAAAAAAATTCTTTCTACATATTATAAGATTCAAATCAAAATGCGAAAAATAAAAATCTAATCGAAATACAATACCTTGCATTAGATAAAAAACGATCGCCTCTCTTTACATGATTCATCGCCTCACTTCGCAAATCGCTAGATCGAAAAATGCGAGATCAACCGCCTCTCGTTGATCTATCAACACACGTTTCCATAAACGTATACTAATTTAAGAATTGCTTAATATTTCCAATTAGCTTCTCTTTCCATTTTGGTTATGGTTCCTATTTTTAAGGGATTGAGAGATACAAATCTGACGGTTGGAATTAGAGGCTCACCACGACCCAAATCGGCACAGTGCCCTCTGGATAAATTTCATATATATATATATATATATATATATATATATATATATATATATATATATATATATATAGATAGATAGATAGATAGATAGAGAGAGAGAGAGAGAGAGAGAGAGAGAGAGAGAGATCCACCATACGAGAACAACCTAATCAAAGGTTAACCTCGTAAACACTATGCCGTAGTTGTTTATGCTTATGTGCATTTTGATTTGCATTATTTCCGCTATACACAAGGAAATATGTAACATGAACGAGAGATAAATAATAACCATTGTTTAGACGAGGATGGGTAAACATAAGTTGTCGTGGACTAATGATAGTAGTTATTCTAGTTAGTAAGAATAATCCAAGACAAGCGAGGGAATCACATAATTTCATAACCATATTCTCAAAAAGATACATGTTTTTAGTATTGCGGAGATTTTTCGTTCTTTGTACAATGGAATTGCGTTATCATCAGATGTGTCGTTTCCATGTAAATCGTTGTATTTTATGTTGTGGGTGATGAAATTGCCGATCTCCGGAGGATGGGGAGGGTGAATGGAGTATGGTATAATTTAAAACTTTTTCGTGGAATTATGAACATCATCAATAATTAAACAATATCAACAAGCTGCCAACATTTACAATACACAATATGTTAACGTGGAAACTCAAGTGGGTAAAAACCACGACCCAAGTCATCGTGACTTCGGATTTTTGGTTAGTCAAACCAACCAACTTTTCCACTATATCATGATATAATTAAGCGGATATCTCAACCGTTTACGGGTATTGTTAGCTTATAACTTTGGATCAAACATCAAAGTCACAACCGTGGATCAAAACACCAAAGTCACAACTGCGACAACCAGTTCTGATTATAGTGCAACTTGAGGACTTTAACTTCACCGCGAGCTACTTGTAGAGAAAACTCCAAGGGTATTTGCATAAAATCGTTATGGAACAAGATAAATAATTATATGAATAGATGAATAGATAACAATAATAACAATATTCACAATATTTGATTCGGTAAGATATATCTTTAAACTATATGAAAGCTATGTATATGGGGGGAACTTCCAATGAGGCAAACTTTTCATTGAAAAATCCACTATGTGTATAACAATTTTGTAAAATATAAATTACACATTGTAAAATAATGATGATCATATTGGTTTGTAAAATATAACATCCATATTGTTACTAGTATTTTTGTCCAAAATAATAAAATTTTTATAAATTTTTCTTGATATGCATATTATGTTAACATTTATTATTAAATTTATGGAGTTAGAAATTATAAAAAAATAGGAAAAATACCTAAATTGATGTGGCTTTCCTAAACTCAGGAAAGACTCGCCAAAGTTTCTCATATATATATATATATATATATATATATATATATATATATATATACACACACACACACATATTTATATATATATATATGGGTAAAATGGGGCTGCCCCCACGGGGGGAGCTAACTTGGCTCCCCCAGCGCCATTTCATCTGCTTTTTTTTTTAATTTCTTCCGTGGATTTTCATCAATATATAGCTACATTATGTAATTCAAATTTCGCACGAAACAGAGATTCCTACGACCTCCATCCAGAAGGGTCGTTTTTTGCAATTCTGTTACCGTTAAAAATTGACTGTCTTGATGGAAGCCGTAGGAGCCTCTGTTTCGCACGAAAATTGAATAACATAATATAGGGATATAGTGATGAATATTCACGGAAGAAATTTTCAAGAAAATAAAAAAGCGAGTGAAATGGCGCGGGGGGAGCCAAGTTAGCTCTCCCCATGGGGCAACCCCATTTAACCCTATATATATATATATATATATATATATATATATATATACAGAGAGAGAAAGAGAGAGAGAGAAATGAGGTTGCTCCCTAGGGGTAGCCAACGAAATGCTCCCGCTCCCATTTTTCAATGATTTTTTTAGAACAAAATCATCATGTATTTTCATCACGATATCCCTCTAATATGTCATTCCAATTTTGTGAAAATAGAGACTCTGTTGCCCTTCATTCAGCACTAGTAATTTTAGCGATCTCAGAATTGTGTGTGCGCGTGCGCGTGCCTGTGCGTGTGGGTGCGTGTGCGTGTACGCATGCGTGCGGGCATGGTTGCGCGGGTGTGTGTGTGCACTGGTGTGTGCACGTGTATGCGCGCATGTGTGTGTGTACACGTGTGCGTGCGCGTGCGCATGCGTATGGGCACGTGTGTGTGGGCAAGTGTGTGTGTGTGTGTGTGCGCGCGTGCGTGTGTGGGCGTGTGCGCATGCGTGTGTGCATGCGTGTGTGTGCGTGCACGTGTGTGTGTGAGTGCGCGTGCACGCGTGTGCACACGGGGGATTAATTTGTGCTATTTTTTCAAAACACATGGAGGATTAAATTATATTATTAAGAGGAATGAGCAATTCAATTTTCGTGAAAAATAGACAATCCTAGTGGTATTTTGTTTAAAACACATGGAGGATTAAATTATATATTAAGAGGAATGTGCGATTCAATTTTCGTGAAAAATAGACAATCCTAACCCGTCCATCTGGAAGAGGTCGATCTTAGTCATTCTGAAATCTTTAATATTTGATAGACTTGGCGGATGGGATAAGAATCTCAAAATAAGATGAATTTTTAATGCGAACATGTTGATATTAGATGATCTAAAACCTCCCAAGTATTTTGAAAAAATATCACAAAAAGTTTTTAAAAAGGGACATGGGAAGCCAAGTTAGATCTCCCGGGGGCGCACACACATATATGGGAGCCTACACCCAAATGTATGTCACTTTCCTATACCCAACCCTCTCCCCCTCTATTTTTTAATTTTTTGATTTGGATCTTTGGAGGATTTAGATCGCAATATATCACCATGGTGTCACTCAAGGTTTAACGTATTTCAAGACTTCTACCTTATCCATCAAAACAATCAAATTTTAGCGGTCTCAGATTTGTTGAAATCGACAACTTTAGATGGACATCATAGGAATATATGTTTTACATAAAATTTGGAGCACATATTCCACTTAATATTCTAAGTACATTCCCTAAGGATCCATTTCATAAAAATAAAAAAATAGAGGGGAAAAAGACATGTGTAGGAAAGTTAGCTACACATGAGTGTAGGCTCCCTATATATATATATAGAAAAATATCATGAATTTTTCTCAGTAGTCTCAAATAAATCTCTAACACCACGCAGAGAACTTGAATATCTTACCATGTATAAAGACTAGCTTTCTTAGCGAAACTGTGAATCGCTTCTCTCAGAAAAAGATGAATGCTCAAGAACGAGAGAGAGCAAGTTGCTCTGGAAAATGAGAGGGTAGGGGTCTCCTTGTGAAGGATTTGATTGTAACCATTAAGTGACAAATATATTAATTTCTAATTTTGGATTGATCGATCAGTCGATTTAATCGATCAAAGAATTTGAATTGGACGATCAAAAAAGTTGGTTAAAGTATTCAAAATTAAAAGTTTGAGCGACCAGAAAAGTTGTGTTACCGATCAATAGAAAGTAACCTTCAAACAAAGACAACGTTCAAACACTGATCGATCAAAAAAATAAAATTTACCGATGAAGAAATTTTACCAATCAGACAAGGTTCAATGATCAATGATCGATCGGAAGGTGACGTTCTTCTGGAGATTATAGATGATCATTCGGGTCAAGGTATTGAGCGATTAGGGCATGATCGATCAACACAAACAATATGATCGATTAAGACAAATGTTTTAGGTTGACTTGATTTTTGACGTCGTTGCTTGAAGCTTTACTTGAGAGATACAAGAGTTACTCTAGTATAGAAGTGTATGCTACAATCGATGATTTAAAAAATAAGTACAAAGCTCAAGACTTAAAGACAACATGTAATATGAAAGAAAAACTTCTAAAGGGCTTCTCTTACGATTCCGATCTTGTTTAAGATATTTGTAAAAGAATACACAAATACAAGTAGATCTAATGTGTGTCAGCTTTAAAACAAACTAAATAAGATTCTAAAAGCAGATGTGTCTTGTCAAGAAACATTATAAGCCAAAGTGGTATATGGAAGGCTAAGGAAACATTCTTGTCTTTGTAGAAGATTTTGGGTCTAAAACTAGATGGTACATTCTCAATTGATCCACCAAAATATACTTTCCCCTTCAACTTGTTAATAGGTATTGACAGCTCTTGGGAAGTGTTGAATCTTAACCCATTTGTTCGAGTTGCGAGGAGCGGAAACAAACATGTACAGATACGATCGATCAAGCAAACATGCCAACACATGGATTTATAAGGTTCACCCATAACATGGGAACTTCCTTAAAGCGACGACGATCGATTTCACTATTTGTAGACAAGAAAATACAGAGGATTCATAAAATTATAACCCTAGGGAGTTTTTATACTACTCCCAATTAAAGCAGATGCTGAATGCATATAGATCCGAATACCCATATAATAAATTTGTTTCGAGACATGGGCAATCCCCTACAAGATGCCCGTGCAAGTAGGGTAGGGTATGGTGGGAAGGGAGTTCATCAGGCAATTCTTCAACTAGGTTCAACACAACAAATTATTAGAATTTCAAAGCATATCAACTAGATGCATTGTAGAGTTCAATTTTGTGGCCTTGCTGTCATCATTTACAAAGCCGACCATTTCAAAACATGACTCTCATTGTATTCAAGAACCGTACTAGCATTTGCTTTTTAGGTCTTTTTGTACCCGAGTTTATTTTGGGGATATGCCTATACGAGTGTGTTATATAAACCCCCAGATGAAATTCACATTAATTGGACCACTCATTTTTCACCACTAGAGAAGAATCCACCAATGCTGTCACTAGGGCTGTCAGGAAAGCTCGAGCTCGATGAGTTCAACTCGGGCTTGGCTCGTTAAGGTCTCACGAGCCGGACTCGAAACCTTAACAAGCCCGAGCCCGAGTTGGGTTTTATGGCTCGTTAACTTATCGAGCCGAGTCCGAGTTGGACATTGTTCAACTCGGAAACTCGACTCGATAACTCGTTTCCCCTCTTAATAAAAAGTTGAAAACATATATGCCGAAACTTCCCCATTGAATTTGATATAAAATAGAGGTTAACATTTTGTTTGCCCAAACAACTACAGAAAAGAGTATAAAAAATTAAAGTTACAAATGACATTTGCATAATTTAATGTATAAAATTAAACAATGACTCATTAACAGGTTCATGAGCCTGCTCATTTTGAAGCTCGTGAGCCACCTCAGAAACTCATGACTCGATAAGAGGCTCGTGAGCCATCTTATTTTGAGGCTCGTAAACCAGCTCAGAAACTCGTGGCTCGATAAGAGGCTCGTGATTCAACTCGAACTCGACGAGTTCGAGTTCGAGATCCAAGGTTCGACCCTTATCGAGCCCGAGTTCGAGCCATAGGTTTCTTATCGAGTCCGAGTTGAGGCCAACTCAGCTCGTTGAACTCGATAGACACCCCTAGTCGTCACCAAGGAAAAGCCTCGTTAAGGGCGAAACTTGCACGTCCATATGATGCGATCGTCTTGCTTGCTTATTCATCTATTTGCCGTGTTTTTTCCCACCAAACAGTAGCAAATAGAAATAAACACTTGCGAAGTATCCATTTTGTTATGACACCTTACCTAACTAAAACAAACACCTAGTGCAAGATACCATCTGTTATATAAGCTCTTAGCCATAAATGAATTGCCACATTTAGATGAAGAGCAAGTCTTATATACCTACATGGAGGATCACATTTCGGCACTAAACCCCTACATGTGTTTTCCAATGAGTGGGAGCTCTACATTATAAATACATGGACCTACAGATTAAATCACTACTTTACATCTCAGCAGTAAAACATCACCTTCTTTACTTTATCTTTCAGTGCAGGGAGAGGCTTCACGCAAGCTGCGTTCGATGGAGATGAGTTCCGAGAGGTAGAGCTTTCCTTTGCTTCTGGCTCATTGTAGAAACGAGCTCGGAAGGCAGCAAGGTGTGCATAGTAAGCAGGCGGGACTGCTCCGAGCGAAAAAGCATTAGGACAGAGTCATCGATACATAAAAAATTGTAGGAAATATACTCTGTTTCGGAGGAAAGGATAGCCAGGAGATTTACCTACTGAGACTGATCGAGTGCATCTAGCATACCTGCAAAATCGTAGATGCCTCGATCAGAAAAGATGAGAAATGGTCGTGCAAAAGCATGGCATAACTTAGCTGACAAGGAATTTACGTGTAGCAGAGGTTGTTCGTCAGCGACTGGATCTCGTCAGCGGAGAAGTTGTTTTCATCCCATAGAACATGGTAATGGGCAGGTCTGCTAGTTCCCTGGATACAAATTTAAAATGAAATAATCAGAAGATACTTGAGATGCTAGAGACAAGTAGGCGAAACAGCAATCTTGTAGGAAGCAAGCTGTGCTCGATTAAAATCCAGATGTATTTTCTCAGTATAAAACCTCGTTTATTAGCCAACGCTATGCGGAGATTGTGATGAGTCAATTTGCAAAACTCACAAAATTGAAATGGAATTCAACAATGTCTTCATGTCTTATTCACGCAAGAGATCCATGTTTCATTATGGTATGGCTCATTATACTAGCAAATCCTACCCACCTTCTGATCAAGAAATTAGACATATTGGATGGGTTTCTTATGATTTATGTGCTTTCTAAATCATGGATCATGTGTATTCCAATTGAGTGTTTGCTAATATGTGTTGCAAGGTACCTCGACAGATGAAAGAATGCATGGATGGGCAATTAAGACCCACATTCAAAAAAATTGGAATTCACATATGCAGCTAACCCCACTAGTTGTAAGAAATGGAGTTCACTCGGTATATTCTCAACTTATCTATGGAGCAAACTCACTTTTGGGGTAATGAATCAATGAGCTTGATTAACTCGGGCACTTGTCTTTATATATTATGTTAAACCTTGGACACAAATACCTTCTTTTGTTGGTGTGTTGGCGTCTATACTAAGAAGTTGTGTCTAGGTTACGGGTTCTTCGAATCACAGTTAGGACAGCAAAACATGCCATATGGAAGTAGGTGTTTCTTCTGTGAGGTTCCCTTGTAATCAGAGGGCTGTGATTTCAGATAAGCAAATTTCACATGTTCAAATTTCAAAATATGAAGGGAGCCTTATCAAAATAGTGAGTAGAGTTTCAAAAAGGAAGTGCACGAGCCAAGATGAACCATTCGACATTGTGAAATATATAGCTTTCATAGGCGCTGATAAGGGAGTAATTAAAATATAAAATTCTTTCCGGCGGAACACAACATTTCACTACAGGAACGATTTTGGAGGATTAATGTGCTGATCTGTTACGATCTAAATTAGACTGATGTTGCCTCTGATCAGCATGTTGGTCTTGGCAACTAAGGTGGTATTCGTTTGAGGGATACAAGGCATGTATCTCTCCTTATCCTTAAAATTTTCTATCCCTCTGAAAATGGTCAATGTTCACTATCCCTCCATCATCAACCTCTCATGCTATAAAAATACAAATAACCACTTATCTAACATAACTAACTTTAATCATGTATCCTTACTTATCCAACCGAACGAAAAATAGCAAATAACTACCACTTATCACTCCTTATCCCACAGAATCCTATCCCTGCAAACGAACAGAAATGAGGGGTGCAACAGCTAAATCCCTCATCGTCCCGTATCCCGCTCCGTCAGTCGTTAACTCCTTTTGGATGGAAGGGTGCTTTCGTTAACTATGAATTTATGCAAAGATTGTACCTGAATTCCAGCATGACTGCAGAGGTAAAAGTCAAATTCAGATGGGTGGCATATCTTCGAATCAACTACTGTGCCTGAAACATAAAAAATCATCAGGAACCAGTAGTCGAGAATATCAAAATAAAGTCCTGATGAGTTTGCCAATCTTCCATGGAAGAACAAACTTGATGACTTAGAGGTGGATAAAGAGGATGGTAGTGAACTTGATTGCTAGTTAGTACCAGGTAGAATGTTTCCACTCCTGTCAGTGCTACTTCTATCCTTGTGGTTGTTAGCAAATAGTCGGGTGTGATGGCGTTTTTGTACTATGACAAAAGTTACCGGAGGTTGATAATTTGGCTCCAAGGATGCACATGCCTACGATAACATAAAATAAGCGCATGCATTCAACACATTAGATTAAGCTAGAGACAAACTAAATAGGAATCCACCTTGCGAATAGCATCCAACTCGTAAAGTAGGACTTGGTAGAACTGACCTTCACTCACCCCATCCCTGAAATGTAATGTACAAATAAGTATTTTGATACGATGAAGCGGAAAATATCCATGTCAATGGAATAGTAAGGTATATAAGCTAGTGACAATTTGCTTATATACCACATGAGGTAGAAACAGTCCAACTTGCCAGGTTTATTACCTATAAAAGATTATCCTCAATGGCTTTTGACCAGTAGCCTTTCTGAAGGAAATGAGAAGCTCTCTAAAAGATGAAACATCAGACATGTTAGTAAACAATTAACAGGTTATAGTGAGGGCAGTCCAAATCCGTCCGAAAATTTAGATAGATTAATAGGTGGTGTGTTTACAATTCCAAAATATTTTTTTCAAAGAAATGGAATAGCATCCGTGGAAAAACAATCAAAGAAATTACACACAGAACACATGGATTTGTGGAAAAATCCTCTCGGTTGTAGAAAAAACTGCAAGGGAGGAAAACCTAGTACACAGACGCTCAGAATTTCTTCTATACCACTTATGATTTGATGAAAGGCCATAGCTTTAAAGCGTACTTTTTTGGACCTATAACGTTTCCGCTTCTCCAAGGATCATTCACACATTCACTTTGCTTTCAGTACGATCTCTTGGTGAACTGTCAACCAGCTGATCTTTTGATTTGACGAAAGGCAGAGTTGATCGGCATCAATTTTTCCTTTGATAAAGTAACAATCGACTTCGAAATGCTTAGTACGATCATGTTGGATGGGAAAGGCTTTGTTGTTGTTGTTGTAAAGTAACAATCGACTTTGAAATGCTTAGTACGATCATGTTGGATGGGATTATTAGATAAGTGATTGGTTTGTTGCCAGAGAGTTTAATTGAGAGATTGGTCTGGATGGCCATATCTTTGAAGCATAATTTTTTGGACCTATAACGATTCTGCATCTGCTTGGATAATTCCCACTTTCACTTCAGGTTGTACAATGGGAAGGTTCTTGGTGAAATGCCAACCAGCCGATCTTCTGATTTGATAAAAGGCAGACATAGTTAATCGGCATCGATTTTTTCTAGTATAAAGTAACGATCGACTTTGACAAGCTTAGTGTGATCATATTGATGGGATTACTACACTTCCGCAGCCCTGAGTAATATTGCATGATATACTTGCTTCAATGTATGCTTAGTTTCAGCATTTTTGATCCAATACAAATGGTATGCTTGCTTCAATGTCGATAGAACCATAAGTAGATCGACAATCATCTACTGATCTATCCTAGTAAGCATCGAATAGGCCTCAATGTTGACCCCTTTCACCTTTTGCAAAGAATAATCTTCTATGCGAATTGACTCACCGTATTCTCAACATATGTACTGTCTGGTTTAGTGAGAATAATAAAGATAAGTTTTCCTACAAGCTTTTGGTCTTAAGAAATTCATATAAGATTTTCCCTTTCCTAAGGTTTAGCTTGTGATAGACTTCAATGGGTGTTTTTAAAGGTTAATATCCCAAATTTCCAATCTCCATCAACAAGTCATGAACACATTTTTTGGCAAACACTCAAACCTTCTTTGAGCAACATGAATTTGAGCAAGAATTCATGTAGCCGACCCTACTTATAGTGGGAGAAGGCTTAGTACATTTATTTATTTTATTTACTCAAACCTTCTTTGGATCCAATTGTCTCAATTCATAAGAAATATCAGAGCTTTCGTAGATCTTAATCTTACATTCTACATGAAGTTTTGCCTAAATTTGATTGATCTCATTATCAATCATTCTATGTGATATAACATTGCCATCAACATAGATATCCAAAGAACATTTTTTATCATGCTTGATGAAGACTGCATGATCTCCATCATAACTTCTAGCAGTTTATCAACAAGCTCGAGGGGATTTTTTTAGGCCATAGAGGATGTTTAACAGGGATTTGAGCAAGAATCCATGTAGCCAACCCTACTTATAGCGGGAGAAGGCTTTAACTATTTTTTTATAGAGGGTGTTCTTCAATTTGCAATACTCGTTGTCACTTTCATAGCCTTGAGTAATTGCATGTAAACCTCCTCTGTCACGTCTCCTTTAAGAAGGCATTCTTCACATCCAAATGGTATAGGCCACATCCTCAAGTAACCGCAAGAGAGAACGATTTTAACAAAAATAATAATTTTAAAGATGGCGTGGACTTGCAACAGAAAAGCCTTGTAAAGGTAAGAGGCGTGCCAATCCCTCCCAAGCCTCAATTTTCCAGCCAAACAAGATGGAAGGTGATAATGGTTGGACAAAAGAAGTATAAAAAAAGAAGGGGAAACAACATTGAGTTACAGAATCTCCTTCTCATATCGAGAAGAATGAAAATCACACAGCTCAGACAGAAGAGGAAAATTCTGGAGAATCTGAGGTTACAGAGCTTAAACAGGGGATGCCACAGCAAGGAGTAGAACAACAGGACTCCCACCAGTTCCCAATCTGTACCTACAAAAGGAGTATTTGTGTTGACGAAATGAGACTCAGTCCAAGGATCCAAATCAATCAAAGCAGCAGGAAGAAAAATCAAACCTAAGGATTGATGCCCCTCCTGATACTCCTTTGCTCAGGGAATATAATAGAGCTGAGGAGAATGTCATTCCTTCACATTCTTATCGGCTGAGACAGATGGAGTTTCAACCTTGTTTGATGAATACCGAGGTTTATGAAGTTCCATTAAATTCGGTTCTCAACCATTATGACACCTTTGGTGATGATGTCCAAAAAGAAGATCGAGTGGATGACTCAGATGCAGGCTTTAGTGAACATCACAAAACCAACAGCTCTAAGAATTATCCCTGAGTTTAATTTGAAACTTCAAGAGAAATGGGAAGCTATGAAAAAGAGGACTCCATCAACGTGATTGCATGTGTAGACTTGGAATAGGAAACTTCACTAGGGTTTTGTAGACCGATAGAAATATGTCTATACATACATATAAGGATTTGATTGCATGTGTAGACTTGGAATGCAATCAAATCCATGAACGTGAGCAGAACTCGACTCGAGCGGGGAAGAGGACCTTGGAGAGGGCCGACGGCGGGCAATAACACCCCAGAGAGAGAAAGCCGACGACAACAAGAGAGTGAGTAGTGTTGGCGGGTGAGTACGAGAGCTTCGACCTAGGACAGCCGCTCTGATAATATATTGGGAAAAGAATAAGAGTTGTTTTATTCCATGAACCTAGAGCTCTCTTATATAGAGGAAAGACGTATGGGTAAATTACATAAGATAGACAGAGAGAAAGTAAACTGGAAAAACAATACAGACATAAAGTAAACAAAGACCTATTTTCTTTGCTTAAATATGATATTATACTTCCTCAAAAGGAGAAAGTCTAACGATATGGAGAACTTCACTGGCGGCGATTATTCCATGCATGATCACAATAATGCATTATCCGTTCGTTTTGTCCCAATCATCCTTAGTATAGCCCTCCAAATACTTTTGTTTGGCTTTAACCTCATAAAAGATGGCCACTATCATCTCCACATGATAAAGATCATATATCTCATGGATTAGTTAATTTATCTGATCCTCTATCTATCCAAACACGTTGGCAAGAATATTCCACATGTAACAAGATGTCTTCCTTCTATTGATAAGAGGTCACAAATCCACGTGCACGTAGTGGATAATTCATTGATTTACTTGTGTAGAGATATTTCTAGAATTTATGTACTCGTCTGTTATGTTTATTTTCCTCGTTCCACCTCATGTAATTTACCCATAGGCTTTCTCTATATAAGAGAGCCTAGGGTTCCCTGGAATAAACAAGTTCTCATTCTCATTTCCACCAACATGGTATCAGAGCCTCCACCCTAAAACCCTAACCCTAGCCTACGCCCCTCTACCCTTCTCATCCTGCCGCCGCTGCCGCCCTCCCTCCCCACCACCTCCGCCGCCACCCCTCCCAGCCCACCGCCCCTCCGTCTCCACCCACCCTTCCTCCGCCACCCCCTCATCATCCCGCCGATGCGCCGCCCCCGCTACCCCTCCCCTCTCTACCGGCGTTGTCCTCTTATCTTTCTCGTTCTTCATGGATTTGAGTGCATAATTCTACATATGCACTCAACTCCATACATGTTTATGTAGACAATTATCCATTGGGTAACAAACTCTAGTTCTTCGTCTCCGGCAACAATGTCAGAAAACAATGTCGACATGCCCTCCATCGGTGCTTTCAAAGGTCCAGCACCAACCATCAAAATGAATGGGACGAATTACGAGCTCTGGACGATGCAGTTCATGAGTCTCATGAAGTCCAACGGTAAGAAGCACATTCTTACCGAAGATGAGCCGGCAGCGAAGACTGGGGTTTATGCCTCATGGGAGACTGATGATTTGTATGCCAAGGTCTGGCTTTTAGGCACTCTGACGATGGAGATTGCTAATGATGCCCTCCATTAGCCCACGACTAAGGCCATGTGAGATATCCTTGCCGCGAAGTACTCGCAGATGAGAAACGAGACCAATATCCTCCAACTTCAGCATGATATATTTACAGTCAAGCAAAATGACCGGTCGTTACATTTGTTATATACATCCCTACGAGGGATGTTTAAGAAGCTTTACAGTATCATTCCCCTGACAGCGATCCCTGAGCAGCAGAAGGCGTTCCAGAACGCTACAATGGTGGGGGTTTTACTAGCGGCACTTGACCCGGAGTATGATGCGGCTCGCTCGTAGATCCTAGCGGATGCTACTAATCCTCCAGTGGAGGAAGTATATCAACGACTCAGCAGAATCACAGTTCCTTCCACTGCCACTACTCCACCTCCTTCAGCGATGGCAGCCTCCAGAGGCAGAGGTGCATCTTCTTCTTTTCGTGACCGTGGACCTCGTGGTCGAGGTGGTCGATTCCGTCAGCCATGCATCTTCTGTCATCGCCCGAGCCATGCGAAGGATACTGCTATTCTAAGCATGATTTTCCAGCATCAGTTCGTGTAGCCGAGCACATTGTGCCTACACTGGCATCTACTTCAGATCAGCAATCTGAGGATATTGTCACCAGGCTACGTGATATCATGCCTCATGCCACTACTGACTCGTCAGGAGGTCACTCATACATAGCAGCTTCAACCTCCGCCAGCACGTCAACCCCAACTAGCACATCGGGTAGCGTTTATGCCTTTACGCCATGTCATAATTCTGATGTTTCAGAATGGATTATGGACTCCGGCGCGGCACATCATCTCTGTCGAGATAGAGATAAATTTACATCATACAGGGAGGTTCCACCAGGGAGATCGGTAGTAATAACGGATGGGACTCATTCACCCATCATTGGACAGGGGGAGATCAGTTTAACACCCTCCATGCGACTACAGAATGTTTTGCATGCTCCAGATTTTTCAATGAACTTACTTTCTATTAGTTAGATTACAAAGGATTTGCATTGTCGGGCTATTTTTGATCCATCATCTCTTATTTTTCAGGACATTCTAACGGGCAGGGTGATTGGTTGTAGCTGTGAGCAGGATGATCTCTATCTGTTGGTCCGCACTCCATGTGCTGGTGTCTCATCTCAGTCCAGTGGAACTGTTTCTCCCTTTACTTGGCATCTGCGTTTTGGTCATCTCCCTCTTCAGAAGCTGCGACATATCTTGCCCCAGATTTCACCAAAGTCTTCTTTTCAGTGTGAAGCATGTCAGTTGGGAAAGCATCACAGATCTACTTTCCCTAGTTGTGAGTCTCGGAGCAGTCGCTACCCTTTTGAGTTGTTGCATGTTGACATTTGGGATCCGAGTCGTGTTCCTGATCACTAGGGACACAGGTTTTACCTAGTAGTCGTTGATGATTTCTCTAGATTGTCTTGGGTCTTTTTATTGAAAAATAAATCTGAAGCAGGGGATGTAATCAAAAATCTTATCAATGAAGTTCGGAATGTTTTCACTTCTAATGTGAAGATTTTGCGCACAGATAATGCCTTAGAATTTTGCACTCGTGCTCTTTCACATTTCTTCTTGTTTCGTGGCATTATTCATCAAACAACTTGTGCCTACACGTCTCAACTCACCAAAACGGTATTGCAGAAAGAAAACATCGTCATCTTCTTGATATAACTCGGACTTTACTCATTCATAGTTGTGCTCCTCTATCTTTTTGGGGTGATGTTGTTCTTATGGCATGTTATATGGTCAATTGTATGCCATCCTCTATCTTGGGTGAGAAAGTTCCTCTTTCTGTTGTCTTTCGTGACAAGGAATTGTTCTCCCTAACTCCTCGTATTTTTGGCTCAGATGCTTTTGTCCATCAACTCACTCACGGGATTGACAAGCTCTCACTTAGGGCTGTCAAGTGTGTGTTTCTTGGGTACTCTCGTACTCAAAAGGGTTACCAATGCTATGATCCTGTGAACAAAAGATATTATGTTAGTGTCGATGTTACCTTCTTTGAGACTGTGATGTATTTTTCGCCTACAGGTGACAGCATGACTTCTTCCACTACTGATGATGAAATTTATGTGCCACCTCCTCCTCTGCATCAGTCTGATAATATTCCAACTCCTGTTGCGCCATCACCACCACCTCCGCAACCAACAGTCCCGCCTTTACCGAAATTTAATACACGTCATCTGATTCCTGCTCATGGAGGTCGTCATTCATCCACCACGCCCCAGTTATGTCCAAGTGATATTAGTAAAGATGGGACTGATAATGCACAAGTGCAGGAGAATGACATACAGGTGGACACTGCTGATGATTTGGATGTACATATTGCCTTGAGGAAGTCTAAGCGGACGTGTGCATCCTATCCACTTGCTTCACAGTTTCATTCCATCGCCTTACTGGTGATTTTCAGAGATTTGTTGTTGCCTTATCTACCGTGAAGATACCACCGAATTATCAGGATGCCTTAAAAGATGGCAGTTGGCGGTTAGCCATGGAGGAGGAAATGGCTGCCCTGCGGTCTCGTGGTACATGGAGCTTGGTTGTTGCTCCCCCAGGGGCTTCGGTTGTCAGTTGTAAAAGGGTCTTTACTGTAAATATAATGCGGATGGCAGCCTTGATCGCTACAAAGCAAGGCTAGTGGCACGTGGATTCACTGAGACCTATGGCGTGGATTATATGGACACATTTTCTCCGGTTGCACGTCATTCCACTCTACATGTTCTGGCAGTCGTTGTGATACGTGATTGGCCTTTGTTCCAGCTTGATGTTAAAAATACCTTTTTATATGGAGATCTGTAGGAAGAAGTCTACATGCAGCAGCCTCCGGGGTTTGTTGTTGAGGGAGAGTGTCAGATGGTGTGTATAATTCATAAGGCCATATATGGACTTAAACAAAGTCAGCGGGCATGGTTTCAGAAGCTTTCAGATTTAATTCAGAAGCAAGGGTTCAAAAGATCAAATGTAGACCACTCTTTGTTTGTCCAAAAGACACCCAGAGGTACTGTTGTTATTATGGTATATGTTGATGATATACTTGTTACGGGAGATGACATGCAGAGGATAAAGATGGCAAAAGCATTTTTAGACCATCAGTTTGTGACTAAGGATCTTGGTACTCTAGGATACTTTCTGGGATTGGAATTTGCGAGGAATGCACGGGGTCTTGTGATGACCCAAAGGAAATATATTACAGATATGCTTGTTGAGACAGGTATGATCGGGTATCGACCCTCCACTACTCCCATGGATCCTAGTATGATGTTATATGGAGATGATACAGAGGAAGTTGACAAAAGATGATATAGAGAAATGGTGGGAAAGCTTTTCTATATTACTATCACTAGACCTGACATTGCTTTTACGGTAAGTCAGGTGAGTTAGTTCATGGAACAGCCCAGACATGTGCACATGGATGTTGTATATATGATATTAAGATATCTAAAGTCGTCTCCGGGTGCAGGATTGTTGTTCAGGAAAGAAACAAATCTCTCTATCTCTGCATGTGCTGATGCGGATTATGCAGGATGTCCTAGAGACCGGAAATCTACCTCAGATTTTGCAATGTTTGTTGGCACTTCCTTAGTTTCTTGGAAAAGCAAGAAACGAACAGTGGGAGCTAGATCCAGTGTTGAATCTGAGTACAGGGCCATGGCACAGGCAAGTATAAAGGTGATGTGGGTTCGAGCCGTATTAAAAGATCTGCATATAGATGTACATCAACCCATTCAATTACAATGTGACAATCAAATAACATTATTTATTGCTAATAATCCTGCATTTCATGAAAGGACGAAGCATATTGAGGTAGACTGCCACTATACCAGGGGTATGATTCAGAATGGTTTGATTTCTACTTCCCATGTCAGTTCAGGAGAGCAGACTGCAGATATCTTTACTAAGTCGTTGCTCGGAGGGTCGTTTCAGAAATGCTCTTCTAAGCTGAGCATGATTGACATCTATGCTCCATCTTGAGGGGGAGTGTAGAGATATTTCTAGAATTTCTGTACTTGTCTGTTATGATTATTTTCCTTGTTCCACTTTATGTAATTTACCCATAGGCTTTCTCTATATAAGAGAGTCTAGAGTTCCCTACAATAAACAAGTTCTCATTCTCATTTCCACCAACAACTTGGTTATAACATTTCTCATTTTTAGAACATCTTCCTTAAAGCTTTCTTTGTTCTTATGATAATTTATCCATATACTTAGTTAGACCATTGCTTATATATTGGATCATCTTCCTTTAAGCTCTCTTTGTTCCTATGACATTTCCAATACAATCACGACAAGCAATTCTCATTTTCGATAGAAGGTTATCCTTTTATGAGTTTAGTAGAGGTAATGTGGTCTTCAATGGAGATCTTTATTTGGCCTATTGAGAATGCTAGACTGAAGACCTTAATCGCGTCTGATTCAAGACAAATTCAAAACGTCATCAAAAAATGAAGATAAATGCCTTATCCCAAGCCGGGAGAACAGTCTTGGTCAAATCCTCTTTAGCTTCCATACCAACATACCGCATTCTAGCGGGCCCACATGACCCCAAAAATCTTTCCAACTCTCTTGAGAAAGCTGCCAAGGATTTCTTGGAAGCCAAATGTTCTCCTGAACATTCAACCTTTTGGAAAGACATATATATGTGCTATCAAAGCCTGACTCTTTAAAGGAGGGTCAAAAATGGTCAGTCGACCATGGCGAGATGACTGGATTAGGGAGATCTCCTATTCTGCCTAGGACCTTCTCTTGTCCCTTCTATGGTGTCGGAGCTTATCAGAGATGAGACTAACTCTTGGAATGCTGTATGTAGATACATATCTTTATAGACAAAGTAGAAATGACCTTGTCATCTCCAATTCCAGTCTTATCGTCAACCATCGTAACAAATCTTCATAAAATCAATTAATAAGGAGGATGATCAATCACAAATCACACAAGAGTTGAAAATGTTTGACCAATAAAGGGAGAATCGGGAGATCGATAAATCTAAGAAACAATACTAGACTCTTGATCAATCAACTATGTGAATTTAATCGATGAAGACAAATGCATTACTAATTGATATTGACCAACCTTAATGAGATATTCAATCATGAAACATTTTTGGATAATTCTTCTGATAGATCAGAGAGAACCTAATTGATAACCTCTAGATTAACGATCGATGACTTCACAGTATGAAAATTTGATCGATCACGACAATGACTACAAGAAACCGATGCACGCTAGAGCCTTGAGCGATTTCCACTCTGAAGAATCAATAGATGACGATCCATGTGGGGGGTATCAACGGAAGGGTGAAGGTCTTGAACCACATAACAAGTTCTACGGAAGCACTCACCATGAAACAAATCACGGAGCATCTTCATGAATAAAAAATGTAATAAATTAATCAAACGAAAAAATACGTGGAAAATGCACTCAATGGGAAGGAAAAACCACAGGTCGAGATGACCTATCACACACTAGCAGCTAGGTTTTCGTCGATTCCACTTTATCATCAGAGGAGTGCGCACAATATTTATAGTGTAGAGAGCTAAATGGGATCCACACTCAAGATCCATTCACCCACGTACTAGTAATAATAATATCAAAGAGATTTTATTGAAGGAGAAATTAACAGTGCGGACCTTATCATTCCACCAGTAACAGTGCCCCTCTCTGGATCATGCCATGTTTTGAACAAGTCTTGAATAAGTTCTTGCCTATGTGCTTGAGCACAGACGAGCCCAGCATATTTAGTAACTTCTGGCCAATCTTGGGAGGCCACTACCTATTTGTACAACGCAACAACTAAGAAATCAGAAAGTAAAGCAAACGCTTACCTTTATCTGTAATAAGACTAAGGCTAAAAGCAAATTACAGCTGCAATCGACGGGCTTGAGTCTTCTCCAGTCTCAGGGTGTGTTACATCTGCACCAAATATTATGGTTGGTATGTCACTAACCAAGGGAATTCTACAACTCAGGGCATCCACGAGTATGGTGTTCCGTCCACCCATCTGGAGAATACAGGATAGGATATTCATCATTAGAATTATAAAGTATTTTGCATTTCGTAATAAGAGTAAAATAAAGAAAACATGGAAGAGGCATCAGTCGTTAAAAATTCACTTTAACATTGATTTTGAGCGACACATTTGCCAAGTACTGTTTGCTCATCTTGAACACGTGCTTTGTTAGACAGCATTGTGATAACAATCCAAGATCTGTTTCGCATATTCTTTTGATATCCCCTGAATATAAAAATAAAAATTTATAAGAAAGAATCACGAAGTATTATCACAGCAAATCTCAAATGCACAACATGTAAATATATTTTGATGTATATACCATATAAAGAACCATTGCTGTCTGGAAGGATAGCTAAAAGAAGTTCTAGTTCCTTTCCTTTTAGTTTGTTCATTGCTATGTTATACACATTTTTGAGGCCTTTCTCAACTTGCTCAGGTCGTGCACAGTAGATCGGTATAGTAGGCTCGCTATTGAATTCCTATAACGAGTTTGGAATAAAATTAAGTTCTGAACATTCAAATTAGCATTAACAACTATAGCAAATCCAAACCAATTTTTCTTTTAAAGGTATCTACACAGAATTAAGATTAGATAACCCAAGCTCGTGAGATATACCATGCCAGACACTTGGCACATTCGGGCCAGCTCCAGACAGAAACTTCGAGCAATGCTTTCTTGAATATTCCGTGAAAAGTTGATACAAGCCCAGTGATTTACGGTGCTCCCGTTTATCATTTTCTGTGAATTTCATCAAAAAGAGAAGAAATTTTTCATACTTTATCATTGCTGGAATTAATATAAAATAGTTAAATCATAAGAAACCTGCCTTGTTAACCATGTTCCATTGTCCAACCTGTGGCAAGCATTCCTTTTCTTTTCCAGTATCATGATACTTTAACTATATTTACATGAGCTTGCAATCAGAAGAAGAGCTTCTAAAGACTTCAAGAATATAAGGGAACCACCTCAAATGGCAAAGGTAATTACCCAGGGTGCTGGAAGAACTCGAGCCTCAACAGAAGCAAGA
Source organism: Ottelia alismoides (assembly GCA_037367405.1). Classification (NCBI taxonomy): domain Eukaryota; kingdom Viridiplantae; phylum Streptophyta; class Magnoliopsida; order Alismatales; family Hydrocharitaceae; genus Ottelia; species Ottelia alismoides. The sequence goes on from JAZKJV010001621.1 coordinate 257,182, forward strand.
TTTTCAGTAATGTTAATGCCAAATTCCTTTGCATAAGGATCTTCGTCATAGGTATTTTCTTGAACAGTCTGAAAGAGGTTATATATAATGAATGTTTCAGTCCTGAGATGTGAGTTATACTATACATTATATCATAGATCTATCAATCATTGCAATTTATTACTGCTTGTCATGATAGTAATGTAGAGATTATGGGATTATACGAGAATACTAATACTAATCTGATTGCCGTAAGAGATGCTCAGATATCCATTGCAACTAGGACTTTCTATGTTAATTAAAGTTGTCATTGTTTGATCAAGAGGTCAAGGGTTCATATAATGGAAGCATCTTGTAAAAAAATATTGCTGTGAATGACCACATACAAGAGGTTCAAAGGGATCCCATCCTTGGACATAATCACTGCAAGAGATTTGTTTACCAGGCCATCCTTTTTAGATCCCCTCTAAGTTACACCAATATTCTCCATTCATGAAGGTAATACAAAAAAAGGCCAACTAGGCATTACTTTCTATAATCATTAAAAAACTTAGGTAAAGATTCTCACCCGTAAAATGTCATTTTCTTGTTCCTTTGGTCTCTGGCAGGTAACTTTTAGCAGTGAAGTAATCTGTTTTTCATTTAATCTTTTACTGTATCGTTGCCCTTCAACAATTTTGCAGGCCTGGTATTAAAGTGAAATTAGGGACTAAGAAACCATTTTTACAGTAGTAAGTGCATATATTTCAGAAATGTAGCTGACCTCCATTGGCAAGTAGTTGGCCTTTTTCTGATTTCCAACCTGAAGGCATGGGAGGTGAGGGTGATTAATTGTGAAATCATACATCTCTTGGAAGTACTCAACAACTGATTTCATGTTCAATTGGTCATCAACTGGAAAGCTACAGAGCACATATATAGAAATACTTAGCACAAAATAGAAAGATTGTCATAATAAACATAAGAAATGTCTGGTGAAGCAATAAAAAATGAACGTGAACTTGATTGTACTTGGAACCATAAACATAAAACGCCGACAAAGCTCTTAGAGGAAGAACTTATATTCTTACATCAACTCTCCTGTAGGCTGCGCTGTCAATCCTGAAATTCGATATTTCCTTCGGACATTTGGTCTGTGTGTGACTTCAACTTTTACACCTCTGAGAGCCTTTTTAATCTACACATGAAAACATTATGAAGTTCAGTTAGTCACAATTCAATACATGGGAAGTTGTCGACAAAGAACAGATATGTCATTCCACCAAAAAAAAAACATATCCATGGAGGATTTGATGTCCCATGATAACTGTCTTCAAAATAAATACCTTGATTCGTTCAGCATCAGACAATGGCCTTGACAAAGTTTCTTTGCCAAGAATTTGTGCTGCGAACTCCATGACAGGAAGTGGCTCAATGAAAGCAGTAGAAGACATATCTGCGAGATACCTATGTATTAGAGAAATGAATTATGTACTTAGAAAGTCACCATAGGAGAAAGTGAGAGGAGCCGCATATCCCACCAATATTAAGAGACAAACCCATCTGAGTGGGTCTTATACTCTGGTAGAAACCACACCATGATTGTAGGCCATCACCCAGTCGTTGGGGCTTCCTAATGTCAGGAGAGTAGAATGACCTTCCAATTGACAGATACCTGAACCAAAATATCGAAACTAAATCAACGTGATCCATTAGTCATGTACATGCAGAACCTATCAGAAAACTCACCTTTGGCTAGATACTTCCCTCAAGACAATGTCAAGAATTTGAAGAGCATCCTGAGGCGTGTCCGCCATCTTTCCTGCCAGAAATTCACGTAGATGGTGCAGGTCCGCACGTGCTATGAACTTGATTGCAACTCTATACTCCCTCTCACTTCAGCGGTCGGTAAAATACCACAATCAGAATCTCAAAGGCATACATAGTTAACTACAAATTGTGTAAAAACAAAACAAATCAACCGTTTTTGGCCGGTTCCATCTTCTTCGTCGCTTATTTTTACGACAAACTCCTTTGATTGGAAAGGCAGCATCCCAGCTGTGTACAAGCTCTTCCTTCCATCATAGGCAGGAAGCCTCATGCCCAGATCAGATTCTCTGTGGAGCTTCACCAACTGGGCCATGATGGTCCTGTTGACACTCCGTGACCGTACCTCAGGTGTTATAGAAACCTACAAGAATTTGAGGGGGGAAAAGAATTACCCACCATAAGGATGAACACAAGAAGCCAAAAAGGGAACATTTTTTTAAAGAATGGCATACACACATCGTAGTGGTTCAAGTCCTTTTCATCCAACTGCACAAGGAAGTGGTTTGCCTTGACAATGCACTTGGTTCCAAGTTGCCCGAATCCCGGTCTTCGCCTAAAACAAAGAGATTTGCTTGAAACTGGAGGACCCATGTCCACATCAACCCTCAGCAACTCCTTAACATCTCCCTCGCCACAGGCATTGCCCTTACCCCTCCCTCTCCCCCTCCCTCTCCTCCTCCCCACACCCTTCTTGGTCTCCCCCGGCAGAGCATGGTTCTCTGCCTTCTGCTGGTTCAAGTTGTTCTGCAGCAGCGGCTTCTTCCTGGGAGCGAGATTGTGCCTCCTCTTGGGATCCTTCATTTGCCCAAGAAGAGGGACGTCGACAGATGCGAACTTGGAGGAGCACAGGCAGAGGGACCTGTCCCTCTCCTCAACAGCGAGCATCGCGCAAGTGCTGGTGATTCGACTGGAGAAGCTACTGCAAGTGAGGCATTAACGCTGCAAAAAAGGTGGAGAGATATGAGTAGAGGCAATGGACAATGATGAGAGGTATTGCAGTGATGGCAGAGGGGGACGTAACAGTCGAAAACAGAGGACATTGATGCAATGGCATTCATAGCTTGCTCATCCTGATGCATGGGCTCATAAAAATGGCACCTTGGCTCGAGAACAATGTTTACTGTGGATGTTTGGGAGGGGTGGGTGCAAGTTTTGTTTTGTTTTCCATTTTTCAAAGGATGTGATGTGGGACCGCTGTGGTGGGGTTTAGGGAGGGGACTGGAAGAGAGGAAGGAGCGGCTACTACGCCGGTAACGGTTGCAGAAGAGCATGATGCCGACCCCATTCTCGTGCTCCTCACCCCATTGCTTCCGCACCGGCTTTTTATGTGCCGTCGCTTCCATTAACATATATTAAAGAGGGGATCTCTCCCCCTCCACGTTAATTTTTGGTAGACGAATTCCTATTTTGCCCATGATATCCGTTTAATCCCTCTGGTAGAATTAGGGTTTGACCACCATTTAATACCTCGGGTAGATTAACATCTCCGTCTATTGCATGGGCTTCCATGTGTCTTTACTATGTACATAAAAGGCATGAAATGCTTTGATGCAGGAGGTCGCCTTTGACCGCCACGTGTGAACCTGAGAATTGCAGCTCTCCATTCACGATATAATGTGTCCGACTCCTTAGCTTCCTTTCCAATTCCATCCATTCCCGTCCGGCCGGCAAGTCCTTGCCGTGCTCAGCCAGTAATAGCTTCCCGTCAGTATTCATGAACCTTCACCTGCGACAGACGTATTCGAAGGTCCATCCATATGTTTCTCATGCATGAAGTTTCAACTTCTGATTCATTAAATCCTGAAGCAGTAGCTGCTCGCTTAAGTAGTGAAATATTTTTATTAACTAAATCATGCAAGTTTAGGATTTTTTTTCAATTCCATTCCCTTACTCATCTCCCAAAAACATCATGTTTCCGCCACTCAGATCGTGTATCATGTTCTCCTAATAATCAGTTTTCATTTCATCATCTCCGGAAAAATCCATGGCAACACTCATAAAAGGAGTAGTTACATGCTCTACATTTCTCCAATATCATTTATGTTCCTCAAATTCATTTGACACAGTATCATAAACTAAAACACATTTCACTTTCTTATGGACTTCATAACAGCTATGCCTAACAGCAACTTCCCGTCAAGACTTCGCGATCCTCCGCCTGCGACTGGCCTCTCTGAAGGTTGCATCTGTATACTTATCATGTATGAACTTTTAGCTTTAGATCCATTAAATCTTGAGGTATAAGCTGCTTGAGATGAAGCAACACCCACAAAAGGAACGATTATGCTATATATTTCTCCAATACATTTCGTTCTCCAACTTCAACAAGTGCATCAAATGTATTATTATGAATTGAAATACGTATTTTGATTTAGTAAACTTTAAGTAAGTTTCAGACCTTCGTATATGTAGACAAATACAAATCTATTTTCGTTTCCATGGCAACACCCATATTGAAAATGTAGAATAAGCTATACTTATTGTCGGATGAGTCGTTTCTATCTTGGAAAAAATATTATGGAAAAAGGAATATAACTTTCATAATCGGGATGTTTATGAATTACGCGTGCATTACGGATTATAGGTAGAGTTCTTGGAACACAAGGAACATGGTCACATAATATTTTTTTTATCTAAATGCTGATATTGTTAAAAATTAAAACTACATATTGGTTAGAAACGGAAGATCTACATGCAAGAACAGTAGTAGATCTTCGCATGATATTCTGTGCAGCATGCATACTATTGTTCTTCCAACCAATGATATAGAACAACTGCTTATCTTTCGTTTTATTAGTATAAGACGACACATCCAATATTGGGTGCAATATTTGGAGATTATCAAGGCTTTAATTACTATGTGCATATATACTGAATCATTTACTTCTACAAATATAGAAGCTACCATGTGGGCACGTGGATTTATTACTGCTAATTGAATCGCATTACATGTCGATTATTAAGCCCAATAAATAGTTTGTTTTAAAAATTATTTAGTTAATATGTCGCGCTATATTACAAATGCTCATATGTGATTCTTTTACATAAGCAACCGAACTTGATTTTATATAGATAATAAAACAATTGTGGATCGATCTTCTTAATGGTTACAAATATAATGAAACAATTGGTAAAGAATAGTCATTCTTATACATTTCTCTGTGAAAGATATGTCACCGATTATTGAATTCTTTATTACTTCAGTCAGGTCAGTTTTGATGTTGTGATCAAAATGGTTTAATGATCGTTAATTCATGACTGTAAATGTCTTCATCTCCGTGCATCGCACAGGCATGCGCTAGTTTAGATAAAGAATGGGTTTTCAACATAAAAAGAATGGATTTTTAAAAAGAAAGCGTCCAATTTCAGCCTCGTAATTTAGGGTGGTATTATATTATATCAATTTATTTCCAGAAAAGTTTTTTTTAAATTCCAGTCTATGGTAATTCCATCAAATCAACAACAAAAAATTGAGGAATAACCCTCATTTATCCCATCTTATCTCTTATAATCTTGTGCCAAAATAGTATAAATGCTTACATCTCATTTGCGTAGGATGTTAAAATTTTCCAAGTATAGGTCAAAAGTCATTGTACCCACTTAAATGGTCTTGTGGTAGTGCAGTGTGTCTGCCACCCAAAAGACTAGGGTTCAAATCCCCCTCTTGCACGGGTTGCGTTAGGTAGTCGATACGACAGCCAGCGTAAAAAATAGTCGAATCTTTCAACATGGATTTGAGCAAGAATCCATGTAGCTGACCCTACTCGTAGTGGGAGAAGGCTTAGAACTTATAGGTCGGAACTCATTGATCGGTTTGGTAAGACTGAGAAAGGCTCCTTCAGTAGGTGGCAAATAATAGATAAAAGTTCAATAAACATAAAACACCTTACCTATTTAGTTACAAAAGCTTGAAATTGGAAAGTATTTGTCATAAAAAGCTAGCTTTTCTTATAATAATGGAAACACTTGCTTCAACTGATTGCGTTAACCACAAACATGCTAATAAATATGAGTATATCCCATCAGCTCCTTAAAAGAATGAATTTGCATCAAATTAGAATTAATAACTAATCCCAACGTGGTAGTATAAAAAACTGATATAGGCATGTATGGAAGTTGAGCGTCCATATTTGACAACTTACCCATTACATACCTCAATTACGATGATCATTGAATAACTGGCTTCCCTATGGGTTCTAATCATCTTCGAAACATTCGTTAGTTGGACACTTGTGTTTGACAATACCTACAAGAGGAAGTTCAGCGCAAGGATGCATTTAAATGTGACATCTTATTTCGATAAGTGTATAGTAAAAACAGGATACAATAAAGATGACTTGAATTCATGTATTTAAAATGTTTAGGATCATAGCATATTTGCTACATAGAAGGGGTTTTTACCCAGCAGATCCTATAATCTTTTCTCATTACGTTCACGACCTTTGAAACAACATAATTCATCCATCGACCACGCAAACTTGCTAACCCTTACCCCACATACCCTGTGGTTAACCCCCATCCATTTGCTCGTTAACTATAACAAGATTCCGATAAAAAGATGTGCATATTACCCTCTTTGTTTAACAAATTTACAAAAGATGTCATCCCTCTCCTTCCACGTCCCATGCATCGTCCCCGACCTCGCTCGTGCCGCCCTCGACCTCCCCTGCATCGTCGCCGATCTGCACCTCCTTCAAGCCGTCGTCAACCTGCACATCCTTCAGGCCACTGCCGACCTGCACCTCCTCCTCCTCCCCTCCCCGACCTCCTCATGCGTCCATATGCGCAGCGCCCACCTCCCCGAGTGCTGGACATAGCGGAGGTTCCTATGACGACTATTTTCCACCGATATGGTGGATCAGAGAATAGGAACTTCCTCCTTCAAATGTTGTACATGGGGAGGTTCTGTGATGACTATTTTCCGTTGATATGGTAGATCAAATCAGAGAATAGGAGTTGTTGGCGATGACATGTCCGACGATGAGCTCCTCTTGGATGGATCTCTAACTAAGTATGCTTGCACGAAGGGTCCTGCTACTCGATGACGCAAAGAATGAAGGAAGTGGAGTTGCGGTTTGAAGGTGCGACTCCCAGAGGTAACTCGCAGATGGTGTTACCACCGTGCCTCCGAAGTTATCTTGCTTCTACTGTGTCTTGGCTCAACGGAGTGAACAGCAGTGGCTGAACACAAAAGGCTTCAGTTTCGACTGGAGCTACAACAAATCGGAGAAGTGTAGCATTGGTGGATCGCAGCTCTAAAGATCGAGGTTGAGGTTGCTGCTTTTCCTTCCGATGAAGGTTTAGATACGGAGGCGGATCGATGAGGGACCTTCGGACACGCTCCGATGGTGCTCAAGTGGATAATTGATGCATGCGCTGAAGTACCAGTTACGAGTGGGAGCTGCCAATGTCGAAGGTTCTGACCAAGGGGCTCGAGAACCTACAAGCGGAGTTACAGCTCGAACAAAGCTCGACCGAAGGTTGAGCGAACAAGAAAGGGGGATATACGGCTCCAGCGTGAGATGAAGGAACAAAGCTTGAAGCTCCGGGTGCCCGCAGCCACCGCGGGTGGCTGGAGGTGAGAGAGAGCTTGAGAGGCTGAGAGATGGAAGTGAGCTCGAGGTGGTTCGACCCAAGAGAACTAAGAAGAAAACGATTGAGGAAAAGGGATGTGGACGGTAGCAGATATTGATGAATCTCCATTTCATCATCTTTATTCTACCATTTTGGCCTTAAAACCCCTAGTATATGTGTGTAATAGCTATAATTCATGCATTTTAACATTCATGCATTATTGTATAACGTGTGTATAAAATATTGTTTTTAATGTAAAATTATAGCATAAAGAAAAGAAAAGAAAAAGAATAAAATATTGAAGATATTTTATGACCCTAAACCCCAAGGCCTAGGCATCTCGATGACTAGGTTGACAAGGAATAAAGTAGGGGGGAGATAAGGGCCAAAATACAATAAACATCCCCTATATTTATTCATTTATTCTTTATTTTTGGGACCTATTTTTAATTCCACTTTTTATAACTAAAATAAATAAACTCTGAACACAAAAGTTTTAGATAATTAAATATAGAAAAATACAAAATTTATTTCATATAAAAATAATATACAAATAAAAAGTTATGATCTGAATAAAATTCCAAAACCCCGACTTCCCAGACCCATATCTCTCAATAAAAACTCAAAATATATCAAAATCACCTTAATTTATATAACTTTTATTAAGCTATTTAATGAAAGTGTTTTCATATTTTTTGGAATTACGGTGTGAAAGTTAGGTTTTGGAACCCTATTGTATACTTTACACGATTAAAATATTCATTTTATTTATTATTCATTATTTTATAATTTTATATTTGTATAATTTTATAAATATTATTTATAGTATATGTGCATATTTAATTAAAATAAAAATAAAAAAGAAGAAAACACTAAAATGAAATACTTAAAGAAAATACCAATAAGTATACCTATATAGATAATACATCTATTTATTTAAGTGTATGTAAATATCAAAAAAATAAAATAAAAATATATTTAAGTGTCTAAAAATAAGTCATAAATTAAAACAATAAATTAAATTAATAAAATTTAAAATACAAAATAAAAAAGATTAAAATACATAGATGAATATACCTATATATAGCCCCTAAATTTGACTTGTAATTATAAGCCACAAAAAGTAAATAAAAATCATAATAAAATAATTCAAGAAAATAATAAATATTTTTGTTTTATAACCTAAAATTAATAAAATCATTTGTTATTTTTAATCAAATTTCTAATTATTTTTCTGGGATTTTTCTGGTTGGTCCACATGGACCAACCAGCTTCTCCTGTTTGTTGATTTCAGTCAACACTCTGACCGAGGTCTGTCGGTTGGTCAAAACGTTTTTCGCCTCAATTTCTCGACTTTTTGGGGCTCGCATCTTTCACCTTTTCATGTTGAACCCTTCACGACTTTTTCTCCCTATTTATTGACCTTACATGCCCAGGCTTCTTCTCGGGGATTGAATCCACGATTCCACGATATTCTTCGATCTTTGGAGCCCCATCACCACCTTGTACAAAAAGCCACTTCTTCTTCCCTTCGATAATTGAACCTCTTTTTGACCTATCATCCTCTCCCCTTCGAGTGTTTTGGATCGAAGGTGTGGCAGGCCTTCTCTAGACATCGAAAGGACGCGTGGTCGGGAGTGTCTCCACACCCATCTCCGGCGAGCTCCGCCGTCGTGAGGCCATCTTTGTCATTCCCAGCCATTGAGGTATGTATGTTCTTTGTTTTTCTTGCATTTTTAGCTTCACCGTAGTCCTAGGAATCTTTTTACCATGTTCCCTTCGATGTTTAGCCATCCATTCAATCTAAGCCAACCCACGCCGGAGCTTGCTTCGAAGAGCTTGCGTTTCGCCGCTCTCTGCCCTATTACCCTGCTGCGGGGTCGAGGCATTTTACCCTTGACCCTCTCACTCTTTTTTTTAGGTCCAAGGACATCAGAGATACCTGGGGCTCATTTTGGAGCGTCGCTAAGGTTCTTAGAGCTCGCATGCTCCATCGGCCTCGCACGTGTCCTCCGACCATCGCCAGAGGTTTCTGGAGCTTCCAACGCATAGAGGACCATCCCAGGAACATCCACGGCTATTTTGAAGCTTGAAGGAGTGTCGGAGGAGGAGGATCGGGGTCGGGCAAGGTCGATGTCGCCAGCCTTCTTCCCTATTCTTCCCCATCATCCAGCCGTCGTCGGATCGAAGGCCCACCCCAGATCGAGCATCTACCGTTGGATCCAGCAGCGTCCCCACCATCCGATCATCGAGTGATGATCCAATCATGGCCGTCCATCTCCGAACCGTCATCGACACGTGAGGACGCGACAAGTGTCTTAAGTGAACTCAGGCTAATCGTCCGATCCGCCAAGAGTTGGGTATTTTGCACCCTTGCCCATCTCAGTTTTTGTATTTATTATATAACACTTAGTCTTTCATTTTCAGTGTTAAATATTTTGTAATATTTACAAAACGACCCTAAAACTATTCGTAATTGCAAATCAGTCCTAGCCACGTCACCTCACGTGACGCATCACGTGAGGTGGCATTTTGCATTGTACATGAGGTTGTTTACTTGTAACAACAACAAATAAAGAAGACGTTATCATTTCCATACTATGAGAAGTAGTATATTAACAACACTTGTCATTAATTAGAGTTCAAATAGTTTTAAAATTGTTAATTTTATACATAACATATTTGTATTTATATGAATTTTACAAAATATATTTATTATGTCTTTTCAATTTTTCAAAAACTTTTATACCTCTAACTTTTTAGCAATTTTACTTGTGCTCCAATTTTTTTAAAAAAATCATAATATTATTCTTGTGTTGGCATAACACATGAGACAATTGTACTAATAAAAGGCCACTACTATATATTTTGTAAAAATATAGCGCACACATGTGATTGTAAAAAATATAGGTATACGTGTTATTAGAAAAACTTGGAATGACACGAGTGTACAAAATATATACATGCCAAATAAATGTCAAGCGTAGTTGTCCGTGTCACGAGCCCAGTTCCGGGTCGTTGGATCCTCCCATTTCCTCATCTGATTACTCAACGATATCTTTATGTAATAATAATTAACATTCAGAAACAGATTGTAATAAAGATGCAACATAGAGAGCATCACATTTTGCATTCACAAAATAAATCTTACATAGAAACTTGTCCCATCATATTCTTCTATATGTACATCAAGCCAAAAGAAAAGAACTCAAAAGAACTACAAACTAACTTATATTGATAATCTACTACTGTTGGCTGGCTAAGGTCCTTACGATGACTCAGCGACACCTATTGGATTTTCAAAAATCACAGGATAAAGATTAACAAGTAGTTTAACGAAGAAGAAAAAAGTAAACAAGTAATTTGGGTTAGCAAAACTTATTATACCAAAAAAGTCTAAGTCTTACTCATATTCCACGTCGGGGAATAGTCTAGATGATTTATCTCGCCTCTCATTGACTCCGAAGTTGTGAACGCTTCGAGATTGGAAAATGCATTGATATGATGAGTTATGACATCACATGTCATCTCAACCAATTATCCAATGCCAACCTACCAATTTCCTCTCTTTTTTCATATCCTGGGTTTCAATCCCTCAACCTGACAAATAAGGAAGCATACCGTCCTCGAGGACCCTGTAGCTTAAAACCATAGGCTAACCTTTAATAACTATACTTATGGTTTCAAATACATGTTATCATGATCCATCTGCTATTAAACCACATGTGCCTCCAAATGGCACGATCACATCTTCAGTCAGTCAATTAATCAACATAATGGCATCCGAGTACCACACATTGCAAATAATTTATTATGTGCGCTCAATATATTCGAGCAACCATGTACCACATAGGTATGGCCCGCCAATATAAATGCCCTTCTGACAAACCTACAGGTTGCACGTTTGACCTGTAGTATCTACTCCAAGTTATCCTCATCATAAAAGATAGTGCGGAATTGTAACTGGATCCCATATGACATATCAAATTAACTAATAGCGATATAATATTGCACAAGTATCATAGCAGCTAAAAGGATGATTCATTACACTAACTCTATTCTAGCATTATTTTAAAGTAAATCATGAAGCAAGCATGTGAACATTTTTCGTAATAAAGAACACAATAAACATTAATTTTATCCAGTTTAACTTGAAAAATCAATAGTAAGAAACATGATTTCGCTATGTAACTTGTTAACTTTCACGTCCGCTGCAACCTACTTTGGTTCATTTCAAATAAGATGATTAATGCTCCTAAAATGACCGAAATCCTTTTTGCTTCAAGAACACATGAAGAACGCAAAGAATGAGCGAAGATCATTAAGAACATAATCTCTCGGAATTTTGGTAGAATTTCCCATTATGTTGGGGGATATTTTAAGGAAAATTTCGGTAGAGTATCATTTTACATCAGGTGATATATCAAAGAAAAATTCGATAGAGCTTCCTCTTATAAAATTATATTTGAAAAAAATGAAACTTGAAAATAAGAATCAAAAGAAGAAATGATGCATAACTGGTACATCTCGCATCATGGGTGGTTGATGCGTACATTTACCGATGGCCCAGCCCCCCGCACACAAGTAGGGTGTTACTCAGTTTTCTACATCATATAGAAACACTATTGGTATACAACAAAGAATCAACTAGTCATATGTCGAGGGTGAGTGAAGCATGTTCACTGACGGCATAGTTGCCCATACCCAAGTAGGGCTATGCTCAAATATCTCCCTTTATATGCTCATGAAAAGAACTCAAACCCTGCATCATGATAGCCTTATTTACCTCCTACTCAAAGCCATAGAGGAGAGGAGCGTATTGCCCCCTTTCTCATCTTCTTCTCGATAACGCTTCGCAAGCGCTTCTTCCATGCATCTCTCCCCTCCTCTCAACCTCTCAACCCTAGCCTTGGGGTTGTTAGTAGTTGGAATGAAAGTTGTAGAGAATGAAGGGGTAGAGGGTATTTATAGGCTCCCAACCCCTGAAAATCATGATTTAGAATCCATGATTTTTGCCAATGATTTTACCCAAAGCTATAGTTTCCTTGAATACCATAGTTTCGTAGCCCATGATTTTTGCTCATGTTTTTGCCCAAGCTTATCACAAAATACATGGTTTATCTAATGACTCTTCATCAGAGGTAATCGTGATTAATTAGCATTGATCTTGATTAATTATTCTTAATTGTGATTAACATGTACTAGCATATGATTAACATTGTATAACCATGATCAATAAGTTTCATGATCATTTGTATCCTTAATCAAGATTTTTTAGTACTACTGATGGTGATTAAGAGCTAATGACAACTTAATCGACGTCAACCTTATTTGCTTCCAAAATTCATAATTATTCGAAACAACCCCCGCTTAAGACGAAACAAGTTCTGTTGGATTCGTCTCATCGGGCCAAATCTAATATTCATATACATGGTAGGATCTGAAGAGATTGTTTTTTAGGGCTTTATAGTTCATTTACAACATAGCGAGAGGGATAGGAAAGTAGAAAGATGGGTTTGCCCCCACTTCCTATCCCTCGTGCTATTCTCGTTGTTTGCTCCAATGAGCCCTTCTTACGGAAAGAAGGATAACTTATCCCTCACCTTCCTCATTTCCCACCACTACACAACTGCTTCCCCTGTAACTTACAAACCTTATTTCTCCTAATTTACAAACGTTATCCATTTTTATTCATCACGTGTCAACCGAACAAAGAATATCAAATAACTACCTAGTATCCATTCTTATTCGCCTTTATTTGTCTTTATTCTCTTCATCCAAACGAACATAAATACTGCATTAACCCTCTTTATCTCTCCACCCTTATTCTGTTAGGATTATAGTTAAATTAAGATTAGGAATCCTGATGGGATTGAACTCTTAATCCTAATAGTAGTTGAGGTGTATTTTATTTATAGTCCTATTAGGAATAGGACTATGGGATTGTAAATGAGCTATATATAGAGGGGGTAGTTGCATTGTTTGAACACCACCACAAGAACAATGTAACCCCTAGAGAAAAGAGGGAGAGAGAAGAGAGAGATGAGATAGCGAGGGAATGGAAAGAGTTGTATTTGTTCTAATTTATAGTATTCCTTCTTTTTTGGTGGTTGCAAGAGGTGGCTGACTACCATTATATCTGGTTCTTCTTTCTTTTGTGTGCTTTCGTTGTGGTGGTCGATTGTGTATCCACATGTGTATCTGATTGTTCGTTCCCAACATCTTGTATTAGAGCAGAGTTGGTATCACTCTCGTTCTCAACAACTGGTATTAGAGCCAGATTTAATGTTATTGAGGGAACATGATGCGATGGATCAAAGCTTGATTCAACAACAGCGAGGGATATGACATAGTGAATAAGAGCGAGATTCGATATCAGGTAACATACATCGTGGTACATGGGATGAGGATGTCGAACAAGATGATAAGCTCGACGGAATGGTTGTGACAAGTGATGGAGCTCCAGTTATTCCCAGGACAAGCGGTACGATGAGAGAGTGGCAGGTTATCGACATCTTTGTTGCAGAAGTGCGCAACAAGGAGAAGCGATTGCGATTCCCTTCACGAGAGGATGCTGGCACAATCTCTAGTCACGAGAGATTTGTGGTGCTGCATCATGAGGCACAATGCTGAGTTGTGCGAATGCCCGAGACGGTGCACATCGAGGGTGTTTAGTGACAGGTGCATCACCCAGAGTTGGTGAGATCCTGCTAACGAGACCTGCAGATGACGATAATTGCCCAGTGCAGACTCAAGACGGTGAAGAGATCATGATGGAATTCAACTCAAGGGGGAGATTGTTAGGATTAGAGTTAAATTAAGATTAGGAATCCTAATGGGATTGAATTCCTAATCCTATAGTAGTTGAAGTGTATTCTATTTATAGTCCTATTGGGAATAGGATTGTGGGGTTGTAAATGAGCTATATATCGAGGGGGTGGTGGCATTATTTCAACACCGCCACAAGAACAATGTAGCCCCTAAAGAAAGGAGAGAGAGAAAGAGATGAGAGAACGGAGAGAGTTGTACTCATTCTAATTTATATACATATTCCTTCTTCGATGGTCGCGAGAGGTGACCGATCCACCATATCTGGTTCTTCTTTCTTTTGCGTGCTTCTGTGGTGGTGGTCGATTACGTATCCGCATCCATATCCAGTTGTTCGTTCTCAATATATTCCTCTACCAAACGACCCCTAATGTAAGATCTTGAAACAATAATTATATGAATTATGCTATGCATATAGTTATCATATTTGTATCCAAAGATTTGACCAAATGTATCTAATGAATGCAATTTTATGTTAACAAGAACTCGTACCTACTAGGTATGCGTTTTTCAAATTTATCTGGAATTATTCGAAGTCAATATATAAATGTGGTTCAGAGGTCTATCTTTGATCCTACTGTTGAATGATAACATGTATATAGTCACGAGAACTCTATAATCATCACAACTATAGCTTTTCAAATATAGTAAGCCTTGTAACAATTGGAGATCAAATGCAAAAGTTATGGATTTTAAAAGTTTAGGCAATTATTGCACATAAAGTTGGTAATTGTGATAAGTAGATAGTTTTCTAATACCTCATGAAAATCATAGTTGTAAATGTTCGATCGACTAGTTGGTCTGACTAGTCAAGTTGTAGGGATTCAATAAAAGTGGTTTAGAAGTCTATCTTTGATCCTACCATCAAATGATGATACATATATATGTATA
Source organism: Ottelia alismoides (assembly GCA_037367405.1). Classification (NCBI taxonomy): domain Eukaryota; kingdom Viridiplantae; phylum Streptophyta; class Magnoliopsida; order Alismatales; family Hydrocharitaceae; genus Ottelia; species Ottelia alismoides. Next base: position 272,263 of record JAZKJV010001621.1, read on the forward strand.
ATAGTCAGGGGAGGTTTGAAACCATCACAACAATAGCTTTTCAAAAATAGCAAGCTTGTAACAATTAGAGATCAAATGCTAAAGTTATGGGTTTTAAATGTTTAGGCAACTTTTGCACATAAAGTTGGTTACTATAATAAGTAGATAGTTTTCTAAAACCTCGTGAAAAAGCATAGTTGTAAAAGTTGACAGACTAGTCGGTTTGACTAATCGAGTTGGAGGGGTTGCTAACTGACTATGACTATTTCGATTAATAATCAGTCAATCGATTAATCGTCCAGAACAGTCAAGTCTGTCTAATGATTTTCACATGGACATACATTATTTTTTCCATTAAAAAATAATTTTAATTTAAGTTGCTTAATGTTTGATGTGAATTCGGTTAATTCTTTTTATTACATTGTGATAGTTAAATCTACGTGAACGTATAAAATGATATGTATAAAAGATAAGTTGTATATTTAAAATTGTTAAAATAAAATACAAAATCAACTAAAGTTTAAATAAACATGATTAGTCATCCAACGTCGATTAATTCTTAGTCAATGACTCGACTGACTGAATACAAACTATCGACATTTACAATATTGATAAAACAATAAAAACATTAGTAAAATAATTATGAGGTAACTTAAATCCATTCTTCTAGGGTGATTCTACACTTTCATGGAACATACAAGCCATGAAGCATCTTGATTGATGCATAATCACACTTAGAGGTGCATCTTATCGAGTGCCACACAATTATGAAAAATGGAGTGATTTAAGAGAAGACTCATACGGTATTTTGAAAGAAAATAACATAATTAGGGTTTTTAGATTTTAGGTATTTGAATTTCAAATCATTAAGACACAATTTGATGTGGATTCTAGTCGATTAGAGTGTAATCAAAGCTTAATTCATCAGGTAACTAGTTCATATCTCGTTGATTGGAATTTCACATGTTTCTATTGTATTTGCAAGTTCTCAAAATGTGACCTTTCTTATAAAGATGCACCAGAGCAGGGTTTTTTTGGGGGGCATAATATTTCATGGAGTAATGGGACAAATTTAAAGTATACTATAACAATCATAAATAATAAAGGTAACATAAACAAGCATAGAGACAAAAAACCACAATGTTTATGTCATAACTTTACTCCTTTCGTGTCAATCTTCTATGCAAGAAGGAAAAAAACTTTATGAATAATGTCTTAAGGAGCAAAATCTCGTCCAAGGAGTTGAACTTGCTTGAGAAGAAAGTGTTATCTCAAGAGCACCTTTTAGCCATGGATAAAATGAAATTAAAAAGTTACATCCATCTCAATAATATGCAATAAAGATAATATGCGAAGCTTTGGAAGAGCAATCTATAATATGTAAAGACTTGAGCTGTTACAAGGACAATTATATCTCATAACTTGTTACAGTTGAAACTGTTAACACTATCCACAATGAATGAGACCAAGTTACGAAATAGTAATGGTTCACTCTTACTTTCTATGAATAATAGATGCGGTATTATGTTTTAGATGTTATAGTTCAGCTTTGAACTTTCAGTTATATATTAAATTGTGATGTCAATTGAGAAAACAAAAAATATTTGGGGACTGAGTATTTTCATAAATATATTGCAGGTGGATTAAACTAGCATTTATTCTTTGATACTTTTCTTACAATTTATGAGTTCTGAACGTTGATCTTTATATCAATGAATTCTGAGTATGGAATCCGGAAAGGAGACCCACACTCCAAACTATAGGAAAATCGGGGATGCATATCTATTCTAATATGGAGTTTCATTTGACTTGAAATTCAATTTCACTATCAATTCCAGTGTATAATTCCCAAACCGATATGATAAATAAATATTTCATTGCCAGCGATCGTCCATCACTAAATAGATATTTTGCATGCGGACTTCAAGATACTTCCTCCATGTGCATGCACGAGGGGCCCTCCTGGATCAGAAAATTTAGTGCTATCTCCAGAAAACATCTCCACCGTGATCAATGGGTCAATTTTCGAAAGTGCATGGTCACGATGACCTATGCTATTCAGATCTAAGGCAAACCAAATGGCAAAAGACGAAAATAAATTTCAACATTCTCAAATTGATTTCCTCAAGATTGAGGTCTACATATAGTTGACGGACCAACCGATATATAGTTGACGGACCAACCAATTTTGCAAGGAGAAGTCCCAAAAGGAGGCCTTTGTGAATTAAAAAATGGTGAGTATTTTGTCCTGTGTTCAGACCTAATGGGATGAAGACAAGCGATCATCTGCAAGAGCGGCAGATATGATAATGGCAAAGTATGATGAAGGCGTATATTTAAATAAATCCACACGTCTGAGCGAAATTGGCCAACAAGGGGGCATGGGCTTGGAGGAGGAGTAGAGCATAGATACGTGCTGCTCCACGACAAGGAAAGGTCCCGTTGAAAGGGCCAGGGGACAAACCGGAGCATTCTGCAATTATGCTTCTACAAAGCATCTAAAGCTGCAGGTATCCACTGGCTGCAGCAGAGGGAGTAAATGCTGGGGTAGCACTTATTTGCGATTAAGCTTCCACGCCCCCCGCCCTCTCTCTCTGCCCGTGAGTGGACGAGCTCCCCTCCACCACCCCCCCCCCTCTCTCTCTCTCCAAGGCGCTATTTCTCCCATCAATTGCAAGTTGTCCTGTACGTTTTCTTCACGTCATGCCCAGCTGACCGCCCGTGACCGAAACACTTTTTATATCGGCTTATTTTTTTTTGAAGGTTTTTATATCGGCTATGTTAGTACAGTGATGACAATAAAGATGGGTAATATTGCTGTAATCTTTGATCTCAGGTTGCTACGTCAAACATGGTGCAGAAGTTGTCTGTATTACAAAACAAGGCTTCTTATACGGAAAATTAGTTTCGGATTTGTTTATCCCAAGTCCTCTTGGGATCTATTCGATATCCTGACGATCGGATGGTTGAGATTGGTTAAAGAAAATTAACCAGGAAACTGTGTTTTGATTTGCCTAAATCCAAGGATATGATTTTATATTTTTGGAGGGATTTTTACCAAATGAACTTTATAAACTTTGTAAATTATCTTCTCAACCTTCGAAACAATATAATTCCCTCTAGACTCCGTAAACTTGTTAACTCTTACCCCATGAATCCTTCGATTAATCTGTTTGAAGCTCGTTGGGATTTTAGGGTAATTTACGGAGTCGAGAGGGTAATTACATTGTGCAAAAGATCGTAGACGTAATTAATAAGTTCTAAGGTTCGTGGGGTAAAATCCCTACTTTTTTGTCGAGTTGGGTAGACTTGTTATACATGCTTGATAGACTGGGTAGGAAAGATCAATATCTAGACATGTTAACTTACGTTGGTAAGAACGTGAACTAGAGATGTATATCGAGTTGTACGAGTTGAGCCTTGTTGCGAATCGCGGAAGCAAACACACACAAACACGATCAAACAAGCAAGACGCAAACACAAGGATTTACAAGGTTCACCCGTAAATGGGCTACGTCCTTGGGCGGCGGCGATCGATTTCACTATATGAAGAAAGTTGTAATACAGAGGGTACTGAGAAGGTACAGATATGGGATGAGAAACAGGATCAGAAAATGAAGATGCAGTATCTGTTGGCCCTGGGGCCCTTTTTATACTGCAACAGAAAAATACCATATGTATTCAGCAATCCATCCCAACAGCTCTCAGCCAATCAGAAGACATGACACATATCAGACATGTCAGCAGTCCTGGCCCAACAGCTCTCAGCCAATCAGAAGGCAGGACACAGATCAGGCTTGTCAGCAATCCTGGCCCAACAGCTCTCAGCCAATCAGAAGGCAGGACACAGATCAGCCACATCAGCAGACCAATAAGTGGTTAGGATTCAAGTCAAATTAACAATCTCCACCTTGAATTGAATCCTCACATAGTAGAATGAACCACTACTATTACTCCATCATGAGTTGAATTCTCCACTAGCAGAATTAACCACTGCTAGACTCCACCGGGTTGAATTCTCATATAGTAGAATTACCCACTACTATACTCCTCCATGGATTGAATTCTCCACTAGCAGAATTGACCACTGCTAGACTCCACCGGGGTTGAATTCTCATATAGTAGAATTACCCACTACTATAATTCACCACTTAAAATTCAGATAACAGGAATCAAGGAATTATAAACAATATTCACCTTGAAATTTCTCCTCAGAGAAGCTTCGCCAAGCTTCACCGCGCCGCCGCCAGCCCCTCCTTGGGGCTACTGCCAACTGTTGACATTGAGCAAGTCCAAACAATGTTTGAACTTACTCCCAGGAACTGTAGACCCTTGCAAGACATATAGGATCTTCTGCTTGTTGCCCTTGATGACAACAATCCCAACTTTGGCAACCTGCATGACTCCACCTTCATGCATGCAGAGCGAGAACATACGTTGCTTAAAGAGCAGCTTGTTGGTTAGAGACTTCATCATATATAGACTTTCGAGTCTCAACCACAGACCGGGCACGGAATCCTCATCGACAACCTTCCCGATAATCTTATTCGCCAAACATAACATAATCGTCGAGCGTACCTTCTTTTCCAGCACCATCAACTCGGACGGCTCGAGTGCCTTCGTCCGCTCTTGATCTAACGGTGCCCATATGCCCTGCTGCTTCAGAAGGGCGCGCATCTTGATCTACCATATACTGAATCCATTCTTCTCCGTGAACTTCTCGATCTTCAGATTGTGTGACGCCATCTTACTGGATGATCATGACGGAACCTGAAGCTCTGATACCAGTTTGTTGCGAATCGCGGAAGCAAACACACACAAACACGATCAAACAAGCAAGATGCAAACACAAGGATTTACAAGGTTCACCCGTAAATGGGCTACGTCCTTGGGCGGCGGCGATCGATTTCACTATATGAAGAAAGTTGTAATACAGAGGGTATTGAGAAGGTACAGATATGGGATGAGAAACAGGATCAGAAAATGAAGATGCAGTATCTGCTGGCCCTGGGGCCCTTTTTATACTGCAACAGAAAAATACCATATGTATTCAGCAATCCATCCCAACAGCTCTCAGCCAATCAGAAGACATGACACAGATCAGACATGTCAGCAGTCCTGGCCCAACAGCTCTCAGCCAATCAGAAGGCAGGACACAGATCAGGCTTGTCAGCAATCCTGGCCTAACAGCTCTCAGCCAATCAGAAGGCAGGACACAGATCAGCCACATCAGCAGACCAATAAGTGGTTAGGATTCAAGTCAAATTAACAAGCCTATCCTGATTTGGACTGAAACTCAGACTTGATAAGCTTCGAGTACAGGAATGTTGACTCAAACTCGAACTCGTTGAGTTCAAGTTATTTTCACGAGCTTCTTAACGTGCCTTTTTGTAGTAGGTTGATTTTATATTCCTTGTATGTAAACTTTCTTAGAAAAATAATTGAACTCATTAGTAGTCCGATTAATAATAATGTCCGAAGATGGAAGATGAACCATATCAATGCCGAGTGTGGAGACTGGAGAGAGATGAGTATGGCAGCTTGTGGTGCATGTGTACGAAGGATAAGCCGGAAGCTGCAAAGCTACATTGGTTGGGGGGAGTGGTTGTGTTATTTGTACACAAAGGAGAATCCCAATGAGATATAATGGACGAAATGTGAGAGGAGTCATAGCGTTGTGGCGAGAGGGATGTGTATGGTTCATATGTTTTTTACTTATGTTACCTTTGCAATCATATGGAATTCGAAAATGTTTAGGAAGTAAACGAGAGAATATGTAAATATCACACAACTATAAATAATTTGTTGGTTATGCAAATCCTCGTATTCATACATTATGTATGTATATATGGAATGAATAATGTATAATAAAACTAATAAAATCAAAACGAAGTATCAAGTTGAGTTGGATAATTGAGCACACTTCAACTTGAACATGGCTTGATAAACCTAGCGAGTCATTTATCCAACTCGTGCTTTGACTCAGTGGCTCTTCAAGTTTGCCTCATGATATCTTATTGAGGTGAATAGGAGTTGAGCTCGTCGAGCTCGAGCTTTACTGACACCTCGTAACGGGAACTTGTTGCTGAGAGTTGCGACTTGCATGTCATGGAAGTCATAGGTTAAGCACTTATATGTTTGCCTAACTCCTTAGAAATAGTTGTCATTCATAATGTTTTAGCGGCTTGTTAGGAAAGGTAACCCTTACTTTAACCAATGTGTTCCCATTTTCCCTCCTCGCTCACGAGTCCCCCCCCCCCCTTCATCCTCCCCCCACTACCATTGTCACTGAGATTGGAAAGAGATTAAGCTATTTATTTGTTTTTCCTTGTATTTTTTATTTTTATGAATGTTAGAGTTTCTACAAGTACACTTATACATTACCTTTTGTAATAAACTTGTGGCCTTTTGTTCTTACAAAATTTACAGTATTGCCCTTCTACAGATGTAATACAGAGGCATAAGTTTAATAACAAAAGGAGAATATAATGAATTTCGTAAGAATGTAGAGCAACATGTGTTTTTGCAAAATGTTAAGACATAATTGTATTTGCAAAAACTCAAAGGAGCATAAGTGAAAAAGTTCCTTATAATAAATTGTAAATGCACTTTTATGTTGCCATGTTTATCATCTTTATCCCAAACAACTTTAAAAAAACCAATCTCTCAAAAAAAACTAAAAAAAACCAACAACCAACCGAGTGTACAGACCATTTTTGTTTCATAAACTCATTGCAACAGCACTCAGATGACTAAGATCATGGACAAAATAAAAGGATACAGATGCATTACTGTTGAATCACAAGGTCGCGCAGGCGGTCTCGCTCTACTTTATAACGAGCAAATTACACTCCAGCCAATACACAAATTATATAGTAGTGGATATTCATAGATTTTGTTGCAACTAATGGAATCTAATGTATATTTACGGGACTCCCATAAACACAATGAAAGAAGAATTCTGAAAACTCATGGAGGACATTGCGTCTCAACTTCAAAATAACTTGGTCATAATGGGCAACTTCAACACTATAATTAATGCTAATGATGAACAAGGCAGACGACCATACGGCTTAAAGGACTTCTAGTATCTTCAAGACACATGTAATAATATTGTGTTGATTGATCAAAAAATCGATGTACTTGGAATAACAAGCAAGGATATTATCGAAATATCAAGGAAAGGCTTAATCGTGTTTTTGCAACCGAAGATTGGACATCCACATTTCCAAATGCAGGTGTCCTTCACCTCCCTGCTATATACAGTGATCATTCCCCGATTCTTCTTAAATTAGAAAGGGGTAGAAGGATACATAGACCTTGGAGATTTGAATTATGGTGGATGGAGGAGAAGAAGTTTTAAACAAAGGTTATTGAACTATGGAAGCGGTAAGAGAATCAACACAACCTCCAACACAAGCTCCGGACAATCGCAAAAGGACTAAGCAAGTGGACCACAACAGAGGTTCGGAATCGGAAAAAAAGGAAGGCTCAAATTGAGGACACCATACAAATGATGGTATCACAACCCCTTACTACTTTATCAAACTAAGACATGAGCTAGAAAAAGAGCGCGCCGCTTTGCTCAAAATTGAGGAGTTATATTAGCACCACTGATTTAGATACCATTGGATATAAATAGGGACCACAATACACTTTTTTACCATCTTTGTATGCTTGCTTGAGCCAGGAAAAACGATGTCGATTGGATCAAATTGGAAGATGGCTCCTACACTCGTGATAGGAAGTTAGCTGCAAAATGCTTGGAGCGTCACCTTTTCAACATGTTCTGTAATTCTAATCACATCGTTGATTGTCCGACTATACTTAAATCAGAAGAGAAACTCTTAGAGGAGGGAAAGCGGTGGATTAGCTCAGTCCCGGATAAAGAGGAGATCTATATGATCATTTCTACGATGCATCCTAATAAAAGCATGTGGCCAAATGGTTTTCTGACGGCCTTCTACCAAAAATTGGCATCTTATAAGTGATGAAGTCACATAACAAATAAGAAACTACTTCCTGCAGGGGTACATTGATATATATATATATATATATATATATATATATATATATATATATATATATATCAATCGAACCTTTATCATATTGGTTCTAAAAATTGACTTTGCAGAAGGTCCCATGGACTACCGTCCGATCAACCTTACCAACACCATTTACAAGGTGATGGCTAAGCTAATTGTCAATAGACTAAAGCACGTTCTCCTCAGACTCATCTTGCCTAACCAGAGCGTCTTTCTCAAAGGAAGATAGATTTCAGACAATATTTTTGCAGCTTTCGAAATTCTTCACAGTATGCAAACACGACAAATCAAAGCATATGCCAATTAAGGTGGACATGAAAAAGGCATTCGATCACCTGGATTGGAGATATATATAAATTTGTTGTGTCGGTTGCCATTCCCAGCACGATTTATTGATCTTGTCCACTCATGCATCTTCACATTAACATTCTCCCTGTTGATTAATGGAATACCATCAGGAAATATTACTCCACTAAGAGGCATTAGAGAAGGATGCCCTCTCTTTCCCTTCTTACTTGTCCTCGGTGCGAAGTTCTTATCAATGTTGCTTAATTCGGCATCACAATACAATCTCATCAAAGGCTACAAAATTCATAGGTCAGTGCTGATTGTTACACATCTCATGTATGCGGATGATACTACCATCTTCAGCGAAGCATCCATTCAGATGCAAAGAGTATCTCTCATCTTTTGCATATTTATGGGAGATGCTCTGGGCAAGTAGTGAACTATGCAAAATCTGGTATAACATTCAGTAAAAATACTAATGAGTGTCTACAAAGATCCATAAGGGGGAGCTCAATATTAAGCTCCCCTTTGAAAAAGGAGTATATTTGGGTTGCCTGATGTCAGAAAAGCACGCCTCCAGGACTGCATTTCCATATTCTGCAGAGAATGAAAAATAAGCTAGCAGACTGGAAAAGCAAAGCACTCTCGCATGTAGGGAGAACGGTACTTATACAAGCGACACTTTTCGCAATGCATGTGTACCTCATGAGTACAAACTCACTTGCAACGGACACATGCATGCAGATAGATAGAAAGTTAGGGATTTTAGGCGGGGGCTTCCTCTATGATAGAAGGCACTGTTACCTCAATGCCTAGAACGATATTGCCTTGCCAAAACACTTGGGAGGAATTATAATTAGACAGGCCCAACTGATGAACTTACTCTTGATTCTCAAATTAGTGTATCATATTATACAACCCCAGTAAGGCCTTTGGAAGGAAATCCTGCAAGGAAAGTATTTCAGGCCTTTTGATTTCTGGGATGCTCCCAATTCGACGGCTTCTACCCATCTATGGAAAGACATTAGTGATTCCAAACCATGCTTATTTAGGAATTCGGTAAGGCTGGTGGGTAATGGAAAAATGACCAATATATGGCGAAACCAGTTGCTGACTGACTACTCTAAACAGTGGCATCCTAAACGCATAGCATGGTCTACTCCCAACATTGTATGTGACCTTTTATGTCCTAATGGGCATTGGAACTTAGATTTTATTCGACAATTCCTCCCCAGTGGCAGCACTCCCCACATAATTAATCCCTGCCCCAACCATGTAGAAGATGACATCTGGGTATGGAAATTCCACCCCTCTCAACTGTTTTCTACAAAGTCGGCATATCGGCAATTAATCAAGGAAAAAGGTATTGCAACACCTTACAATATAAGGTATTTTAAGAAAATTTGGAATTATAAGGAACTCCTCAGTTTTTCTTGAGGAAGGGCAAAACAAGTTGTGGTTTAAATTGGACCCAATGGCATTCCCCTAAAGTAATTATATTCAAGTTGTCCAGTAATAGTATCCAGATTTTATAACCCAACTTAGTGTGTGAATCTTACGTTGAAAGACTTCGTTTTATGAATTTTCATGTGAGACTAATTTTTAAATTTATTAAATCTCCATGGATACAAAATTTCAACGGGTATAAACGAGGCAATAACCAAGTAACCACCCATAAAATAGCAATCCACATAAACTCACATAAATTTGATGGTGTTCTACCAATGTGATCTAGAACTCAAGAACTGGAAGAGGCTTGTTGCCTGACTTGTATTAGAAAACTGCAGAAGTTTCTACACCTCCAATCAAATTCGAGGGTATATGGAGGAGTGTCTAATGTGCCCTAACTCGATTTTTTTTGGCTGATTCTGTGAGTGATTGAGAAATCTGGTTCTAGACCTCATTAACTGGGAGGTGAATGAGGCAACGGTAAAGTGGACGGATTATAAAGCAAAAGAAAGTGATTCATAGGGTGCAAGAAGACTGTCGGACGAATTGAAATCAGAAAAGAGGAAGTGTCTCGCTGAAAGCTGTTGAAAACTTGAAGTTGATCTCCTGATATATCATTCACAAAAAAGGATCTAGTTTAAAGCCTTCAAAAGGTCAAATAGAAATTAAAAAACTAATAGATAATAAAGAACAAGTTTTAAAAAATAGATCAATGCTTGCTGTTACTATGTTATTTTACAGACTAACTCGTTGTTTCGATTTTGTACATAGAAATAATTAATGAATATGTAAAATAGATATAAGGCTATAATAGCTATAATGAATATGTAAAATAGTTATAAGGGTCTTGTTTGGTAACTAAATGAATATGTAAAATAGTTATAAGGGTCTTGTTTGGTAACTGGGTTGGGTTGGGTTGGGGTATCCCCGTGAATAGTAGTTGTTCAGAGGGTTGGAATGATAATTGTGATGTGATGTGACATTGATTATGTGTTATATTAACCTTTTTAATGATTATAATATATTTTCTATGTTAATAGTTTTATTTGAACATAGTTAAAAAATATTATACCAAAGACATCGTAGAGTCAATACAAGTAATCCCAACCCGGTGTATGTCGGTGTACACCGGTGTACACCAGCAACCAAACAATCCCTAAAAGTCATGATAATATTAACCGACGATTGCAATGCTTTTAAAAATCCAACAGTGAAATTATTTAATATGTGTTGGGATATTCCGCCTGTCATGGGGAAAAAATCTATATCCATGCGTTGAGATGACCAATTTCTAAAAAATGTTGCTTTGATAGGTGGATATTCAAATGTGTACTATTACAAGTTTGGTCAATCTTTAGCCTGGCCATGTCTTGAAAAAATTACTTTAAAATCCGAAAAAGGAAATAATTCTATGATCCTTGCTTTAGACCATATTCCAGATTTTAGAAGAGGTATTGCCATGAAATGTTGGAATTCTGATCAGAGTGTTATTTTTGGATAAGTTACTAAAAAGGCACCTCGACTTCGTGATAGCTGTAACCTTTGGAATGAGTTCTTTTCTCCAAACACGCTACATAAAGTTTCATTATTAATACTTTTACCATTCCTGATTCCTGGTCATTTTTCAGTAATCTTTTCCCAGGCCTTTAATTGCTAAAGTTCAAAGGAATGCGGAAAAGCGAAAGATGAGATGGACACTTTATTAACAAAAAATAGCTTACCTTTTGGTAATAAAAGGGACCATAGATAGGGAAAAAGCGATTAAAGTTGAAGTCTGCTAATATAAATTACACCCTTAACGTACTAGAGACCATGAGCAAACCAGTTGTCTCGACTCTCGTCTTAAGAAAAGCGATTAATTCATGAAGCAAAGTTCATGAATTAATTGGTAAATAATAATCCAATCTGAAGAAAAGGAATCTTTTACCCGGGCCAATGACTATTTTTTTAACTAAATGGGCCAACAAGTTACAGAAGTCACTGAGCATCTTCCTTTACCGTAAGATGGCGTCGAATTTTGCTCAAAGAGCAACTCCCGTTGATATTCAACAAATTACACCATAACAGGGATATGGGATTTAAATTGTTCTCATTCATGATTCTACCACTCTATGATCATTCTTCAAAAGAAAGGGCTTTAAGATTCCATAATATTGATTTACATGGTGCATGGTTGGTTCTAAAATGGGAAGATCAAGTGGTGCCGTTGCGCTCATGCCCACCGGCAACCCAGATGATATACTGCTGATATGAGCCACCAGACACACCACCCCATCCTACTCATGGGTCATAATTCACCATACGATCGAAGTGGATTCAAGCTTCTCCTATCTTGGTGCTGACATACACAGCAAGACGGGTGTTCCTGATTACATGAGAAGACCACACCATCACGGCTTGCATTCAATGATACACCTCCGGGAACAGGAAAAGATGTCTCACGCGGAACCGTGACAGGGTCGTATCGCAACAGAAGAATTGTGGAGTGAAACCCTGGCAAAGGGGGACCGGAACACACAACCGCTCCCCATCCCCTCCCCCTCCCTTTTTTATGCCAAGCACGCGCTTCAACTACCCACCACGCGAGGGACGTATCCGTCTACGTGATTCCCCAAATATATGCACGCCTTTCATCAACGTGGTATGGCACACTATCGCCACCCCAATGGTGACCACCTACTTGGGAGCTGAGCAAAACGACAACAGTAACAAGGCGGGCAATCATAAGGTGTTTTTTATATACAGAGAGAGGGAGCTCAAATGAGGTCAGGTTTTTTTAACTTGTAAAAAATGTCTGCATCAAATCCAGCCTTCCACATATATTTTATATATTTTTTAACCGTGGACAGCACCATTAATGTATATAGTATCATTATATTGGTTACAAATAAATGTTCTTTTTCACAAAGTATTCTTTTACCATTTATTTTATAATGTATGATATATAAGTGGGTATTACAAAAATGATCGCATCTATGCTTCAGTTTTCAATTAGGGTATTCATTTCTGAAATGTAACATTAATTTTCAACTATAAGATTTAAGCTTATGATTTAGGGTTAAGGGTTCGTTACGTTTGAGTGATTCCCAATTCGAAAATGTAATGCCCATAATCGGAATATCGATCCGTAGATGAGACTTCTTTTTTTAGTGCCCTGTATAATTTACAGACCTTTTGCTCGTTTTACTAAATTCATGTGGGTTTTTAACAGATTAGGAACGATGAGCCCCATCTATATGATGGCAACTTGGGCCAAGGTTAGGATGGTGAGAAGGAGATTAGCTAGATGATATAGTCAGAATATGATTTCCCTAAGATAAGAACACCTCCATCTCAACTCAAAAGTCACCCAAATGGTAGCCCTTATCTATCTTCTTAAACATATCGTTGATAAAAAGATCGATATATTCGAATATTGTCATATATTCTATATCTTCATCGTGTTGAAGACTACAATGTCTAATAACCATATTTTTATGTAAAATTTAACTCCAACAAAATCGCATTTCATAACCATCTCACATGTAAATAGTTTCCTAGAGAAGTCAAGATGAAGTCGGGAGAAATTTAAGCAGCAGATAGATCAAAAAACTATAAAGAGTTCCTTCATCCATTTTTTCATATCCCGCTATTCTGAACATCACTTGCATCCTCTCTAAAGGAAACAAACTCAAATGTATCTCAGCCAACGCCTTCCATCTATATATGTGCCAATTTTTTCGATAACTTCCTTGTTCACCACCCCTGCAACATCAAATGGGGGCTTTGATAGTTCAAATGCGGATCAAGATATTATGAAATTATACGAAAATAGATTTCCCGCGTTCAAACAGCAGTCGGATCTAGACCGTACCGGGATCTCCATGCGCGACAAACACACACAGATCGACCAATTGAACACAAACGATCGACACTAAATAAGGAGCCGTAGAACCTAGGGTTTTCGACGCCTAGAAAAGCGGCATCATCCAAAAACGAAGCCGCATCGCAACACCAAAAAGCAGAAACCATTCAAACCAAAACGAATACCGGATTGTGAGCCAAATGCAAAGGCAAATGCTTACAAGTATAGAGATCGATCGGAAGCACCTCTGCGGATCGAAGATCGTGGTGTCTTCCTCTTCCGATCCGGTCGCGAGCGTGGAAAGGAGAGGAGGAGACGTGAGATAGCAGCGAGTGAGAGAGAGTGAAGAGTAGAGATTAGTTGTGAATAAAATAGTGGTGAGGGGAGTGGGAATAAAGGGTTTGTTTGCAGTCCTGCTCTTATATAGTGCGTGCGTGCGTGGGAGGGGGGCATTTTAAACTCGATTAATTAGTTGATGATGGCAAATTAATTAAGGGGGAATGTTGGGGAAGCGCGAGATGGGTGGGGCCCACGAGGCGTGAGAAAAGCGGAGATCCCTCTGTGTGTGCGTGTTAGGGAGAGAGAGAGAGAGCGCACGCCACGGCGTTGCCGCGCCTTTCGCTGCTAGTTCTTGCTCAGCAGTCAGCTCCACTCCCTGCCACCCCGCTCTTTTTTGCTTTCCTATTTTGGGATTTTTACATCTGGACTCCCTGTGATCTCGTTCACAAGCAGTATAGACTCCGTGCAGCACAATCTCTCTATGCAGCATTTAGGTTAGGAATGGGCATTGGGCCTGCCCACGTGAAAGCCAACCTAAAAAGTTCGGTCCAGCCCAAATCCAAATGAATAATGGGTCGGGTTTGGGTCGGGTTTGGGTCGGACTATTACAACAACAACAACAACAACAAAGTTTTTTCCTACAATTAAGTAGAGTCAGCTACATGGATTCTTCACCTCCATTCAGATCTATCTTGGGACAATCCCGAGCTTATATCCAAAAAACTAAGATCCCTTTGTATAGTCTCTTTCCAACAATTCTTGGACCGTCCTCGCCCTCTATAAACACTCGCATCTCCTAACAGGTGCATCCATTGATCTTCTTTGCAAATGACCAAACCATCTTAAGTGGTTTTCTCGCATCTTATCCTCGATCGGAGCTACACCAACTTTATTTCTGATTGCATCATTCCGAATCCGATCTTTACGTGTGTGTGTGTGTCCACACATCCACTTTAGCATTTTCATTTCTACTACAACCATTCTCTGCACGTGTCTATGGTTCACAGGCCAACATTCAGATCCATAAAGTATAGCAGGTCTCACGGCTGCTTTGTAAAACTTTCCTTTAATTTTTAAAGGAATTTTCTTATCATAGAAAATAACAGAGATTCCTCTCCACTTTAGCCAGCCTGTATTTATTCTATTAGTAACATCTCCATCAATTTCCCCATCCTGTTGCAAAATAGATCCCATATATCTAAAAGAATCTATCTTCCAAATATTATTGTCACCAATCTTCACCTCAATTCTTTCACCACTGCTTCCATCAAAGGTGCACTCCATATATTCTGTCTTAACCCTACTTATACGAAATCCTTGAGTCTCTAATGCATGTCTCCAGACCTTAAGCTTCTCATTTACTCCATCTCTAGTCTCGTCAATCAACACAATATCATCAGCAAATAACATACACCAAGGGCCGGACTATTAGATTCAAAAAAAATCTTGGCCAAACTTGGGTTTCGCTCGGTCCAGCTCGACTTGACCCGCGGGCCCGACCCGAATGATGGCTCGATTTTAGGCCCGAAAAGAGGCTCAGTTAACATTGATTTTGTGTTTGGTGGTGTTAATGCAATTGATGATAGATATGGTGTCATTGCCAAGTACATATATTGTGTCCGACTCTCTGATCTTGTTAAATGTCAAACTATGTGTCATACTTTTCATGTCACAAGCTAATTTACACTTTGTTTATTTCTTCATCTTCCTGGATTGATTTGGTGGGTTAATCCCTGCTATTTGTGTGTAAAATCTCAATTGCCTTTGTATGCATTTTACCTATTTCCCATCCAACTTGATATGTTTATATTACTTTTCTCTCCTTTCTTCTTATAGAAGACTTGTGCTTCGATCATATCTGTTGAGGGAATATTCCTTTTGTAATCTTACAACCGAATCAGAAAATATTTCGTAGAGAAAAATGCTCATGGTTGTTTTTTTCTTAGACACTTAGTTTTCAACTTTTTTTGGCCTAAAGGAATTGCAATCAATATTCGTTGAGTTTATAATTCCTTGTATTATACATATGTATGTGTCAAACATCCATTTGTGCTTTGTTATTGCATTTGTGATTAGTCGTGTTTTTATGGTATTTTG
The DNA here is from genome assembly GCA_037367405.1 of Ottelia alismoides. Classification (NCBI taxonomy): domain Eukaryota; kingdom Viridiplantae; phylum Streptophyta; class Magnoliopsida; order Alismatales; family Hydrocharitaceae; genus Ottelia; species Ottelia alismoides. The sequence goes on from JAZKJV010001621.1 coordinate 288,244, forward strand.
GTTTGTAATTCATGTATTCCACCTCTCACTTTACAAGGGCCTGAAACAAGATTGAGATGAGATGATGGAAAGCAGAAGGAGAAGAGGGAAATAGTGATGAGAATAGGTCTACCTCGCAGTTTACCTGATGGAAGGCAGGAGGAGAGGGTAATAATGATGAGGATAGGTATGCCTCGCAGTTCTCAGGTAAACAGGGTATTAGACCCGGGACACCTATAATCATGAAAAACTCGTTGTTTTATTTGCTTATAATTTCACTATTACTTTCTCTATTCAGATTTTACATATAATTGATAACCCAATAATTGACCTCAAGACCCGGGTGAAGGTAATGAAACAAGGGTCGTTGCGACCCGGATCTCAAAGAATGGGTGTATCAAGAAAAATAACCACTCAGAATAGATCAAATCAATCAAAACAAAGAAGAGCAGTCTAGCTATGTGATTAACCTGGTATAGCTCCCAGGGTCGAACACAAGGAGCACGGGTTGGCCTAGGGCCTACGAAGTAGTAAAAATAAGATAAAATAAAAGAAAAGTGTTTTTTAGTGGTTTTTAACAATTTTTATATTTTTTTTTGGATTTTTAAAATATGAAGAAAAGTAAAGAAAACAAAATTAAGCCAACTTAAGCAATTTATTTAACACACCAAAAATCAAGCAAAAATTAAAGAAAAATTGTTTTTATGTTTTTTAGGTTTTTAAGTGTTTTTGGTGAATTTTTGGAATTTTTCTAATGGGTAAATTATTTTCTAAAAATCAAACAGTGCTAAAAATGCTAGGTACTGTCCAGCAAGGCTAAAACTCAAAAATAAAATATTTAAGAGTCTCAACAGGCCTTGGAGGTAATTTTCCTGTAATTTAGAAAGAATAAGGAAAATTTAGGCACCCTAATTATTGTTTTTGGATTTTTAAATTATTTATTATAATTTTTATGAGTTTTTAGGGGTTTTTCAATTTTTAAGGTTTTTACTTAATGAAAAATAGCCAAAATTGGCTAGAAAATCAAACAACACACAAACAACAGTAACTAATTTTTTTAGAATTTTTGAAGGTGATTTTATATTTTTTTGGTATTTTTAAACCTAGACAGTAGCTAAAAAGGATGTGTTTGAATTTTTAAAAATACTAAATGAAATCAAAAATGTCCTTAAAAATTCTCAAAAATCCAACACCATGGCAGGAGCCATGTATCAAATTTTCATCGAATTTGGAGGTGGTTTGATATTTATTCAAAAATCAAAGAGGGGCCACTGTGCACAGGGACGTAAGTGCAAATACCCTAAAGTCTGGGGGCCAAGGTGCAAAAATCCCAGCAAGTCACGCGCGTGGCGCGTGGCTGGGGCACTCAGGGGCCTAATTGGTAATAAAAACCAACTCCTGGGACCTTTTGGTAACTGGTACCAAAAAGTCCAAGGGTATGGTTGCAAAAAGCCCACTAATACACGCACATGTATAATAAAAATGCTCACAGGGGCACAACTGCAAATACCAAAAAATATTTCTTCATTCGATAACAACCCAGAACTACAGGATCAAAGATGTAAAAAGCCCAACTCAGCACGTGGCGAAGCACGTGGTCTCATACACACAGGGGCATACATGCAAATAAAACTAAGCACAGGGTCCACAATGCAATTTACCCTACGTAAATAAAAGTACGAAAATATTTACAGGACTAGGACTAAAAAGACAAACTAAGAGGGGGCCCTAAGTAATTTACCCCTTTATTCGTCGACGGCTCGATGCGCGCCACGTGGAGGATCGGACGGCTCAGAGTGGGTGGCGCTTCTCTTCTTCTGACCTCGAGCCGAATCGACGGTGCTGGAGAGGACACGTGGAAGATCGAACGGGTCTGGCCTCAGATGTCTCTCTCCGCTGCGCGAACGGTCCTGATCAGCTCCTCGATCTGATCAACGGCTGCTGCTCCTCGATAAATGGACGGTGGCGATGTAAACTGGGAGCGGGGGCTGATCGGACGGTGCTGGAGGATGGTGGAAGAACACTCCACCGGCGAGCTTCGCCGGCCTCGTGCGTGATCTGCAGTCCTCCTCAGCTGCTCCTGATGATCGGGGAAGATAGGCGACGGCGTCCCGCAGCTGCTGGTACTGTCCGATGGCCCACCCGAGCCCTGGAGGGGCTCCGGCGAGCTCGGCGGCGGTGGGCTCCTGGACCTGATGTGAGGGGGGCTCAGATGCCCTCCTTCTGACCTGCAAAACACGCCAGGAGCTTCGCGGGTCGAGGGCAAAGTGCCTCGACCCAAAGAAGCGGGGTGACGGTGGCTGGTGAGTCGGAACGGATGAGCTCCGGCGAGCTGGGGATGGAGGAGCTCGACTCCCAGCTCCGGGGCGAGCTGGGTTGAGTGAAAGTGCGAAGAACGTGCGTCGGAGGATGGCGAAGGTGTGTGGGGGTTCCGATGATCGAGATATTGCGCGAGATGGCCGGAATCAAGGGAACATGTCGGAGAGCCGATTTGGGCGAAACTACAAATTAAGCGAAAAGAAAGGACTAATCGGCTACCTGGATGATGCGGGAGACTGTGCTGGAGTGTGGCTAACTCCCGGTCGTCGCCTCGAAGGTCGTCCCTGCCTGAGGCTCGAGCTCCATCTAGGTGGCGGAGCACGGCGGCGCGCGGCTGCCGGATCGATGGTCGGGCACCCTCCTCCTCGTTGCAACACGGCAGACGGAAGCTGTCACCTTGCTGAATGCAATGGAGGTCACGGGAGTGAAGGTGGAGAGCCAAAGATGCGAGTGGAGTGCAGCGGAGCTCGGCTTTTATGGTGTGGAGGGTCCGGCAAGAAGGTGGCGGGTAGGGCGAGCTGATGCGCGGATCCCGAGGCGAAAGCTCCGGCGAGCTTCTCGGATGTGACGTGAGCATGGCGGACCCGGATTTGGAGCGAAAGGGATTCGGGTTATCAAGAGAAAAATCCGAGAAGACGGGTCGGGTGAGCAGACCCGGGCTCTGGTGGTCCTGGGGGAGGTGTTGACCGGGGGTCAACAATCCCCCGTGGACCAATCAGAGCCCGCCAAGGCTTGAAATTTTATTTGATTTTTTTGGGCCTTTAAATGGCCGAATTTTCAAAAACTTAAAACACAAAATATTTTTGTTTTAATTTTTTCTATTTTTTTGTGATTTTTAATTAATTTTTGGAAATAAAAATAAGGTATATACATAGTAGCTATACATAGGTATATATACACTATATTGATTTTTTATTTTTGATTTTTAATTAGTTATTTTTATACATTTTTACTCCCATTTTATATTTTATTTATTTATAGGATAAAATGAGGAATAAAAAGCTATTTTTATTTTATTTTTATTATTTACATACATAGGTTAAATAATTATTTATGTACAATTAGATACATGGTATATATACACTATGTTTTTGTATTTTTAATTTTGTAATTTTTATTTGATTTTTGTTTTGTTTATTTTTATTTATTTTATTTACAAAACATAAAAAGGGATATTTACAAAAAGGTTTGAAAATAAATTAGGTTATTTACAAGGTGAAATAAATAAAGAAGGTGGTCTATGTACATGGTGAAAGGTTATTTTTGTATTTTTGATTTTTAAACTTTTTATTTTGTTTTTAATAGCTTCTAAATATATATAAAATATATACAAGCATATTTTTGGTTGAGGAAAATATTATTTATTTATTTACATAACTATTTACAAGATGAGCCCCTATCTCCCTCTACTTGGCTTTTATGCGGTCAGGCCCATGCCGAGCCCTCCCTTAGGTTAGGTTGCTCAATATTTATTCTAAATATTTCCCTCTTTTTCTTTTTTTTATCTTTATTCTTTTATTTTTGCACAAAAACATGCTAATTATCTATATTTACAAACATGCATGCTTTTGCTAAATGACCCTATTTACACATATCTACATGCATTTGCATAGGTTTTTGTAGCTAAAATATAAGAATAAAGAGTGATGAATGGGTATTCATCAATAATATACAAATATTATTAAAGGAACCTACTCAGATACGTTATGAGAGGCCCACGGGGTCCCGTATATAGGAGAAGAATCATTAGGCAAATTACATAAAGATGAAACGAAAAATAGGAAATTACAAAGAGGATAATACTAAAAATAGTAATTATCTCAACACCCCCCACCCCCAAGCTGGAGTGTAGATATCAATAAGACTCAGCTTGGAACATCATCTCTGATAAGGTCCTCTTGCTAGAGCCTTTGTAAGTATAGTCGTTGTCTGGTCTCCAGAGCTGACATGCGTAGTAGTGATAATACCCTTCTATATCATATCGCGAGTGTAGTGACAATCCACCTCTATGTGCTCCGTCCTTTCATGAAAGGTTGGGTTATTTGCAATGAAGAGAGTAGCTTGATTATCACATCGGAGATGTATGGGAAGAGGCACTTCTAAAGTCAGGTCATTAAGGACGGATCTGACCCACATCATCTCTGTACTAGCCTATGCCATGGCCATGTATTCCGATTCAACACTTGATCTAGCAACCACATACTGCTTCTTACTTTTCCATGAAACAAGAGAATTCCCTATAAACACAGCAAATCCAGACGTAGACTTTCTATCCTTTGGGCACCCAACATAATCTGCATCTGCGCATGCTATCACTGAGAGAGATATACCTCTGCTGAAAAGAAGTCCAGTACCGGGTGAAGTCTTCAAGTATCTCAGAATCATATGGACTGCATCCAAATGTGCCTGTCTGGGCTGCTCCATAAACTGACTCACTTTGCTCACGACAAATGCTATGCCGGGTCTGCTAATAGCTACATATAGTAGCTTGCCAACAAGCTCTCTATATCTTCTCTTGTCCACCTCCTCAGTATCATCATCATAGAACTTCATGCTCGGGTCAAGCAGAGTAGTGGCAGGTCTGCAATCTGCCATGCATGTCTCTGAAAAAGGATCTATAACATACTTTCTCTGGATCATTATAAGACCCCGTTGATTCATGGTAAACTCTATTCCGAGGAAGAAACGTGAATGTCCAAGGTCCTTGGTCACAAATTGCTGACCTAGGAAGTCCTTGGCACCCTGAATACCCTGCTCGCCATCCCATGTAGTAATAATGTCATCAACATAAACAAGAATGACTGTAATACCTCTCCAGGTCTTTTATATGAACAAGGAGCAATCATCAGTTGATCTCACAAACCTCTGCTGCTCTATGATGAATCCACGTTTCATCATCTTTATTCTATCATTTTGGCCTTAAAAACCCTAGTAAATGCGTGAAAATAGCATTAATTCATGCATTTTAGCATTCATGTATATGTGTGTAAATATTGTATAAAATGCGGTTTTTAAAGCCAAAATTATAGAATAAAGAAAAGAAAAGAAAAAGAATAAAATATTGTAAATATTTTATGACCCGAAACCCCGAGACCTAGGCATCTTGATGAATAGGTCGACAAGGAATAAAGTAGGGGGAGATAAGGGCCAAAACACAGATAAAATACCTATACATTCTATTCATTCTTTATTCATTTTGGGACCTATTTTTGGTTCCACTTTTTGTACATCAAATAAAGAAACTTTGTACATGAAAGTTGTAGATAATTTTATAAAGAAAAATACAAAATTGATTTCACAGAAAAATAATGTACAGATAAAAAGTTATGGTCTGAATAAAAATCCAGAATGCCAACTTCCCAGACCCGTATCTCACAAATAAAAACTCCAAATGCAGCGTACTCATCTTTAATTGTATATAGAAGAAAATAAGCTAGTTAATGGCGGTGGTTTCGCATTTGGCGGAGCTACGGTTTGAAAGTTGACTTTTGGACCCACATTGTATACTTGTACATATTAAAATATTCAATTTATTATTTATTCATTATTTTTATATATTTATATTTTTATAATGTTGTAAATAATACTTATAATAATTATGTACATTAAAAGAAGAATAAAAACCTAAATAAAAACAAAAAAATTAAATACTTAAAAATAAAAGACATAGATACATCACCTACACATATACCTATACAAAACATACTTGTATTTTATTAAATATACAAAATAAATCAGAAAAATAAAATAAAAATATATTTATGTACATAAAAGTATTTTATAATTTTATAAAATGATAATAAAAAAATAAATAAATTAAATATACTCAATAAAAATAAAAGAATACAATACATAGAATAATATACCTATATAAGGGTATAAATGCAAACTTGTAAAAATATATTTCATAAAAATAATTAAAAATCGTAATAAAATAATTCATAAAATTACAAACACTTTTCATTTTATAATTAAAAATTAATAAAATCATTTCCTATTTTTTATTGAATTTAGAAATCTTTTTTCCAAGGTTTTTTCTGGTTGGTCCACGTGGACCAACCAGACTTCTCCCTTGGTTGACCTCGGTCAACTCTCTGACCGAGGTCTGATGCCTGTCAGAAATGAGTTTTCTTGATTTTCGTGGATTTTTGGAGGGCGATCCTTTCACCGAATGAGGTCGGTCTCTTCACGAGATTTGTAGTCCTACATGTGATCTTACACGCCCAGGCATTGGCTTGGCGTTTTGATCGAAAACACGCCCGTGATTCATCCTTGAAAGTCGCCCCTTGGCCATGTTCAAAACTGCCCAGCCATGCCCTTTTCACTTTGAACCCCTTTTGACCTTGCTTTTGATCCCTGGGATGAGCTCCGGATAGACCTGGGTGACAGACAGATCTCCAGCCATCCCCGGCGGCCTTTGGCGTGGTCATCTGGCCGGCTCCACCATCTCCGGCCAACCTCGGCCGTGAGGTCCAAATCTCCTTAGCTCCGGCCAAGTCGAGGTGTTTTCCGTTCCTTTTCTTGCCCATTAGTTAGTATTTGGTTTCAGCTTTTATTTCGTGCTTTTAGATTGCCATTTAAACCGTTGATCAGACCCGATTTCACCATCAATCACCTCGCCGGAGCTCTTGGGCTCCGGCCACCATCTTCACCCTCCACGCACGTAACCTCCCGGCCGAGTCGACGTGCTCGAGCCCATTTTTTTGTACTTGCAGGCACCCACATGCCACCGCTCATTCATCTGGAGGGTACCTCGCGTCCCCGGAGGAGTACGCCGGCGCCGCCGCCCGTGCGCAGGCCACCTGCGCACACCCGCGCAGGAAGGAGAACGAAGGGGAGGGGGCAACGCACAGTTGCCGTTGGATCTCGCCCCCCCCCCCCCCCCCTTTTGATCATAACCGTCCAATTTTCTGGAAGTTCCAGCCGTCAGATCTCAAGGGGCGGATCTAATCGCGGCCGTAAAGAGCCCAATCGGCATCGTGCATCGCTGGCCTGCCACGTGGCATAAGTGAATGCCATCCACCGTTCATCCGCACTCAAGGGTTGGACATTTTGCAATTAGCGCCCTGCAAATTTTGTATTATACTTATCGATGCTCAAAACTTTTTATGATGCTTTGCCCTTTTTGTAATAAGTGCTAATCGGACCCTCAACTTTTGCATATTGACTTTTATGCCCCCGCCAGGACGCGTGCGCGTCACGTGAGCCTAGGAAATTTTGCATTAAAGCCCTTGCGTCTTTTTGTTTTGATGTTCAGTCCAGGAAATTTTTATTTCAGTTCAAAATTTTGGTGAAAATTGCATTTTCATCCCTGGATTTTTGAGTATTTACGCAAACACCCCTGCCAGTTCCTTTAATTGGTGCTTGTTTTGTCTATTTATTTGAGGCATCATTTCTTCTCCAAAAATTCTAAAATTTTGGACTTAGGTTCCTGTGCACCTGTGCTTCCACGCCATCCTTTTAGTTTTTGTTTTTATTTTATTTTTATATTTATTAAAAATCAAAAACATCTATTTTCAGCACTGTTTGCATCATAAAATCCCTAAAAAATATAAAAACACTCCAGAAAATTCCCAAAAAAATATATTTTGTTCCTTTTAGTGTATTTTAATTTCAGACGAAAAATCATTAAAAAATATAAAACCAAACTCCTAAAAATTGCAAAACTCTAAAAACCTTCATAAAAATTTATAAAATTCATAAAAAATCCAAAAATAGTGTTTTCTTTTCCTGAATTTTCTTTGTTTCTTTATCTTTAAGTGAAAATTAATTTCAGGAATTTTTGACACTGTTTACTATTTTTCATCCTCAATTTAATTTCGGCCAGCAACTTTTCTTCACTGTTTTCCTTATTTTGATAATTAAAAATACCAAAAACATTCTAAAAATTACCCAAAAATCACAAAAACAGTAAAAAGTATAAAAAAGACAAAAAAGACTTTATTTTCATATTTTTGAATATTTTTATCTATTTTTATAAATATCTCTTTGTCCTTTTTATTACATTGTCCTTATTTTCCAATATTGAAAAAAAATATAAAAAAATATATAATATAAAAAGAAAATACAAAATCAGTAAATTAAAAATCAAAATACAAAAATATAAAATTAAAAATTAAATAAAAAATATATAATTAAAAACCCACAAAAAAATAGCATAATAGGCATTTGATCACAACTCACACATTTTTTAGCACTTGTGCCCCGATCTACCTGTCTGCTCCCTGTGTTCGACCTCTACACATACTTGCACTATACACATCTTGTTGTAGAGTTATAATAAATTTTAACTCCGCACATTTACTTTCATTGCTTGATATATTTGCTGTGGGTTAATTGTTGTTTGAATTTCGGGATTTCGAGCGGTCACCGCATCGACTGCGGTTTCGCCTTGTGAAACCGTACGACCCTCTATTTCCCGGTTAAACAAATGGCGCCGTTGCCGGGGAGCAACAGCGCGTAGTTCGGGTCTTGTTTGTGATTGTGATTGATTGTTTATTTCGCAGCTTTTCTTTTTGCTATTTTATTTATTTTTGATATATCTGTTGAGCTGTCTAATCCCCTCTCTTGTTGACTTCGTGCGAGGTATCGTGGATCGAGGGAGGCGCTCCACCCTAGGCGCCTACGCACCCACGTGAAGCCGGCATCTGCCAGCCGAGCACCGAGGAGACGAAGAGAGAATTTTGAAGATCGTGCTCTACTTAGTTGCATTTTCCTTTTGTAGTATTTATTTTTGTAATTTTTGTGAGAGAGAGACCACTATTTTTGTAATAATACAGGTACCTCCGAACTTGGACATTCGAGCCTAATTTCCAAGTGATTGTTCACTTGGGGGCTCACCGCGTTTTTGTCGGCTTTTTCATCGCATTTTTTTATTTTGTTTTCTCGGTTTTGATTTTATTTCTTTTGTGTGATTGAGCCCTTAGATTTAGGATTGCTTGCGTAGCATTAGGTCCAAACACCTTAATCAACATTGCATGTTCCTATAGTATCGTTTGGACTTAGTCAAATTTTTAAATAGTTGACCATCACCTTCAATCCGTCGCGCCGCGAGCTCTCCCCGCAAAGCGCTTTCTCCTACCCTCAATTTGTTGAGCAGAGGAGGGGTGAGCCTAGACCGGACTCTAGGGTTGAGGATTGGCGGTCAACTTGTGGTTCTTCCCGCTAATAGCAATTTTCGAAACTTAGGGCGATTTCATCGGCTTTGCATTTGCATATAGTTAGGTTTCAATTCTGCTGAGCATCCTTGCATGTAGAGTGCTGGAGGCAAGGTGAGCATTTCTCTTTAGCATTCATCATCGTTTTTGCCGCTTGCATTACTTTTCCGACTCTCCCTCTGATTTTGCCAACTTAGGTGCTCAAAGGAATTGAATCCCAGATAGGATCGTGCATTTTTATTAAAAATCCAAAAAAAGTGATAACCAAATAAAATTGGGACTGCTAATATTACTTGGCCCTAAAAATCCACCAAAAAGAAAATCTTGTATTGGGGCGAGTAATCCCCTCATTGTCTTCGCTTCTACTTGCTCGCGCACACACTAAGGATTAGTGCCTAAATCCCATATTCAGCCCCCTAAGTGTTTGCGCAATATTTTAACTTCTCACCTAACTCTAAAACAGACGAGATAAAAAGACCGCACTTTTCGGTCTCTACCGAGTTGAGTAGGTGAATTGAGGGTTTGAATTATTTTCATTTTTGGTTGTGGTTGTTTTGTGTGTGACCTAGATCGCTTCTGCGCACTTGCGCCTTTCTTCTCACCTCTCTTGACTTGACCATCGTGCTCTCCCGATCATTTTCTTTTGTTTCGAGATGGCCGACTGGAGCGTATTCTATCCGGACTTTGCGGATCACTCGTTCACTCCAGCCGGTCCACCTCCTTTTTTCCAGGAGGACTTTGCTCCTGACTTTTGTACATATCCGCCTCAGCCGCAGTATCAGACCTCGGATTTCTATCCACACCCACCTCCACTTCCATATTTCCCACCTTCACATCCACCCGAGGCCGAGCTGTTGGAGTCACCTTTCATGGAGTCCACCCTTGAGCACTTGACCCAGATGATGGATCATATGAGACAGAGGATTGACCACCTCACTAGTACCAATAAGAGCGACCATGATGTTCCACCATTTGATGATATGGGTTCACTCGAGGATTTCCATGAGAGCTTGCAATCACCAAAATTAGAAAAAAATGAGAAAAATTTAAAAACACAAAAAGATTTCGGGAGACACACGATCGAGTCAGACTGTGAGGAGAGCGCCTACTTGCCTGACTTTTTGACCACACATGCATTCACACCCAGTCCCACCTTTGACCCCGAGGATGCCGCTGTACAGACTGCTCTTGGCATGCCTCGTGCATATGCTGATTCCGACTTCCTCCCCTGTATGGAGGAGGTCCAAAAATTCAAAAAAATGCTGACTGAACCCGAAGTGGTGGACACCATTCATGAGATTATCCGTGCCCCACTTCGGCAGGCCATGACCGATTTATCTGCTCCTCTTCCCAAGAAGAGAAAGCGGAGGAGCAGATCTGAGCGTCATATCTTGACCATGGCCACTGCCCACGCCATCACTCATCGTCCCATTCCTCGGAAAAAGAACACTGCCACACCTTTCATTAGCTGCACCATCTCTGACTTCACATGTGATCACACTCTCCTAGACGGCGGTGCTTCGATTAGCATCATACCCTTCTCGCTGGTACAGTCTCTTCACTTAGGGCCTCTCAAGAAAACCAGGATGATCGTTCAGTTTGCTGATGGATCCATCAAGAGGCCGAAGGGTATCCTTGAAAACGCCGTCATTTCGATTCAGGGCACGAGCCACAATGTTGATTTTGTTGTATTGCCCATGGAGACCTCCACAGGGGAGCACTCTCCAATCATCCTGGGACGACCGTTCCTCGCCTCTGCGAAGGTCGTTATTGATTACGGAATAGGAGAGATTCGCTTCCGTCCTGCTGACGAGAGCGAAGCGTTGATCACCGCACCTATTGCCGACCAGAGACCTGCACCTGATGTGACCACACCTGTTTTGGCTGACCCCGAGGACTATGATCTATATGAGGTTATCAGAGAGACATTCTTTATGACCGACGATGAGACCCGAGAATTCCTCTCCAAGGAGGAAAGCTCGGAAAGCATAGACCTTGGTGTTGCTGCTTCCTGTGATTGGCGATGTGTTGATGACATCCGCGGGATTTACACGATCGATACCATTGAGCGGAGGGCAGATGTAGAGACTAGACAGGACGAACATGTTTCGACTTCGTTCACCGATGGGTCCGTTCCTGTTCACATAGATACTGATGAGCCTAAGGCCGAATTTGATTTAGTTGCTTTTCTTCAAAAATTCGGGCCTTTTGATGAGAAAGATGATCCGATTGAGATTGTTGAGGACGAACAGAGTTCGACTACTTCCACTGATGAGTTCGTTCCTTTTAGTTTTGACCTTGACGAGACCTCGCAGGATGACTCTTATTACACTACTTCCGATGATGAGGAGTTTGTCCCGTTTCACTTTGACATCAGCGAGACTCTTGAGGCCGGACCTAGCCGTACTTCTTCCACGACCCCGTCTGTACCTTCTCACCCTAGGGCCCCCGAGGACTTACACCTTGTCGACCCTGATCGGATTCCGTCCACTGTGGACCCTGATGTCGACCTGCACCACACTAGATCTATTCCTCCGCGGTCCCGCAAGAAGGTTCGCTTTCTTCCTTCTTGATCATCTGTACATTCGTCTCTGTTGTATATCCTTTCTGGTATATCTTCCTATCTCCCGTTTTTACTCATCCCTCCATTCTCGTGTCTGCCTTGCTTAGGACGTACTTTGTCCTAAGTATAGGGGGGTGGATGAGCCGAGTGTTCTTTCATCGTTTCGTGTCATCACTCCTGTTGTTGCCTATACTTAGGGCTTCTTTCACCCTAAGGGCCTGTTTGGTTGCAGGGTTGGGCAGGGTTGGCCCAACCCTAGTTACTATTCACAAGGGTACTTCCTCCTCACAGATTACTATTCACCCACCCCAACCCAGCCCAACCCAACCCATTCCAACCCAGCAACCAAACAGGCCCTAAGTATAGGGGGAGTGACGTGTACATCCTCACGATCTCTTCTTCCATCTTCATCTCTTTTCTTCTTTTCTTCTTTTCTTCTTTTCCTCTTCTATCTTCTTCATCTACCGAAAAGGTGCCGCCCCTTTTTGTCAGTCTTCTATACTTAGGACGTACTTTGTCCTAAGTATAGGGGGGTGTGCACCCCGAGTTTCTCCATTCTTTTCGATCCTCTCCATTGTCTCCTCTTCTTGTCTATACTTAGGGATATCTTACCCTAAGTATAGGGGGAGACAACCTGAGTACGATCTGTTCATTCCCACCCTTGACCCTCCCTGCTTTGTGTACAGTCTGCTATACTTAGGATTATTTGATCCTAGGTATAGGGGGGACGGTCAACTTCTCATTGATTCATTCTTTTATTCTTTAGATTTTCCTATACTCAGTACGAGTTATGTCTTCTCTTTTCTCTCCGATCTATGAGGACATAGCTCAAGCTAAGTATAGGGGGGTCGTATATACTACGTATATACTTTAGCCATAACTCGTACTTTCGTATTTTCTTAATAAATATGGCTAATAATTCTTTAAAATGCATTAAAAATCCTTAATAAAAAGATGTGGTTATTCCTCAGATTCTTTTTGTATTTACTGATTAATAAATCAGGTGAAAATGTTTTTTGCAAAATGTTTGAAAAATAGTTTGAAAATCCGTGTGAACATTTATTGAAAACTATTTTGAAAATATTTTGTTACATGTTTTCAACCTGTGAAAAATGTGTGGTTTGAAAAACTTCTTTTCTTTGTGTGAAATAAAATGTTTGAAAAATGATTTGCAAATGGTTTGAAAAATGGTTGCAAAAATGATTTGAAAAACCTATATATACTGTTTTGAAAGCCTTTGCAAAATGTTTTCAAATGTGTGTAAAATGTTTGTAAAAATTATTTTGGACTATAGTTTTCGAAAATTGTGTGAAAAGCTTGTGTCAAATAAATTTGAGGAATATACACATCATACCAAAATCCACTTTATATATATATATGTATAAAATTGATCACTTACCCCTGTAAATTCTAAAATCCACTTCTTGTATATAAAGAAGCACTCCCGTGTACATATTTTAACCTATTTTTCAGCCAAAACCTTTTTGTTTTCAAAAAGCCCAAAAACATTTGCAAAATTAAAATCCAAAAACATTTGAAAAATCTTTTTGAAAAATACAAAAAATGCATCTGCATATGCATCATCATCATCTTTTCAAAAATCCATAAAAAGTTCAAAATTCTTGAAAATTGCATCACAAAAATATTTTTCTGCATTCCATTGCATAGCATTTGCATTTTTTTTCGGATTGAGTTTGATAGTTGAACAAGTCTAAGTAAAATCCGGAGATTGGAGCTTGATTGGACCTTATAATCTACCTAATAATAGGAACCTTATAGGAACTGGGTTTGAGGTACTTCAGGTCTAGTTGACTTAATTCTTTGAGGATCACGGGATTTGGTTCAATGGATTCTTGACTGCCTAAGAAGAGTATTTCGGTGCACACGCACGACTCTTGTTGATAATGACCTAACTTGGACACCTGCACCTTTCACATGGCTCAACTCAGTTGGAGTGGTGAGGGGATTGGATTTGCCGGTATGAGACGCACACAAGTGGAAACATTTGTCCTCCTCTAGGGAGGGAAGTGCACCCCAACCCGTCCAGTGATTAGGAAGTCTAAAGACAGGAGGCTGTGGGTTGCGATAAAGCTTCAAAAGAGGGATAGTCTACTGGCTCAAGAGGAAAAACTCCTTATGTAAATGCTGCTGTGAATAGTATTTCAAAAAAAAAAAGAAAAAAGAAAAAAAAAGTTCATGCATGTACAAAAATAAAAAGCCTGCAAAGTATGTACATATGTTGTAAAGTCAATAAGCAAGCTTGAGTTCCAAAGTCATATCATGTGAGCCTGCAGCAGGATGACTTGACTACACTGGTCTTGCATCCCGGGATAGGTAGCTACACTGGCTACCGTCCATTCTTCTCTTCACCCCCTCCTCTTGAGCTGGTTGCCACTTGAACTTAGAAGGGAATACCCCGCTCCTCGAGGATGGAGTTGCTGGATTGGGGAATCATTGGGTTGTCGTACTGGAGAAGTCAGTTTCTTTGTCATTCTAGTTGGGGAGAGCCACCATCACTTACACTGTACAAGTCAGATTCATAGTCATAAGAGTTTGCGTATGAGTTGAAGTATTTCTGACCTGGCTATTGAGAAGACTTGGATAGAGTTTTGGGATTCTCAAGGACTGTTGGATTTCAAACCCGGTTCTCACTAAGGTTCCGCCCGCACTAAATTTCCCAAGATCCGATGTAAGCTCCAAACTTTGATTTTGTGAAGACAAGTTTGATGATCAAATAAAATCCATCTTTCTTCTTTTTCTTTTCTTTATTTTTCTTTTTCTGCACTTATTGCATAAGTGTTTGCTAGGGACTAGCAAAGGCAAGTATAGGGGGATGATGAATCCACGTTTCATCATCTTTATTCTATCATTTTGGCCTTAAAAACCCTAGTAAATGCGTGAAATAGCATTAATTCATGCATTTTAGCATTCATGTATATGTGTGTAAATATTGTATAAAATGCGATTTTTAAAGCCAAAATTATAGAATAAAGAAAAGAAAAGAAAAAGAATAAAATATTGTAAATATTTTATGACCCGAAACCCCGAGACCTATGCATCTTGATGAATAGGTCGACAAGGAATAAAGTAGGGGGAGATAAGGGCCAAAACACAGATAAAATACCTATACATTCTATTCATTCTTTATTCATTTTGGGACCTATTTTTGGTTCCACTTTTTGTACATCAAATAAAGAAACTTTGTACATGAAAGTTGTAGATAATTTTACAAAGAAAAATACAAAATTGATTTCACAGAAAAATAATGTACAGATAAAAAGTTATGGTCTGAATAAAAATCCAGAATGCCAACTTCCCAGACCCGTATCTCACAAATAAAAACTCTAAATGCAGCGTACTCACCTTTAATTGTATATAGAAGAAAATAAGCTAGTTAATGGCGGTGGTTTCGCATTTGGCGGAGCTACGGTTTGAAAGTTGACTTTTGGACCCACATTGTATACTTGTACATATTAAAATATTCAATTTATTATTTATTCATTATTTTTATATATTTATATTTTTATAATGTTGTAAATAATACTTATAATAATTATGTACATTAAAAGAAGAATAAAAACCTAAATAAAAACAAAAAATGAAATACTTAAAAATAAAAGACATAGATACATCACCTACACATATACCTATACAAAACATACTTGTATTTTATTAAATATACAAAATAAATCAGAAAAATAAAATAAAAATATATTTATGTACATAAAAGTATTTTATAATTTTATAAAATGATAATAAAAAAATAAATAAATTAAATATACTCAATAAAAATAAAAGAATACAATACATAGAATAATATACCTATATAAGGGTATAAATGCAAACTTGTAAAAATATATTTCATAAAAATAATTAAAAATCGTAATAAAATAATTCATAAAATTACAAACACTTTTCATTTTATAATTAAAAATTAATAAAATCATTTCATATTTTTTATTGAATTTAGAAATCTTTTTTCCAAGGTTTTTTCTGGTTGGTCCACGTGGACCAACCAGACTTCTCCCTTGGTTGACCTCGGTCAACTCTCTGACCGAGGTCTGATGCCTGTCAGAAATGAGTTTTCTTGATTTTCGTGGATTTTTGGAGGGCGATCCTTTCACCGAATGAGGTCGGTCTCTTCACGAGATTTGTAGTCCTACATGTGATCTTACACGCCCAGGCATTGGCTTGGCATTTTGATCGAAAACGCGCCCGTGATTCATCCTTGAAAGTCGCCCCTTGGCCATGTTCAAAACCGCCCAGCCATGCCCTTTTCACTTTGAACCCCTTTTGACCTTGCTTTTGATCCCTGGGATGAGCTCCGGATAGACCTGGGTGACAGACAGATCTCCAGCCATCCCCGGCGGCCTTTGGCGTGGTCATCTGGCCGGCTCCACCATCTCCGGCCAACCTCGGCCGTGAGGTCCAAATCTCCTTAGCTCCGGCCAAGTCGAGGTGTTTTCCGTTCCTTTTCTTGCCCATTAGTTAGTAGTTGGTTTCAGCTTTTATTTCGTGCTTTTAGATTGCCATTTAAACCGTTGATCAGACCCGATTTCACCATCAATCACCTCGCCGGAGCTCTTGGGCTCCGGCCACCATCTTCACCCTCCACGCACGTAACCTCCCGGCCGAGTCGACGTGCTCGAGCCCATTTTTTTGTACTTGCAGGTACCCACGTGCCACCGCTCATTCATCTGGAGGGTACCTCGCGTCCCCGGAGGAGTACGCCGGCGCCGCCGCCCGTGCGCAGGCCACCTGCGCACACCCGCGCAGGAAGGAGAACGAAGGGGAGGGGGCAACGCACAGTTGCCGTTGGATCTCGCCCCCCCCCTTTTTATCATAACCGTCCAATTTTCTGGAAGTTCCAGCCGTCAGATCTCAAGGGGCGGATCTAATCGCGGTCGTACAGAGCCCAATCGGCATCGTGCATCGCTGGCCTGCCACGTGGCATAAGTGAATGCCATCCACCGTTCATCCGCACTCAAGGGTTGGACATTTTGCAATTAGCGCCCTGCAAATTTTGTATTATACTTATCGATGCTCAAAACTTTTTATGATGCTTTGCCCTTTTTGTAATAAGTGCTAATCGGACCCTCAACTTTTGCGTATTGACTTTTATGCCCCCGCCAGGACGCGTGCGCGTCACGTGAGCCTAGGAAATTTTGCATTAAAGCCCTTGCGTCTTTTTGTTTTGATGTTCAGTCCAGGAAATTTTTATTTCAGTTCAAAATTTTGGTGAAAATTGCATTTTCAGCCCTGGATTTTTGAGTATTTACGCAAATACCCCTGCCAGTTCCTTTAATTGGTGCTTGTTTTGTCTATTTATTTGAGGCATCATTTCTTCTCCAAAAATTCTAAAATTTTGGACTTAGGTTCCTGTGCACCTGTGCTTCCACGCCATCCTTTTAGTTTTTGTTTTTATTTTATTTTTATATTTATTAAAAATCAAAAACATCTATTTTCAGCACTGTTTGCATCATAAAATCCCTAAAAAATATAAAACCACTCCAGAAAATTCCCAAGAAAATATATTTTGTTCCTTTTAGTGTATTTTAATTTCAGACAAAAAATTATTAAAAAATATAAAACCAAACTCCTAAAAATTGCAAAACTCTAAAAACCTTCATAAAAATTTATAAAATTCATAAAAAATCCAAAAATAGTGTTTTCTTTTCCTGAATTTTCTTTGTTTCTTTATCTTTAAGTGAAAATTAATTTGAGGAATTTTTGACACTGTTTACTATTTTTCATCCTCAATTTAATTTCGGCCAGCAACTTTTCTTCACTGTTTTCCTTATTTTGATAATTAAAAATACCAAAAACATTCTAAAAATTACCCAAAAATCACAAAAACAGTAAAAAGTATAAAAAAGACAAAAAAGACTTTATTTTCATATTTTTGAATATTTTTATCTATTTTTATAAATATCTCTTTGTCCTTTTTATTACATTGTCCTTATTTTCCGATATTGAAAAAAAAATATAAAAAAATATATAATATAAAAAGAAAATACAAAATCAATAAATTAAAAATCAAAATACAAAAATATAAAATTAAAAATTAAATAAAAAATATATAATTAAAAACCCACAAAAAATAGCATAATAGGCATTTGATCACAACTCACACATTTTTGAGCACTTGTGCCCCGATCTACCTGTCTGCTCCCTGTGTTCGACCTCTACACATACTTGCACTATACACATCTTGTTGTAGAATTATAATAAATTTTAACTCCGCACATTTACTTTCATTGCTTGATATATTTGCTGTGGGTTAATTGTTGTTTGAATTTCGGGATTTCGAGCGGTCACCGCATCGACTGCGGTTTCGCCTTGTGAAACCGTACGACCCTCGTATTTCTCGGTTCAACACTCTATCAAGTCCGAGAGCTTTTGGAACCATGCTCTCAGACTCTACTTGAGGCCATAGATAGGCTTGTGTAACCTGCAAATCTTCTGCCACTCCCCTCAGCAGCAAACCCAGGTGGTTGTTGCATGTAGACCTCCTCCTACAGGTCACCATAGAGAAATGCATTCTTCACATCAAGCTGAGTAGAATGTGTAGAGTAGAATGTCTGGCAACTGGGGAGAAAGTATCGTGATAGTCCACCCCATATGTCTGGGTAAACCCACGTACCACAAGTCTCGCCTTATCGCGATCCACACTGCCATCCGCACGGTTTTTCACAGTGAACACCCATTTGCATCCTATGACTGATGTATCAATAGGAGCAGAAACAAGACTCCACGTACCACGTGACTGTAGTGCAACTATCTCCTCCTCCATGGCTAACCTCCACTGACTATCTTTGAGAGCCTCCTGATACGTCTGTGGTATCTGCACGGCTGATAGTGCTAACATAAATCTCCTAAAATCCTCTGACAACCTGGTCAAAGAAATTTGGGTTGGAAGAGAGTAAGTAGCACACGCCCGTTTATGCTTTCGCAGAGCAATAGTTACGTCAAGATCATATGCCAAGTCCTGGGCCTGTATATTTCTCTCTCGAGAGGGTACCTGCTCCTCCTGTTGTACGGTTAATTCAACAGTGCCATCAGTACAAATAATATGCTCATTACATACATGAGGCGTGCTGGATGATGGGCAAGGCTTGTGAGCATGGCAGACAGAGCGAGATCTGCGAGGAACAACACGAGGTAGGAACTAAACCAACAGGGGTGGTGGTGGAGGTGGTGGAGGAGGAGTAGGTGAAGGTGAGGAACCAACTGTAGGAGGTGGTGGCGTGTATATCTCATCATCAGAATTAGATGGAGTAAGTCTGTCAAATGTAGGAGAAAAATACATGACCGACTCAAAGAAAGTAACGTCAACACTAATAAATTATTTCTGGCTTAGTGGATCAAAACAATGATACACCTTTTACGTACGAGAGTAGCCGACAAACACACACTTGACAGCTCTAGGGGAGAGCTCATCACGCCCTGGAGAGACATCATGAACAAAGGCAACAGATCTAATCACACGAGATGTAAGAGCGAAGAGATCCTTCTCGGGAAACGCAATCGAGTAAGGAATCTTCTCTCTTAGCACGGACGAGGGCATACAGTTTACCAGATAGCAATAAGGATAGCATCACCCCGGTAAGAATGAGGAGCATGGCTCTTTATCAACAATGTTCTGGTCACATCAAGTAAGTGACGGTGTTTGCGCTCGGCAACACCGTTCTGTTGGGAATTGTAGATGCGTGAGGTCTGATGAATAATGCCATGGGATCTAAGGAACTCCGAAAGATGTAAGGTGTAAAATTCCAAGGCATTGTCAGAACGAATATACGTGACATTGGCAGAAAAAATATTCCTTATTTAATTAATAATATACTTGATAGTGGATCCAACCTCATACTTATTCTTCAATAAGAAGACCCAAGAAAGTCTGGAAAGATAATCGACCGCTACAAGATAAAAACGATATTCTTGGAGATCAGGAACACGACTAGGACCCCAAATGTCTAGATGAAGGAGCTCATATAGCTGAGAACTGCTCTGACTCTGACAGGATGGAAAAGATGAACTGTGGTGCTTCCCAAGTTGACATGCTTCACACTGAAAGGAGGATCTCATAGAAATCTGAGGGAGAACATGACTTGACTTATGCAGAGGAAGATGTCCAAACCTAAGGTGCCACATATAAGGAGAGACAGGTCCAGTATGTATAATAGAAACACTAGCATGAGGAGGTTGGACCAGTCTGTAGAGTCCCCGCTGCTCACGGTCACTTCCAATCATCCTGTCCGTGAGTATATCCTGAAACACAAGAGATGGAGGGTCAAAGATGGCACGACAATGCAGATCCTTAGTAATCTGATTAATAGAAAGTAAATTCATCTGAAAAGTAGGAGCATATAAAACATCCTTCATGTGCATGGACGGTGTCAACTGCACCTCCCACTGTCCTGTAATGGGTAAGTGGTCGCCATTAGCAATGACGACCTATCTGCCAGGTGGTATAGCCTTGTAGGTCAGTTGCATTCTGTCTCCACATAAGTGGTGAGAAGCACCAGAGTCCACAATCCACTCTGTCATGTCTGCACTCGTACTACCAGTAAAGGCATAGGTAATACCTAAGGAGCTCGAAGAGGCTATGGCTGTTGCAGCAGTATCTATGGTGGTGTCAGTACTAGGAGTCATGATTTCTCAAACACGAGAGACAATATCATCCAGCTGAGGATCGGCTTGGGGAGCTGAAGTTTCTGAAGACACAATCTGCTCTGCTGCTTGACTAGAAACATGATATCCATGCTTCATATAGCATGTATCCTCTGCATGTTCAGGCTTGCGGCAGTAGGGGTAGGGACCACATTGGCGTCCACTGCCTCTTCCTCGAGGTATGCATCCTCTGGACTGGATCGCCCCATTTCGACCACGAGAAGCGGCCATCGCTGAGGAGTGCGAAGACATGGCTGTCAAAGGAATGATGGGTCGGTTGAGACGGCTATAGGTCTCCTCTATAGGAGGAATGGTTGCTCCAGTAAGAAGATGAGAATATGCTGCATCATATTCTGCATCAAGTCCAGTCATGAAAACTCCAACCATCGTGGAGTTCCTATATGTCTTCTGTTGTTCAATAGACGTCGTAATGGGCATGTAGCTATGCAGCTTTTCAAACATGCCATGCAGCGAAGAGTAGTAAACGTGAAAGGGGCGGCCATTCTACTTGGTGTTGCAGATATCAGACTGTAGTTGAAGGATCTTGGCCTCATTCTTCGCCTGATAATAGGTGGATGCCAAAGTGTCCCACATTACCTTCGCAGTTGGTTGAGTTAGAATATCATTGGCTATCTCTGTAGTAAGAGTCCCGCAAAGCCAAACATGCGCATACGCATCATCTTGCTTCCAAGAAGCATTTGCCCCGGTCTTGTCCGCTGGCTCTGGATCTATCAGGATGTGCTCCTTGTTGTTGCACTGCATGAGGGTGAGAAACTGCATGGACCACAACTCATAGTTGGTCCCATCCATCATCCAAACATGGTCGATTTAAAAAATCCTGCGACCGTTAAAAAAATGATGTCTAGATGGAGGGCTCAGGAGTCTCTGTTTCTGACGAAATTTTAATAGAATGTGGGAGGAATATAGTGATGAATATACAAATTTTTATTTTCCAAAAAAATAAAAAAAATGA
Organism: Ottelia alismoides; assembly: GCA_037367405.1. Classification (NCBI taxonomy): domain Eukaryota; kingdom Viridiplantae; phylum Streptophyta; class Magnoliopsida; order Alismatales; family Hydrocharitaceae; genus Ottelia; species Ottelia alismoides. The sequence continues at coordinate 309,905 of JAZKJV010001621.1, forward strand.
GGGAAAAATAGGGGTGGGAGTAGCCAAGTTGGCTACTCCCTGGAGGCAGCCACATTTTACCATATATATATATATATATATATAATTTGGATTAGATGCTCTATAACATGATAATAGTTTTATTATATTTAAAACCCAATACATTTGAAAAGTTATGTTAGTGTAGTTGGTTAAAAGTTTTAAATAATAACCAAAAGTCATGGTTTCAACTCCCAATACTGATAATATTTTAAATAATTTAAAAATTAAATGCGGTTCAACTTTATCGGGTCAAAAAAATAAGTTGAACTGGACGGGTTAATTAAAGTTTGAATAATCGAACCGAACCTATATAAACCGCTTAACCGGACTGGTCTAGGCCCGGTTCATCGGACCAGTCAAACATTGCCCAAACAAGCTACGTAAAATCAACATTTCACAATAAAAAAGGATGTAACCAGCTGTGCGAAGATGATTTGGAAATTACAAGCCACATTAGGGAAATACCCACTAATGTAATATATACCTAAGGGTAAACTGGAGAAAAAGTCGCAAATATGCTTCAATTCCAAATTATGAACCTTATTTTCCAACTGTAAGAAAGTGATGCATGAACTTTCAACTTTAAGATTTGACATTGAAAACACAAGATTACATTCGAAATATAAAGTCCTTGGCTGAGAATCAAGACATAGATGAAGCTTTTAATGGAGGCAGATATGGATATGTGTGATCAAACCAGGGAGACGGAGACGGGAGTGGATTGTCTGCTGTAGCGGGCTACTGCAGACTCTGCTGGGGATCTTTGGAGCCGCTCGATCATGATCGAGCGGTTCCCACGAAATTCCTTTGATCCGGGCCCACATACAGTGAGAACCGTTCGATCATGATAGAACGACTCTAAAGGCCCAGCAGAGTTTGCAATAACCCTGCTACAGCAGACGATCCGCACTAGACCGAGACGGTTAAAGGGCGACACGTAGGATGGAGAAACAAGAATTTAGCCCCATATTCCGCCCACTTGTTTGTTGTTCACGCCGCAGCTGCAAAGGCCTAATAAAGGCGCGTGCGTCAGATCAGATCAGATCGCGCAGGAGGAGACGAGGAGGGTCCCTCTCCTATCGGCGTGCGTAGTGGGCCCCACCATCCCGCTAAAACAAAACCCATCTTAATGGAGGCCGCTCTACGGCTCACACCGGCAGCCCACCACCGTACGGAAGGCTCTGCTCTCTCGCTACTTGGCCCATGTCCCATATCTATCACGACTTATCTCCCTTCGCTTCTTTTCTTTCGATGATCAGCGTCTTCCAGATCATGGAATCGCTTGCTGGTCATCAAAGCGCGATGCTAATATATAAGCATATGATTATTCATCTGCAAATCCCTATGTGGACGTTCACTTCTGTCAGGAACTGTTCTGCTGCATCGCTGCAACAGTGAAAAGGACGGTAGAAATCAACCTTACATCATTTGAAATGGGAATATTTCATGTTTTTTTTGTACACAAGCTGTTGTATCACTCAACAAAGCTCCCACTGGGGAATGGCAGTAGAAAATACAAAGGAAGGCACTGGCCTTCGCAGTCCTGCATGGCAATGCAATCTGATTTTGGATTCTAGCAAATCGATCGGGAACCTCATCCTAAATCTCAGAGATATGAAATAGATCCTTCAAGGAAAAGGTTATCTACATAACAAGATTATAAAGAAACTATTGAGAGACGACAACAAGCCGCGTCATCAAATCGGACCTAAAGCTCCACAAAATGCAGTTCACGCAGATAGCTCAGTATTGTTGCTATTATTCCATTTTGATGTTGCTTGTGATCTATCAAAGTGGCTCGTCAGTAGGAGTCCGATGCAAGCATCCGGTTGGCTCCCTTCGGGTCCACCGTGTCCCAACTGAAGATCCGGTTATAAAAACGGGTCATGGCCCATGACTTCTTTTCCCAACAGGCCCACGATCCTACCCACCCAAATAACATGGCTCTGTGTTTTGGGTTGGGAAGCTTCCTTTAATACTTTTAGGGTGCGTTCTTGTATCGGGTTAACTCCCCTACCCCATATTTTCTCCCTCAACGTGGGTCCCACTTTTTATCTTTTTAAAAAAATTAAATAAATCAATTCTCCATCATCAATTCCATCAAAAAATAATATACTATACCATCATATCATATAAAAATTATAAACTACTCACTTCTACTCACTTTTCAAACTCCAATACAATCACATCACAATAACTTTCTCACTTTTTCAAACTCCAATACAATCACATCACCCCAAACCCACTTCTAACCCACCCCCAGTTTAACCCTCTATCCAAACACCAAAACCCAAAAATGGGTTACCTGCAACCAGTTTAACCCACCTAAACCCACTATCCAAACACTCCCTTAGGGATGGGAATGTGAAAATGAAACAAGAGTGATGGCCGTTATAGGCAATGTTTTGAAAACTGGATCGGATCGGCTGGTTCGACCGGAGAATCGGGTCTGGATCGGTCGACTCGGTTCGGTTCGATTATTGAAATTTTAATTAACCCGTCCGGTTCAACTTATTTTTTTGACCCGATTTAATCTGGTTCAACCTGTATTTAATTTTTTAAATTATTTAAAAATATTATCGGTAGTGTGAGTTGAACCCATGACTTTTGGTTATTATTTCAAACTTTTAACCAACTACATTAACACACACGACTTTTCAAATGTATCGGGTTTTAAATATAATTAAACTACTATCATGTTATATAGCAACTAGTCCAAATAATATATATATATATATATATATATATATGATAGGTATGATATTTAATGGTGTATGCGAAAAATATTTTATGTATAGTGTGAAATATATACATTATCTATGTATTTTATTTATATTTCAAGTATATTTAAGTGTATATTATATATATTTTATTTTATTTCGGTTTGATTAACCGGTTCAACCACTTTTTTTTCACCGGTCTGATTAAATCCTGATTTTAAATAATGGTGACATCACCGTCTGCTTGAACCGGTTTGATTATGTGGTTGAACCCAATCCGACCATTTCGGTTTCAAAAACATTAGTTACAGGAAGAGAGAACCGATGTTGTGACGAAGATGCGTGGAAAGATTGAGTAAAAGATTTGATGTTGCAGTCATTTCATCTATGCAGATAGCGCATCTAATAGGGTTTAGAGTATTTTTATCGGGCTCTTTTGGATCGGACCGATGTTCTCATGGGTTTGTGACAAGTCGGGCTCAAGGTTGATCCATTTATTTAGTGAATCAAATTTCGGATCCGTGTCTCACTTGATGGCAATTGGATTTAGGATTTCGCGGTGCTCCTGGATCGGCTCGTGAACTGGGTTCAGACGATTCAGCCCAATGCTCATCCCATGCGGTAAAAAATTTTGAAAGCAAATATCAACTGTGATTATCTTCTGCAGTCTCTCTTTTTACTGGTGATTTCCTTTTTTCTTCTGTCTCCGATGAGGTTTTGTTTTCCACGTAAAATCGTCCGTCTCCCTTGCGGTTGCTCTGCTGGTAGCGCGAGCGATACCCGACACGTCACGCTAGAGGTTAAAACGCTAAACAACAATGAAATAGGGCCCTGTGATGCTCACTTTAGCAGATGCTTAAGCTACTATATGTAGGAAGGGAATCATACATTTCAGCAAAGAAATTGAAACTGCAAGAGAATGATGTGGTGATCACTTTGTCCGATATTTCAATGATGGGCTCCGGTGAATGGGATTCCGTTCCACCATATCCACTACGGGTCAAATTGGTCCCGTGAGGAATCCGATTGGAAGGGCTTCGGTCTCCTGCACAGATTAGTGGAGAATAATCCGAGTCATTTGGAATCCCCAGGGATGCTGAGCTGGCATCAGCATGCGGCAGATCTTAATGCATCATTCAGTCTCGATGAAGTTGTGCTTCGTGTTCGAGTTTTTGGTAACAAACCCTTGTCAGAAAATCGGTAGTCATAGCTCTATTGAGTAACACAGCACAGTAAGTTTATAATAATTCAAACTCATGGAATAAATTTAAGGAACATGCTAGATATCTATAGCATATTTATAATCAATACATAACACATGCTATAAATTTTAAGAAACATTTTATAAATATATAGAAAAATCAAAATCATGCTATATATACACCTACAAAACATACTATAGGTTTTTCTCAAAATCCAAAAAAATAGTAATAAATTTACATAAAAATCTACAATTTAAAATTCCAAAAATCAACTCCAGATTTTGTTCTCGTAAGCTTCCTCTATTTCTTAAAAACCCTCTGAATTTTCTAAAAGCATTTTCTAAAACTATTCTCTATCTTTCACGGTTTCACCCGCATTTTTCTCTGTTCTAACTATTTAATTACAATATTTTCTCTTTCTTCCTAATTTTCTAAAACCGTCTAAAAATCTAAAAACTACAAAACACCTTCAAAAATACCTTTTAAAAATCTAAAATCCCAAAAATATTTTCTCCTGGATTTTTCCTATATTTATAACCTTAGAATATATTAAAAATCCACAAAAACTTGAGTAGTTTCAAAACCCTTCATCAGAACTCAAAAATATTTTCAAAAATGAGTAACTACTATATAATACAAAATAAAATTACAAATATAAATAGAAAACAAAAAGGGAATAAAAATCCAAATTCATTAAAGAATCCATGTATTAATTTACAAATAAAACTCTCAAAATCCACAAAACACTAGAAGCACTAAATACTAGGATTTGATCACTTCTATTCTGTACACATTATCCTTAGTTGACGTAATCTCTATGTTAACACAAAAACCATGAAGCTCTCTAAAGTTTGCTTCTTTGAGTTTGACCTTGGGGCTAGCTTAAGAAGAATAAACATCCACTGCACTCACACTTGTACAAATCATTTATTTTGAGCGAGATTTTTCGAATACTACACGGGTCAATTAAGAACTTCTTTGCACATAGTGAAAGTCTCGTATCATCATGCACAATCCACATAAATATAAGCTATAATGCATAGAACACTACTTGAGAGAGCATGATGTATGCTTTTAAATAAAAATTTAGTGGGGAATTTTTATGTTGAAGTAGTGGCTATAACCACATTCTTGGAAAATCGATCATCTTCATCACTCTTGGGAAACCTGAAACCAAAAGAGATATGAACTAGATATATGCATGTTTGCTCTAAATCGAAGATTTTGTTTGTCCTGCATATGTACATGTTGCATAAGGAAACCTGAACCTAAATTATCAAATACATAACTCTTAGGTATACCTCTAAGATGAAGAGATATAATCTATGTTGTCTTGATCTAAAACCATCTAAATTGGTAATCTACAAGAATGTCGTATTTATGAGTTTGCCATTTTATCTTCTTAGATAGTTTTGTTGTGAGTTTTTCTAATGCAAATGCAAATGTGACACTACAAGAAAAATAAGTTGTAGCTATAGAACTATGGTCACGGATATGGGGTTTGTGGCCACAGAATTGGGCTCTGACCATGACACGTTGTGGTCAGTCGCCGTAGCTACAAGTCTCGTCGCGAGAGTTCTCTAGCCACGAATATGCCGTGTCCACTACAAGTGACCACATAACTTATCGTGGTCACAACTCATATATGAAGACTTTGGCCACAGATTGTGGCTTCGAGAAACTAGTGGCCACGGAATTATCGTGGCCACAAGTTTCCCTAGCCACATTCTGTGACCACAACTCATTTTTCTTGTAGTGTGAGTACCGACGAGTATGAGAGTTTGAGGTTGACACACCCTAGCCACATCATTGTGATTACAACATGTGATGACAAGGGATATATTAAACACATGTGAAGACAAAGAGTGATCAATGCAACCTTCCATACACGCAAATTCAATATTTTTACATGCCGTATCTATTGTAGAGGAAACCAAGCATGCCAAGGTTGCTTGGAAAAAAGTGTGCCGACCTAAAGATAATGACGGCTGGGGAATTCTTAATCTTAAGAACTTCAATACTGCTCTACTAACGAAAGCCTTTATACGCATTTCTAAACATGACAAACCGTGGCTTTCAAATTTTATTAGTGCTTGCTACTACCTTAATGGTCCTATCTCACTATTTGGCACTTCTCGTAAAGTCTGCTCACCTGTGTGGAGTGATATTTGTAAAGTCTCTCAGGCTTTAAGAGGAGTATTTCAAAAGCAATTAGGGGATGGCAAATTTTCATCTCTTTGGAGAGATCCTCTGTTGGGGAATGCACCCCTTAAAGCCCAATTTCCCAACATTTGGAAGCTAGTTAGAAACAAGAGGGTCTCAGTTAAAAAAGGGCTAGTGACCTGGAAAGCAAAAAACAATTCGTTTAAGAGACTGTGCTATAGGGCCCCTATTGGACTTTGGCCACAACTTGAGTGCATCAAGGATACATTAAGCTTAATGGCGAACAAACTAACTAGCAATCAGAAGGATCTCTGTTTTTTCCCTACTAGGGAACTGCTCACGCCCAAATCTATAAACAAAATGATCTATGATCTTTTAACCTCAGGTGGCATTGATTCAAATTTTAATTTAAATTTCTAGTCGAGTATCTTTGATCCTAGAATTTCATACTTTCTGTGGTTGTTGGCTCATAGGAAGGTTGCAACACAGGACCTTCTTTATAAATTTAACATCTCTTCCGTTAACAGATGGTATCTTTGTAATTCAGATTTGGAATCCTATGAGCACTTATTTGAAACTTGCACGGTCTCTAATTGTTTATTTACAAAAGCTAGCTTGCCGAACACAAAGATAAGCTTAAAAACCATTCTCGAATCCTTTTCGAGGTACTCTTATAGCGCTATTGATTGGCAGATTTTTGCAATGAGGGCATCTATCTGGTGGTCGATTTGGAGAGCCCGTTGCAAGATCGCTTTTGAGGGTATTCCATGTAACATCACGAGAATTTTGGCGGATGCATCACAAATTTGCTTGGTGCGTGTAAATTGTTCATTGCCCCAAGATGCTAACTTCGGTTGAGGGCAAATTGGCCTACTTGCTGGATCGTGTGCTTCTCTATTTTTTAACTTTATTATATCATGCTCTTCTTTTTGCTACCAGCTCCAGTCCAGATGGCTCCGATGTCTCAGGTGTTTTCTTTTTCTCGATGTCAATCCCGGGGTGGATCTGGAATTGCTCTTCGCTGATCAGATTTTTGTCTCTTTTTGTGGGGAACTGCTGCCACATCCTTTTTGTTGAAGTTCCGCCTGTATTCTGTTGCGTTCGTTGGGTGCATCGCTCTTCCGTTCTTCTTGTGGCTTGATTGGATGCCTTCGATCTTCATTGCTGTGGCTTGCGCCTCTATTGTGGCTGGTTGCTGAGTTGTCTTTTTGTTTAATCTGTAGACTATGGTTCTACACTCTTGTGTGGTTGTGCTTAAGATTGTCCTGTTTTTTAAACTCTAGCCTTGGGGCTTCATGATGAATGAATTTCTTGACCGTTCTTCTAAAAAAAAGTAGAGGAAACCAATGATGTAGGAGAGTTCAATAGATTTCATAAAATTATTTCACCATAGAATTATAAAGATTAGTTTGCAGCTATTAATGGGGAGATAGAATCTTTTCATAAAACTCAAATACGAGCTCTTGTTATCCACCATATAAACAAAAAGCTATTGGCTACAATAGGGTCTACAAAAAGAGACAATGCAATTCTAAAGTTCTTGATATGAGAAACAAGGCAAAATTAGTTGCAAAAGGTTTTAGTTAGGCAAAATTATTTCTCAAGAGTCGATAGGTTCATAAAAGTTTACATTTTGAAATCTCATGGCTATTTAATTAATTACGATAAATCTAGTAATTTAAAAAAATCCCTCTTTGATTGTGATTTTTTCCCGCTACACTGCTGAAATTTTTTCTCGTAAATCATTGTCTTCTCTATGTGATTGCCTTGTAGATTGTCAGGTCCTTGGATAGTTTCTCTACAAGGTTGCTTGGCAGTTCACTTAATAGCAATTCTTTCTAGATTGATAACAATGGCGACACTAGAACATTTAAAATTTGAGTCGCGACCTATAAGGTGAAAGACTCCTTCCTCAACCACACATGTACACACGTTCAATTGGCTCAAGAAAATTGTAAAAGGATACTATGTGCGTCCATCACTAATAGCGCATCAACTTTAATTAACAACTAATACAATCCAATCAAAGAAGATACCTACACCCATATAAAATATCACAACAATGGGCACATACACAAGGTATATCCAACAGAGCATTTCCTGTCCCAAGTCGAATAGAGTGGACCTCGACTAGTGGTTACGTATCCAAAGTTTCCAAACCAAACAAGCAAAGACCATTCACGTCTTCTTCTTCGCAATTCTTCTTCTTCTTATTATTATTATATAAATATCACATATAGCTATCAATCAAAGCAATCGCATGCATATACGACCGTTCTTTCTTTTATGGTTTCCCAACAATTCCCTCCTCCTCGGCTTCGATTTTCCCTTTCCCCTTCTCCCACAAAGCTATCGTATTTATTCTCCACAAAGCCAAAACCGAAGCCATGCATGGGAATATTCCATGCACACACATATATATATCTTCTCTCTATCTCTCTCATGCAAGCAGACAGAAGGGATATTCAAAAGGGGTGGCGAGAGAGAGAGAGAGGAGGGAGATGGTGAGGTGAGAATCTGAATAAAAGGCGAGAGTTGGAGTCTTGTACATGAAGAATTTGATACATGAGAGAAAAAGGAGCTCGAGGGGTATTCGATGCATCTCCTTCCTGCTTTGCTTTGCTTTGCTTTCCCCTCTCCTTTCTCCTCTCTCCATGGCATGTCTCCCAGAATCTTCTTACCTTCCTCCCCACTTCACTAAAGCTACTTCTTGCAGAGTTAGGATTCCCCCATCTTTAATATTCTTTTGGCTTCAGGATGGGTTCTCTCCTCCTCTTTAAAGCACATGTAGAGTTACGCGTAAGACTATCTCCACCATCTACTTATACCTTCCTTGCAGTACTAAGCGTGTACGTATACGCTATCAATAATACACGAGCAGAAAAGGATCAAGAACTCTATTATTGATCAGTCTTCATGGAAGAAAACCCCTAGCACTACTTGGGTATACTCACATACAGATAGATCTAAGTATGTGCACGAGGAATATACGAGAGAAATGTGTGTGCTTGTTCTTTCAAGGGCTTGTTCACAAAATAAACAACAAATTAAAATATTCGTGCCATCTTTTGGGCCTTCTGAGACTTGGAATAATAGATGGGATATGTTCTCCCCCTCGTTGTGAATGTAGACTTGGATTCCTCTTGTTCTTCTGCCAACTTTTCAAAGGTAGGAAAAGAGTCCCTCTCTCTCTCTCTCTCTCTCTCTCTCTCTCTACAGCTCCCCTTCCTTTTGAAGTTTTGTGTGTGCATAAGTGTTTTCTAGACAAGGGGAGAGAGGGAATCAATGCAGGAGCATATCTTTGATTGAAAATATAAATATGGAGTGTGGGATATGCTTTTGTAGACTTTCCGTCAATTTGGTTTTTTGCTTTGTTTGTGATGAGAGAGAGAGGGGGGAATCAGAGGGTCTTGCGAGGTTGGGACTCTGCCTTGCATGCATATGCATATGCATATTAGGGTTACCAGTAAAAGGAGATCTGCGTGCAGCTCTTTGCATCTGAAAACGAATATCACATGCTTCCTCCGGCCCATTGCAAGCAAATGATTTTGAACAGATAGTGATGATCACAAGCTTCTTCTGACATCAGACGAACCATCTTGTACATTCCGCCGATGATATCAGTCCAATTTGAAGGGAAATCTCTGGAGAGTTTACTGATATACCGAACGTGATGTGGTGCTGCATGCTTCTCATTTTAACCTGAAAACGATAATCAAACAAAGGACATTTACCGGTGGAATATATATGACATAACATTGTTGCTCGTCATAAAATGACAACTTCTTTTTCCACTGACGAGATCAGATCAGTAAAAGCTAACATATTGAAGAAAACATCTCTTTTGTTTGCTTCCCATATTGGTCATTTTGGATTTTTTTATATAACCAGTATTCCAAAGTAGTCACCATTCACGGAACCCTAATTTAAGGTCCCTCCAAGCTTTTGCCTTTGCTCCTGGCAAGGAAGTTGCCCTTCTCTCTCTCCCTCTCTCTCTCTCTACTTTATTCTCTCAACTCTCCCTTTAAAAGAGGGGATACCCCTCCTCTTCCCTCCTTGTGTTTCAAGTTTCAACTCAAATCTCACCCCTTCATGTGAACATACCAATTACTTGGTAGAAGCTGTACACACCACCACTCGCGCCATATGGGTTCTCCTTCTGAGCTCACCTTGGACTACAAGCCCACCACTGCGAACCAATCCCTCCTCCACAAGGCCCTCGGTGACCACCCGGACCACGCGCACAAGCTCGAGGAGTTCGTCGCACGCCTCGAGGAGGAGCGGCTGAAGATCGACGCGTTCAAGCGAGAGCTCCCGCTTTGCATGCTCCTCCTCAACAACGGTTGATTAGTTACCCATTAACCAAATTAATTATGTAGAGAATTGTTTTTAATCATGTCTTTGTTGCAATATGATCGATCAATCAGCCATGGAGACCTACAAGCAGCAGCTTGAGGCATGCCAGACGAGTCCCACGCCGCGGCCCGTGCTCGAGGAATTCATACCTATGAAGAACATGGATACTGATGGCGAGAAGGCGTCGGGGAACGGGTCCTTGCCCGACCAAGATAAAGCGGTGTGGATGGCATCCGAGCAGCTGTGGAGCCAACAAGCCGACGGTGAAACCATCAAGAATAGAGAAAAGGACAACATCGTGCACGCATTCAACAACACCAGCCCGAAGCTTGGGCTGGACAATAAGGGGAGGAACGGCGGCGCATTCCTCCCCTTTAAGGATAAGGGGAAGACTGCCTCGGCGGTCGCCCCTCGTGTAGTCCACGAACTTGCCCTGGTGCCTTCGGAGAAGAATGTGGAGAGCAACAAGAACGATAAGGTGATCGACGCCATTATGCCGGCACGAATGGATCATGTTGGGCAAGGCGGTTCATGTGGACAGGTTGCCGACGTGGGGAAGACCCCGGGTAGTGCGAATCAGCCGGAGGGTGGAGTGGCGACACCGACGCAGACCCATCGGAAGGCAAGGCGATGCTGGTCGCCGGACTTGCACCGGCGGTTCGTCAATGCTCTCCAGATGCTTGGAGGATCTCAAGGTAGCTTAATTATTTCCTAATCCTCTCCGTACACATCTCAATTAGGCTACTAATCCCGTTGTTCTTTCATATGTGGTGGTGCAGTTGCAACGCCTAAGCAGATTAGGGAGCTAATGAAGGTTGACGGGCTCACTAATGACGAGGTCAAGAGCCACTTACAGGTCACTAATTAATCGAAACCCTAAAACGTTGACATTTTGTTGTTCATCAACGGAGAGAGAGAGTTGACTATAGACCTCCATCTTGACCTTTGCAGAAGTACCGGCTACACACAAGGAGGCCGGCCCCAGCACCTCCTTCGGCGATGGCTACGACGGGGCCGCAAGTGGTGGTGGTCGGCGGCATCTGGGTCCCACCGGAGTACGCCACGCCCGGGACGGCGATATACAGCACGCATCCCGGTGCCGCAGCACACTACTGCCCTGCAGGCCCAGTGCCGCAGGAATTCTACGCACCGCATCACCTGCGGCACCACACGGCACCGCATCCGATGGCGGTGCACCACCGTGGTGCCATAATTCCGTACCGGGGATCACGTGGTTCCCCGGAGTCGGAAGGGAAGTGCGGGGAGCGGTCGGAGAGCATGGAGGATGGGGAGGAGGGCACCGCAGAGGAGGAGGATGAGGAGGAGGAGAGGAAGTCCGACGGATGGAAGGGCGGTGAGGAGAAGGCACGGGAGGACGGTGGCGACGCGAGCAACGGCGGCGATGTTGCGCTCAAGTTCTGAGATCCAGAAGATTTTGCTGAGAGGCTTAGAGAGGTTGAGAAGAGCTTTCTTTTGTGAAGTAGGAGGAGGGAGAGTCGGATTTAGATTCGCTTTGTTGATCACCGTGCTTAATATTTGGAGTAGAACTTTTATTTACATGCAATCTATGCTCAATAATTAGTTCGTGATTATATATATATATATATATATATATATATATATATATATATAGTTCGTATACATATGATACTATACGTAACAAAAATTACGTATATGGTTCAAGTTCAGTTAGGGTTACCATTGGACGCGAATATTATGTGATTTCTGAAATAATTTCGATGATTACAGTGGCGAATGGGTAAGTAATAAAGTTTTTAGGATCTGTGGGGGTAAAAATCCAAGAAAAACGACGGAGGCGGATTGTCTGTTGTGGTGTTGTTCGTGCTCTGATGGCGTGAACCACGATCTTGATCGAGCGGTTCACACGATTTTGCACGATACGAACCCACAAAAAGTGCAAAATCGTACGAACCTCTCGATCATGATTGAGCGACGCACACGGCTATTGCAGAATCTGCTTCATTTCGGACTGCTATTTAATTATGGGAGGTCTAGCCGTTTCCGATAGATTTTAATATTTAATTATGGGTAAATTAGATAAAAGCCCACTAAGCTTGGGTTATTACTAACACAGCCCCGATAAAAAAGGATAAATTTTATTATAATTCTCTTTTATTTTGGAGTTGTTCATTTACCACCCACAATTAAGGGTGTGGAAATATTGATAGAAATATTGATAGAAATATTGATATTATAATTCTCTTTTATTTTGGATGTTCCATGTCCATACTATACAATAGGGATTTTTACACTTGTACCCTTGTACCCATATTTCTTTGCAATAACCCATGTACTCCGTATTACTACGAAATTTACACTATCGTGGCGTGCCCTCCAGTTATTGCACGAGTGCACATAGTAACGGAAGGGAGATAGTGTGGAGAGGATCGTCTGATGTGGAGTCTGATGCAGCAAACTTTGCAGTAGACTCGTGGGCCCCTCGATCTTGAACGAGCGACTCACGTGAATTCACACTTTTTACGGGGTTCATTCCGTGCGAATTCGTGTGAACTGCTCGATCAAGATCGAGCAACCCATGAATCTATTGCAGAGTTTGCTACAACAATCTCTACAGCAGACAATCCGATCCTGATAGTGTGAACCGGCCCAAAAAGAATTTATACAACCAAATAACTCAAGGATTCACTGTTATATCTTCGGATTATTTAAATAGTATTGCTAGTGACGCATACTGTATGATAATTAGTGTATGACAAAAAAATTAATATTCTTACTCATATATTTCAATGTTATATCTGTAAAAATTAGCAAATTTCGTTGCAAAATTATCTATTATTCTTGATACTCACCACGATTGTTATGCTTGTTGTTATGACGGATTACTTAATAACGATTATTTGTTGAATTTCTGAAAATTTCTCTTAATCGTACTAAAGTAGCAGAGATTACTACAAATTTTATAAAAAAGGTCAATGGATGGCAACAAATAGGGCATGATTCATTGTGGAATTACGAGAATAAATGATAACGTTGAAATATCCGTTCTTATAAATTTAATATCGAAAGACACCTTGTAATAACGTGATTTCTTTGTTGTGAAATCATACAACTAGTTTATTTTCTCAAAACAAATTCTCTTAATCGTTGCAAAATAATCAACAACTACTGTTACGATTTTTCTCAAGAAAAATCAAATAGATAATCTATATTAAACGTATGATTAACAAAGAATATGATATTTATTACCAATTATAGAATAAAAGATAATTGTACTAACTCCCAATGTCGGAATAAATAGCTGCATTTACCAAAGTTTATATTTAGCGCGAGTTTTTCAAAAGAAACAAAATGGCCAAATAATTATACAAGGAGGCATCTCCCTCAAATCAACAACCATGTTATTGTCATCCTTGATTTGTTCTAGCAATTAGATATCGGATTCCACATATATTTATAGTCATGACCTCAAATTTTGGTGAAATTCGATCAAATTTCGATTTTGATAGGTCTTTGAAATTGGGCAGAAATAGCCAAATAATCAAAATATCAGAGATCTTAGTACGAAAATGACAGAAATGATCGAAATTTCGATCGAATTTTGACCGAAAAATTCGTTTCATTCGATCATCAAAATGGTGACCGAAATCGACATTTAAGATCTTATTTATAGTATTGTTATTATCAAAAAGTTATCGTATGTTCACAACATTAATTATTGGGGCTTAAATAAGATAATACTTGCTTTGTTTTGTGTAAGGAGAATCGGCAAAGATATGTTGCTGGTTTTCAATATTTTGTAAGCAAAGGAGGTCAACATTGACCACAATAATATTGAAAATAAGAAGTTTATCTTGCATTATTAGTTTGTTGTAGGCCAACAACCACAAAAAAGAAGATATTCTCGGGTGGAATAACTTGGATTAGAATTTCTCATTTAATTTCGGACCTAAACCCCCGTGTGAAAGATTGAGTATATTTTTTTGTAGGTGTTTATCACCCGCACGATTAGGGCATATGACCCAATCAAAATTCCGGTCATGCTCATATATAGGGCATGTTTGATAGGGGAATAGACCCTTATTCCTCTGTATCCACTCTTTTATTCTCTTTTCCCTCTTCTCGTATTCATCCACTAACTTACAACATTATTCCTTATATATCAACCGAATGAAAAATAATACTTACCTATCCTTATTTCACCTTATTCTATTTTTTTTTTAATAAAGAGAGAGTGTCATCCCGAGATGGGATTCACCGCTTTAACATGATTATTAAAAGAAAATGTGGTACATCACCGGGAGGCCCAGAAATGAGACAACGAGTTACAATGAGTGAGCACATTCTCTGGATAGAACTTCTGATTTTTGAAAATTAGATCATTCCTTCCCACCCAAATGACCCAAAGGATCATAGAAGTCAAAGCACAGTCATCGGATGAATTGCCCCCCATCGACCTTACCGACCTCGTAAACTCAACGACTCCTCTTGTTAAAATCCATGTTGCCCCTACCTCCTTCCACACCTTCTCTGACGTCGGACATGTGAACTGCATCTTCAAGTTGTTCTTCGCATCTATCGCAGTGAGTGTCAGGAATGCCAAACATCCTTCCCCTCCTTGCTTTATCACACAATCTTCCTCTTCTTAAACACCAATGGAAAATCTTAACCCTACATGGTATCTTGCTTGCCCAAATAATCTTCATATCCTAACAAAGGTCTGGATCCATGGTCTCTATCTACCCCTTGAATTCCTTATACGCTTTCTTCGTTGAGAATCTGTCGTCGTCCCATTGAAAATGGTTCCTGCCCTGCGTGATGCAATCCGGAGTTGGCGGTTCAGACTGCATCCTTGCAAGCTCGTCTGAGCGCTGGTTTGAGAGGTCTGACACGGACTATGGATCGCAGGACCCTGATATCCCAACAAACACCAAAGTACACTTCTTCGAAGCTGTCAACACAAACAACCACGGGAACCTTTTGCTCAGCGGTTCGTCTCCCATCAAATCATCTCGCCAGAACTTAAAGCCTTCCCATCCTCAACATGCGGTCTCATTCTCTGCGCCAACAGTGGTAAAACTTCTCGGACTCCAGCCAATAGCGGGGACTCAAACATCACTGTTCCTGCCTCTAGGGAGCCTCGCACACCGTAGAGCTCTCACAAAAGTCTAGCAACCAACCTGTCCGTCTTGCCCGAAATCTAAATAACCCACTTTGGCAACAGTGTTTTGTTCAAGCATGCCAAATCCCGAATCCCTAAGCCTCCTTCACCTCGCGATCCCGTCAGCTCTTCCCATCCTACAAATGCATCCCCGATCTGTACTGCTTACCATCAGACCGGAAGAATCTCTTCATCATAGCTTTGATCTTCCTGTGTATTCCCATTGACATTAATCCAGTGGAAACAAAGAAAATAGGGATTGCCGAGAGCACGTGCTTCAAAAGAATCACTTTCCCCCCTTTGACAGGGTAATTGCCTTCCACCCAGTCAGTCTTTGCTCCAGTCTCTGAAAGGCCATGTCCCAATCTAATTTTTTGAGCCTACCCGCCACTAGGGGGAGACCCAAGTAAGAAATCAGTAACTCGCCCAACGGGCACTCCAACATATTTGTCCATCTATTCCCGTCGTCAACCTCCGTCCCAAAAGGAATCACCACCGACTTATTTTTATTAATATGAAGGCCCGATATACCACTAAAAACTTCCACAATTTGCTCCGCCCTTCTGGTCATCTCCTCTGAACCGCCCAGGAAAATCATTGTATCGTCATCATATTGTAAAAGCGATATGGAGACGGTGCTACAACGGAACCCCTCGTACCATCCTTCATCAACTTCGTGCCTGAACAGCCCCGCTAGAGCATCCGCCACCAAAAGAAACAACATCGATGCCAAAGGACAACCCAACCTGACACCCCTCTGGGGCTGGAAAAACCCCCTTCAGGTCTCCCGTTCACCATGACCGCGTAAGAAGAGGTCGTGACACATCTCTTCATATAAGCAATCCACCGATCTGGAAAGCCACGCCGCCTAAGAGACATCCATAGAAAGTTCCAGTCCATACAGTCATAAGCTTTCGCATAGTCAATCTTCCAAATTGCCTCATTCTTCTTCGCACGCCTCCATTGAAGAGAAATCTCAGAAGCCATAATCAAACCATCAGCCATCTGCCGGCGGGGTGTGAAAGCAAACTGCCCCTAGAGGATCACGGGTCAAGTACATTTTTAATGTGTTTGCCAAAACTTTAGCAATAATTAAGTATATGGTATTGGATAGTGCAATCAGGCTGTAATCTTCGACCATCAATGGATGGTCCTTCTTGGGCAGGAGGAAAACCAATGTCCTATTAACCTTCTGGACTGTCACCTTATTCTATTTATTCTTATTCTTACATTCGAATAAGAATAATGATTATTCCAACTTATTTCCCACCCTTATTTCTACTTGTTTTCGAATGGATCAGAGATGGTTTTGCTGGGATGTGAGATTTGTGATGTTGTCCAAGCGTGATTCTAGCTTTGACAGCTTTAAAACAATTATTTCAAGTAAAAATGGTTTCACAACATTGTCAAAAGTCTTCTTTAGATCAATATTCATTATGATTGGTATGGTCCTATTTTTTCTAGTATTTCAAAAGTGATTTCAAAACAATTCAAGGTACCTCAAAATTCTTTGCAAAAGGCACATGCATTGCAAGGGGAAAATAAGTCTACAAATCTCTAAACCATATGTTTTTTAGGAAAAGTGGGTGAGCGCCCAAAGTGGGTATCACCGCAAAAGTGTTATATCATTAATAAGAAGGGTTATGAATTACATTACATGGACTCCTAAAAGCTCGTGAGAGCCCTACAACGAGACACAACATTTTCTGAATAAAACATCTGATTCTTAAAAACAAGCTCATTCCTTCCAGTCAGATTGACCACAACACCGCAAAAGGTTTTGCAATATCGTCAGTGGAGCTGTCTCCAACCTTTCTTATTGCCTCCCAAAAGCTCGCAAGGCTGCCACGTCTATCCACGGGATCACCATCTCCCTCCAAACCTTCGTCGATGCCTCATAAGTGAAAAAAAGATGTCCTGAGTTCTCTATTTGCTTCACGCACCTGTCACATCCTGACGCCCCAAAATCCCCACCCTCCTAACCTTGTCACAAAGCTTGTATCTCCTCAGGCACCAGAGGAAAACCTTTATCCTACTTGGGTCTTGCAAGCCCAAATAATCTTTACTTTCTTGCACAAGTCGAGATCTTATCCCTCTCCATCATTTCTTAGCTCACCATATAACTGCTTGACAGAGAATCTTGTACCCGACCACTCATAATGGTCCCTGGTCTGAGAGTAATCACCTGGGGCAGGAGCCGTAGCCAATAGTCTAAGCAATTCCTCTCTCCTTCTATCCGAGAGGACTGCTGCAAAACTTAGTCTTCACTATCCGGAAATAGTCAGTTTCCTCAAAGTGGCCTCCTTTGAAGCCGCTTTCTATACGTGAGAGGGTTTTGAAATCTAAATGGACAAATTAGGGGAAAGATTACCGAGGAGATAATTTAAGTGGTTATATGCTATATTTAGATAACGAATAATGACAAAAGTGGATTTTTATTAATTAAATAATAATATTAACATGTATTAAATAACAATCACTGGATTAATTACGGATGTATAGGATCGTTGATCTTATTTAAGGATGGAAGGATCATATCCCATTGGAAAGATATCATATATACACTCAGTATTTTGAGACACATATTATATATGCATTGAATGATGACAAACGGCTTCTCGACCATCCAAATTATGCTTCCTGTATTCGCAACCCGTTGAATCTGACTTGGATATATCCATTATCCGAGATATAGATATCCTCGTGCTCCCCTTGACATCCATGACATTATATTCTCCAACTTATGGAAATGGTTCGTCTCATGCATGTAGATGTCAAAGAATAGTAGTCCACATTGGAAAGGATAGGATATCAAAGGAGAGGCATATATGAACAAGGGCCCTATCGATCCCTTTACAACTCCTACGATGATTTGGAAAGAATATATATCAAATATTAGTCTAATACCTTTTTTCTGAAAGGGGAACTAATCGGCCAGTTGATTCGATTCCACTCTAGACTGGTCTTACTGTAGGAACACCTGAATATCTGCTGAGAAAATATTATTCTACTAAATATTAAGATGTGGAAACCAAATGTTGAAGGTGACAACAAACCTTGCTGGAAGAAACATGATATAAAATATAAGAGGGAGCACTCTCTTGCAATTTTCCCAATACTCCTAAAAGAGTAATCTTTCTGCCTCGGGGTCTGATACGAAAATTACACAGAATCATAAAAAAATTATAATTATATTTATTTATTTCAAAAGTGCCGGGGGCTTCATATGTGAAAACTACTTAACCCTAAACCCTAACCTTGTCGAAAGAGGAGGAGGGGATGGAGGAGTACAAGGAAGGGTTGGAGTGTGAGTGACGAGTCCGTAAAAAGCCGCGATAAGAAATCGTTTTTATCGTTCGTGCGTGAAATTAATGAAAGCCGTTCGTTGTAGGCGGCGATCGGAAACAGTCAAGAAATAACCACAAAATAATGATTCAATTTTAATCTCGTGGTTTATGTTTATTTTACTTGGGCAAGTCCCAAGGTCGATCACAAGGAGGTAAAGGAACAACCTAGATTAATGTCTATCCAATTTTGAGTTTGGTTTTCAAGGCGGTCTTTTTTTGGAATTTTTCAATGCAATATGAGATGCAAAATGTAAATTCGGCCTATTTTAGGGACTAAAATGTAAATTTCAATCAAACGATGTCCGAAAAATACGAAACTTGGCCGAGATGTAAAATATGATGAAATAAGTGCACTGTAATTTTTTTGGAATTTTTAGATGTAATATGAATTTTTTATGATTTTTTGAATGCAAACAAATTAATTTTCAATATTTAATTTTAATAAATATTAAACCTACTTATTTTCGAGAACTAAAATTATCTAAGATCTATCACTAGGTAATGGATCTTAGAAAAATCCTAGACTTCAAAAATGTGGGATTTTATACCAATTAAAAATCAAACATTGAAATGTGCAAAATGATTTTTACAGGGCAAATGATGCATGCAAATGCAAAGATTTTTGGGCACAATGTTAATCAAAGTAATCTCTACAAAATTTGATTTTTGGGGAATTTTTAGAGCAACGGTTAATTACCTATGAATTTCAGAGCACAGATTGGGCAAAATATTCCAATTTCCACAAAATAATTATTTATTAATCAACCATAAATCACAAAAATATCCACGACATGTCAAAATGTAGATAATTAAAAGATGAACAAAATGCTATTTTTAAATGAATAAAATGATGCAATGTAGAGGTCTATAATGGATGACAAAGACAGGGGTACAGATGCAAACAGAAATAAAATATAAAAATAATGCAGGGGGGCAATTTTGCAATTACCATAAACAGAGGGGGTCTTCTGCAATTATTCCAGAGTGGCACGTGCATAGCACGTGCCTCTGGTCGGTGGACTGAAGCGCGAATATGAAATCTCCAGGGGGGTCTTCTGCAATTTACCCAAGGGGCACGTGCGCAGCACGTGACCCCTGGGTCCTTGACGTTTCCCCCGCACGTGCGGAGCACGTGCGGGGACCTCGGGATTAGAGCCCGGCCTTCGGTGGTGTCGGGGCGGAGCTTTGCGCTGGAGGTGGTGGCGTGGCTCCGGTGACGCGGCGGGGAGGGATGCTGCTCCGTGTCGATGACGGCGAAACTGAGGAGGAGCAGAGCTAGCGGTTGTCGATGCTCGGTGCTGGCGGCGGTCG
Source organism: Ottelia alismoides (assembly GCA_037367405.1). NCBI lineage: Eukaryota > Viridiplantae > Streptophyta > Magnoliopsida > Alismatales > Hydrocharitaceae > Ottelia > Ottelia alismoides. The sequence goes on from JAZKJV010001621.1 coordinate 330,165, forward strand.
GAGGCGCTGGAGTGCTGGCGGTGGAGCTCCAGGCGGTAGGCGAAGTGGGTTGTCGGAGACGATGGTCAGTGGCTCGACTGAAAGTGGAGGCGAGCCGGGCGGAGGAGGCGAGTTGTGGCGGGAGCGGTGGTCGGAGCTCGGCGGAGTTGGCGAAGCAGAGGGTCGACGAGATGGCGGAGGCGATATCGGAGATAGCCGGGGAAGATGATGTGAAGCCGGAGAAGCGTGAAGCTTCTACTGTGGAGCTGCGAAGAAGACGGCGGGGGAGTTAAACAGCGATGTCGTTGTCGTCGGCTCGACGGGGGACCGGAGCGAAGGCAGCTCGCGCGAGGGCGGTGCTCGGCAAGGCGTCGCCGCCTTGGATCTCGCCGCAATGGCGACCCACCAGCGCTGTCACCGCCGGGAGGAAGGCCAAGGGGTGATCGGCGGATAAGATCGCTGTGGGGGGCGGCGAGGGTATTTTAATAGGAGAGGGTGAGATCGGGTAGGTGGTTGCGAGGGTAAAGGAGAAAACCCGCGGCCGTTGGGCGGTCAACGGAGGTGGTTGCGGAGGATAACGGAGGTGCGGGCGGCCGTTGCGGAATTGGGGGAGACGGATCCGGAGGTGGGAGATGCGGGTGGGCCGTCCGATCGGCCGAGATCGGACGGCCAAGGATGAGCCACGTGGCGCAGAAGGGGCAAAGAGAGGGGCGGAGCATGTGAGGGGCACGTGCCTGGGGGCACGTGCGCCGCACGTGCGGGGGATTTTAATTTTTTTTAACGAGATAATAAAAAGGCGAAAAATAGCTGACACGTGGCGGCCTCTGGGGCTGCCACGTGTCAGCACCAGAAAAATCAAAGGAAAAAGAGTTTGTAAAATCGATAAAAAATAGCAAATGACCTCAGATCGAGAAAATTTCTTCACGAAAATTGCTCGTCTCGACGAGATCTACAACTTTCATGAATACATCAAAGCCAAATTCGGTCAAATGTAAAAATTGAATTTTTGGGGTATCCCATGCACATAGAATACCTTGATTTTTTTGGTTTTCTAATTTTTTTGTCATTTTAAACACGATAAAAATCCGGAAAAATAAGGAAAACTCAAAGATAAATAAAAGACACCTTAATCTAATTTTTTTGGATTTTTACTGATAAAGAAAATATACACATAAAATACAGGTCAAAAAGCCGCGAAAATACAATGTACAAAAGAGGCCCAAAACCCAACTTTCACATACGAGCTCTGATTCACTTGAACTTGGTCTTGTTTTGAAGGTAATTGAATGTGCATTAGTTCAAAAGTGAGTAAGATCAAATCGGACACTGGATGGGGAAGATATGTGGCTTTTAGTCCGAAAATCCTGAAACTAGGGTTTGGGTTTTTGGTCCACTTACCTGGGTTAATTATTTTTTGTATTTTTTATTTATTCTTGTTAGTGATGTGTACACAGTGGAAGTGAGTTTGTGGTATACGGTATTAGCATGAAGGAGTTAAAAGTAGGGGAAGTTAGGCTATTTACAGGTCATTTTTGGCTTCTTATTTTATGCAGAAATTAACGCTAAAATGCAATTCTTATGAAATCATGCATGAATGCTAATTATGCAGAATAAATGCAGAAATGCAGTTGATTTTGAGGGACTTGAGCTTAATTAATGAGACTTAGAATGGTGAATCCGAGATTCATCATCCCCCTATACTTAAACCATGCTCGTCCCTGAGCATCAAAAAGAAATGCCATGAAGTGAAATGAGACTGGGTTCCATACCAAGATCATGAACTGAAGGTGAAAGCGAAACTAAACTCGAACTTTGGATTAATAGTGTGGCGGAACTTCTGTGAGACTTAGAATTTCAAAATCAACTGCCCTCAAATTCTACACAACATTGACACAGTTTCAACTCAGAAGTCATCTTAGATCAATCCTCTTCCCAAAGTATACCCTATGAACATTGAATAACCGACTCATGTGTGTGAAGGGTTTTAGCTCTTCCTATTCAGAATGCCGGACTACCATGCTCCTCTCCTCTCCAGTAACTCGTCCTCGGGGAGTCAGGTATTTCCTTCTAAGGTCTGTCGCGCTGTGTTCACAATCGAATGAGGGAGAAGATAGAAGAAAGAGAAAAGAACTGGAGGGTGGCCAGTGTAGACACCTCTCCTTGTGGAGATAGCCAGTGTAGCCGAGTCTCCACCAAGATCTGCAGGTTTCTGAAGCTTGGACCTTTTTGGTCGGATTTGTATTTGGTAGAATGCTTCTGTGTATTTGGAATTTTTGGTGGTTCTGCTTGGATCTTGTTGTGCCCCTACGGATATAGAATCTTTTGTTCCGTACATTTTTTGGGGTCTTAGAAAAATTGTGCCCAGCCGTCCATCCCTTTTTCGAAGCTTTATTTCAACCCGTACTCCGGTCTTTAGATTTCCACGCTACCAGAAAAGAGACTCACACAGTCTTCCAACATCCCGTCTAGGTTGAGCTAAGTGCATAGTGCGAGAGTGCGAATTAATTCCCTATTCCAGAGTGGTACCCAGAATGAAGAGACCAGGTTAGACACTAAGAGTCAAACGCTGCACATTGTCATGTGGAACTTAAGGAATTAAGTCAAAAAGACCTGAAGCTCTTAAAATTCTATTTCTCGGTGAAGTTCCTCTGAAAATTAGGTGGATTAAAGTCAAGCCCAGACCACTCTCGGTTTCGGCTCATAACTCGGTTCAGAACCCAATGACTTTTCACAGATGCAAATGCATGCGGTGATGGATGAAGTGCAGGTACGTGAAATGCAGACACTTTTTTTTTGACATTTTATGCAAGGGATTTTTTTATGCCGAAAATGGAATAAGAAGCCTCTTTTTCATTCATTTTTTTCCAGAAAGTTTGGGCAAGTCAGTGTTCTTTTTTTTTTCAGTTAGTACCCACCCCGTAAATACATATAGACTTACGCGAAAGTATGAGATATGGGTAAAATATATACAAAGTATATATACAGACCCCCCTATACTTAGCGAGTGTTGTGTCCTCAGAGCACAAGAAGCGTAAAGAAGACATAGCTCGGGCTAAGCGTAAGAGAGTGAGAAAAAAGAAAGAAAAAAGAAAAGAAGAAAAAGAATGAAAAGAAAAGCGGTCAGGAAATGAGGAGAGTATATACTGGTGGATGTCGGTTCCCCCTATACTTAGGCTCTGGACAGCCCAAGTATGGAAGAAGGGTGGATATGGAGCGATTGGGAGTCAGGAGAAGAATGATATATACAGATGGCATCGGTCCCCCCTATACTTAGGCCTTGTCCTAAGTAAAGGAAGAAGCTGTACAAGGAGACCAATGTGGTCGGGAGGGAGGGTGGTTAGCCTATGATTAAGGCGGTTTTCGGCTGATCTTTTTGTGAGCCTGCGGTGGGAGATCGTAATGATGAGTCGGAGATGAGGCATATGATTCCCAACTATTGTCAGTGTCATCCTCAGACAAATTATGATGGATAGTGGATGAATTGTTTGAGTCAGATGAAAGATATCCATCATCGGAATTATCCTCAGAGGAGTAGTAATTGAAAGTGGGCATACTCCAAGTATTCTGGTCTTTTTGTTTCTTCAATTGTTTTTCTCAGAATTCGTTCCTTCTTGGGGTCAATCAGTTTGTCCTCGGATGAATGCTCAGAAGCACCGGTCTCAGTCAGCTCATACGAAAGAATTCCAGTGTACTTGAAGAATGCAGGAGCATCAGCTTTGGATGAGTAGTAGTTAGGAACGGGAGTTGTCCAACGCGGATTGAATTTTGGATCCTTACGAAGATATGGCTTTAGGGTTGCCGAACAGACTTCACTCATGTAAACCATCTTTTCCGGACCTGATGAGGGATCATCAACTGATTCCTCTTCCGAAAGGTCAAAGGTGACTTTCTTTTTATTTCGTCGTGAAAGTGTCGGTTCACTTGAGTATCCAGATGAATAGCCATTGAGATTCTCCTTGGTCGGTGCTTGGTCTGCGTGCTCGTTCTTAGTCTCTTGAATGTTTGAGCACTCTCGATTTGGGATGATTTGTTCAAGATATTCAGAGAATGTTGCTCTAGGGTGTGACCATGCATACGTCTCTGGATCGTAGTAGAAAGATTTGTCTATTTTGAGATCCTCGGGGATTTGAATATTGGGGAGATTTTCTAAACCAATAGTCTCATCAACAACTGCTATCTCATGTGTGGTTGCGGGGTAGGGCTCTTCTACCGCTTCATGGTTACGGTTGTTGGGGACTTCGTGGGTTGCCTCAGAAGATCGTGGTTCCTCAAAGATAGGGTCAGATTTAAGTGCTTCCAATGCTGTGAAATTGATTTCCCGAGTCTCACAATCGATACTTGCCTTGGCCAATGCCAAGAATGGCTTTCCGAGAATGATTGGAGACTGGGTAAATTCTCCTTGATGCTCAATATCAATGATCGTGAATTCTACCTTGAGCGGAGCACCTTGGAATTTCATGATGACAGAAATGGTTCCTCTCGGCCGCTTTATCGATCGATCCGCTAATTGTACAATCTCTCGTATCTTCCGAATCGGTCCGAGTTTGAGTTCATGGAATACAAAGGTCGGGAGGATATTAATTGGTGAATCATCATCAATCCGAGCATGGGTGAAAATTGTGTCTTTGATTTTGCAGTCAAATCTGGGTAACCGCTTTACTATGCGGCTCTTGGTTTTTCTCCTCAACACCAAGGAGGAGGCCATTGACAAGATATGTCTTTCAGTCTTTGTTCGTATTCTACCCGACTTTTTGTTCATTAATTTATCTGTTATAAATCTTTTAAGGTCGGGGAAGTGTTCAATGGCCTGTATAAAGGGAAGTTCAAATATCAAGCGTTTTTCCAGTGCTTCCCGTATAGTCGGATCCAAATTTTGCAGATCATCTTCAGTTTCAATTTTTATGAAATTTTCTGAATTTTCAATTTTTTTGTGATTTTCAAATATTTCCATTTTTTGGTATTTTCTGGGTGGTGTGGGGGTGTGGGGTGTTCTTCAGACGAAGAGGGGCTCTGGTGTTCAGGGTGAGGGTCAGCAGCATAATCATTTTCAGAATTATCCATAGGTCCCTGAATATCCTCAGAATTTTCAATCTCAGATCCAGTTATTTCCTCATTCATTTTTCTGTCCGAGCCACCATAGAATGCGATGAATCGATCGGTAAATTTTTGAAATCTCTCCTCTATTGAATTGAATTTCTTATTTATCCTCGAAATATCCTCCTCAAGATTTGGTTCATGATTAATTATGGGAGCAGTAGGTGTATGTTCGATAATCTCATCTTCCACTCTTTGTGCTGAGAGGAGAGCTTCTTGGGATATCCGAAATATGCTCATTATTTTCTGAAAATTTCTCCTCAAAAATAATGGAAGGAGGCTGCTCATAAGGTTCAGACATGTGTCGTTGATTGGTCAGACCTTGATATTGTGGAGTCAACATACAGGGTTTATGTGTTTCTAAGCAGTCAGTCCAGTCCTCTGTATGAGCATCATGTCTGACGAGGGATTTATCATGGTCAATCCAATGTCGATGATTATTCAGTGCGTGTCTATCCATCTGAGTTTGGTTTCTCTGCCAGTCATGAGGTTTGAAGGGATTTTGATCTTGAAAAGTTTCATTGGCGAGAAACTGAGAATAAGACGATTCGGTCCAAGATGGTAGGTGGTCATTTACGGTTGGATTGTTCGAATAGAAATTTAATGAGGAGGGCGAATTTATCTGCGGGTGAAAGCCTCCTGCAAATGTTGGAGGACTATTGAAATAAGGGGATTGAGTTGATTTGGGCCTAACCGAAACAAATTCATTTTCATAATATAGCTCTGATGGGTGTTCGGTCATTTTTGAGAGGAATGGAGAGTCGGATTTGTGAGAGTTTTTGGACAAGAGTTCCATTATGAGGTTTAAATCAAGATAGGGAAGAGATGATTGCACGGGATAGTCAAGAGAAATCAAATGTGCGGCTATTGATCTTGAAATCGGTTCACGCACACCAATGCAAACACAATTCAAACCCTAGGTTCACCAACTCACACAATGAAGCCGTAATAGTTCGGCTATTATCTTTTCAATTTTAGTTGGTGATAAACACAATCTTGCAAGCCGTTTAAACGAGATGTTAGGGTTGGAGTTGGGCTCTATCCTAGTGTGCGTCTCTCTCCTCGCTGCAAGATAAAATCAAACAATGTCGGGGTTGCTCTCCCGCAAAAATTCTTGATTTTATGGGTTTTTTTGGATCGGCTTTATTTAGCAGTCCCAATTTTATTGAGGCGATCACTGAAGAATTTAGATGAACACAAATACACGTCTACCGTCCAGTCCTAATTTCCTTTAGATTTATGTGATAAAACAAGAGAGAGGAATTCGGGAAAAGCCGATGCACGCGGAAAACTATGATGAATGCTCAGTTAGAAGACTTACAGTGCCTCCTCGCAATCTTCATGTGGGATGCAATACAGAATTGAAAATTTATACTAAATGCGTGCAAGCCGATGAAAACCGCACCTAAGCAGAAAGTTCAATTAGCGGGGAAGAATTGAATTAAATTTGGCTAAGTTGAACGATCTAATGTGCGTCTCAGTTAAAGTGCAGTGTGGCTTAAGATCCTACGAGCACAGTCAGAAATAAAAAATGCTCTAAGAGCCGTATGTGCAGGTCTATCCTAATCGCCACTCAAGTCGGGCCCCACCCTCTCCGGAGAGTGAAACAGGCCACGACACACCACAAATAAAGTTCAATGTCCTTGTACACACGCGAGAGTCCAAACGGACACCGCTATAAATGAGCAGAAAATAAAAATGCAGAAATTAAAAACCTAAACTCTACTCTCTCTCACGACTCGACTCGATCTTAATTTAATTGCGGTTTCTTCGGGTGTCGGTGAAGAAGCGTCGGTTTCTTGAAAAATCGCTCCACGTGCGCCGGGTACCTCGCAAGAAAAATAAGAGAGAGATTGTAAGAGAGTGACTCAGAAAATAATCAAAAATAAAATAAATGAAAGAAATGCTGAAAAATAAATACAAGAAATAAAATGGGATTTACAATGACAAATTTCAGGGGTCAGACTACCCGAATTTGGAAAACCGAACAAAAATTTTCAAAACAAAAAACTAAGCCGTTTGTCTCCCCGGCAACGGCGCCATCTGACGAGTCCGTAAAAAGCCGCGATAAGAAATCGTTTTTATCGTTCGTGCGTGAAATTAATGAAAGTCGTTCGTTGTAGGCGGCGATCGGAAACAGTCAAGAAATAACCACAAAATAATGATTCAATTTTAATCTCGTGGTTTATGTTTATTTTACTTGGGCAAGTTCCAAGGTCGATCACAAGGAGGCAAATGAACAACCTAGATTAATGTCTATCCAATTTTGAGTTTGGTTTTCAAGGCGGTCTTTTTTTGGAATTTTTCAATGCAATATGAGATGCAAAATGCAAATTCAGCCTATTTTAGGGACTAAAATGTAAATTTCAATCAAACGATGTCCGAAAAATATGAAACTTGGCCGAGATGTAAAATATGATGAAATAAGTGCACTGTAATTTTTTTTGGAATTTTTAGATGTAATATGAATTTTTTTATGAATTTTGAATGCAAACAAATTAATTTTCAATATTTAATTTTAATAAATATTAAACCTACTTATTTTCGAGAACTAAAATTATCTAAGATCTATCACTAGGTAATGGATCTTAAAAAAATCCTAGACCTCAAAAATGTGGGATTTTATACCTATTAAAAATCAAACATTGAAATGTGCAAAATGATTTTTACAGGCAAATGATGCAAGCAAATGCAAAGATTTTTGGGCACAATCTTAATCAAAGTAATCTCTACAATATTTGATTTTTGGGGAATTTTTAGAGCAACGGTTAATTACCTATGAATTTCAGAGCACAGATTGGGCAAAATATTCCAATTTCCACAAAATAATTATTTATTAATCAACCATAAATCACAAAAATATCCACGACATGTCAAAATGTAGAGAATTAAAAGATGAACAAAATGCTATTTTTAAATGAATAAAATAATGCAATGTAGAGGTCTATAATGGATGACAAAGACAGGGGTACAGTGCAAACAGAAATAAAATATAAAAATAATGCAGGGGGGCAATTTTGCAATTACCATAAACAGAGGGGGTCTTCTGCAATTATTCCAGAGTGGCACGTGCATAGCACGTGCCTCTGGTCGGTGGACTGAAGCGTGAATATGAAATCTCCAGGGGGGTCTTCTGCAATTTACCCAAGGGGCACGTGCGCAGCACGTGACCCCTGGGTCCTTGACGTTTCCCACGCACGTGCGGAGCACGTGCGGGGGACCTCGGGATTAGAGCCCGGCCTTCGGTGGTGTCGGGGCGGAGCTTTGCGCTGGAGGTGGTGGCGTGGCTCCGGTGACGCGGCGGGGAGGGATGCTGCTCCGTGTCGATGACGGCGAAACTGAGGAGGAGCAGAGCTAGCGGTTGTCGATGCTCGGTGCTGGCGTCGGTCGGAGGCGCTGGAGTGCTGGCGGTGGAGCTCTAGGCGGTAGGCGAAGTGGGTTGTCGGAGACGATGGTCAGTGGCTCGACTGAAAGTGGAGGCGAGCCGGGCGGAGGAGGCGAGTTGAGGCGGGAGCGGTGGTCGGAGCTCGGCGGAGTTGGCGAAGCAGAGGGTCGACGAGATGGCGGAGGCGATATCGGAGATAGCCGGGGAAGATGATGTGAAGCCGGAGAAGCGTGAAGCTTCTACTGTGGAGCTGTGAAGAAGACGGCGGGGGAGTTGAACAGCGATGTCGTTGTCGTCGGCTCGACGGGGGACCGGAGCGAAGGCAGCTCGCGCGAGGGAGGTGCTCGGCAAGGCGTCGCCGCCTTGGATCTCGCCTCAATGGCGACCCACCAGCGCTGTCACCGTCGGGAGGAAGGCCAAGGGGTGATCGGCGGATAAGATCGTTGTGGGGGGCGGCGAGGGTATTTTAATAGGAGAGGGTGGGATCGGGTAGGTGGTTGCGAGGGTAAAGGAGAAAACCCGCGGCCGTTGGGCGGTCAGCGGAGGTGGTTGCGGAGGATAACGGAGGTGCGGGCGGCCGTTGCGGAATTGGGGGAGACGGATCTGGAGGTGGGAGATGCGGGTGGGCCGTCCGATCGGCTGAGATCGGACGGCCAAGGATGAGCCACGTGGCGCAGAAGGGGCAAAGAGAGGGGCGGAGCATGTGAGGGGCATGTGCCTGGGGGCACGTGCGCCGCACGTGCGGGGGATTTTAATTTTTTTTAACGAGATAATAAAAAGGCGAAAAATAGCTGACACGTGGCGGCCTCTGGGGCTGCCGCGTGTCAGCACCAGAAAAATCAAAGGAAAAAGAGTTTGTAAAATCGATAAAAAATAGCAAATGACCTCGGATCGAGAAAGTTCCTTCACGAAAATTGCTCGTCTCGACGAGATCTACAACTTTCATGAAGACATCAAAGCCAAATTCGGTCAAATGTAAAAAGTGAATTTTTGGGGTATCCCATGTACATAGAATACCTTGATTTTTTTGGTTTTCTAATTTTTTTGTCATTTTAAACACGATAAAAATCCGGAAAAATAAGGAAAACTCAAAGATAAATAAAAGACACCTTAATCTAATTTTTTTGGATTTTTACTGATAAAGAAAATATACACATAAAATACATGTCAAAAAGCCGCGAAAATACAATGTACAAAAGAGGCCCAAAACCCAACTTTCACATACAAGCTCCGATTCACTTGAACTTGGTCTTGTTTTGAAGATAATTGAATGTGCATTAGTTCAAAAGTGAGTAGGATCAAATCGGACACTGGATGGGGAAGATATGTGGCTTTTAGTCCGAAAATCCTGAAACTAGGGTTTGGGTTTTTGGTCCACTTACCTGGGTTAATTTTTTTTTGTATTTTTTATTTATTCTTGTTAGTGATGTGTACACAGTGGAAGTGAGTTTGTGGTATGCGATGTTAGCATGAAGGAGTTAAAAATAGGGGAAGTTAGGCTATTTACAGGTTATTTTTGGCTTGGATTTTTGGCTTCTTATTTTATGCAGAAATTAACGCTAAAATGCAATTCTTATGAAATCATGTATGAATGCTAATTATGCAGAATAAATGCAGAAATGCAGTTGATTTTGAGGGACTTGAGCTTAATTAATGAGACTTAGAATGGTGAATCCGAGATTCATCAGTGAGGAGGAGGGAGGAAGGGAGAAAGGGGATGCATGCTTTTTTCCGGATATGACCCTCTTGGTTATACCATAGTTTAAAGGGATTTTATCACTTGTGCCCCTCCGAGATCTCGCAATTTCAGTTATGCCCCTATCTTTTTGGTAATATCAATTGTGCCCCTCACTTCTTGCTCCGTCATCAGTTGTGCCCTTCCGTCAGATAGACCGTCAATGAGTTGACTTAACCATAGTTTTTTCAAACCTTACTGCAGTTAAGAAGGGTATTAGTGTCTAGCCTTCTTCTTCATCTTCCTCCATTTGTCCTTCTTCCTTTCTCTTCATAATTTCTCTCTCTTAATTACACCTTCATGCATCCATCGAATCTTTAATTTTTTTGCATTTTCATGGATATATCACTCATTACGGATCAAACGGTGAATTTTATTGAATTTTTCGATGAATTTTCATGAATCAATTAATCAAAAATTTATCTCAAATTTAAAAATACTGAAAGTCCGTGACCTATGGGCGGCAAACTAGAGGACTGACCTGGGAGCGCCGGGCAGCGAGGCTAGGGGGCACGTGGGGAGGCAGGGTCGCGAATGAGGCAGGGCAGGGGACTCGGGGTCGCGGGGGCGCAGGGGAGGCAGGGTCGCGGGGGCGCGGGGCCTAGAGGGCGTGTGGGGAGGCAGGGTCGCGGGGGCGCGGGGCCTGGAGGGCGCGTGGGGAGGGAGGCAGGGTCGTGGGGGCGTGCGGGGAGCAGGGCAGGGGGCGCGTGGCCTGGGGGCGCGTGGGGAGGCAGGGCAGGGGGCGCGGGGGTGCGGGGGAGGCAGGGTTGCGGGGGCGCGTGGGGAGGCAGGGCAGGGGGCGCAGGGCTGGGGCTGGGCGCGGGGAGGAGGTGCAGGGGGCAGTGCAGGCTGGGGCTAGGCGCGGAGGAGAGGTGCGGGGCTGGGGCTGGGCGCGAAGGGAGGTGCAGGGGCAGTGTGGCGACGGAGGGGAGGTGCAGGGGCAGTGCGGGGGCTAAGGGGGGAGGTGCGGGACGGAGGAGGGGAAGGACGGAGACAGAGGCAAGGCACGTGGGTGGAGCCGAAGGCTTGGGGAGGCTGCACGAGAGCTCGAGGAGGAGGAGGGAGGAGCTGTGGAGGAAGAAGAGAAGGGAGGAAGAAGATTGAAGAGGAAGAGGGTATAAAATGACCATATAATCCTTTTTTTAAAATTAATACCGCTTATGTCCTCAAAGTTAACGTCCGTTTGCACTGTGGATGGATGGTCACTAACCCGAGGGGCACAAGTGATAAAATAGCAAGAAGTGAGGGGCACAACTGATATTACCAAAAAGATAGGGGCATAACTGAAATTGCGAGATCTCGGAGGGGCACAAGTGATAAAATCCCTAGTTTAAACTATGGTTAAGTTCAACTCAGTGACCGTTAAAGTAACGGAAGGACACAAGTGGTAGAATGACAAAAAGTCGGGAGCATAACTGATATTCCCAAAAAAGGAAGGGCATAACTGAAATTACAATATCTTGGAGGGACACAACTGATAAAAATCCTATTATATATATATATATATATCAACAATATTATTAATTCGTTGCGAAATTATTATTTATACATGAAATAAGCGTTGGAAGACGTATCTCTTGTTATATCATGGGCGACGATTCATTTATAAAAACTAATCAATTGTAGTTTTCCAAAATTTTAAACAACTATCGCTAAAAGCTTTACTAAATAGTCAGCGGCGATTAACTAAAATTTCGAGAAATTTCAATGGATAAGTGTGTTGTTATATGCACCGTTATTAATGATATAACAATGGACAAAACGATTGTCGATGTTTAAATAATAACTTTACAATGAATTAATAAATCGCCGTTATATAATTAATAATGGACGATATAGTGAAAGATTTTAAAGTAGTCCCTATAAACCAATTTTGTTGCAGTGTGCATGGCTAAGTTAACAACTATACGACAACTACCCAGATAATAGATATTATCTAAACCATATAAATCTATCAACTCGAATTTTAAGACAAATTATGTTCATGTGTGGTGTGGAAGGACAACGTATTTTATGACCTAAGAATAAGTTTGACGTATGCTACAAAGAATTGGTATGGGTTGGAGCAATGGATATGGTTGTCCAAGCTTGCTATCCATCGCCTGGAGACCTTCCAAGTATTTCGTCCACGTATACGAACGAGGACAAAGGAGAAGTACATGGAATATGAGGAGGAGAGATAGGAGGCATTCCGAGGATAGGAAGGACCGCTATCCAGGATATACAGGACAACCACAACCATACAAACTTATACTAATCTTTGCACTTTTCTCATCCTCCTCCCATAGGCCTTCGCTCTCGACGATCTGTCGCAAGTCGATGGCAGCTGTGATTTGCCTATCACCAATCACCATTTGTCTAAAGGCCATTGATCTCAACCCATCCTTGTCCTTCGCCATTTTCCTCCACCTCTGCCAACTGCAACGCCACTGAGCCCTGCCGTCTCTGCGAAGTTGGTTGGAGGTTCGTAGGGGTTTTGGGAGAGATGTGGGAGAAGATGTAAGTGATGGCTCGACATTTGATTTTATAGCATCTTAAGCAATGATTTAGGGTTTCTATTGAGGGGAAGGGCAGTAAGGTTTTTAAAAATCGAATCGAATTAGTCGGTTGAACCGATTAAACCGAGAACCGGAGGAAAAATGGGCCAACCACTCGGCTTTTATTCAGAAAATAAAAATCAGTTAAATCCTGTTGGACCGCTTAAACCCGGTTGGACCAATTTAACCAAACTATCAGTTCAACCATTCATTTTTTGACAAAAAAAATTCCAATAAATTAATAAAATATAAACTTTTAAGAAATATTTATAATCTAGTCTCATTCTAACCCATAGTATACTATCACTTTATCTCTTCTCCTTCACATGTGTCAATGACTCACTATCGCTTTTCCCTTCCTGCCATATGAGCATCGCATCTCTCTTCCCATATTGTGTATTTGGTTGTCCACTTATAACAATAACAAACGAAGAAGACGTTGTCATATATAGTCATACTAAGAGAAGCAATAAATTAACAACAATTGTCGTTAATTAGAGTTTAAATACTGTTAAAATTATTTTTTTACATCACATATACGTATTTATATAAATTTTATGGAATATAATTATCATGCCCTTTCAAGTTTTTTTAAGAACATTTATACCCGTAACTTTTAAGCAATTTCATTTGTGCTCTTATAATTTCTTGAAAAATTCACAATATCATCCTTATGTTGGTATAAAATAGGAGCACAAGTAACTAATAAAAGGCCACTACTATCGAATTTGTAAAAATATAGATGACGCATGCAATTGTATTGAAAATAAGGGTATAAGTGTTATTGGAAAACTTGGAAGGATAAGAGTAAACAAATCCTCGAAAGATATGATGCAGCACTTTTCGAATTTATTGGTATTATATACCGGTCTAACTCGGTTCGACTCGATTGAACCGTACGAACCAAACCAACAATACAACGATTCGGTCCTTTCCAGTTTTTTTTGAACAACTGACGTCATCACCGGTTTGACCAGCTGATCCCATTGGTCCGACAATAAAAATCAATACATGTCCGGTTCGATTTTTAGAACCTTGGTTCAAGGGGTTTTAGTCTTTTTAATTCTAAAAATTGTGGCGTGATGTAAATGTTCAATATTATTATTGTTAATTATAAATTTTAGAGTTATAAACAAAGTTCTCTTTTATGGTTGACAGAATCCATGTAATCCTATTTGCATGCTATATGTAAGGACTTCTTCGTGTTATCTTTAAATCACAAATTATGCTTCCGTTCTTTCTAAATTAAAATATTTGCTAAAGAGGATGTAAGTGATCACTATGCAAAGAATAAATTGGCATACATGAGTCCACATATGCAGCCTTTATAGCTCAAAAATATATATTTTATAACGCAATATCCATTATAAATGTTTTGTTGGATATATGAAGGTAATCAATATTTTTTTCTGTTATTACGAAGAAAATATGGTAAAGAATATCCACAAATAATCATATTTGATATATTTTTTCTATATAATAGATATATCCAATAAGAGGAGTGATCCTATGAGATGAGATTTGGTGAGATGATGAGATAGGAGATTCTGGACCACTAATTTCCACCTTCTCTCTCCTGGTTTCTTTATCCTGTCTGAAACTAGTAGTCCAGAATCTCCCATCTCACCATCTCATAGGATCGACCCTCTATCCAATAAATATGTATTCATATCCACTAGAATATCTTGTAACTGTATTTGTATATGTATCCTAAAAAAACTAAACCGTTTCTACATCCGTCTCTGCAAAAAATCCCGTAGGGATTTTATCACTTGTGCCCTTCCGAGATTTTGCAATATCAGTTATGCCCCTCACTTCTTTCTCTGTCATCAGTTGTGCCCTTCCGTCAGATTAACCGTCAAAAAATTGAAATAATCATAGTTTACTCAAACCATGGTGTGGTTAAGAGGGGTATTATGGTCAAAATAAAATCAAATGAGAAGGAGGGTTGTGGAGGAGGTGCGGGTTGGCGGCATGGGCCGGGGGAAGTGCATGGCTGCGGGAGGTCGGGGGGTTGACGATGGTTGCACGGTTGCACGGTGCGGAGCAGGGGAGGTGGCGGTGCGGGGCAGGGGGAGGGGGAGTAGGGGGGCGAGCGTGTGGGGGAGGGGTGCAGCCCAGGGGGAGGGGAGCAGGGAGTGTCACCGACGAGGGGAGGAGGTGCGGGGGAAGGTTAGGGTAGGGGGCGGAGGGGCGGTCATGAAAAGAGGGAAGGCAGCTTTTCCGTAGGCTCTCTTCCTTTAGGGAATTTGCCGGCACTTTTCCTATTCCTCACTTCATCATACGAGGCTAATTCAAAGGAGGTAAAAGGACAGACAAAGGGATATAATAGTCTCGCTGCCTTCTAACTAGTTAATGTGGCTTTCGTTCCCCGGATTGACCTGGAGCAAGAAGGATCTCGAAGAGTTTGAGCAGGGTTAGTTGGAAGATCCTTCCCCTCATGATGGCGTCTCCGGGGGATGATATTCAGAGCGGGAATAGCAGTTGCTTGCGGCGGACATCCCTGATGCTCTCGGGCGGAGGGAGGTTGGGGCGGAGGGAGGCGAGGGCTGGGGGTGGGGGGAGGTCTGGGCGGAGGGAGGTTTGAGCGGAGGGAGGCGAGGGCAGGGGGCGGGGGGAGGTCTGGGCGGAGGGAGGCGAGGGCACAGGGAGCGGAGGGGCGGTCTGAGCAGAGGGAGGCGAGGGCACAGGGGGCGAAGGGGCGGTCTGGGCGGAGGGAGGTTGGGGCGGGGGGAGGTCTGGGCGGAGGGAGGCGAGGGCAGAGGGAGGCGAGGGCAGGGGGCGGGGGGAGGTCTGGGCGGAGGGAGGTGAGGGCGGAGGGAGGCGAGGGCACAGGGGGCAGAGGGGCGAGGGCACAGGGGTGGTCGGGGCGGCTTGGAGGCTGGGGCGGAGGGGCGGCGTTGGGGAGGGGAGACGAGGGCGGAGGGGCCGCAGGGGATGGGGGAAGGTCGGGGCTGCCTCGAGGCTGGGGCGGAGGGGCAGTGCAGGGGAGGGGAGGGGAGCTCGGGGCAGAGCTGGGCGGCATGGGGCAGGGGCGGGGGCGGAGAGGGAGGAGGAGGAGGAGGAGGAGGAGGAGGAGGAAGAGGATGGGAAAGAGGAGGAAGAAGAAGAGGATGAGGAAGAAGGTATAAAATGACCACATAGTCTTTTTTTTAAATTAATTCCGCTTATGTCCTCAAAGTTAACGTCTGTTTGCACTGTGGATGGACGGTCATTAACCCGAGGGGCACAAGTGATAAAATAGCAAGAAGTGAGGGGAAAAACTGATATTACCAAAAAGATAGGGGCATAACTGGTATTGTGATATCTCGGAGGGGCACAAGTGATAAAATCCCAATCACGTATCAATCTCAATATCCATAAATGCATATATGTGTAACTTATCCGACCTTTTGCACCCATATATTTGTATCAATATCGGTGCCCATATATCCATTTCCAAAAAGAACAATATCCATGCCGGTATCTAAAAAATATCCAAAAAAACACATTCAAATCGGTAGCCATATATTTGTAACAATGATATATTAATTTAAAAATATTAAAGAAGTATACATTAATTAGTATTTGTAAGGAATGAAATCACAATTCCTAAGAGAGTATCTAAGAATGACTATTCCCACGAGGAAATTGGATTTCCATTGTAATAGATATTCGTGGCTTATTATGATTTAAGAAACACAAGAATTGAATCAACAGAGGAGTGGTGATTTCATTCCTCCCTCTGTTCCAACATAACAAATAGGGCCCTTTACAATAGAATAATAAACAGTGAGAATCTATTTATTAGAATAAGACGGGGTGAGTAAGTTGGTTAATATATAATTTTCTATAAATTAAAAACTATTGTGAGATCAACCCCAAATAACATCATAGTTTTTTAATAAAATCAAATTTTAATTGCCATTCAATTTTGGTTAAAAGTGGTTGAACCGGATTTCAAATAATGAAATGATATGATGCAAAGCTATCTGAACAGAATCCATTTCAAGAGCCCAAGCCCATATACGAAGCCCAGGCCTATTAGTGCATCAAACCGACATAGTCCGTACGTCTGGATATCGAATAGAATCCACTGAACATCTAATTGAAATATTGATATGGATACAATCTTGATCATATTCAGAAAACGATTTATCTTGTATAAATATGTGGGGAAAAAGGAGTATGCTCCCACCTTCATTTTCTCGTTATTTTTTTTACTTTTTTGAAGATGAAAATATGTATATTCATCATTATATCCCTCTAAAATGTCATTCCAATTTCGTTAAAAACATAGACCCTATGCCCTTAATCTGAAGGGGGTCAATTTCAGTAATTATGAGACCGCTAAAATTTGACCGTCTTGATGGTGGGGATAGAACTCTCGAATTAAGTCGAATTTTTAATAACACTATGGTGACATACTGTGATCTAAATTCCAATAAGTTTCATTTCAGAAAAATAAAAAAAATACAAGGAGAAAGATGTGGGAGCATGTAAGTCAGCTACACCCGAGGAGTATACTCCTTTTTCCCATATATGTATGTATGTATGTCAACGAACACTGGTCATAGAACGTTTCAAGGATAAATACTTTTAAGCATGAATGGGATATTGATTTGATGATCTGCATTGATACAAATACATTATATAAATTTCTTAATTTTTTAACGACCATATCAAATTAAGTTACAGATATTCTAGTTACATCCGTATCCATAGTTATTTCGAAATGGACGAGGAGTCAGTACTTGTGAAAATCTAGATCAAATTTTGATATTTTAGATCGAAATAGATCACGGCACATAGTTGTCAATGTAGCTCAATTAAAAGTGATATTATATATTTAATTGAAGGTGATAAAGAAATGATGGGATTATAGAAGCATGTATAGATAGTAGCATTAAACAACATATAGTCGCGGTCGTGGACTTCTCGAGTATAAGCTTTCAAAAGTAGAAGAAGAAACTCTCAAAAGTAGAAGAAGAAACTCGCAACAATCAACTGACAAGATGAGCATGTTAGCGAAAGCTATTGCGCTCCCACACTGAAGTTTGATTATTTTTCATGGTGTACGCGAGGAATCGAAAGTTATAACTAAGTTGAAAAATCACACAAAGAAAGTGTTAAAACCGGTAATTAATCATTTTCTTCTTTTTTTTTTTTTTACTTTTTGAAAGGGAAGGGGGGCAAAGCTACAGAGGGGAGCGCCCAAAAACTTTATATTCCTAAGTTAAATTTCATAGTTACGAGGATCAAGAATCCCAAAGGATTTTGGCATGTTCTATAACATCCTCAACATATATTTTTCTCCTCGAAAGAATACTATTCCTTGCAAGCCATATTACCCACGGGACGGTTGCAGTCTCAACCTTTATGCTTGCATTTACATTGCTCTATTGCCAAAACGACTGAAAGTTCTCTGTAACAACAACCTCAGTGAGAACAATCTCCTCCCAAATAGCTATAGACGTCGGACAAGTAAAGAAAAGATGATCGATGTCCTCTACACCCCCCTTGAACTGCTGACCTAGGTCTTTTGGGTAGTAGAATAATATGGCACTCTATGCAGCCGCCATCACCCTGTCTCTCCCTAACATCCATAAAAAAATAATCTTCACACGTTTTGGGTTCTCCATGTCCAAATATGCCCCAAGGTCAGTAAAGCAATCCCTGGATCAAAAATGAAAGAAGCGCATAAAACTTTGTACGCCTTCTTCACTGAAATTTTACCATCAACCCATGCCCAATGATCCCTTCCAGATGAAGGGCCCTCCACTGCGAGAGCATCTCCCTCTAGTTTTGCAAATCCACGACATGTTACCTGAGGGTTCCAATCGAAATTGGGGTGACTATATATGTACCATCAACCCAAGCCTCTCCCACTCGCATTTGACGATCCACAATCATCGAGAATAAACACGAGAACCATTCACATAAGATCCCATGACTAGACGGCCTTATGAGTATGATGAATAACTCTTTCTTAGACGTGTGAGCTTCCATGATCTACTCCTATGGTGCACACTGTCGCGTACACCTAACTAGGGCGATAGGTGCTCCACAACTAGGGATGAAGCTAGAATTTCATCCTCGAGGGGCCCGAATGATATTCAACGTCATATAAGTAGATATTTTCGTAAATATAAAAATTACAGGACTATTCAAATACTTATATATCGTAAAAGTTCAAAGGATTACAAATTTATTTTTTAAAAAATAATTTTTCATTTTTTTATTTTTCCTTAAATCGGTTGCTCTTCAATGTTCGATCTTAGTCTATGTTTTAATATTTCTATTTCGATATAAGTAGTCTTTTTTTACGTAAGTAAACTCTACTTTGACTTGCACTTTCAGAGTAAATATAGCTTTCATTGAAAGGTTAAAAAAGATGCAACACTTATTATTTCATGTCAAGCATGCGAAATAGAATAAAAACATACTTAATCTAGTAAAAAATCATGATGTTTTGATTATTTAAAACGTTAGGATAGCAATGGACAGTGAATACGACGTAGATTGAGCTAAACTACTGGGATTATACTATACATTAGTGTGACTTTTCGTAGAAGGAAACAAATTGGCTGATTACGATCACTTATATTCCATCTTTTTTTCTCTTGCATGTGATTTATGTGATACACTAATTTTCTTTTCAAACATGATGGTGGCATGCTGATGAACCGAGTATAATAAGACCAATTCACTGCAACAAGATGGATTTATCGTTATGTTTTTTTAAAATCCGTCACTATATCGTATGTTGTTAGATATATAATGACGATATTATTCGTTGTAAAAATTATTTTTTATAGAATTAACGATAAATGTCATATTCATTGTTATATCATTAGCAACGATCCATAAAGAAGCGCTTATAATGATCGTAATTCGAGAATATGGTCAGCTTCGCATTGTCTTTTATTCGATGACAATATTTGCAAAGTATCAATATGAGATTTGATTGGTGTACCTTCATCCATTCACATGGTGAATAATCGATGCTTTATATGTAGCTGATTAGAAAGAACTTTCTTCTTTAAGAGAAAATCCAGTTTTTCTCTAGGCTGGTTGTTGCCATCGTCTCTAGTGTATCTTCGCAAAGATCTTTGTCTGATAGACACAACCTATAATGTCTCGAGCTATTGTCTTTGGACCGTTATTGAGAAAAATTGACTTTGATAACATGTTGGGTCATGTCCAATTGAACTCGTCGGCAACAATCAAAATGCTTAAGCTCAAGTTATCGAGTATAGTCCTACACTCTCACAATCTATGAGTTTTCGTTGTGGGACTATATTTGAGTTGTGGTGTTTTATAGCTATGGATGGTAACGGTTTGTTGTCCGATATCTTCATTTTGCTATTCTCTGCAAGATATCGAGCATCTGTGTATTATCTTCAATGATGCTAACACGATTTAATAGATAATAATTAGAAGCAACTTCATTTTTCATAGATAGTTCCAATCAAATTCCTGAATCTTGAACATCTTCATCATTTTTTTATATTCCAAATCATGATTTTTTTACCAATTTATTAAGGAAGTGATTTGATTTCTCGATCTATCACGTTTGCTCCCAATGTTCGACACTCTATACTTACTTACACCTTTACGCGCATTTTGTAGAGTTATAATAAATTTTGACTCCATATTTATTTCGCTTTTCATTGCTATATCTATCGTGGGTTAATTGTTATCTTAAGTAGGGTTTCGTGAGCGGTCACTACAGCAACGCTAATTGTGTATGATTAGACGACCCTCGTAACATCCTCTTCAACATCTACCACTACTCTCATGGACCTAAGCATGAAGTTGTAGGATTATGACACTAAGGAGGTAGACAAGAGGAGGTATATGGAGCTTGATGGGAAGCTCCTATATGTGACCATCACCATGCTAGATATATCATTTGTAGTAAGAAAAGTGAGTCAGTTCATGGAGCAACTTAGGCAGGCGCATATGGATGCAGTCTATATGATTCTGAGGTATCAGAAGGCTTATCATGACACTGATCTTCTATTCGGCAGTGGTACATCCCTTGCCATTACAGCTTGTGCGGATGCTGATTATGCAAGTTGTTCCGAGGATAAGAAGTCTACCATTGGCTTTACAGTGTTCATAGGGAGTTTCTTGGTATAATGGAAGGGCAAGAAGCAGACAGTGGTTGCCATATCCAATGTAGAATCAAAATACATGGCCATGACACAGGATAATACAGAGGTGATGTGGGTCAGATCTGTTCTTATTGACCTAACAATTAAAGTGCCTCATCCCATGCACCTCCTATGCGATAACCAAGCTGCCCACTTCATCGCCAATAACCAAACCTTCCATGAGAATGTCACTACACTCGGGATATGATATAGAATGGCCACATCTCCACTACTCATGTTAGCTTGGGAGATCAGACAACATATGTACTTACCAAGGCCCTATCCATAGGGTGTTATCAAAGATGTTATTTCAAGCTAGACATGATTGATATCAACGCTCCAGCTTGAGTGGTAATATTGAGATATTAGTTATTATATTTTGTTTTCTTCTATTTTCTTTCTATCCATCTTATGTAACTTACCAACAGGTTTCTCCTCTATATAAGAGAATCTTATGGCCTCATTAGTAAACAATTCATTTATTTTTCTCCACATAAGTGTTATTGGAAAAACATGGAAGGACACAAGTGTACAAGTCATCTAAGGATATGGCGTAGCATTTTTCATATTGTATGATATATCAGTCTAACTCAGTTCGACCTGACTGAGCCATATAAACCAAACCAACAACATAACGGGCCAGTCTTTTCTGATTTTTAAGAACTGTCGACATCATCCGTGGTTTAATCGATCGATTCTATTGATCTGACCATAAAAACAAAAGGAATTTTATCACTTGTGCCCCTCCGAGATATCGCAATATCAGTTATGCCTTTTTTTTTGGTAATATCAGTTGTGCCCCTCACTTCTTTCTCCATCATCAGTTGTGCCCTTCCGTCAGATTGACCATCAAAAAATTGAAATAACCATAGTTTACTCAAACCATGGTGTGGTTAAGAGGGATATTATGGTCAGAATAAAGTCAAATGAGGAGGAGGGTTGGGGAGGAGGTGCGAGGTTGTGGAGGAGGTGCGGGATGGCGGCAGGGGCCAGGGGAAGTGCGTGGCTACGGGAGGTCGGGAGGTTGGCGCTGGTTGCGCGGTTGCGCGATGCGGAGCAGGGGAGGTGGCAGTGCAGGGCAGGGGGAGGGGGAGCAGGGGGGTCGTGCGTGCGGGGGAAGGGGTGCAGCCCAGGGGGAGGGGGAGCAGGGGGCGGCGTCGGCGAGGGGAGGAGGTGCGGGGGGTATCGTTAATGGCAGGGGGTCGAGGGGCGGTCTGGGCGGAGGGAGGTTGGGGCGGAGGGAGGCGAGGGTAGGGGCGGGGGGAGTTCAGGGCAAGGGGCGGAGATGCAGCCTGGGACGGGGGCGCGGGGGGTAGGGGGACAAGCGGGCTGGGGGAGGAGATGCGTGCTGGGGCGGGGGCGTCGGGGGGAGGGGGAGGTGCGGGATGGGGGATGAGATGCGGCCTGGGCGCGGGGGGTGGCGGGGGCATGAGGAGGCACGGGGGAGGAGAAGGTGCGGGGAGGGGAGGCGAGGGCGGAGGGGCCGCAGGGGATGGGGGGAGGTCGGGGCGGCCTGGAGGCTGGAGCGGAGGGGCGGTAGGGGGCGGCGTCTGGGAGGGGAGGCGAGGGCGGAGGGTCCGCATGGGATGGGGGGAGGTCGGGGCGGCGTGGAGGCTGGGGCGGAGGGGCGGCGCCGGGGAGGGGAGGGGAGCTCGGGGCAGAGCTGGGCGACACGGGGCAGGGCGGGGGCGGAGAGGGAGGAGGAGGAGGTTGGAGGAGGAGGAAGAGGATGGGGAAGAGGAGGAAGAAGAAGAGGATGAGGGAGAGGGTATAAAATGACCACATAACCTTTTTTTTTAAATTAATTCCGCTTATGTTCTCAAAGTTAACGTCCGTTTGCACTGTGGATGGACGGTCACTAACCCGAGGGGCACAAGTGATAAAATAGCAAAAAATGAGGGGCACAAGTGATATTACCAAAAAGATAGGGGCATAACTGATATTGCGATATATCGGAGGGACACAAGTGATAAAATCCCAAAACAAAAACCACTATATGTCCAGTTTGATGTTGGGTTCGATTCTTAAAACCTTATGTACAATGCATTAGATGATGTACCCGTGAAATAGTGTTATCACTGGTGCAGGCTTTACATAAATAGTAGTGATGCATTGGTCCTCGAGAGTCATAGATAATAGTGTACAATCTAGAATGTCTTACTCTTGAAAAGTCAACAATTCAAAGTGAACATGTGCAAGTTGAGATGTACCGGGTGAAACATTAATTTAAGTATCTACTTAGAAAGTGGATAGTGGTTTATCGTTCCAGTTGAAGTACCAGTGCAATAGTAAGGGTACGTACCTATGTAACAATGCATACAGTGCATGGAGATTGTAAGATTGCAATCATGCACGAAATGGCCTATACAATGTGATTATGAACTACATTATTTCAAAGTGACTTTATAATGAAAAAAAGCAGCAAGCCCGAAGCTTAAGAGAGCTTTATATAATGACATCCACTAGGCATGTAGACTGCATTCACTTAATTAAAGATCAGATTTCTATGATAATCTTAGTATCACAAATACAAATTTATTTTTCTGGTATTTTTTTATTTTTTCTAAAATAAAGTCATGTATTTTCATCACTATATTCATCTAATATGTCATTTCAGTTTCGTCAGAAACAGAGACTCATATGTCCTTCATCTAGAACATGTTGATTACATCAATCTTAAGACCATTAAAATTACATGTTCTAGATGAAAGGCATAGGAGTCTCAATTTCTGACGAAATTGGAATGACATATTAGAGGGATATAGTGATGAAAATACATGGCTTTATTTTTGAAAAAAAAATGTCTTAAAATAGGGTGGGGACAACCCATGTATTTTTTTCATGACATGGAACACTAGGAAGCTAGTGGATGTTGCATAGGTACTTCTAAGATATAACAATATCGAAACACTGACATATATGCTCGAGGTTTTGTGGATAAAGATATTGCATGCCAATGTCGATTACAAAGGTAGAAAATGTAACATTTATTAAACTTGTAAGGAAATGGTATGGTTGAACGGTTTGATGAATGATTGAATAGAGAAAGTAAAATTTATCAGTTATTCAATGATAGTAAAAGTACAATTCATTTTGCGAAGAATTTCTTCTTGCATTCACAACCAAGTACATTAATGTGAAATATCACTTCCTTTGGTCATATTTGGGATACTGCCAATTTGAGTCGAAAAAGATCCACATATCAAAAAAAACTTACGGATATGTTGACCTATCTAAAGATGGGAGACAAAGGAAATATTGAACCAATACCATCGATGATGATCAAAGAATGGAGCCAATTAGTATGTTTCGATCTATGAAGATTTTTATCGATGGGCCATGGCTTACATGCATTCATCGACCTCCTCGATCCAACTATACCACTAACCCTAGAGATATAATTGTAATTTTACATTGCTTATCGTGTAACCTTAATCTTAGAGTTGCAGCATAAATAAGTCTAGGAAGAAGGTACATATTATACTCCAAAATATATTTAATATAATATAATGCGAGATTTCAGGGTGAGTAAGTATCATAAGCATATTGTTGAACCACTGTAAATCTTTGTGTTGTGTGATTGTACATGTTTCTATTTTTTGACCGTTGTTTGCCTGTGCTTCACCATTCAGATCCGCTTCCAAGAACTAAGTTCTATGACGAGAATAGTTCTCACCTCTAACATGGTGAGATAAATGCTCTTCTTGAGCATTAGAATATCTTAGAACTGAGCCGTCAGAGTTGTTGTATATATAGCAAGAAAAAGGCACCCTCGACAATTATCACTACAACAAAATTGAGCTATAGTGACGGCTTTTTTCAAAATCTGTCTCTAAATTAGCCGTTGTTTAATATATAACGACGATATTATTCATTGTGAAATGATTTTTCGTACTCGAAATTAGCGAGAAATATCATATATATCATTATATCATTAGCAACGGCCCACATAGTGGCTTTAATCCATTGCTATTTTTCAAATTCTAATTAATCGTCGCTAAATTTTGAACTAAAAAGTTAACGATGATTAGTTGATATTTTGAAAAATAGCAACGGATAAACGTCGCTATATGGATCGTTGCTAATGATATAACGACAGATATGATATTCGTTACTAATTTCGAGTATGAAAACTCATTTCGTAACGAATAATATCATCATTATACATTTAACAACGGCTAATTTAATGTCTGATTTTGGAAAAAGCGTCAGTATAACTCAATTTTGTTGTAGTGTATGTTGAGTTCGGTTTACAAGATCAGCACACAGAGTTTACAAATGAGAAGACTTTAATTTGTAAGTACATGGGGTTGAGATTTGAGTATTTATATGACAAAATCTCTAACCAAAAAGTCGTTGAACCAACATTTATTCTCCCTATAAATGCAAGAAGGTACATGCTTCCGTAATAGATGACCTAGATCGCTTAAATCCATTGGTCTATTGATTTCGTTGTCAATTGTTCAGACTTAGTAAAGAAGAGAATGTCTTCAAAAAAGTTTGATAGAGTATCCACATTGCATGACATGTTGATCGTATTCTAAAAAGGTCATCAAATTGTATATGGAACAGATGTTATTGATTTTTTTATATGCAAAAGTCATTTATGTTGTATTAGTTGATTTAATTAGGTCAAAATTAATAAGCATGTTGAATTACATTTGATAACTAAATTGGTTTTAAGTAGAAAGCCAATTTGTTGGAGGGAAGTTAGAATTCCCACTGAAACAAGGATGGAGTTTGGGTGGGAGACTTTAATACAACATGGAGCAATTTAAAAAACTTGATGGACTTATGCATTAGTCCTCACTCCGGACTTTTGTAGCAATAGTAGAGATGAAGATGGAAAACTGCACATCCACATGCTTCGCTCCATCTCCATCTTTGTCTCCGTCTCATTCTCGAATTAGTCAATTTAGATCTTGATACTTTTGTTACATATTTCATTAAGCAGATCGAATTCAACATCCCTAGATTACGATTTTCCCGACACAATCGAATGCCAGATACCTTGCATTCGTATTGTTAGGGGGATATCTTCTCCCATGTTAGTTGATTCAAATGGGCGATTTGTCGATCTCTGATCTAATCTCTTCTAATTTATAATTTCCGTAATTTGTTTATTGCTTTACCCTAACATGTTCTTGTTCTAACATATCATATGATTAATCGATTCTTGTTTCATCGTTGTAATTGGATTCCGTTTTGCAAATTGTTAATTATTACAATGTTATTATATATGTGATGCCATTAAAATAAAACTTGTGAATTCGGATAATTATTATTTAATATCATTGTTGTTTCTTCCTACACCAATCTTAGTAAAACGAACTCCCAATTTAGTGTATCAAAAGTTATTTCTGCCTACACCAATTTTAGTGAGACGAACTCCCAATATAGTGTAACAAAAGCTTTTAAAACATCGAAGATTTTGAACGGGAGACGACATAAACACTAAGAACTAATGATACAAATATCTTGTAACATATCTTAATCAAGCTCTAATCAAACCTTAATATAAAATACCAAAACCAGAATACGAGACTACAGCTTAAAAATACGTACGTGGCTACAAATGAATACAACCAAATTAACGAACTCTACCTGATTTGCATAATTAAAGAAACAAAGACAGAGATTAGACAAAGCCCCGAGAACGAACTTAATTAAACATCAGGATTGATTAATTAATTAATGCAACCATCTGATTAACGAGCAGAGCATTTATCCTCCCATGCATTCGTCACCGTTCCAAGAACTTGTGGAACAGCTTCTCGAACCTCTCCATCTCGTCGGCGGGCAGCGCCACCTGCACGATGACCCCGCCGTCTCCCGCGGCCACTCCACTCTCGCCCGGCCCCGGCGGGAAGAGCAATACGATGTCCTTGCTTGCATCGGCCACCGGACCGCTGTACACCGGCTTTCCCCATGGATACTCGACGTCGCTGAAGCCAAGCCGCCACCAAGACGACACGAAAACGTCCCCGATCGGGAAGCCCTTGTTCAGCTCCCCCCAGTCGATCACCGACCGGGCGTAACCGTCGTCGATGCGATCGCATCCTCCCCGCACCGCCTCCACAAGGCGTGAGAAGGTGGTGTCGCTCTCGAGCTCCTCGTACGTGGCGGATGCGTATGCGCTCAGCACGGCATTGCCGGCGTAGGATCTCGGCAGTGGTGGGTCGAGTCTCGGCCGAAGATCCACAGCGTAGAGCACTACCTGCAAAGAGGACAAAGCATCGTGACTCGGAATCAACATAGCGGATAGAGGACTTGACTTACAGAAGTGTCGCTGCGCCTTTCCGACGCGTCGATGGCCAACGCCTTGCTCCGCCAGAGGTGGGTGGTGACGACGCAGAAGCTGCTAGCTTTCGCTTCCGATGGCGATGCGGAACCGCTTATTGCCTTGTACTTGAGGTACGAGATGTCCTTCTCGGTGATGGTAAAGAGCTTGCATTGGAGCTCGGCGGGGGCGACGGAGGATGGCGGTTTGTCAAGGATGTTGTCGGCGGCGATGTTGAAGAGTTCAGGGTGTGGAAAATCAACGTGAGGCGGTGACCGTGCCGCAAGGAGGCGACGGTCATTGCACGGCACCACCGCGAGGGGCTTGCCACCGGCCGCGGCGGCCAGGTTCTTGAGGAAGGCGACGAAGCTGATGCCGTCGAAGGTTATGTGGTTGACGCAAATGCCCAACGCAAATCCTCCACATTTGAATGAAGTCACCTGCAAATCAAAATAACAATGTAACTATGATGTGATGTGATCATTGTGCTTAACCACTAGGGAACGGATTGTCTGCTGCACAGCACCGTTAGATCAAGATCGAGCGGTTCGCAAGAATTCACATCTTTTTGTGAGCCCGACCGTGCAAATTCATGCGAACCGTTCGAACTTGAGCGGCTCCGGACACTACACAGCAGACGATCCACGCTCTAAACAGCATACCATCTAAGTACACCATCCAAGTAGATTTAAGAAGAAAGTTAAAGATGTGCTCAAAACAAATACCTGCATGAAGCACATCGGCTTGTCGTCGGCATCCTCTTCTCCGACCCTCTTCGTCGTTACTAGCTGCCGGAGAGCCGGGTTCGGGCACGCCAAGTCGCCGAGATCCCTCAGCTCGACTTCACTCTTGGCCGCCACGAGCACGGCGCCCTTCCCATTGCAGTCTATCTCCAGCCTCCCGTCGGAACCGAGCCTCAGCCTCCCGCCGAGGAACTCGTACTGCACCAGCATCTCCTGCAGCGCATCGCGCAGTCTCTCGACGACGGCGTCGACGTCGGGGTAGTCGGGATTCGCCGCGAAGAAGTGGACTGTCTCGACGGGGAAGTTGAGGACCTGGTCGATGTTGGGGAGGAAGAAGGGCTCGCGGGGGACGTCGGAGGGAGGGGGGAGGACGACGGTGGAGCTCAGGGTTGTGACCTGGAGGTCATCAATGGCGGCGGCTGCTGCTGCTGCTTCACCCATTGGTGTGGAGATCAGCAGCAATGGAGTTTGTGTGATGGATTGGATTGGAGATCCTGATCTTCACGTGATCTTATAGGGATCCACATAATCTGACGCGCAGTGAAGATCGGGGGGTGGCCGATGAGAAGTAGGTGGATCTGCATTTAAATCTTTGGCTTTTTGATGTCATCCCTATCCCATATTAACCTCCGTTATTCAACAATTTCTCTATTTGTTTTCGAGATTTTTACACAAAGACCTCTAGAGTATTGTTCAATTGCATCTAAACCCATGCGATATTTCTAATTACATTTCGATGGTTGTAAAATTTTACCGGTGAAATTACAGGGGTAGTGTAATTATGAAAATCATAGTGGTTATAGTGTTATCAGACATTACTTTATGGGTCATGGCGTAAAAGATCCTTTTCTTTAACTGAAATTTAACAAACGAACTTGTGTTTGACTTTTAAAAGTTTGAATTGGATTATATATAAATTCGATGGTTAATTCATTTTATAATGAATGTTAATAATTTGGCTCAAGTTAGTTTTTTTTAATGAACACGTTCAGAATTCGAATTTGATAATTAAGTTTGATGACTAACCATTATAAAAAAATATTTTTTATTTGATATTTAAGGATATTTATTATTTTCTATACTGTGTTGATGTATTTAATTATAATATTTTCATAGTGAAGTAGCTTTCTATGATCAGAGCTACTTATCCTTTGATTGAGGAATTCTATCTGGAGATAAATTATCTTTAAACAAATTGATCACATCACAATTTCGACATCCATTTATGTCTGTGTCTATAATATTTATTTATTCCATATCTTTCAAATTGGTAAAGCTCAATAATCTATTATTCATTTTACTTCTTAAAGTCTACAAACTTTATTTCCTTTTCACAAATACCCTTTACATAATTTATAACTAACATATTCGTTATTGAATCCTGATCCAACCATGATTTCTTGAGAAATAACTTTCTTTTTATGCAAAAAAAGACAACAATTATTTGATGTGAAATTGGGGGAAATATGGATGTTAAAATTTATTTGTTTGGAACGATATTTTCATTATTTATAACTTTTTTATATTTTTTATTTTTTTGGAATAGTATTTTTTAATATATAAATACAGTAAGAAATACATTTATCCAGTGTGGACATGATACTAATTATGAAATAAGAAGGGTTTCACATGGTAAAATACTCATAAAGATTAAGGCTGTAAATTTATAATAAAAGAAGATTAATTAATAAAGGATGAGACTGTCAGAGATAGGTGTCATTAATCTCTTGGTTGATGGGGATCTCTTGTCCCCTACCGTCCATCATAATTAAAAAAAACTCAAATGGGATTTTTGTCACCATTGCCCCTAAATACTTGTCCGATTATACTACAACCCATATAATCTTTTTTCACTTGCATCATGTATACATGTAATTCTAACCATTTTAGAACATGAGCATATGTGTGAAATAGTGTTTTTGTTAGACCTTTTTGTTCGGAATGTGCTTTAGAAATATTATAATAGAAGAAATGAGGACTGCATATTACTAATTTTACCCTAGGAATATATGGGAAGTGCAGTGGGTATAGATCCAAAACGTGGATGCATTTTATATCTTTTGGATAACTTTGCAACCAAACGAGCCTTTGTGACTATTGTTTAATTCCAATATACAAGGATTATTTAATAATTGGACCAATTTAAATATCAACCTAATCTTCTGAAACACTGAGCTGGCACATGAAGAGTTGGCAATGTGTAGTTATGTCCTTTTCTCCTCTTTAAAAAATGAATTCTCTTAGATAATATGATTGAGAGATAAGGTGAGATAAAGGATAAGTGAGATTCATTAATTAATTTTTTTCCTGTTGATTTGAGAGATGAAGAAGAGATTAATACTGTAGATAAAGATAAAATGAATGATGTAATCATGATATGATCATTTATTTTAAAATACATTAGTTTCAGATAAAGTTTCTTTATCTCAAGATAAATGGATATAGTCCCTTTCTAAATAAAATGTGTGAAATTTTACCCCATAAACCTTAAAATCTATGTAAAGAACTTGCTCGACCATGTAAATATCATTATTATTCTCTGACCCCGTAAGTTCTATGATCGTTAAAAATCGATAATCTGAATGAAGGGGATAAGAGTCTCTGTTTCTGACGAAATTGGAATGACATAGAATAAGATTGTAGTGATTAAAATACATGTTAATATTTTTGGGAAAAAAACAAAAAAATAGAAAATAAGACGAGAGTAGCCCGTTGGCTGTCCTAGGAAGCAACCCCATCTCTCTCTAGAGAGAGAGGGAGTGAGTGAAGATTGATTTCATTCGTCTATACGGAAGAAACTAAAATTCACCACCAAATACTACATCGTTTGGTAGAGAGAGAGAGAGAGAGGTGTGTTTTCTTACACCTAAAGTTAACAACTCTAGTTACTTCTGAGAGCAGCTTCCCGTTACTCTCGCATGTCATGACTAAAGAATTGGTCAACACAGAGCTATTAAAATGTTCTTGGTTTAGGAAATGTCTGCATTTGAAATGAGCGTTTCCATTTAGAAAATGATTGTTTCCATTTCGAAGATTTGAGGTAACCCGTCTAAATTGGAGGTAACCCCCAACTGAACGGGCTCTGAGGATTTTCCAGATCTAAAAGAGACCAAGGTGAGCATGGGCATTGAGCTAGATACCTATTAGACGCGTGGGCATCTGACTTAAATGGGTTGCACATAGTTGGGATTTTAGGCCTTCGGTCCATTTAGAATTGGGTTAAGCCTGACCCATTAATAAATAGGCTTGGGCTCGAATATCACATTTTCATTTCTGAGTCTGATATAGGATATTGCTTTAATAAATAATAGATTGAGCATTATCTTTAAATAATCTATGGATAATAACCTTTCATTGTTGACTATCATATTTGATTGATTATCAGTTATTTTTCTATTTTCCTTGTAATAAAATATTTAAATTGAAACAATAAAAACTTATTTAATATTCTTACTTTCACATTTAATACTAATTCTATATATCGTTTCAACTTTACTTTCTATATATTATTATTTAAGAGACATAAGAATGTAAGGTAAAATATATGAGTTAGACTCTATGAGTGGATAGTTTGTGGGCTCGGTGAGGGGCTTGGGCTTCCAAAGTGAAATAGTCATATAATAAGTGGCACTACAAGAAAAATGAGTTGTGGTCACGGAATGTGCCTACGGAAACTTGTGGCCACGATAATTCCTTGGCCATTAGTTTCTCGTAGATAAAATTATGTGGCCAAAGTCTTCATACAAGAGTTGTGGCCACGACAAGTTCTGTGGTCACCTGTAATGGCCACGACATATTCGTGGTTAGAGAACTCTCGCGACGAGACTTGTAGCTACGGCTAATGGCCAAGTGTTGTGGCTAGAGATCAATTCTGTGACCACAAGCCCCACATCCATGGGCATAGTTCTGTAGCCACAACTTATTTTTCTTGTAGTGTGGGTCAAGCCCGACCTGATAGTAAAAGGATTGTGGTTGGACTTGTTGTTTGAAACTTGTACATCAAGTGGGCTTTTGTATATTAAATGGGTCAGTCTGACCCAACCGGATGCCCACGCCTAGAGGACGTCAGAAAAAAGCCACCCAAATCAAGTTAGGAATTTTGAGAAAAAGATGTCGATAATAAAGTAAGGAATTTTCGTAAAGAGGTAACTACTACTCCTAAGCTATGGATGTAATTTGTACTTTGAGTGTTTCCATGCGAGAGATATGTTCTAGTAGTGATTGATTTTCCATCTCAATCACATACTACATCATATCAATAGTGAAACATACGAAAGAAGTGAAATATAGCGGTCATAAGTACAAACATTTGTACAAAATACATTGTCATGATGTTGGGATAAATGCTGGCCTTAAATACGCACTGACATACCTAGATGATTGGCTACGACTTTGGGCTCACAAAAACAAATTGATTACGCAGGGTCCAAGTTGATCCATCTTATTCGGTCCAATCATTACAAGGAAAAAAAAGTTGTGGTTACGGAACTATACCCACGGATATGGGATTTATGGTCACGGAATTGAGCTCTGGCCACACACGTCGTGGTCAGTAGTTGTAGCTACAAGTCTCATCGCCAGAGTTCTCTAACCACGAATATGTCGCGGTCACTACAAGTGGCCACGGAATTTGTCATGGCCACAACTCTTGTATGAAGACTTTGGCCACGGATTGTAGCTACGAGAAACTAGTGGCCACAGAATTGTCGTGGCCACAAGTTTCCGTAACCACTTTCCG
The DNA here is from genome assembly GCA_037367405.1 of Ottelia alismoides. Lineage (NCBI taxonomy): Eukaryota > Viridiplantae > Streptophyta > Magnoliopsida > Alismatales > Hydrocharitaceae > Ottelia > Ottelia alismoides. The sequence goes on from JAZKJV010001621.1 coordinate 362,794, forward strand.
TGGCCACAACTCATTTTTCTTGTAGTGGATACTCAACCCAATACGAATGGTGTGTATATCTTGATTGCATCATGTGAATGTATTCGCAACATTGAGCTCCACCAGAAGAAGTGGGGGTCGCAGTAGCGGTGGAATCTTCTGCTTACACATGAACAAACGACTACATAATATGTTGGCTAATTAATGTCCGTCACCGCAAACTGTGATATTGTAACACCCCAAAAATCGTCCCATGCGTAATATTTACAAAGTGTGTGAGTGTGTTATAAGAATGAGGGATTGACAATTTATGCTTAAGCATTACGAGCGGTTGTCAACGTGATCATTGGGACCCGAGCTAATAGTTGCCAAGGTCAGGTTTCCTCGACAATGACATGAGGATCAAAGCACGTGACATTACAAATGGTAACAAAATGGGTTCCCTCATGAACACCCGAGAGGTGGAGCTATCCCTATGAAGATATAGGAGAGCGTGCATCCGCCACTATTATTGGGAATATGTGATGTACCACATTGCAACGATGACCTTGTGATTATGAGTAGGAGAGGTCGTAATGCCCCCATTCATAGTCTCCCATCTAATACTCACAAATTGTGAGAGTGGGTTATATCTTATAGGGGTTTGCACTTGACGACTTGAGTTTACACTTTTTGACATTTGTCAACGGATCTATTCGATCCCAAGCCTAAAAATTATCGTGGTTAATTTTCTTTGATCCTAGTATGGAAATCTAAGCACAAAACATTATAAGTATTACTACATCTAATCGAATGCTTAGGGGGAAAATCAATATATTGCTCCAAAGATGGGCATTGTATTGGGTCGAGCCAACCTTACCATAATCCGACCCTATCAAAGCAGGTCGGCTCATGTCTAAAATTAACCAGATCAAAATATGGGCCCATATGATTTTTTGAGGCCACACCTGGGTTAAGGCTGTCCCATGCTCAACTTGATCGCATGTCCGGTATAACATGCAAGAGCGCGGATCCTCTGCTGGCCAGCAGGGATCTGCGGTAAAGAGGGACGGTGTCTGGGCCGCTCGATCGAGATCGAGCGGTTCGAACGAAAAGGGCCCCCAAAACCCATGATTTCGTGTGAACCGCTCGATTTCGATCGAGCGGCCCAGACGCCCTCCGTCTTTACAGCAGGTCCCTGCTGGCCAGCAGAGGACCCGCTCCCTAACATGCAAAGTTAAAAAATAAATATATAATATATGGTGAAAGATATATATATATATATATATATAGTGAGAGAGAGAGAGAAAGAGGAAATGGATCCTACTTTATGAAATAGGTAAACTTACCTACTCCATGCTCATTTTTGATCTTTTTTATTTTTTTGGAAAATACTACTATAGATTTTCATAACTATATCCCTCTAATATGTCATTCAAATTTCAAATTGATTATTAAGATAAGTTTAAAAATTATATAATCAAGGAAATATCAAACATATAATATACAGTGGATAAAAATACCTATCTTTTTATAGTTATTGTATGTCTTTTACAATCCGAATACTATTTTTCCCATGATAAAAGAAATATATACACAATATAACTATATATGGCCTATTAAAGAGATAAAATATTATTGACAAAAAAGTTGAACATAGTATGATTATTGTTGCATGTTAAAGCAAGACAAGATTAATATCATACAGAAACTTAATACAAATTAATATTATTATCTAAAATAATGGGAATATCACAAATTAACTTAGCAAAGTAAAATTACTCCATTCATCGTGAGGATCTTTGATATCTGAAAACTAAAGCCATGAAAGACACGGGATTTTCGATATAAAAAGGAGCAACTTACATTACAGTAAGTGGTGATAAATGACATCTTTACAATGATAGTCATCATCATAGATTGTCATGAAGGAAAATTAAAATGACAAAAAGGTGAAAGAGGGATATCTGGATAGACCACAAATCATGACAAATGTTACAGAGCAACTCAAAGTAGCACGACCATTGTTTTTTCATGCAAGGAGAAAGAGCATCACAATCTACCTTAGGTTATATTTGGTAATAATAAAAGGCAGAAGGAAAAAGTGAGGGATGAATGTGGGTACATGAAAATAACTATGGCACGTTGTATTGGAATTACAATTTTAAAGAATTGTTCTTTCCTAATAGATTTTATGAATATTTTGTATTCTATTTTTTGTCTTGAATATATAATCTTTAACTGATAAGACTATACATACATATTAAACTGGGAATGACTTAGAGTGATTTTGTCATCCTCTTAAAGCCTCGAAATTTATGAATCACATGATAAAGTTGATCATCGTACTTATACTAAGCAACTCATATCCAAACTAATGTCACTAGACCAAAACGTGAAGTAGAAATGGGAACTTATATATTTTGTATAGTCCATACAAAGTGGTCCCCCATCCCCAACTCGCGATGTGTTTGAATCCGAACCACTTGAACTTATTTTAGTAATGAGCTAATCTTCTACCGGAAATTGAGAAAAATTTTAAAAATACAATAAAGTGATAATATAAGTCATTACGGTTATTGAGTAAGAGTGTTTGAACAAATATGAATATAATAACCCAATGGATTCATGAATCCCGAAGGGCTTTGGGTAAATTGAGCTGGGGGTGCCTCCAACTTGTAAATGGGAAAGGAAAGAGATTATATTACACTGAACTAACTCATAGTAGATGGGAAGTACTCCCATCAAACTAAATGACATGTCCTCAAAGACTGGACATCGAAATAAAAATGACCTAATACATAATAAGTTCCTAAACTTATAATAGGTTGATTTTGGCTTTGTGATTGTCAGAAATGTCACTGCATGTCAAGAGATGAACAACTTCTAACGCATTGTCATTAGGGCTGGCTATTGAGTCACGGCTCGATAAGGGCTCATGAGCTCGGCTCATTAAGCTATTGAGTCGAGCCCGAGCCAGATTTTTGGGCTCGATAGCTTATCGAGCCGAACCCGAGCCGAGCCATGCTCAGCTCGATAACTCAATAACGGGCTCGATAAGGAATATATATATATATTCTACCTGTGAAATTACAATGATTTTTATTTTTATTTGTATTAGTTTTGCAACATTGTTAATGGTGGATTATGTGCTTATGTTGTTTATGTAACAACGATGTTGGGTGGACTATGTTGTAGACTAGGATTTTCTACATTTTATCTATGTTAATCTAGGTCATAGTTAGATATTTAGTTAATAAGCAGAGTGTTACAAATTTACAATATATATTATAATTTAACTTTTATATATAATTTGAATAGTAGCTTACTGGTAAGGTGGATAATCTTTAAAAAGGAGGTCCCATGTTCGAGCACAGGCAAAACACTTTTTCACCAAAAAACATCTATTTCCTTAACGAGCCCGAACCCAGCCCTGGCTCGACTTGTTAGGCTCGATAGCCAACCCTAATTATCATGCCGCATAAAATGAGTAGATTTTTGGATATTGGGTTCAGCACTAACTACGATTGATATATTGACGATTATCTCCTTTCCCATTAAAATGTATACAATGTTTCTAACAATCATTAACATAAATTTGAGATGAGAAAGATGACAGATGCTGTTATTATATAATCAGTCTTTAATTTCGTTACCAGTCTCAGAAGAGAGAGAAGTGATGTTGTATTGGGCACCATATTTTTAGGTGATAGACCAATTTTATTAACATTATAGCAGAAAATTATTGCAAAAATTGAGACAAGGAATTACAGGGAAGTAACACGTGGTGGTTTTTAGAGCTGCATCCAAAAAGGATAACAATGGGATTTTTATGCTTGCACCCGTTCAAGTTTCTCAGTAACACTTATGTCCTTAACTTTTATGCAAACTACACTCCTAACCCCTTTATTCTCACAAAATTAACAGTAGTACCCTTCCGTCGTCACACCAGTGCTTATATATTACATTAACAAAAGGACAATACTGTGAGTGTGTTAGATTCCAGCGCGCAAGTGTAATGGCAAAAAAAGTTAAGGACATAAATAATGAAAAATTCACAAGTGTCAAAATCCTTAAAAAAATAAAGAGATTTTTAACCGGCAGACCCTGTAATCTTTGTCTATTACCTCCACGACCTTTGAAACATTTTAATACCCCCCCCCCCCCCCGGCCCCCCGAACCCCGTAAACTTGCTCCGTTTTACCCCCACGAACCCTACCGCTAAATTGACACATCTAGAGTTAACCTCCTTGGGTTAAAAAGGAGTTAATCTAACCAATCCACAAAAGGACGGCTAGAATTAACAAGAAAAAAATCCTCCAGGAAGTGGGGCTTCCAGGCGGGGTGTGGCCCAGGGCGGGGGGGGGGGGGGGGGGGGGGGGGGCGACCCGGGCTGGGAGGAGGTTGGTGGGAGTCAAGGGATGCACGGGGATGCTTCGAGCAGGAGGCGACGGAGGGGGCTTCGAGCAAGTGAGGCAGACGGGGGGCTTCGAGCAGTTAATCTACCGTTTAAATCGACCTGCAGGGGAGGCAAACGGGGGCCTTGAAGCAGGAAGGAGGCGGGGGGGCTGCTTCGGGCAGAAGCGGTGCTCGACCTGGGAGGAGCTTCCTGCGCGTCGCCTTCTTCATAATGAGGAAGGGGCTCATATCCAAGAGGAAGCTAGTCATGGACATGAACCTCATGATGAAGAGGGGTATAATCACGGGCAAATCTTGGGCCAAGAACCTCACCTCCGGCAACCAGCATGACCCGCCGAGCATCGGTCTACAGGAGTACGAATTCTCGTGCGGTAGCAACCCTAACCCTCTTTTTTTACGAGCCAAGCACACTGCGAAGCGCAGTCGCCACACTTACTTCCCCTACATCGGTGCCATCGTCGCGGACGATGCGGAGGCGCCATTGTCAGCGCTCCCAAGCATCGAGTACTCGCCACGTTGCTTCGACGAGAAGTTCAGCCCGCAGCCTTCGCCGCTCTCTGTCATGATCTCCAATTACTCAGACTACGATAACGAGGAGATCAACAGAAATGTCGATGGCGAGGCCGAGAAGTTCATCAAGAGGTTCTACGAGCAGCTGAGGATACAGAACAACATGCAATTGCTTCCTTAGATACGAGAATATTATATATACATAAACCAAATTGCATAAGATTATTGTTTCGGATCGAGGAGATTGAGGTTGAGAATGGGAATGATGCCTGATAAGTTTTGGTGATGATTTTGATTTGGGTATTAGGTTTGGTGTAGAATTTCATGCCTGGCTTGATGAAAGAAGACGCCATTGCTGTCTGGTGGGCAGTGGGGTCTTCCAACGGCGGGTGGGTCGGGGGAGCTTCGAAGGGAGGTCCACGGCGGGGAGCTTCGAGGGGAGGTTCTGTTGTATTAAAATTGTATCTTGGTTTTAATTGGAAAACCTATTAATTACAATTGATTTTAATTTGGTTTCAATTGGGAAACTAAATGTTTCGAGGGAAAGTTGAGAATTCCCAAATTTGAAACATGTTGAGTTTGGATGGAAGTTTACTACCATACCTTAGAGATCTAAACTTTTGGTGGACTTATATGTGAGTCCACACACCAAGCTCTTTCAATTGTAGAGAGGAGGAATAGAGGACCACACACGCGCGCGCGCGCTCCGCTCCGGCTCGGGCTCGGGAGAGTCAATTCGGATCTCGGATCTCGATACTTTTGCTGCGGGTTTCATTTGGCCGATCGATTAAATTAATCAGACAAATTAATTTAATCACGATCACATTGAGAATCGAACTTGATCCAAACGGCTCGACTTAGCCACAGTTTTGGAATCCGAAAAGACACGACCGTTGAGGGGCGTTTTCGGAAACCGAAGGGACTGCGCGCTAGGGCACGCGAGCCCTTCTTTTTATATCCCCCACACGACGTCGTTTTTCTTCACTCGCAAGAAAACTCCACCCGCCGTCACTCTTGTTCTCTCTCTCGCGTCTGCGATCTGTTTCTTCTCGGCTGCAAGTTCTCGGAGGTGCTTTCGAGGACGGTCTCGTCGGTGTGCGCGGACGACGACCGTGAACCGTCGTATCCTGGGAGCGGATCGCCAGTACCCAACGCACCGGTATTGTGGGGGCGAAATCCTCTCTAAGGGCAGTCCATTACATGGACACTTCGGTGAAATCTAACCTTATCTTTCTTCTATTTTGTTTGCCGCAATTTCTTTATTACTTGCCCTTTTCTGGATCACGCCTATTTGCTTGTTTCCGTCTGTTTAATCGGTTCTGGTTTGCTTATTGTAATCGGATAATGGATTGGATATGCATGCTATTAATCTTAATAATCGTTTACATTGATCTGTCAATCCATTGGAATCCGTTTGATTACTGTTTAATATATGCTTGGTTTATCCTGTTTACAACAGGTTCGCGGTGGGGAGGGGGGAGGGAACTTCGAGCAGGGGGAAGCGCGGCCCGAGGTGGGGGGGCTTCAGGCAAGGGAGGCCCGCGTAGGGGAGGCGACCTGAGGAGGGAGGGGGGGCTTCGAGTCAGGGGAGGCCCGACGGGGCGTTAAGCAGGGGGGCAAGGGGGGCCTCGAGCGACAAGAGGACCTGGAGGTGAAGGGCGAGGCCGGAGGTCGGGAACGAGGAGGTCGAGGGGGGAGGTCGGTCGGGGAGGAGGGCGACTGGGCGAGGGCGGTGGAGGTGGTGGGTGCTGGGTGATGGGGAAAAGGAAGAGGGTGAGAGGGGGGCGGCGGGGGCAGGAGGAGGCGCGGGGGATGGGGGAATCTGGTAAGTTTTAACGGGTAAATGGATGGGGGTTAACCACAGTGTTTATAGGGTAAGAGTTAGCAAGTTTACGGGGTCCAGAGAAGAATTACGATGTTTCAAAGATCATAGAGGTAATTGGTAAAGATTATAGGGTCTGCCGTGTAAAAATCCCAAAAATATATAGTAAGCAGCCTCCACTTTGTACTTTTGTAAACAGTGGGGATTTTGGCGTGGGGTGGTTGTTGCCATCTTTCCACGCACAGACCTGTGATACGTGAGCAGTTCCCACAAGACTACTGGAAAAGATACGAAGACGGATAGTACTTACAGTTGCACAGATCCATTATATTATATTATTACTCAAAAGATGACAAAAGTACATAGCTGGACTCACCTGCGTTGTAGAACACTCCATCAGCCCTATTGTCCAACCCTTTTATTTTTTTCGAAAATGGCCATCCTCCGGTTCTTACTTGTTTTCTGCAAAACAATCAACTGTTTTCGCAAAGGAAAATAGAACTGCATGACAAGACTTGCACATAAGGGTAGGAAATTTGATCTTGTTAAATAAGGAAGTAACATTTTCATATACAATTTCCATGGAAAAAGTTGACAACCATCGCTTGAACGAATATGAGGACAGGAGAAATGCAACACTTAACTTTGAAATTTCCCAATTAATTCCAGCAAAAAAATCAATTCGTGATGGTACATTTCAATTACAACCCCACAAATCCCCACCCTTCTTACAAAAGGAACCCAAAACAAGGAAAAACTAGCGAATCTTGTAAACCAGCGAAGAAGATGAAAGCAATTGCTTACCAAATGAACCTAGTCATCCTCCAGCTCCCCACACTATGGTGTGTGCACCGTGGACGCGCCTTTCGTTGGGTCGTCGGATGAATTCAACCTCCCATCTTCTCCGTCGTCGCCCCTCCTCGCAATCTCCTCGATCATCTTCACTACATTGCCCAGTTCCGGCCTCGAATCCGGCAGCAGAGCCACACATGACATTGCAATCTGCAGCAACTGCACCATCTCCTCCTCCAAGTTCCCCTTGGCACGCATGAGATCGACGTCAAACACCTCTGCTGTCCACTCCTCCCTGACCACCGATTGCACCCACCTTGGTAGGTCGATCCCATCATCGCTGGATGTATCCTGAGTCGGGGATTTCCCAGTCAGCAGCTCCAGCAACAGCACCCCAAAGCTGTACACATCTGACTTGAACGTGGGCCGCCGTGTCTCGACAAATTCCGGTGCACGGTATCCCGCAGCACGGTTGCCATGGGCAGGAAGGGCAGTAAAGATCGCGTTGAGGCCGTAGTCAGATAGTGCAGCTGCATCGGGATCAGGGCGAAGGAGGATGTTGGAGGCCTTGAGGTTGCCATGGGGGAGGGCAGCGGACTGATGGAGGTGGAGGAGGCCACGACCTGCTGCAAGGGTGATACGGAGGCGGTTGTCCCAGTCTAGCAGCGTCCCGCCGGAGTCTCTACCACCTGCAGTATACAGAATTCCGGTGGAAGGAGACCATGAGTTAGCTAGATGTTGACTTTTCAGACAATCTTACTCAGAAAATGTTTAGATTCATAACGCGTTAATGAATATAGAGTCATCGGTAATAGGATCTGACGCACTCACGAATGCGCGAGAATAGAGTCAATCATTCGAAATCAATTGAGACGCAATTGGTTAACTGCTGAATATAAATACACTTATTATTATCATGTTCATCTTGTTTTAAAACATGCAGAGATACACAAAGAGATAATATCATGAGGGAATATATAGACTAAGTTACCAAATTCTAAAAAAGAAAAAGAAAATACTTATTGTATATTAGTCATTACACAGAAATTGATGGGAGACGGGCAACAAATTGCGCTATCAATCCCTTTTTAGATGACAAATCCAATTCTTCGAAATACAACATTCATAGACAAATAAAAAACATCTTAAAAACCAATATAAAATCATCTGAGAATATATATTAAAAAATATTACCATGTTCTAAAAAACATATCCAAAACAAATAAAAATAACTGATAAATATACTATATATGAATTGAAAGACTTAATCATGGCAAAAGCTGTATATAAATTTATTACTTCATTAATAGTCAAATCATATATGACTTGAAATGCAAAATATATTGCTACATAAATATTAAACTTATCTACCGATATAATTTTATGAATAAAAAAATAGAAAGGAACATGAGACCCCAAATTTCTTTGATGGGTCGACTGCTCAACTCCTGCATGAAGAGAATCAGCAAGAGGAATGTCAGACATTCACAACAAATATCTATGTTAGAAACCTTACTCCTTTTCTGCCACAAAAATGCGAATATTTGATTGTTCCACATTAGTGTCGTATTCATGTTTGGCCGTCTGCGGCTTAATGACCAGAAATTTCACAATCCAGTAATTTGCTGGATTAGTTAATGTTTTTAACTAGTACGAAAGTGATACTTCAATTATAAAACAGATCTGCCGCTTCGTCATGGTGGTTGGGACCGGTGGTGACAGGAACATAAGAAAGAATAATAGTTTTGGATTACTATTTGTTTCCAACTACCAAATGCTTTGGCTGCAAACACATTTAGGTATGATGATCCATTGATGAATAAGAAATTCAAATGATATACAAACAGTCTGTTGAGCTGCGTGCAAGCACATGTTGAGCAACGAGACTGAGACAATGCAGACAAAAAGGTGGCTGGAGGAACCTTCGTAATTATGGTCAAATCTTTATATTCTCACCTTTAACTACTGGATGGAACTTAACCCGATTGCACTCATCATTTAATATTTACTTATATTAGATAATAAAAGTCCTATTTATCTAGCAACAAGAAGATCCAAAGTAAACACATCGGCCCAAAGGTGTGACCACACAAAATGGGACGCATCAAAGCTGCAGTCCAAACCGACCTCCAATTTGAGGAATCATTGCAGCACGACATTGACATCCCAAAAGATCCAAACACGGCAAGAATCCATGCCGATAGACATCCAAGATTAGAAGGTGGTTGATCAATAACAAGGAGTAAGAAGGAGCAACTCCAATCAAATGGACTTTTTCCCCATTGTGCAAGTGCAAGTGCAACAAATGAAATGATTGTACTTCCCTTTGTTTAGGCTCCTCCAAAGCAAAGAAAAAAATAAAAAAGATGTGAATTATAATGTTGCAAATTGAAGTGAAGAGTAATGCTTCAGATAACAGTGGAAAATCTGTTCTCATGATCACCAATGAAGAGGAAGGAATTTTTTCTATTTGGACATTGGTTATACTTCTCAAATGAATCCAAAAGATTTTGCACCAAGATAAAAAGGAAAAAATAGAAAATTTTTCAGAAGATGTGATTATAAGTGGAATCAATCAAAATGATTTCTATTGATTTTCAAATATGTGATAGGAGAACACCAGATTCATACAATATGACAGTAACACATTACCTTGTGATCCATCAAAAACGCTTAGGAAAAGGTGATAAAATTAGTCTCACTGATCAATCCAAACACTAAAACAAGCCAACAGTCTAGAGATTCTGCGGTAATGCAGATAAAACAACCCAATAAATCGCATTTGAATTGAAGCAAGTGGAGAGGAGTTGTGCTTCGGATAACAGTGGATATTGGTTTCCTTGATCAACAATCAAGAGGAAGGAAATATAGTTCTATTGGGACACTGGTTGATTAGTCTCGAAGGATCTAGCGAAAAAATAAAAGGAAAAAATGGTAGGATGCAAGTTATAATCAGCCCAAAATGATTTCTATCATTTTTGTAATAAGGAATGAAAACAGAATTGGATTGCCAGTGAAATGGAAGCAAAACTTTCCTTCAGTATGAAGGAAACTGATCCAACAAAAACTTTCGGGAAATAAAGTGATGGATTGCCAGCAAGAATTGGGCAGAGAACCCAACATCTCTTGAGGACATTTGAAACAATAATCTAAACGCTTAAAAGAAACTGACCGTCCAAAAACTTTACTGCAATGTGGCTTATCCAAAAAATCACAAATAAATTAGAAGCAAGGAAGGAAAAGCATTACAGTAGATAGTAGTGGTGACCAATAAATCGCATTCACGAAGAAATCAAGGATATTTTGACAAAAAATTCCAAAGGATATCAATTTCTTTATGTTAATTTCTAAAGGATGTATAGTGTTTTTAATGTCTTTATCTGTAACGTATAAATCCTTCGAATCTGGAAAATCTAAATCTTGAAAATCCGCCAATTTATGTTAAGTTATTTGAAGGATCAAGTTTCATCATTTCCAAGTTTAATCTAAAGGATGTCAATTTATTTATTTTGATTTTTAAAGAATGTAATTTTATTTACACTAATTTTTTAAAAGAAAATATGGTTGGATTTGCAAATTCAATTGGAGAGTAGCTGACTTTTTCACAGTGGTTATACGTCACAACGAAACCAATTGATATTGAAACAAAATAGAAAGAAAAAGTGGCAGATGGAACCAATCAAAGATGATTTCTAACGATTTTTCAGTATGAGAGGGGATCAAAAACATATTCCTATAAATGGAGGTTATAATTTTCTTTAGCATGAAGGAAAATGATCAAGTGAAAATAACAGGTTCCTAGTTTCCGTCCACTACAAGCAAGAATTGGGCATCATTTCTCTGAACACGAAAAACAAATTGACCATCCGAAGAATCCAAAGCAATGTGGCTAAAACGGTCTGAATTAGAAGCAATCGAGGAACGAAGAGAGGAGTGGAGTGCTGACCGTGGAGCAAAGCGGAGAGGCTGCCGGCGGCGATGTAGTCGTAGACGAGGAGCTTCTCGTCCTTGGAGAAGTAGTAGGCTCGGAGGGGCACCACGTTCTCGTGGCTCCGCACCCTCCCGAGCACCTCCATCTGCGCCTCGAACTCCTTCCTCTGCGCCCCCACGTCCTTGAGCCTCTTCACCACCACTGTTGTCGCGTCCTCCAGCACCGCCTTGTACGACGTCCCCGTGATCCCCTTCCCCAATACCTCCGCCGACGCCCGAAGCAAATCCTCCAGATCGAAGCTGTAGCCGCCGCCGTTCCCGAAGAACACCAGCTTGTTCTTCTCCCCGTCCCGGCCCCCCATCTCCTCCTTCGACGTCGACGACGTCGCCACCGTCTCCGCCGTGCCCATCCCCAATGACCTCTCTGTCGCCGTTGCCTGCTTTGGAGGCGGTGGCGCGCCCCGCCGCCGCCGCCGCCGACGGATTACTAGGAAAATCACGAGCAACAGCAGGATCAGTAGCAGCAGGCCCCCCGCGACGGCGATCGCGATGATCGCCGCCGTCGAGAGCTTCCTGGATGATCCGGAAGGCTCGATCGCCGGGAATGGCGACGGGACGGGGGGGAAGAACGGATTGCAGGCGGGGAGCGGGTCCCCACATAGGTCGAGGTTCCCGGCGAAGGCAGACGCCGGGAACCGCGCAAGCGTCCTTGGGATCGATCCGTTGAGCCGGTTGTGTGAGACGTTGAGGAATTTGAGCGCCGGGAGGTCGAGGCTGGGGAGCTTCCCGGAGAGGCGGTTGTTCTCGAGGTAGAGGAGCTTCAGCTGCGTGAGGCTGCTGAGCGAGAACGGGATCTCGCCTGAAAGACCGTTGTTGGAGAGGTCGATGCGGCTGAGGTTGTTGAGGCGGGAGATCGCCGGCGGGATGCTGCCGGAGAAGAGGTTGCCCTGGAGGTTGAGCGTGCGGAGGGAGGTGAGGTTGGAGAGGTCGGGGATGGCTCCGGCGAGCCGATTGCGGCGGAGGGAGAGGACCTGGAGTGAGGAGAGGGCGGAGAAGGCGGAGGAGGAGAGGTTGCCTGAGAGCCCGATGGCGGGAAGGCGGAGCTCTATGACGGCGGCATCGGCGGAGTCGCAGGTGACGCCGGTCCATCTGCAGGCGGAGGAGGAGGAGTTCCAACGGAGGCGGCGGGAGTGGGGTGTGGAAGAGAGGAAGGAGAGGAGGGCGTCCCGCTCTGACGGCGGCGGCTCGGCGGAGGCGGCGCTGGAGAGGAGGAGGAGGAGGAGGAGAAGGAGGGGGTGGAATTGGGGCATCTCTGGAGTAGAGTTAGAGTGGTATTCCGGCGGCGTGTGAAGTGGTTTTGGGACGGGGAGTAGTGGTTTTGAAGGGGAAGGCCATTGGAGGTGTGCGAGCTAAGCTTCAGAGCTTCATGATAGTGTTTTAATTGGGTATGTATATTCTTCCATTAAGTCTAGTTTATTTTTTGGGTAAATTACAAAAAAAGACTTAACTATATCGTGATTACCAATTAAGGAACTCATTTTTCAATTGTAAAAAGAAATCCTTCTTTGTTACAGTTAAAAAATGAGTCCCTTAATTGAGAAAATCGAGGCATAGTTAAGTTCTTTTTCTGTAATTTACCCTTTATTTTTTTGGCGGGATTGCATTTATGCCCCTTGAATATATACCTAAGTTTGTTATATCCTTATAAACGGTGTAATTAAATATAAGCCCACTCCAAACCTTGTAATTGCATATATACCCATGAACGCATCCTATTACCATATACGACGTACAGAAAACCCAAGATAGCTCCCGAGAATTAAGTTTCCTAATACCACTATTTAAGGGAGAAGACCACAACCTCTCATCTCAATTGCTAGATGGTAGTGAGTGGCCACACACCGATGCGCGACCACGACGGTAGCACATCAGTTGGAAGATTGCGGCCACAATGTAGGAGGAGAGCAGCCACAACTGGAGGAGTATGGCCACAATGGTGTAGTGATATAATTCTTCATGGTCATTAATTTCAAGATACTAGTCATTACATAGAAATTGATGGGAGATGGACAACAAGATGCACCACCAGTCCCTTCTGTAGTGATTGAAAGTGGCGAGTTGTAATGGGTAGTAGGCATGGGGCGACACACCGAGAGTCGAGTACGGGGAGCAGAGGACAAAAGAAGAAGCATGAACACCTAAAGAAAAATATCACACATGTTATTATCGCACTATAAAATGAAAGGTAGGAGGGAACTAATATTGCGAAAAATTCGCGAGAAATAGCACTTACGCTAAACAAAATGGCATGTTCATCCCAAAAAATAGCACGAATGATATTCACAAACTATTAAATAGCATGTGGGAGAAAACAAGCACAGGTATCATGAAAAGTGACAAGATCGCCACAAGAAATAACATGTCATTTTGTTTGTTGCAGTTATATGTTGGGATATTTACACCCATAACTTTTGAGTAGTTTCGCAAAATCCTCTATAATCACGATTTACATCTAAGATCCTGAATAAATGCTCGTTTTACACCTATAACCTTCTGTTAGTTTAGTTCATTAATCATTTCATATGAGTGAGTTAATCTAACTCATCTGCCATCTAACGTCTATGATTAATCAAATAAAAAAGGGAAAGGCTTCCAAGCATTGGCGGGCAGGGAGGCTTTGGGGCGCTTTCGATCGATGGTGGGGCTTCCAGGTTTGCAGGCAGGCTTGCAGGTGTGCAGGCGGAGGGGGCGTGCAAGCGCTAGGGTGGGGGGAGGGGGCTTTCGATCGATGGTGGGGTCTTGCTGGAAGCTATGATGGTGGGGCTTTCAGGCTTGCAAATGGGGCCGGAGGCAGTGGGTCGGGTTTCCATCGGCGCTGGAGGCAGAGCAAGCCTACATGCGGGGAAGAACCAGCTAGCTATGGGTTCGAGGGAGGCGGTGGCAAGCGGGGGGCTTGCAGGCGAAAGGGGAGGAGGAGGTGTCGGCGAGGGGAGAATGGGAGGAGGTGGTGGGTTGGGATGAAGGGGAGGTCGACGGAGGACGTCGACAAGGGTATCGGGGTTGTCTGGCTGGAGGAGAAAGCGGAGGGGGGTTGGCTGGATGGAGGAAGAAGGGGAGTGACCATTTGTAAATAATGGGGACTTAGAAGGTATAAAATATAAAATACTTGACGGATACTGTCGTAGTTAACGGAAAATTAGATGGAAGTTAACAAGAGTTTATGATTGTAAGGGTGCGTTTGGTTAGCGGGTTAAACTAGTAGAGGGTAACCCGTTTTTGGGTTTTGGTGTTTGGATAGAGGATTAAACTGTGAGTGGGTTAGAAATGGGTTTGTTGTGATATGATTGTATTGAAGTTTGAAAAAGTGTGTAGTTACTGTGATGTGATTGTATTGAAGTTTGGAAAAGTGAGTAGAAGTGGAGTAGTTTATATTTGTATATGATATGATAGTATAATATATTATTTTTCTGATAGGATTGATGATGTAGAATTGATTTATTTAATTTTTTAAAAAATATAAAAGGTGGGGCCCACTAGGAGTGAGAAGAAGTAGGGTAGGGAAGTTTACCCCTCAATCCGAAGAGTCCATCACTATTTAGGGTCTTGGATATAATTATTTATTATAGAGGATTTCTGGGATAATTAAAATTATGCCCATATGTTATTGCACCATTATCACTTTTGCCCTTTTGATTACTTGTCGTCTCTTTTCCCATACTAACCAAAAAGGTAAGGATACAAAAGCAATTTGACCCTTTATTCTTGTTTGTTGTCTTCCTCCTCGTCATCAGACCCTCCTCCTACCGCGATCCTCCATTGGATTTGAACAGTCTAATAGTATTAGAGTACAATTGAAAGTTTCTCAATTAGCCCTCGGTTAGATTTATCTTATAAACGATTAGAAGAGCGCAATTTTTTCTGATGCAAGATAACAAGGATGCAAGTGTTATAGCAAAAAAAGTAAGAGCACATTGTAACGGTAAAATTCAGAAAGGTACAAGTGTAAAAATCTCTATGTTATTTTCATATATAAAATAACAAGGCGTGAGGGATACACTAATACGAAAAATAGCAATATCCCTGGAAAAATAGCACCCATAACATTCATCGGAATACATCGGAATACATGTGACATTTTTATCACCAATAATATATCATATATTATATATTACATTAAATGTTTATAGCGTATCTCACTATAAACTCTCTTTATCACAAATAATATCCGCATCCATCGGAATACATGTGACATTTTTAAGAATATCCAGGTAATATGATCAAGGGTCTAGGTGTCAAGAAATAAAAGGTGAGGACTATTCTTACAAAAAAAAATACCTGACTTGGGTGGCTGGCTTCCGCACGTGCGCATACCAAGACAAGAACTTTTCATTCTCGGTGTATTTTTAGAATACGTATGTATATACACACTACATGAAATGTGTTAAATATGTTTTGGTATAAAGTGTGTATATATATCATATATTATATATTACATTAAATGAGTTAAATACGTGTGCTCTCTTTTTTTTTACAAGAAAAAATAATTCCAGTATACCAAATCATACGGAAAATCTGAGGTCCAACCGGGTCGGCTTTAATCAAAAATTAAAACGAAAAATGCATCACGTATCTATCAACGAGCATTAAATTGGGCAGGAGGAGTGGACGACTTTCATGCAAAACTTGACGCTGAAATGATTTACCCGTTTTTTATATTCTAATTTTCTGCGACTAAAATGATTATTTTCCCCCTCATTTAATACATAAAATAAGTATTTTGTACTCGAGACGGATACGGGTTACGGATGTATCAGCGTCCACCTACGTCCACGCGTTGGGAAATCTACGTACCGCGTGGAGGGATAGGCGGGATTGATGGGGTACAGCTGCGGGTATCTTCCTTTTTAAAGGGGAGGTGGTGGATCGCAGAGACGAAGATGCCCCTTGGGTCTCGTGACGGGTTTCGTTGGGTAGGGTGAGATGTATTGAGGAATATCCAGGGGTAGTTTTGTCTGGACACACGGATTTTGTAATTATATGTGTAGTGGCGGGAGGTGTTTGGGAACGTAACAATGTGATTAGCTTTAGTTTTAAATCCTGTAATCTGCTGCGTTAATGTGACATTTGTAAATATATTCACTTGAATAAAGGGACTTTACATTTGTGCTCCTCCAAGATTCTGCAAATATAAGCACCCCTTATCCGTTTTTGCAATAACATTTTTGTCTCTGTATTCTTAAAAAATTTATGGTATTGTCCTTCTGTTAATTTTCTATAAAAGGGATATAACTAGTAATTGCAGAATCCCTGAAGGTTCATTTGGTTGCAGGGTTGGACAGGATTGGGTTGGGGTACTATTCACAGGAGTACCCCCTCCTCACAGTTTACTATTCACCCAGCCCAACTCAACCCAACCCAACTCTACAACCAAACGAACCCTGAGGGACACTGTAAAATCCAAAAAAAAGAAATGCACGTGAATACAACACAGTCAAAGCCGAATAAGAAATAAATGAGGTTCCTTTTTATTCTTACTCGATTGGTGTGATGGTTAAGAAAGAAACAAGTATTGCAGATTGGCTCAGCTCTCTCTCTCTCCAATCTCGGACATGCCACAACAAGGACTATGAGCACGTCCCAGCACCTCCCGTTCCCTCGCAGCCATGTCTATCTCTCAGACGTGTTGTAGCCACATTCCCTCACGGGCATGTTGTACCGATCCTATATTGCACCCTCTGTCTCGATCCTTCGTCGATGCAGTGTGTGCCCAGTACCTCATCGCGACATGATTCGTCTTCAATCACATACTCAGTCTCAGCACATGTAACAATAAAACAATATCTTCGTACTTTGTTGGCATGTGTGTATATTTATCCAAAATTAAGTATACATATGTATTTTAAAAAAAAAGAATACGTAAAACATCGCTTTATATGTCTCTATGCACATTGATATTTATAATAATTTGTTTTAATATTACAATCTTATTTTATTATTTTCATTATTATTATTATTTGTTAATGTGCCACGTTTGCTGTAATTTTGGGTTCGCCATTGTTGTGGATAGGTTTTTGGATTAATTAGGAGGGTTGGAAAGATAAATGTCATGAAATATGACCTTCTTTATATGCTATATTAATTATATTTTATTACTAAAATATAATTTTATTGTTAACTTTGATTCAAAGATGGTTACGAAGATTATAATAAAAGAAATATGAGATATACACCATTAATTATAACTCAAAATTGTAGTGGCAGTCTACAATCAAAAGTGGTGGCATTATACAGGTAATCAAGCAGATGGGTTCGGATGCATGTAATGTGTTTAGCTGATTTTAAGGGGTAAATTAATTGATGGGAAAAGTGTTCCTTGGTTTTTGTATTTGCACGGTAGATTTGTTTCTGGGAGAATCTGCTGTGATATGATTTATGAAGCATAATTGGCTGTTGATTGATTACGAGTAGAATGTAGAAATTATACTACATCATATATGTCTGTGTGTGCATACATACATACATAGATGTTGATGTGAATTTTACATTTATAGTGGTCTGCTTTCATGGGTTATAATACAAGTACAGCATATGTGTACTTTAATAATCAAGTTTCCCGTGTTAATTTAAATCTCTTATTCAGGCCAGTAGCAAAAAATGTTTGCATCTCTTTGATTAGTCTTATATGAAACACGCCATCATAACATTGGGTTGTAGATAATTCCATGAAATAATTACGTCCAATCGTATTACCATATCTCAAGAATTCTCTGTATTTTGATTGAGGGTGATCGATGTTAGAATACTCCTTTCAGCTTAGAATACTCCAATCCGTACGTTATTGACAAATATTGCATTGAGCAGCAGAGATGTAGCAAATCAAATGGTAGAATACTCCTTTCAACCGTATACGGACAAGTCCTACCCAACGATACATATCTTCTTATCCGCTAATATTAGGTGAAGGTTAGGCATTTGACATCGATACATCGTCCGACGCTTATTCTACATACAAGTCCAATACATAATACGCAACAAGGAGCAAAAGAATCACGACAACAAGACTTGCTCGATCCTTGTTATTAATGCCTTTATCCAACTGCTTACAACTTGTATTGAACATATATATATATATATATATATATATATATATATATATAGGGCTTATCCAGAGAGCACAGGGCCCATTTGAGTTTTGGTGAGCACCAAACGTGGGCGCGCCACGTGTATTTCTATTTGAATGGTTGCCTATTTCGAATGAGCACGGTTTTGGAAGGATATTAACGTGTTTGAGCATTTATATTTCCAATTATACCGAGTCCTTAAAAAAGGAACACTGTTTTAGAAAGATAAATTCAAATTATTAATTTCGTACCGAAGAAATAGTCATTGTATATTTTATTAGTAATGTATATATTGTACTCAAGTAATTATGTGTTACGAGATCAGTAATACTGAAACATTTGTCAGTATTTTATATCTGTAATATTACATTGTACAGAGATCAGTAATTGATTCATGTTACTCAAGTAACATATTCAGTTCTCAAGTAATTATTGTTGTCAGATCAGTAATGAAGTAGGAAAACTACTAATGTCCATACAATGATTACTGATTACAAATGTTCATTTTACTGAACTCATTTTGATTGTTACTAATGTTATATTTACTAAATCCTTTGAGTGTTACTGACGCACCTCTTATTTACTTGTATAATCTTTTTAGTTAATTATAATGTATATGAAAATTACTGATCATTTATTATGATTTTACTAATTTCATAACAACTACTTACTTGTCCAGTTATATATATATATTACTGAATTTTAAACCATATAATAAAATGAACGTAAATTACTGATCATTGTTTGGGTATTACTAATCTCGTGATAAGCATTTACTGGACTATTGTATATATATTACTGATTCCATTTATTTGTTTGTTGTTACTTAACTTTATATCATTTTGACTGAATCTAATTTGAAGACAACATTCTGAATATAATTGATTCAGTAAGAATGATAGGAGAACAAGTACCACTTAACAAAATGCATGTAACATGGGCAAATGGCATAAGTAACTTGGTATATATGAAAATACATGTATGCAAGTAACTTTCACGTTTGTCTCAGTAACTTTCAGGTTTGTCTCAGTAACTTTCACATTTGTCTCAGTAAAAATATACATATGTCTCATGATTCAAATCCAATTGCAGGTCATTCATCGTTGTTTCTTCTGATATGATGCTCTCACGATCCAATGTTTCATTTTTTATTTTTTTTATCCACGAATGATGTTGTGAGGTGTAAAACATCAGAAGTATTCCAGCATCTGACATACATGAAATAAAAATGAATTAGTAAACCAGTAGTTGAAGTTGTAAGAACTAAAGAGGGAGCAGTAACAATTATGTAGGTAATAGTAAATTAAAATATCATCTCAGTAAACAATGTAATAACATTAGTAACTCAGTATATTTTCAAAGAAAAGGCATGAAAAGTAACAATTGTGTTAACGATGGTAAGATAAAATATCTTATAAGTAAACTAAGTAAATACATTAGTAATTCAGTATAAAAGATTTAGTAAGAATGACAAACTAACAAGTAATACGCAGTAGATACATAAGTAACTAGCGATTGATAATGAACCAGTAAGAATAATATATAGAAAAGTAATTCATGCCATGTTGTCAGTAACTTTGACGAATGCATTAAGTAACTTAATAAAATTGAACATGATCCTTCTGAAGAAGAGTTTTCATGATACAAATCCAATTGCAAATCATCCATCGTCGATCCTTCTCATATGATATTCTGACGATCAAAATCCAATAAAGAATCATTGTTTACCATTGCTTCTGAGATATCATGATTCAAATACAATCGCAAATAATCCATCACGTTAAAAACTGAAATCGAAACCTCAATATATTAGCAATGAAATTAAAACTTGAATATAAATATTAAATATTCTCAATACCTTTTATTCGAATACAGCTATCGCCGAAAGAATCAACAACAAATTTTTTTCTATGAGATCGATCGATCGCAGAGCTCCAGAATATATGACAGATCGTTCAAATGAAGTTGTCATACAATATGTTACCAAAACAATACTATTACTAAATATGGAAATCATTAATTTATAAAATTAATCGATGCTAAAACGTGGGATTGGAAGTTAATATCGGATTGAAAGTTAAGATCGGACGGTCAAAAAGATGGGCGCATGGAAACTCAAATGGGCCCTGTGCGCATTGGATAATTATCCTATATATATATATATATATATATATGAGGTTGGGGAGCTTGCACCATGGTGCATGTAACTTTACATGCACCGGTACCCCAAACGCCCATTTTTTTAAAATAAAAACTTGAGGGATTTACTTAGACCTATTAGCGGAATATGTTTTTCAAAATTTGTATAAAACCGACATTCCTAACCTGTCGATCTGGAAAGGCAAAATTTCAGCAATTCTGAGACCGTTAAAATGTCGCAGTCTTGATGGATGGGTTAGAAGTCTTGAATTAAGTTGATTTTTAAATGACGTCAAGGTGACATATAGTGATCTAAATCCAACGTGATTTCATTTCAAAAGAATATCAAAAGTTGGGCGTTTGGGCCACCGGTGCATGTAAAGTTACATGCACCATGGTGCAAGCTCCCCGACCCCTATATATATATATATGCGATTATATAGCTCGTGTGCATCGTACTCTGAGGATTTGAACTAGTCAAACTCCATTGGCTGCAACTTGATATAAATTATCAAATGAGGATTGAGATGGTCTGACCCCCGTCCCATCATGACTCGAGCATAAAGATCAGTGTGTTTGGTACACAGATTAAGGCGGGTTAAATTGGGAGATGGTAAACCATTTTTGAATTTTGGTGTTTGGATAGATGGTTAAATTGGGGATAGGTTAGAAGTGGGTTTGTTGTGATATGATTGTATTGAAGTTTGAAAAAATAAGTAGTTATTGTGATGTGATTGTATTGAAGTTTGAAAAAGTGAGTAGAAGTGGAGTTGTTTATAATTTTTATATGATATGATGATATAATATATTATTTTTGATGGAATTAATGATGGAGATTTGATTTATTTATTTATTTTAAAAAAAAAGATAAAAAGGTGGGACCCACGTAGGAGTGAGAAAGTGTGGGGTAAGGGGTCCCTTTACCCGAATGGGTCCTAAAGTTTTCGAGCATGGATTGGTTAGTAAACCGAGTAACCCTTTTGTAAGTAGTATCTAATTAGATTTAAGGAGAACCGTGCATGGGATGTGATGCAATATTGTTCATGTATTGTAATGTTTTGTTTTATAATTTGGGAGAAAAATCGATGTTAACTTTTTTTAGTTTGAATGTGATTAGAAATATTATTGTGAAAAAGGAGTAAAAATACGTGAAAACACTGAACTATAAATCAAATATCAATGTGGAAAATAGTTATGCCTTTTCGGGTTGGTTTCTATCCAATCCACTCCCAAACATATGTTATTTCATAGGCATAAGCATAAAATTTTTTAGATAAATTGTCCAATTTCATTCATCAAAATAGAAGATAATGACAAGTCCAACAAGCCCTACATCGAGGTCAAGCACCATGCATAGAAAAGAACCCCAACAACAATTAATAAAACGAGAGAAGCCCCATAACCTTGGCATTTAGTACAATCAACGATTATCACATGGGTCGCAAAAAGGGTAGGATAATGCTTCTTGTAAAAAAGGAAGGGCCGACCTTCAGATAGAGCAATGAGGGGCATCAATGGTGGTCGGATGGATTCACTTCTTACCGGCGAGCTGACCTCGAGTACGAGGGCTCATGGAGCTGGTGGGATCTTCGTTGCAACAACATGTTCATAAGTAAAATCATTGTAAACAAACTTTTAAAAAATATCAAAGTGGGACGAGGATAAATAGGTTAAGAAGAGTGCTATAAGAAGGGAGATCTCCTTAGCAATTTGAGGGGGGGAGGTACCATGGTACATCATCGAATATCTCTCCTTTCAAATCAGCCACCAAATTGAGACATGAATGGCAAACATATGGCAATGAGATAATGAATATGGACGTGATTTGTGATATTAAAAAAATCACCAAGGCTCCCGTAATAATTAGAATAATTGAGATGGGTAAGAATACAAAAGATAAAGAAGCAATGTAGAAAAAGATGAGGAATTGTTCCCGTGTCCGAGAGGCGCATAGGGAAAGCATTTGAGGCAGGGGTGTTGGGATATGAATAAACTCAAAAAAGTCTTCGGTTTAGAGAAAAAACAAATGACATGTATAATAAATTAAATGGAATATATGTTCCTTCTCTCTTGAAATAAACATGATGACATATGAAATAAATTAAATAGAATATATGCTCCTTCCTCGTGAAACGAAGAATATGCAGAAATAAATATTACATAATGCAAAATGGAGGCGGAAATAAATTAAATGGAACATATATGCAGAAATAAATCTCCTACATAGAGATGCATTCTCAAGACAAAATGGGGGGGGGGGGGGGGGTTGAGCCAGGGCCCTCGATTCAAGCAAAAAATTAGGTCACGACCCGGCCCAACACTTAAGAAAGTTTATTGGGCCTAGACTTCCAGGATGGGACAGGTCAAGCCCAATGCTCCATTGTACATGCGAGTTAGTCGAGCGCGTAGCTATGGTTGGGGACAGTGGTGGTGGCTTGAGCAAGGTGGAGATACCCTTGCTAAGTGGCGCATCTTTTGAGTGGGATTCAATGAGAGAGGTTGGCGTGTAGATGTGAGGAGATGGGACGGATTGGGGGTTTTCGAGGTTCATTTTATGTGAGATAGGATGTGAGGGGGTTGGGGGTGTGTCGCTTGGGTTTAGGGTTTTGAGTAGGGATAAAGGATATGGATGAGGTTTTTCACATGGCAATTGGTGGCATGTTTTGTTGTAGAGTGGGTCCTACTGGTGTAGGAAAAGGGTTCCAGAAGGGTTTCGAATCCTCAACCGAACGATAAGTGGCCGGAGGCTTGTACCAAGGGGAAACATAGTGAAGTCAGGTGGGCAGTTGGTTTGCACGTGACTTGCAGGGTGACAAAAGTGTTGGTTGTTTCTTCACCGAGGCGGAAGAGCCTTTCCACTTTTTTTGGGAGGGTGAATTTCACTGTGTGTTGGGGGGAAGAGGGTTGTTGGATATAAATCTGCGGTTCTTAAGCAAGATACGCTTTCGGTAGTCTTTACACCCCATCGAGGGGAGGTCAAGGAGTAGGGCAGAGAGGCAAGTATGACGAGATGGGTGCGAGATGAGAAACAGAGGTGAAGGTAGACAGTAAAGGGAAATAGAGAGGTGTACATGAAGTCCCAAATGGAAGGATCAAGAGGGTGTCGACATCATGCAATCGTCTTTAAAATCACCTTCTACCAGCAAGCTCTGAGAAAAAGGATCGATTGATCAATTATGGGCACAAGCATAATTAAAAAGAAAAAGAGGGATAAAAGTGTATTTTGTGTGTGTACGGGTTGGGGGGGGGGGGTGGATCACCAACATCCTTCCGCCCACACACCCTCGCCATAACCACCCATCCCCTAATATCCTCCAACCTCTCCTCCAAGGTAACTAAATTTGCAAATAGATCTTTAAGCAGCAAAATCTTAAAAAAAACTAAAACAAGGAAAGTAAAAAGGGAGAAGGTTTGTTGTTGTTTATGGACGATCTCGTAACCTAAAGATAGTAATGGTTATTGGTGAGGAGGCAAGGATGATCGGTGGAGATGTGCGGCCTGGGGGTGACAAGGGGCTCGGAGATATGGAGCTCGATGCTCCACCCCAAATGAGGTAATGTGGCCTGGAGCAGCAATATGGGATAGAATATGAGAGGACCCGACAAAAGGGAGTGCGTTGATGAAGTGAAGTTAGGGGTTGTGGCGACGTCAGATCATAAGATCACCACGAAGGCAACATGGGATGAAGTTGAATCCTCGTAATGAGATGGAAGAGGACTTTAGTGCATGTTGTTTTGCATTTTTGGATGCTTCTACTCCTCCTTCCACTAGGAACCTCCATATTTGCCCTCCCTCACCTCCCCGCCTTTGTTGTCACAATGCCCTCCAAAAGTGTGTATCGACTACCCCTCCCCTCATCCCCAAACCCCCAATGAACATCCCCATGCACACCTCATTCCAAACAAGCATAATTGACATAAAAAGAAACGATGCAATTGTCATAAGATTTTTCTTAATCAGACTTAATTTATGTAAACCATAGTTTAGATAGCAAAACTAACAAAGGATCAAACTATTAACACTACAGGAATGTATGTTTAATGGCCCACGTCTCGCTCGAGCCATTATCGGGGATTATTGACCCAACAACTTGTTGGGCTTGAGCCCCACTACATCCCTTGACCACACTCCAAAATGTTTAAGATTGTGTTGTCTAATAGTAGTCCCTACAACTTATAACTCACTCTCGTACTTTGAGATTACTAGAAATGAGACTATGTTTGGGGTGTTACAACCTCCTTCACTTATATATGCAACATCCTCGTTGCCATATAACCCATAACATGTTTCCAGTAATAGTATCACACATTCTTAGATATCCCTCTACCCCTATTTGTTTGGTAAGGATGGCTCCATCTTTTGACTATCATTTTCTACTTTAGAAAGAACTTGTTCTGATACCATCTCCAGCATCTCAAATATGGGCTCGATCCATTATTGAAGAATATGACCCTCACAACTTGCCGGGCTCAAGCTCAATTGCCCTTGTTGGCCACAACCCAAAATGCTTAAGACAAAGTTGTCTAGCAATATCCCTCACTGCTTATATTTCATTCTCATACTGAGGTTATTGGTTGTGGAACTATGTTTGAGGGTGTTCCAATATGTGCACACGTGATATTACAAAAAAATGTAAGTACACATTTATCATTGTACAATCTCAGAGGGGCACAAGTGTAAAAAATCCTAAAAGTACTCCATCATTAAATGTTTGTTCCAATCTAGTTTGGGACCGAAGAATTAAGTTGTTCATTTTACGTTCTAGTGTTAGACCACGTTAGATTAAAATCAGATTGAATAAATTATAAAGATCAAGTGTCGTATTGTTACTTTTTAAAGTTCATGTCTAACATAGAACTCGGATTTATAATTTAATATTCTTTACTCTAAAAGAATCTCGCGATCATTATCGTTAATTCTAATATAAGAGTGTATGAATATAGATGGAGGTAACTCAGAACCAAACATGAATTCCATCATGCTAGTCCAGATAACCCAGCAATCAACACAAATCCTTGTATGGGCACTATTAATCATTTAACTAGTTGTATTTTAGTATGCAAGAGAACCATATTGGCTCGAATTATAGTGCACAAAGTAGGGAGTTGGAAAGATGAAGTAACATGGAAGATTCCAAAGAAAACCCCCACAGCTTCGAGTGAAGCCCTAAAAAGCTCTTTTGGAGTGAGCTCTCCCAAAGCTAAATAAAGTAGACTCTACACCTTTGCTTTATGCATAAAACTTTACTTAGCCTCATCATCATTGTGTATTTTTCACTTTTGTCATTTAAATCCACCTGCCATGTTAACCAATTAAATTTCGACTAATGGGATTTTGTGGGCTTCTTGTCACATTTTGGGCCATTATTGTTGTCATTATTCATAAGTTTCTCTACTAGGCTATTTAGTATCTTTATGTCTATTTTTTTCACAAAATGGTAATTTGTGTGGTTTGAACCATGTTCTTTAAGTCAGAATTAAGTTTTCAACTGAGAGATATCTATCAAGTTGAAAGAGTCGAATCGGCCCACAATTCGAACTCAATTATCTCACTTGGACTCGTCATAGCCCGAGCTAAAATTGTCGACAAACCCTTTAACGAGCCTTTTGTATCTCGACTTACACATTTGATGTTTGTGAGAATTGAGGCATGGGCTCTCATTGTCGAAGAAAAGAAGAGAGAGAGGAAATGACCTTGGGGAAACATAACGAGACAAGGACATTGGTCGCGAGGCAGCAACCCCGCATCAAGGAGTTTGGACTATGGAGACAGAGTTCAAAAGAGGGATCGCGCGGATCATTTGATGAAGGTGTAGTTGGGAACTGAGAAGTCGGAAATCGAGAAGTAGGGTTCCATGTTTCTTCAATTTATAGAAGAGGATGCGGGAACTTAAAAGGAAAATATTTGTTGGATTTTGTATTTTGGACAAATATCCTATTATTACATTATCCCCTCACCATATTACAATTATACTCATAACCCTATGTGTATGTGTGTAAGTTTGATATCTAAATCGAGTTAACGAGTTGAACACGACTTAACTTGAATTCATCCATATAAAGATAACAAGTCTGTTCCTCGAACTTGATTCATTAGCTATTCGGGTCTGACTCGGGAGCTAACCTAGAACCAAGTCTGAATCGAGTTGATCGAACCCGAACTTTCGCATCCAATTAACAATGTAGTGCGGATTCTTAGACCATGTTAACTATTGGGCCTGTAGGATCCGAATTTGGCCGTGCGGCCCAAATATTTTTGGCCCCTTTAATCAGAATTGCGTTTACCAAACCCGACCAACCCTCATTGACCGCGTGTGCAAATCCAGTCCGTCCAACATCAATCCTACGGTCTCCAATTATTCCCGTACGTACACGCACCCTTTCGCGTTCTCTCGACAAGCTTCCGTGTCCACGACTCCCACCTCAAACCTCTCCAGCACTGTCCGATCAGAATCGAACGGTGCCAAATCACATCCGTCCCCGGCGGGACCCTTCCGCACGTGCTAGACAGACGCCTTCCACGGCAACACACGAAACACCAGTTCCACACGGCGAACCTTCCCGTTTAAAACGAGTCAGATCCCACCGTCCACGTCTGCATCAACTGCCGAGATTCAAGACCGTGGACTCCTCTTTATAAAAACGCGGTAAAAAAATATCACAGCTCCCCAACTCAAACCAAATCAAACATATTCAACAAAAAGATAGAGAGGGAAAGCATGGCAGCTCCAATTGCCATCAACTGCTCCCTGCCCGCGCCACCGCCGACATCGAGATCGCGCATCGATCGCAAGCAATCCTTCGTCCCACGGTAAGCGACACGACATACAAGTTCTCACTCGAGCGATACATATGTGTGTATGCGATATCTTATAATAGCGATACGCTTTGTAGGTCGGAGAACAAAGAGGTGAGCTTGGGGAGGAGGTGTGCGACGGCGGTGGCATGTGTGGTGATTGGAACAGCGGTTGTGGGCTTCGGCGGTGGAGAAATGGCAGCGGCGGCGAAGTGGAGCGAGAGGAGGGCGTGCCCTGCATGGAACGGGAACTCGTTGGAGAACACGGTACCGGAGAACTTGCCACGCCCGTTGGGAAGGAGGGCGACGGAGGTGGCTATGGATGCTGAGAGAATGGTGGCGCCGAAGACCGTGTCGGCGCCATTGCTCCGGTACCACAGCAGTTGCTTCTCCATGTAGGTGGGGTTGTTAGATATTTGTAGGTGATTGATAGGGATTGCTTGATATTGTTCAATTGGTTAGGAATAGTTGGAATGCTTATACATGTAATGTGTATATAATGCTGTGATTTGTATATTGAAAAGAAGGAGATGCAGAATTGATAGATATTTGTTATTGGTTATCCGAAGGTTTCATTAAATAAGATCTGTACTTGAGATTCATTAAGTTGTTGTCACGGAACTCTCTATACCTTCGGAGCTGACAAATTTTAAATTAGCTTAATTGTAATTACATTCCTTATAAGTTATAATTACCTTCCAAACCCATCATTCAAATTTTCTCTCGTACACGAAACACGTTAGAGATATATGTAGGTAGAGCATAGGACCTGGCCAGCCAAAATCCGGACACCTTGATTATATGGGCTGGAGTCTGAACCTGGGTCTTAACTTCATCGAAAATTTACACGCGGATCGGGCTCGACCTGGACCCACCAAAATTCTACAAAGCCCCTTGACCCAGGGGCTTCCTATCCTATATTCATAAGTTATGCACACACGAAGACCACTAATCGATGTCACATATACTGCCATCTCGATGATCAAGGATCTTTGTCAGAGCAATTCTCATACGAGCTCTTAGATGAAGACAACTTCAGTGATTGCCCCATGACTTCGACCTCTGAATTACCCTACCTCTCACTATCAACCGACCCGTCTTTTGGGATGGTGTTAGGGGATGGTCTATCAACGACCGTCTCCGAAAATACGAATAGGGACGGTTGCACAACGGTCGTCCTCGTTGATGATCATGGGGACGTTCAAAATCAACCGTCCCTATTCACCAATTTTAGAAGAGAAAATCAAGTAATCGTCTTCCTTGATGACCATTTGGACAGCTTTTGCGGGCATGGGGATAAGGGGGATGGTTAGCCATCCCTATAGAGCTTCTGTAACCGTCGTTGATACCTGACAGCCTTCAACGACAGTCGTAAACTGTCTCCAACATTTTCTAGCGGGGACGGTTTGGCACCGTCACCTCTACGATAGCTTAACAGGGGCAGTCATTGACCATCCCTTCCACTATGCACAGTAGGGACGGTCTAAACCCTTCCCCGACGTATATGAATACAGGATGCTACATTTGTTTGTTCCTTTTGGTCAAATGAGACATAGGCATCGGGGACGCTTCCACAACTATCCCTAGTGATCGAAGGGGACGGTTTTATTAGCATATGGGACGGGCGGTGACCGTCGCAAAAGACATGTCTGCTTGTAGTGTCTCATTCTACCTTCTACCGAAGGGGCCATGAGGTCAAAATATAAATTAAATAAATAAACACTCACAAATATAATTGGGCCTAGCTCGACCTGAACCTGGCCCAAAATTACGAGTCTTGGTCGGGCTCAAGTTCTCAATTACATGTTTTATCGGGCCTCGATCTGAATGACGTTCCAAAGAAAAATGCAGGCTTGGTTCGGTTCTTCTCGTTTTGGGTCGAATCGAGCTCAATGCTCAGTCCTATGTACATGACAAGAAAATTGGGCATCTTTTAAGCTTTATTTTAATATACGAATAGTATTATGCCACCACACATGAAATATGTTTAGTTATTCATATATAATCAGGGTTGTATTTGTATGGACGGACAAATACTTGTTTTTGTTTCCCATCTTTATTAGTTATCGTATCCAAGACCGTAAATGTTGATTTCAGTAGCATATGGGTGATTGGGAGAAAAAAATATGGCGATGTGCAGCCTATATTTCGTTCATTTCGATCGAAATCATGAAAATGCAAAGAAATCCTATTAAATTTTGATGTTACTGTTCGATTTTGTCAAGTTGGGAAAATGGAAATTCTGCCTTCATCGAATTACACGGAAGTTTCAATGTCGTATCTAATTTGTAAGAGGTGGAAAAAACTAATGAGTAGTAGAAAAATAGGGGT
The DNA here is from genome assembly GCA_037367405.1 of Ottelia alismoides. Taxonomy (NCBI): domain Eukaryota; kingdom Viridiplantae; phylum Streptophyta; class Magnoliopsida; order Alismatales; family Hydrocharitaceae; genus Ottelia; species Ottelia alismoides. The sequence continues at coordinate 392,611 of JAZKJV010001621.1, forward strand.
TTAAGCTTTAACAAATCACTAAAACTGATTTTGTACATATATTTATAAATATCCAGCATTTTTGCACTTGCCCTCTTTCGAATTACTACAAATACACTTTTGGAACACAATATTAAGGAATTTTACGCTTGTACCCTTACTTTCTTGGATCATTAACCTGTACAGCTCTCGGATTACTTGTCATCCGTTTCCTTCCTAAATGGGTATAAAGTTATGGTCACAAACGTAATCAACATAAAAGGGTGGCATTCTCCAAAAAAAGAAAATACCCACCCCTTTCTCCACGTTAAAGCCCACGCCAACAGGCTGAGGGTGCGTTTGGTCGTAGGTTATCGAGAGGAGGATAACTCGTTTTTGTGTTTGGTTGGTGGGTTAAACCCACTCCAACTGCGATAAGATCTTTCCTAGCCAGAATTTGGTTTGTTTAAACGGCTAGACTGATGGATGGGCACGCATGTTAATGGTGTAGGAAGGTCGGGGTATAAGTTTTTGTAAAAAAAATAGGAGAAAAATATATTTCTTTTATTTTTGACCCAATCTCCTCTTGCCCTTATTCTTTCCACATGATAATCCTTCGTTAGCATCTCTCCACATACAAATAAACCCGTGTAACATTTTTTTTGTTTTTTCAAAAAAAAAAAAAACTTGTGTAACAAGCAAAAATAAGAGGAGGATGCTTGAAAGTAGGAGAAGATCAAGGCATGTTTGGACAAAGGATAAGTCTTCCTTGTCTCAAACCAAGTAGACTTTTATCTCAAAATAAGCAATCAAGGAAAACTCGATTTGGTTATGGCTCTTAGATTGGGGCTCTAGTTGGTAAAAAGATTTTAAGGACCTTTTTTTATCATCATCATCATCATAGTTGCATATTGCGCCTGTGAATTTAGTTTTTCTAAGACCTCTTTACACTTTCTCCTTAATATCAAAACAAATACATCAAAAAACTTAGGCAAATATTAAGTGGCGTCTCACATACTATATCTATTATCATTGTAAGACTCACAACCCACCTACCATTCAGCATGGCACCTGTCGCATGTTTCAAGATTTTATTTTTTAAAATCTCTATATAAGGAGGAGCAGAGCACCTCCTATTGCATCAGGTTCTAACGATGGCGGTGGTGTGAGCGGTGCGACAATAGAGCGTGGCAATGCATGATGATGCGCGACAATGTGCAAGCAGTGATGCAATCGCTGAGTGTATCAGTGCAACCACGTAGTACGACAATGTGTGGTATACAAGAGCGTTTAGTAGCGGCATGCAACAACAGTGGAGGCACAATGGCGATGATGGTGGTAGATGGGGAGGATGAAGAAAGCAACATCGATGGTGACAAGCTGGAAAGAAGAGAAGACAACGATGACAGGTCGTTGAAGAGCTGCTATCGAACAAAGTGATAATATGGTTTCGAGAGACATGTCATCGAAGCGAACTCATAATACGACATGTCATCGGAACGAACTCATAACACAACATGTCTCTCAAAGATTTGTGATAAAAACAACCGAAGTCATTGTTGCAGGGGTAGCCCGAAGTCCTGTCATGAATTTGAAAAAAATATATGACAGATCTTCAAACTTATATCATGTTCACTGGAAACACATGTCATGAGTCCAACATTAGAATCCAAAATATTGTAGGAGGTGTAATTCTAATGCATCTACCATCATTACAAGCATGATCAGGAGTGGAACTAGTATATATAGTGTTATGAGAGAAATGTTGCAAATTTATTTAATGGTCTAGTGGCAAAGTAATATAATTATTATTTTGGAGACCATGGTTCGAATCTTACCTCCATCAATTTTAATTTCTTTTTTATAGTTTATCCAAACACTTCCAAAGTATCAAAAATTTAAGTGTAATTTGATATAAAATTATATTCGAGTTCAATATCTCTCCCTTTGTTTCTAGCACTCCTTGTAAATAAAAAAATTATTGTTTCCTTTTAACCATGATCTTTTATGTTTCAAAATTTACTTGATAATTTAGTTTTTTTGGAGCGGATTTAAAGAGACTTAAATGGTTAGATTTATCAAATTTTAAAAATCATTATTGAAAATAATAATTTATTTGAATCCTAATCTTGATAATATATTTAAATGGTAAGTTCATCAAAATTTGAAAGATTTTCATTTTAAAAATTTTAACTCTTTTTAAAATATCATGAAATACACGATTTTTTCATTTCTAAACATACATAATAGCTGCTTAATTGATCATTATTTGATAAAATTACCGATTCCACCCCTAAGCATGTACATGACAATTGAAGTGTCATGCCATGTAAGATTTTGGAAACATTTTTTACTGTTAAAATCAGTTTCCTGTAATCTATGATATGAATAAATTCCAAAATAAATACACCTTAATCAATCACATTTTAATGGCTTCCCTTCCCGTGACGTTGGAAACAACGAACAAAACAGGACACATAACAAGTGGTTCCTCGATTTCCCCGACCCCATCAGCACAGCTCCAACTCCACAGCAATCCCCATCTCCGACCATAAACCCACAAAACCCAACTCATATTCTTGCCCAATCCGCCCTCCGAAACCCCCAGGATGTCGTCTTCGTTGGCATCCCTCTCCAGATTCCTCCTCGGGGACTCGATGTCGCAGCCATCCAGTACCTCCTTCAGAAAGATCTCACCTTTCGCTTCCGCTTCAATGGTTCGGAGGAGGACCCATCTCGGTACTGCTCTTTTGCTGCCTCTTGATTATTGGATCACGTTTCCTTTTGTAAGATTTGGTTCTTTTCCGTGTGGGTACCTGTTTAATCCTGTGTTCCGAGTGTGTGTGTGCTGGAAATCTGAAAGGTAGTGCCTTTTTTAGCAGGTGATCATGAGCTAACGGTGAGGAGAGACGGGGAGGGGAGGCAGTGCCCAGCAATCGTTTGGAAGACGCCATTTTTGCCGATTGTTCCTATAACGAGGTAGATTTGATTTTGAGGTCAAAGCAGAGTTTGTTTTTTGGTACTCCATGCGTTTTTGGCAGGCTAAGTGGTTGTTGATTATTCATGTTAATAAAATTTCTTTGAAATTATATTGATAGATAATAAAACTTCGAATATGAAGTCGTATTCATACTACTCGAGTTCGAAATATGTTTTGTTATACTTCAAACACAGTGCTACATCAACAACTCGCACAGTGACAGCGGGGTTTTAACGGTTGAGAGGACTACTGGACAACCTGGATTTATGCATTTCATGTGATTGTCATTGGGCCCAATCGAAATCAAACTAAACAAGTTGCTTGGATCAATGTCCTCGATAATGAGTTAGGGTGTAGTCTTGGATCATTACATTTTTCTTTGTCATTATCACTTGTACAAAAGATAAGATGAGAGAAAACTGTTCAAGATGGTTTGACCACTTGGAAAGGAGGTCGACTGATGCGGTAGTTAGAAGATGCGAGATTTGGGGTGTTGAGGACTAAGAGAGAGCGATGAAGGCCCAAGAAATGTTGGAATGAGACTATCCGAAGGGATCTTAATTATTTGGATCTAAGCTCAAGAATAGCTCAAGAGAGATCTGAATGGAGGCAAAAAAATCCATGTAGCCGACCCTACTTAATGTGGGAAATGCTTTGTTGTTGTGGTATCACTTGTACAAAGGAGTCATTTATGGGATATTTTGAACATATTTAAATAAGAGGAAAGGGAGCCTACTTTGTGAAGTAGGTAACCTTACCTACTTCACATTCCATTTTTGCAATTTTTTTTTATTTTTTTTGAAAAATGCCACCGTGGATTTTCATAATTATATCTTTTTAATATGTCATTCAAATTTCGTCAGAAACAGAGACTCCTACGACCTCCATCCAGAACATGAAAAATACAACAAATCTGTGACTGTTAAAAAATGACTGTCTGGATAGAGGCCGTAGGAGTCTCTGTTTCTGACGATATTTAAATGACATATTATAGGGATATAATTACGAAAATCCACGGTGACATTTTTCAAAAAAAATAAAAAAATTTGCAAAAAAAGGAATGTGAAGTAGGTAAGTTACCTACTTCACAAAGTAGGCTCCCTTTCCTCTTTAAATAATCACAAGAACCAAGAAATAGCTCTGCTGCTCAATAACATTCTCCACGCAATATCTCTCATGTCACATAAATAACCATATATCTCGATAGCCTGATTGCCCATAAAAGGGCGGGATACCATTCCTTCCCATCTGGTATTCTAGCTTCCACTCAAGATCAGGAATCACTACCTGCTCTAGGACCCTCCACCTAGTTGAGGAGGTTCATCATAAAAAAGTCTTGCACTTGTTAATCCGAAAAGCTTGAAGAATTGAGGGGCCCAAGTCCCCTCAGCCTAAGCATCCACTGCAAAGCCATTTCGATCCACAACCAACGCAAAGAGCCCGAGGAAAAGATCAACCAAAGTCCCCTCCTGACCAATCATTAGTCCATAAGCAGAAAGAGTTGCCACTGCATATTACAGGCCTCTGAGAGGGTGCCAACTTCAGCAGGATCCAACAAATGCCCTTCCAGAAATTAGAGTGGAAGCAGGTGGCACCAAGCTGCATTGTCAGACCTGCTTCCACCCCATAATTTCTACCAAGAACATAGAAGATTATTATCGATGCAACACGAATTTGAAAACCGAGCTTAATTATAATAGGGCTAGGGTTAGTCGCACATTGAGTTTCGTCCAAGTTTAGTCCTTTCGTAGTTTGATTTTATTTAAATAAATGATATTGCATGCGATCTCTAATTAGTAGTTATTAGGTTGAGTAATTTGAGGGGTTAAGTTAGAGTTGTTAGGGTTCATTTTATTGTGATTTATTTCTGGTACTGTATAAGTTGGATCCACAATGTTTTAGAAATAACCATAAGTATGTACAAAAAAAATAAAAAAAATGTTCAAAATGGATTTAAATATATAGTTTACATTATTGGGGGTTGATCCTATGAGAGGAGGCAAGGTTCCAGACAAATAAAATGTTGACTAGGTTGATGGAGCCGGGGGTGGCTTTTTGGGAGCAACCTCAATTGCGGGGAGATGAGAAAAGATGGGAATGCAAAGGGACTGCTGTGTGCTGAAGAGAATGCCTGGGTTTAGACATTTAATCTGAACCATTGGTGGAAAGTTGAATCCAAGGGTCTATACCTATTGCTCTCATGCTCTCCTAGGATCAGCCCTCTTACATTATAAAAGAGTATAAGACTAGATAGTTTGAAATGGGGTTTTGAAGTCGACAATTCTCAATAAGCTTAAAGTTTTATTTTAGAAGGCTAGCTTAGAGATAATGTTGTAGTATTTTTAATTATTTTATGGAATCTTTTCGCAGATGTTATTGAGCATGCTACTAACAAAAATGTTACTCTAGAATCATTTTTCTTTAAAGTTACAGAATGTTTATCTCGTGGCTGAGCGCGGGTTTAATCGTTCTTGTAATTTGTTAATTTGCTGATCATGGAGGAAGTTTTTTCTATGCCTGGGACCTTTACCTACTGGATCTCCAATTTTCTTTCAGACTTCTGCTCATTACAATTAAACTGGGTTTTGAGAAATGCAGACGTTTAGTAAATATATGTCGCATCTTAACAACAGAGATGTTGCTATAATCTAATATATAGATAGTTTTTGGAGATGAATTTCTTGGATTGAGTGAGAGCCATGGTGTACTGGAAAAGTCTCTCCTAAAAATAAGTCTAAGGATGCATATATTCATGTTCAACCCTTTTCCATCGTTGCACATAACATAAGCTTCGTTCATTGGAAGCTTAATCCCATGCCTATTAAAGGCCCATGTATAATCCTTCCTAGACATTGCATATAATATAAGCTTTATTTTGTTGGAAGCTTAACCGGACCTGTTGGAGTATTTGATATATGCGTCACATGTATGAGAGATGGGTAAATGGATCCATTTACTCCATACAGAGTTTAGTCCCACATCTACCAATGGTGGGACTTGGAGACTCTGTGGAGGCTATATAAGGAGCCCCAGACCTCTTGTATCAGATGAGAAAGTGCAATAAACAGACCATCCCTCTGAGGTATTCTCTCCTGGTTTCATCCCGCTCCTTAGGGAGTAGGGTTCCACGTAAATTCCGCTGTCCTTATTTTTCTTTATCTTTTTCTATGTTTTCGCTTCCGCTTTTTATTTCCCAACATGGTATCAGAGCGGGTTCGATTCTCGAGGAGTTGTTCTTGAAGTTTTTTTTCGAGATTCGATTATCAAGTTGTTCTTGAAGATGATTATTATTTCTGTTCATGTTCAAAGTTTGAGATCTAGGGTTTTGTTTAACCCTAGACGACCTGTTCAAGTTGAAGCTACCTCACGACAGCCTCCAGAAAAACGCATCTCCTGTGCGCACATCTCCAGGGCGATAAGCCCCATCGCCTTGCTCCTAGGCGTTTCTTCTACATCGGCAAAGGCGGTGATGGCCGTATCTTATCGGCAAAGGCTACCCCCAGGCGGAGCCTCCCTACTGGAGTTCTGGCGGCGATCAAAGGGGCATCCCTGACTCCCAGCAGTCCCCGCCACGCACGGGTTGGCTTGATTTGCGAAAGCCCCGGTCGCGTTTTCTTCCCCAGGCGTCGCGTAGCCCCTAGGGCTCCGGGCGACACCCTCCATGTCGCACCCTCCTCGCGCGCATCCCCCGATCTAGCGGTGTTCGCCAGGCGGTGGAACTTCTCTCTTTGGTCCCCAACGACGGCACCAACAACTGCAGGAGTCCCTGGTGACGCCTCCCTTCTCCGAGCTCTCGCGTTCCCCTCGCGCAGATGGACCTCTAGGCGTCGCCTCCGTGCGAGGAACTTCTCCCGATGTCGCGCAACCCACAGAGGCTACCAAGTGGAGCCCCCAACTCCGCCCAGACCTGGCGGCGCATGTCCCATCTAACGGTGTTCTCCAGGCCGCACATCCCTTTCGCGTACGCCTCTTCAGATGCGTCTTCCAGGCTTCCATCGCGCGGGAGAGATTCTTCAACGCATGACCCCAACAGAGACCTTCTTTCCCCAAGCGGCGGAGGGGACCAGAGAGGGTTCCCCGATGGGAACCCTAGATACGATTGGAAAAAGGGGCCCATGGGCCTCTTACTTATTTTTTTGGTTGTGTTGCTTCGTTGGGCCACACAAGGGGGGGTCAACTGTATGAAAAGGTGGGGGGGGGGTATAAGAGCCCAGCGTGAGCTGAAAAATAAAAGAGAAGAGCGGTCCCGCGTTAAAAAAAGTTTCTGAAAAAGGTGCGTACATTTAAAAAGTTGTACGCAAATTTAAAAAAAAAACGATGATGGAGACGGTTATTAAAAAAATTTAGTCGAAAAAAATTTATGTTGCAAGGAAAAACCGTAAAAAAAGAAGGGAAACAGCAAAAAATGTTCAAAAAAATCGTACAAAAAAATCCCTACGAAAAGAAAAAAATGATTGAGAAAGCTGAAAAAAATTGTGTCGGCTAAGTGATATTTCATTTTCTTCCCATTTGTCTTATCTTCTTCCAACATAGTCGATCTCATGTATTCCGACTAGTATAGGAGAAAGGGGAAGTGTGGTGTAGAGTCATAGTTCTTGTTCCAGATTCATAGGTCAGATTCAGATATTCTCCAGACCAGCCGATTTTCAGACTCTACAGATATTTTGTCAGACTCGATGTCAGATTCCGAGTCTGTTTCTGACATGCATGAGTATGCGATCTTCTTTTTAGATGTGCACGTGTTTGCCATCTTTTGTAGTGGTCCCCATCCTGCTTCTTGTTTTTCGGCCAGAGTTTTCATGTGAGCCATATGGACTCCAGAGCAGAGGACCATTCCCTATGCCATTAAGGGTAAGTATTTTCATGTGGTATCATAGGTACTCCAAAATAGTGTACCATTCTCTGTGCCAGATGGGAGGCACCCAGTTCTCCGACGAGGAGACTTCTTCAGACTCCATTCTCCAGCGACCGTTGACTCCGATGAGGATTGCACTTCCACGGTCTTTTTCAGTTCGGTCCTTTTCAGAGATGGAGCATTTGTCCACCTGTTGTGGCGGGACAGAGTACTCCAACGAGGAGATTCATTTCCGGTTGCAGTGACTCTGTCTGACATACGCAATACATAGCACATGCTCTTCGACGAGGAGATTCAGCAGACTCACATTCCAGCCCGTTCGTCCTCCTCACTTGCACGGCATGAGAAGCAACATCCTCGACAGTAGCCGACAGTTGTGCGCGCTGGGTTGATATTGTCCGTAGTATCCTGTAGCGTGAGTTGAGTTTCTTTCTATTTGTCCAAGCTGAGCATTGAAAGTTCCAGCTTGAGGGAGAGTGTTGGAGTATTTGATATATGCGTCACATTTATGAGAGATGGGTAAATGAATCTCCAGGATCCATTTACCCCATCCAGAGTTTAGTCCCACATCTACAGTGGTGGGACTTGGATGCTCTGTGGAGGCTATATAAGGAGCCCCAGACCTCCTGTATCATATGAGAAAGTGCAATAAACACGCCAGCCCTCTGAGGCATTCTCCCGTGGTTTCATCCCGCTCCTTAGGGAATAGGGTTCCACGTAAATCCCGTTGTTCTTATTTTTCTTTATCTTTTTTCATGTTTTCGCTTTCGCTTTCTATTTTCTAACCGAGCCTATTAAAGGTGCATAGATGATAAAGTAAATGCATCTAGCCACCATTCACTTTGATTTTTTTGATAAGAGGTTGCATGATCTTCTGAAGATCTCCGGCGAGCTTGGATGTATTGAGGGGTCCTCGTCTGGGAGAACATTGGATCTGTAATGATGATAGCTTTTCAATCAAGAAGAACTATAGAACCTTTTCACCCACCATTGTCATCCATCCTGAAGATTTGAAAAGGGACTATAGGCTACGTTAGAGTTCTAGAGTACCCATGAGGGTTAAGTTTTTCCTTTTTGGCTTCATGGACTTGGGCAGATTATGATGAAGACCCACAATGTGATGTTCTCCTTTGGTGCAGATATTGATTGTTTGTTATGTGAGTGCAATGCCAAGGATGTAGATACTGAACATATGTGTTGTAATTGCAAGTGGACTAGGTAAGTCTAGCATGGGGCCTAGATTGATTTGTTGGATGTTGCCTTGTATTTGGATAATTGTTGGTCATCCCTGAATGCTGCTCAATTTAGATTTTTTGGTTAACAACTTAAACCTCTCTCGGTGATGTAACAATTTGGCTGGCACCGATGAAGTCATTTTTCATTGGGAGAGACTTTATGTTGAAATTGAGAATATTGCGATTCACACATGTAGATAAAGAAATATAGAACGTGGAAAAACACCGAGATTTTACGTGGAACCTTACTTCATAACCAGCGGGATGAAACTATGGGAGAATGTCTCTTAAGGGCCATATATGTATATTGAATTCTCCCTCTCTCATCTGTCACAAGTGGTGTGGGGTTTCTTATAGCTCCACCAATAAGACCGAGTTCCACTCACAGTAGATGTGGGACTAAAACTGTGGATGTGGTAATTGGATCAAAGAGGGATTTAATTACCCATCTATACATGTGACACATACTCTAATACTCTCCCTTAAGCTAGAGAATGCGATCCTCAACTTGGACAAATAGAAAGAAATTACTCTCTCACAAAATAGAGGACACTACATACAATATCAACTCAACGCATTACTCTACAGGTTGCCTGCTAAGGACGTTGCTTCTCATGTTGTGCTAGTGAGGAGGAATTGACGTGATGGAGTGTGAACTGAACTCGGTCAGAGTCGCTGAAGTTGGAATGAATATCCACATTGAGAACTCTGGACCGCTAATGCTCCATCTCTCTTAAGGGCTAAAGTGGAAAGAGCCGTCCAAACATCCTCATCGGAGTCCACGGTCGTTGGAGAATGGAGACTGAAAATCTCATTGTCGGAGAACTGGTTCTATCCCATACTGGCTCAGAGATGGAATCTCTACTCTGGAGTCCCTATGAAACCACATGAAAACTCTAAACCCACAATGGCTCAGAGAATGAGATCTCTTTCCCGGAGTCCCTATGAGTCACATGAAAACTCTGAGTCCAAATAAAAGATGGGGACCTCTCAAATAGTGATTGCATACATGTGCGCATCAAACTGTAGACTTTGAGACAATCTGGATGTAGTGTCTGAATCTGTATTGTATTCTGTAGAGCTTGAAATCTGGATGTGTGAATCTAAACTGAAGAGTCTGAATTTGTCCCGTAGAACTCTAAATAATACTCTGAGTTGGGAGAAGAAGTTGAGAGAAGAACTAAAAATGGGGAAACACCAATCTTAAATATTTTTTCGCAGCTATTTCCCTTTTTATAGCCGTCTTCTTTTTTTTCTTCAATTTTTCCAGCGTATGACTTTTCTTTTTTTTACGATTATCTTTTTAAAAATCATGTCCTAACCAGGGGTCATAATACTCATGATGCTTCCCCCTCCTTCTTGTGGTGCAGCAACCCACCGTTGGGCTTGGAAATAATTGAAGCCCCTCTCCTTCATCCCCCTCCTTTTGTTTTGTTAAAAAACTATCGCGGTGGGCCTTTAGTAGAGCCATAAAACAATAAAATAAAAGCAGTCCACAAAGAGGGCTTTGTTCCGCTCAACACATACGAAGTACCCATCTGATTTTCTTATATATAGGTTCCCAACGCCACATAGCACTCCACCTATAGGGCTCGTTTGGTTGCAGGGTTGGGCAGGGTTGGCTTGGCCCAACCCGGGTTGGCCCTCCAACCAAACAGGGTTCTCCTCCTCACAGTTTACCATTCACAGGGGTACCCCTGCCCAACCCAACCCTGTCCAACCCTGCAACCAAACGAACCCATAGGGGCTAGGGGTCCTCGTCGTCACCGCATGCACATAGAGGAAGGGTCTGGACTCTGGAGGGTTCGCGCCTATTGGAGGGTGCGACACCAGTGCTTGGGGCTGTGCGATGTGGGGGAGGTGTTTGTGGATGCCGGTGCCAGAGTCGCACGTGCCTTTGCTCGACGTTGGGAGGGGCAGCTCACGGGTATTACCCGATGCTTCTTCTTCTTCTTCTCCCCAGCCTTGGGTTTCGCCGTGGTGGGGGGGGGGGGCCTAGGGTTTTGCCAAGTGCCTGTCAATGGGAAAGGCAGTCCGCCTCCGAGAGAAGGCATTGTGGTTGCCGCCTTGGGTTTTGCGTGAGGAAGCCTGGAGGCTTGGAGGCTGTGCATTGTAACCTCCAAGGATGGTATCGTCGCCTGGATGATCATGTCTCTTCCTCGAACTGGACATAAAGAACCAAAGGGTCGAATTGCAGCATACTTCTGGATTCCAAATCCCCTGCTTATTCTTCTGGATTTCAGATCGCTTGGATGATCGCTCTGGAGATGGCACCGTGTGATAGGTGAAATTGCGTCTCCTCCTCCTTTTCTTCTTCGATTGGGTGCTACTAGATTTTATGCAAGGGATCCACGCATCATGCAAATCTAGGGTTTCATTAGAAACCTTAGAACCTTTCGAGCATGGTAATGACGTCGATGTATTCTTCAGAATTTACACATATGCACAGAATGAATCTCATAAACCTTCTAAAACCTGGAACAACCTCTCTTCTCGAACTTTGGACCACTCTGGTAATCGAATATAATCTTCAAGAACAGTAATAAGATCTTCTGGAATTTAGTGGCAATTGAAAATTAGGGTTTCAAGAAACCCTAAAACTGAATCTCGAACTTGAATTTGAAAAATAATACTCAAGCCGAAATCTGGAACTTGCTGGGATCAGTGGAGAAGAACTTCGAATAGATCTTGGACATAATAATAATAATCAGAATACATCTTCAAGAATCAACCAAGAATTGACCTCCTCTGATATTATATAGAAAATGATAATGCGGAAGCATATCAAAGATAAAGAAATATAGAATGTGGAAGAGCACCGATATTTTACGTGGAACCCCATTCCATAAGGAGCGAGATAAAACCATTGGAGAATGCCCCTCAAGGGTTGTATCTATATATTGAATTTTCTCTCTATCATCTGTTAGGAGAGGGATGAAACCATTGGAGAATACCTCTCTAGGGTTGTATATGTATATTGAATTTTCTCTCCCTCATCTGTTACATGTGGTGTGGGGCTTCTTATATAGCCCCGCCGGTAAGATCGAGTCCCACTCACCTTAGACGTTGGATTAAACCTATGGATGTGGTAATTAGACTCTAGAAGGATCCAATTACCCATCTATACATGTGACACATACTCAAACAACACCCAAGATGTAAAAGAAAGCGAGGCGTCTTGAGGCAGTTTTCCTATATATAAGGTGAGACACAAACCTCGTGATGGTCGAGGCGTAATCCTCCGTTTTTAGAGAAAAAATACAATTAAGGTGAAGTACAATGAAATGAATATGACAATGTTAATGTTTCTTAAAAACACATTTAAAACAATTTTGCACAAGTAAAAGTATGACATATAAGTAATTTAAGCATTTTAATTGAAGCATACCAATATCAAGGCACAAAAGTATCTAAGATACCTTTTTTTTTGAAGATTCACAACTTACATTATCTTGTTTAGACCAAACATAACTCACAATTGTCATTCATCTACAACAACTAGTATGGAAGACTTGATTACCAAATAATTAATTACTATTCCTTGCTTATTAAAAAAATAGCAATAAGCACTAGGGATGTAGAAAACGGTCTAAACAATTGTTTAAACGACTGTTTAAACGTATGCGGCGCTCGACCGCATCGTTTAATCAAAAGTGGGTACATAAATAGTGGGCCACATAAACGACCTTAAACATCCTTAAGCAACCTTTTAAATGGCCTTTTAAGAACACATGTCTACTTTCTTTAAAGGATCACCATTATCCACGACTTTTTAGGTTCAGACTATGAATCGTAATTGTTTATGTTGTCTATTTTGACATTTGACTATGAATTCTAGTTGTTTATGTTATCTATTTTGCCATTTGGATGTAACATTTCTTGAATTTGATAATATTTGATCTATATTGTGAATATCTGATTATATTTTTCTTATTAATTTGTACTTTTTTTATTAATTATATATATGTAATATTTGTTTCTTAACTACAAATGCAAAACCGCAAAACCCGTTTAATTTCTGTTTAATCTCCCGCGTACCGTTTAATCTTTAATCAGTGACCCTACCAATTGAATACCGCATACCACTTTTTGCAATCTTGATAAGCATTTCATTTGAACCTAAACAATGAACAATAAATATTATTAAACATAGGATATTACTAGATGATGCCATTAAACAATGTCCAGTGAATACAAGTAAATAACAATTTTAATAAATAGGGAATAAATAGGGAATAAGTAATTACTTTGATACTTGGTAGAATGAGTAGTGAACAAGTATATACTACAAGCCATATCTATCAACACTGCAAACCACATCGCAATATTATTGGCTATAGTTTTATGGCCAATCCATATTAAATTTAGGAATTGCAACCAATATCTCTCTTACAATCATTGGGAGCTTGGATTGTACAAGAGAGGATGTTAAGCCTTTTTGACTTATTAGCAACCAGGGAAAATCATTAAATTTTTCAAAAGAAACATATCAATTATAGGTATTTGTATTCCAATAAAAACAGTAAATAATCTTCTAGATTCTAAATATGACCGAAAATAGAAGAATAAATGGCAACCAAAGATGATGTTATTAGCACTGTCACACCGAGAAAAACAGAAAATACTGCGTTCATATTTTGGAAGGTGCTAATACCATAGTAAAAACACTAACATCACACCGACTTTTCTGATCGTATCTATGGTAAATATAGGCCTACCAAGTAACACCTCAATTGACCTTCATTGGAGGATCAATTGGTGTCGTCTAAGAAAAAAGTGCCCACTTAAGACCGTTTCAATGAGGCGTACATCTTAGTTTCGCGCCTCAGCCTTAGCGCCTTGGCACCACTTCACAGCGGTGAGGCGCACACCTCACAGCAGAGGCATGAGGCACATGCTACGAGGGAAAAATGTTGCACCTCGTTTCGGGGTATACGCCTCACCACCTTGAGGCGACACCATTTAAAACTATATACACGCTGAGTATCTTTTAGCTTTTTTAATTACCTTGGTTGACACAAATTGTTAATATATAGTGGAGTGGGCACCGCTCTGTGTGGACACCTTTTCACTTAAAAAATCTAGCCACTCACACTTCAAGTTTTCTAATCTCAAAAATCAATACTATAAAATTATGGAAAAATAAACACACAAATCACATGTTGATTTATGTGGAGACTCTTTTCCATGAATGAGAGAACTACAGAAGAGTAGGCATAGAATCCACTCACGAATCTAGGAAGTCTAGTGTTGGACCGAATATATAGCTGTTATAATGGGAGTTGTTCAGATGATGTGGCTTAAGATCATTCGTCTACATTGAATGATTGAAATAAATCTTAAGCTAACTATGAAATTATTCTTGGATAAAAGGCAATTGTAAGTTTGTCTAACCAGCCTATTATATATGATAGAATAAAGCATGTTGGATTCGATCATCACTTCATTTGAGAGAGAGAATTGATTCAAAGAAACTTGTTCTATTATACGTAGAAATTGAAGTTCAAATTACTGATGCCTTAACCGAAATGTTTCCTACGAATAATTTTCAGAAGAATGCAGGGAACTTGGGCATGTTGGACATTTATATCTAATTTGACAGGGATTGTTAAAGTAGTTTTTATATACAGGTTAATAAACTCAGGGTTATGATCCCTTGAACTCCGAGCCTCTCTTTTAGACTTTTAGTATGCAAGAAAAGCAAAATTCTAGTGGCATGTGAGCACTTGAGCCCACCCCTCCCATGGCTATTCCCTTTGGTTAAGAAGGGTTTTCCATGCAAATCCTTGTGTTTGATTGTGTTTTTCCATAGAAACTATTACAAATGATATGGCTTTTTTAAGATATAAACTTAGATATAACTCTAATAACATATGTTTGGAAACATATCCATGTAACTGATCTCACTTAAAATGGGAAAAAGCTTGGCGATTGTTCTCGCTGCTGCAAAATGATCATAACTGTCTTGCACCTTGGTTGGTATCCATTATTTAGTCAAACTAATTATTGTAAATAATATTTATCACTATTTTTATCATAATCATGTTAACACACTATTATTTTGAAGAATCTTCAACTCTTTGAAAAAACAGATTGCATACGGAATACACTTCAGCCAACTAAATACGGAGTTTCAAAAGTTGTTATTTGCCTGTTTTGATGTAATCATAACTCCTCCAAGGAAGAAGAAACTGCACCCAATTTTAGATCAATGAATTTCATATATTTAATATATGTTTATGGAGCATGTTATTCTTTTCCAGGAAAGATAGCCTTTTGTGCAAAGCTGAAGCTAATATTTCCAGTGTTGCTCCAGTTGAAGTAAGCCCGTATGAGAGGATCGTGGAGTTGCTTACCACTCTCTTCCCTGTCTGGGTACAAAAGACGTGTTCCCCCCACTCTTTATTTTATCATTTCTAAGCATCATTTGGAGCTCTACCTAACTTTCCAATCACCTTTTGCTGCAACAGGTCATTCTAGGCACACTTGTTGGGATATACAAGCCATCTGCAGTATGTTATTTGCATGTTGTTGTAGTTAATAATTGTAGCTCCTTTTATTTAAAAAAGGATGACCCGTAGATATATATATGTATATATATTAACTATTTATCACACGACTTGAAGGTTACATGGCTAGAAACTGATCTTTTTACTGTTGGACTTGGCTTCCTTATGCTTTCAATGGGTTTGACATTGACCTTTGAGGATTTCAGGAGATGCATGCGAAACCCATGGACAGTGAGCTGCCTAATTTACTTGTTAATGTAATCATTTTTATCATCTCAGATATGCAATGTAATCACCTGAGTGCAGGTTGGTGTAGGATTTCTAGCTCAGTATCTTGTCAAACCACTTCTTGGCTTTGTTATTGCAATGGTATGTCATTATTGGCTCAATAATTCTCCCTGACAAAAGATCTCTAGTGTTGATTTTCTGTGCAATTTTTCTTACACCCGTGTAAGTTTGCAAATGATTGCTATTGACTTAGTTGGCCAAGAACCGCCACTTGTTTGAGACCCATTCTACCATATAAAAAATGCCCTCTTGCTAGGTAGTAACCCTTCAGTAATTGTTTTTCCTCTAATGATTCTTTCAATACACTAAGGATGGTAAGGGTCAACTGACAAAACTAACTACAAAATGACTTCCAATCTTTCTCAAAAAAGGAACATTTGATCTTTCCTTCACTTAATCCAGCAAATATTATTTTTATGTTCTTTGCCTTGTTTAATTAGTGTTATAGAGGCTATGGTTGTGGTTGAGGATATTCAACCTTGTTAGGCTATATATGCAACTTCTTCATTCTTTTCTTTCTCTAAGAAAGAGAAGACATGCCTTGTATGTGATTTGGTTGGATTAGCCATGGTGGCATTTGTTTAAGGACGTGCACACATATCAATTCGATGGTGTGTGCCCAATAGATAAATTCCTAATCCCTTACTCTTTCATTGTGCTTTGATTGTTTGCCAACTCCTCCACCAGATTTCACCGCGCGGCTTCCGAGTTCGTCGCTCCTCGACACATCGCCGCAAGTGGAGGGGGAGGTAGTATCTCCACCCAAATCCGGAAACGCGCTTGCCCCACTTTCAGCTGCAACCACTCAGGCGGGGTCCTCCCTCATCCAAACTGCGACCGTCACCACCCCAACCTCCGATCCCAATGACAGATTGTCAAATCACAGCATCGAGTTCTCTCCCACCCCTAAACAACCCTTCGACTTCGAGAGGAACAAGACACTCCGTAGACCCAAGACAAACCAGATCGTGGTCAGATCCCCATCCGCAAAATGTGTTCTCCTCTATGTCTCACTGCCTTCGGGACCCCAACCTCCGACAACAGAGTTCCAACCTCCTCCTTTGGAAGCACATACATAAGGAAGATTTTCTTCGACAAACCAATATCTCCCATGAAAGACGACCCCATGAACTCCACGACCTCCTTCAACACCACCTTTAAAGGTGCCTTCAATCTTCCAACCAGCAAATCTCTTGGAGTAACCCCTATTTGACTAAGGGGTAACCTCTTCACCACCTCTGCTAATGAACGACCCGACTCCAGGCCTGCATCGCCTCTCGTTCGCCCTTCCAAGCACCCATGCTTCCCACCTCCACACCCCCCTATCAAAAGTTTTCCTCCCAGAGCTTGGCGAAATCCGGCAATTCGACCTTCGATGCCTGACACATCCGCATGCAAAGCATCGTACCTTCATCGAGCAAATCAATGCCCGATGACCCAAATAGCCCTGCAGCGGAAACACTGGGTATCCCTTTGAGGACTCCTCTTCTGATGGCAGTCCGTCATCCATCCCTCATCTTCCCAAAAAAACACCGCCTTCCTTCACTATCCAAACCCAGTGCCCTCCGCTCCTCATTCTTCCCCTCTCAAGACCAAATAATACCTATTAGAGTCTGATTTAGATGAGTAATTGAATTTCTCCAATAATCAATTACACTTTTCTTATGTTTAATCCCATATCTACATGTGATAGGACTTTGGTATATTGGTGGGGCTATATATAAAGCCCACACCCATTGTATTCATTGAGAAACATAATGCCATAGCTAGCCCTTTGAGGTTTTCCTATATGGTTTTACCCTGCTCCTTAAGGAGAGGGTTACACGTAAAATCTTGTTTCTTCTTGTCTTTTAATTCCACTATTATTTATTTCATACTTTCGCAAGGATAATTGATTAAATTGGGAGGATAAATGGGGTAAAATAAACTTCTTATCTTTTTTTGGTTTTGATGAGTATGAACGGAGAATATATGCAATAAACTTCTCTTCTTCCTTTTCCCTCTTCTTTTTTGTTCTCCTCTCTCTTCTGATTGATTTCTTCTTCATTTTTTACTATTTTGTGATTCACTTTTGAACTGTCTCCTATCTTTTTTGGCCTTGTTTTGTAAGGAAAGCATCATTAGCTATTATATCGCTTATGTCGAAAACATAAAATGTGAGCTATAATCATATCAAGAACAATAAATAAAAAGAACACTTAAGGTTTAACGTGAACCATACTCCTTAAGGAGCGAGATGAATCCATGAGAGAACACCTCATATTTCATAAAGTACAGGAGGTGTGTAACTCTTTATATAGGCGCACACCAAATCCTACTAATATATGACGTGGGACTAAACACGAGGGTAATACACACTCTAACAACTTATAAAGGATGTGGTAAAAAAAGAAATAAAACAATCAAGCCCAAGCCTAGGAGAACATCACTTTCCATTTCCTTTGCTCTTATAAATAGAGTTCCTCCATGGGGATAGATGACTCATCCCTCGTTAGGATTCTAAGGAGCAGTGCCTTGGAAGCTTGAGGAGGATTTTAAGGAGCCCTAATGTCAACCCTTTGATCTGATCTCTAGATCAGATCACATCCACTCGACTCCGCCTAAAGGCTGACCGTCTGATCTTGATCAGACGGTTGGTCCTTCGTCCCCAACCTCCGACTCAACTCTTCCAGGCAGTACGAATTGTAGAACCGCCCTTCTTCTTTCCATTTTCCCTCCATTGTCAACCATCATCTCCACCAACTCCCTTCGCCAGCTCCTTTCCCTATCGTCTCTCCTCCACGCTAAATCCTTAACTAATCCAAACCCTAACCTCCCTAACCACTAGGAGTGATTGAAACTGCTCGGAAACCACGTAAAAACCACTCCCACCTTCACTTACAAATAGCCCACCGCCGCCTCAAGCGGCGGTTGTCCACCTTTGAATGAAGCTTTCCCTAGCAATCTCCTCCCCTTCGTGTCAGGAAGGAGGAAGGATCGGCGTGTGAAGATGGGATTTGCTTCCGGTGACGACTCTTGGCCAAGAAGGCCATGCACGATTGGGAGCTCAGCCGTTCAAGCTTCACGCATTGCTGAGCGCGTAAAGCGAAGACCCCGAGGTAGATCAAGCCTCAACCCAAGCCGATATTCCTCCATCCTTCATCTTCAAAATTCTAGTAATTAAGATGTTTTATTTATTTTCTCGTTTTCATATATTTATTCCCATATACACCCATTCCTCGAACTAAGATGTTCCCGACCTTCTCCGTGGATCCTTGTTCCACGCATGAGGTATTGCTCTCCGTAGTCTTCATTCCGTCGCAACCTTCTCCTTCCCCCATCTTCTTCCGGTCGTGGCGGAGGAACCTCACCTGGGCTGCCCCTTCTTCAGTCCCTTAGCCCTCCATCTCACTCTTTTTCGCACGCAAACACTTTGCTTGGATGTTTTCTAACAATTACAGGTCCACTCATCTCCAATGGCTGGATTCTTCAATGGTGCTCTGTTCTAGAGGCAATCCTCCGTCGAACCGCCATCGCCATGCCTTCTCAGAAGTCGCCAACGCTTCTTAATATAACCATCATCTTCGCCATAGCTCAGTGGAGTTCCGACAACCTTCAGCAAGGCTAGACAATGATGGAGGAGGAACATGGTAGTCGTCGGAGCCCAGTCTCTCCGCCGTCGTGCACGGCGTCGCCCATCTGAGGAGAAGGTACAGATACCATCAGATCGTCCCGATTTGAGGATGATCTAATGGTTGAGGAGGGGCCACGTCACTTCTTCTAGAGCTGCTACTTCAGCACTCAAACCTCAGCCTTAGCGAAGCCAAGGCACCAACGAAGTACGATGGCATGCCACACGTCATCCAAAAATGCATCGGCCGAACCTATACCTGCGCCTAGTCACGCGCGTGCGTAGAGCATGCATGGTTGGGGTTTTGCATCTAAACCTAGCTGGCTTTTCTTTATTGCAAAAATACCCCCACCATGGGGTATTTCATAATTCTACCTTCCATTTTTACACAAACACTTTGCTTGGATGTTTTCTAAAAATTGCAAGTCTACTCGTCTTTAGTGGCTGGATTCTTCAACGGTGCTCCATTCTAGAGGCAATCCTCCCTCGAACTGCCATCATCATGCCTTCTCAGAAGTCGCCGACGCTTCTTAGTTTGTCCATCATTTTCGCTAGAGCTCAGTGGAATTCTGTTAACCTTTAGCAAGACTAGACGATGACAGAGGAGGAACATGGTGGTCGTCGGAGCCCAATCTCTACGTCGTCGTGCACGACGTCGCCCATCTGAGGAGAAGGTACATGTACTGTCAGTTCGTCCCAATTTGGGGATGATATGATGGTTGAGAAGGGTCCACGTCGTGCCTTCCAGAGCTGCAGCC
The DNA here is from genome assembly GCA_037367405.1 of Ottelia alismoides. Taxonomy (NCBI): domain Eukaryota; kingdom Viridiplantae; phylum Streptophyta; class Magnoliopsida; order Alismatales; family Hydrocharitaceae; genus Ottelia; species Ottelia alismoides. The sequence goes on from JAZKJV010001621.1 coordinate 412,804, forward strand.
TCAGCACTTAAACCTCAGCCTCGGCGGAACCAAGGCACCAACGAAGCACGATAGCATGTCACGTGTCATCCAAACCTGCAACGACCGAACCTATACCCGAGCCTCGTCGCGCGCGTACGTAGCCATAGAAGGCCGTGTCGGCGATATATCGCCGATATATCGGTTTCGACAAGGTCGAGGTTTCGATATTACCTAATATATCCTTTTACAGAGATATCGGCGATATATCGCCATATCGTCTCATATCGGTCAAAAATGACTGGATTCAGTACAAAAATCCCGGATGTCGATCGATATCGTCGATATTTCACCGATATCTCTATATATCCATGCTATTATTCATGCAAGATTGATTCAACTATTTATCTAGCTACACACAGCATTGAAATGCATATCTAACTACACCTAGTATTAAAACACACAATGGTTTATTATTTTACCATTTTGATCATTATATCATTATTTCTAAGATGCACTAATGTGTTTTAAATCACATTTCATTTCATTTCATTTATGCATTCGTGATGTGCATTTCATCTTGCATTACTTGCCTGCTTTGTTTGTTTGTGTTGACCCAGATAATTTATTGATCGCTTAACCTAGGTATTTTAACACCCAAATAATTGTATTATGGCTCGTGTCCTTGTGTTCGACCCTGGACTTCCCAGGTTATAAATTAAAGCCGAATCCTCCTCACGGAGATTCTTTATTCGGTTCTGTATGAAATGCTAAGTGCCCGTGTTACAACGGATCAATATTTTTTTATACTTAGGCTTATTTCCAACCTAAGTGTAGCAAAGATTCTTTGTCGTTCTGATTTTTCCCCTCGGGTTGCCTAGTTTTAATTCATATCTTTATATTTAAGCTATTTCTCAGCTTAAGTATAGGGGGACCTGAGTACCTGTCTCCATCTAACTGATTCTTTTTATTCATTTTGCACCCGTGATTTTATCATCAGTTCTTGTATATTTTTTATATATTTAGCATGAGCTATGGCTTCATATCACTTTGTGCTATGAGGACATAGCAAAAGCTAAGTATAGGGGGGTCTTCCGTACTTATTACATATATATTTTAACCATAGCTCATATTTTTAAAATTTTTCCAGCTATCGGGGTTATGGGTACCATATTACATTTTGGAACTGATTTTTGTACAAAATATTTTGAAAATAATTTTTGAAAATTATATACATATTTGACATGGTTTTCAAATGTTTTACATGGTTTGCGAAAATACGGCTTGACATGTTTGAAAAATCATTTGCAAAATGTTTTGAAAACCCACATATTTATGTGTCATTGTTTGAAAAAATATTTTACTGAAGTTTGAAAAATGGGGTTTTACTTGTTTTTGAAAATCTTTGTAAAATGTTTGGAAAATTTCTATACTTATGTGACAATATTTGTAAAAAGTTTTCAAAAAATCTTTTCAAATCTAAGGGTGTAAATGAGTCTAATTAATTAACTCTCTAATTTTAAAAAATGGAAAAATAAAAAAAATAAAAAAGATTGACTTATGAATTGGTATTACTCTCTGACACCTTCACTATGCATTCAAGGCTTGAGAAGATCTTTAACACTTTGTTTAAGGAGTCCCTAGACTTAGAGTTATCATGTATTAATCATTAGGGTCTTGGACTTAAAAATTCACTCTCCTAGTTTGAAGATATGCATGCTATATTTCATGCCTAATCCCCCTTAAAAGAAATTGAATATCAGTCACATGCACAACTGCATTCATGATTAAGATGAGTCAAGGTATCACTAAGGAGACTGGGATTGGAAGTTCGAGTTTGGACTTAATCTATATGATGCTCGAGGATGGGATAAGATTAACGACGACTTCATGAAACCTGAGTGTCAGCATCTTAGCCAGTATGGGACATGTTCTCATGCTATCTCTTGATTTTAACCTAAAGTGCCTGGGTGTGATGACATTAATTTAATAAGTTGATCAGTGTGCGCCAGTCTTTGGTAAAAGCAGTGGAGCTAGCCAAAAAGAAGGGAAGTTCCCTCAAATAAAAAAATAGAAAATGAAAAGGAAAGCTCATTCTATTATAAAGTTACATCACTTAAGCTGTTATATTCAAGGCGAGCGCTCCCAACTTTTAAGTGTCCACTTGGACCTAATCATTAGGCTTTTATGAGTCGGGCTAGTACCACAAAAAGGGCCCTGCATCGTTAGCGCTACAAGTCTGGGTGTAGGTATATTAGATACATTAAAAAGACGCATCCCGGTGTACTCCCAGAAAAACAAGTACAGACGACTCAAATTTCTCCTTGACGGACACACTGATTGACAGAATCAAAATAAACATTGTGTTGAGTATTGGCACTTGAGAGAATCCTACTCCAATGAAAGGGAGTGAAAATAAGTACACAATCCTTCATCCTCCATAATGTGGCCTTCCATCTATTACCATTGAAGTCTGACAAACTAAAGAGACGGTGGATTGAGGCAAGACTAGATTTATTCCGTAGAGTTAAGGGTTGGGTCCTTGGGAAAGCTTCTGAGATTGGAATTTTTGGTGATATTTTGATTCTACTCTCATGGTGCAGTCTACACTAAGTTATACTTCTTATATATATGTATAAAATGAGAGTCTGACAATTAGAGGAGTTGAATTCCTTTTGATTAATACTTGCATCAACTTAGAGTTTTAGGATTCCTAAAACCTAGTGTTCTAGGTCAAATCAAGCCTTGTACATTCACTTGCACTTGTCAGGGATCTCACTAATTAAACTAACTCTCTAATAAATTCTTTATTTATTAGCTCGAGGACGAGCTTAGCTTAAGTATAAGAGGGGTGATAAATCCCGTATTTATCATAACTATTTATCAATGTTATCTCTCTTGCTTAAGTTAATTAAAAAGATTCATTGACTAATAACATTAATTAACAAATTATGTGTTCTAAATAACCGACACTAATTAATATATATTATTGTGCTAAAATTTTACCTCATGAAAAATCAATTAAAAATTAATATAATATTGGATATAAATAATTTAACACAAAAACAAAATAAAAATACAAAAAAATAAATAAAAAAAATCAAAGAAAATTGTTTTATATCGTTTGAATTAGTATTTAATTTTTATCTAGGTATAGATGACCTCTGATCTATACCGGTGACGACCCTTGGCCAAGAAGGCCATGCATGGCTGTGAGCTCAGCAGTTCGAGCTTCACGTATGGCTGAGCCGTAAAACGAAGACCCCGAGGTAGATGAAGTCTCAACCCAAGTCGACATTCCTCCATCTTTAATCTTCAAAATTCAAGTAATTTAGATGTTTGATTTATTTTCTCATTTTCATAGATTTCTTCCCCTTTGTATATACACCCATTCCTCGAACTAAGATGTTCTCGAGCTTCTCCGTGGATCCTTGATCCGCTCGGAAGGTATTGCTCTCCGTGGTCTTCGTTCCGTCGCAACTCTCCCCTTCGACCCATCTTCCTCCGGTCATGGCGGAGGAACCTCACTTGGGCCTCCCCTTCTTCAGTCCCTTAGCCCTCTATCTCACTCTTTTTTGCACGCAAACACTTTGCTTGGATGTTTTCTAATAATTGCAAGTCTACTCGTCTTCAATGGCTGGATTCTTCAGCGGTGCTCCATTCTAGAGGCAATCCTCCCTCGAACCGCCATAACCATTCCATCTCAGAAGTTGCCGACGCTTCTTAGTTTGTCCATCATTTTCGCTAGAGCTCAGTGGAATTCTGACAACCTTCAGCAAGACTAGACGATGACAGAGGAGGAACATGGTGGTCGTCGGAGCCCAGTCTCTACGTCGTCGTGCACGACGTCACCCATCTGAGGAGAAGTTACATATACCGTCAGTTCGTCCCAATTTGGGGATGTTATGATGGTTGAGAAGGGTCCACGTCGTGCCTTCCAGAGCTGCAGCCTCAACACTTAAACCTCAGCCTCGGCGGAACCAAGGCTTCAACGAAGCACGATAGCATGTCACGTGTCATCCAAACCTACAACGACCGAACCTATACACAAGCCTCGTCGCGTGCCTACGTAGCCATAGAAGGTCGTGTCGGCGATATATCGCCGATATATGGGTTTCGACAAGGTAGGGGTTTCGATATTACCTAATATATCTTTTTACAGGGATATCGGAGATATATTGCCATATCGGCTTATATCGGTCAAAAATGTCTGGATTCAGTACAAAAATCCCGGATGTCAATCGATATCGTCGATATTTCACCGATATCTCTATATATCCATGCTATTATTCTTCCAAGATTGATTCAACTATTTATCTAGCTACACCCAGTATTGAAATGCATATCTAGCTACACCTAGTATTAAAACACACAATGGTTTATTATTTTACCATTATGTTCATTATATCATTATTTCTAAGATGCACTAATGTGTTTTAAATCTCATTTCATTTCATTTCATGCATGCATTCGTGATGTGCATTTCATCTTGCATTACTTGCCTGCATTGTTTGTTTGTGTTGACCCAGATAATTTATTGATCGCTTAACCTAGGTATTTTTACACCCAAATAATTGTATTATGGCTCGTGTCCTTGTGTTCGACTCTGGGCTTCCCAGGTTATAAATTAAAGCCGAATCCTCCTTGCGGAGATTCTTTATTCGGTTCTGTATGAAACGCTAAGTGCCTGTGTTACAAGGGATCAATATTGTTTTATACTTAGGCTTATTTCTAGCCTAAGTGTAGCAGGGATTCTTTGTCGTTCTGATTGTTCCCCTCGGGTCGCCTAGTTTTAATTAATATCTTTATATTTAAGCTATTTCTCAGCTTAAGTATAGGGGGGCCCGAGTACCTGTCTCCATCTAAATGATTCTTTTTATTCATTTTGCACATGTAATTTTATCATCAGTTCTTGTATATTTTTTATATATTTAGCATGAGCTATGGCTTCATATCACTTTGTGCTATGAGAACATAGCAAAAGCTAAGTATAGGGGTCTTCCGTACTTATTGCATATATACTTTAACCATAGCTCATATTTTTAAAATTTTCCAGCTATCGGGGTTATTGGTACCGTACTACATTTTGGAACTGATTTTTGTACAAAATGTTTTGAAAATAATTTTTGAAAATTATATACATATTTGACATGGTTTTCAAATGTTTTACATGGTTTGCAAAAATACGGTTTGACATGTTTGGAAAATCATTTGCAAAATGTTTTGAAAACCTACATATTTATGTGTCATTGTTTGGAAAAATATTTTCCCGAGATTTGAAAAATGGGGCTTTACTTGTTTTTGAAAATCTTTGTAAAATATTTGGAAAATTTTTATACTTATATGACAATATTTGTAAAAAGTTTTCAAAAAATCTTTTCAAAATCTAAGGGTGTAAATGAGTGTAATTAATTAACTCTCTAATTTTAAAAATTGGAAAAATAAAAAAAATAAAAAAGATTGACTTATGAATTGGTATTACTCTCTGACACTTTCACTATGCACTCAAGGCTTGAGAAGATCTTTAACACTTTGTTTAAGGAGTCCCTAGACTTAGAGTTATCATGTATTGATCATTAGGGTCTTGGACTTAAAAATTCACACTCTCCTAGTTTGAAGATATGCATGCTATATTTCATGCTTAACCCCCCTTAAAAGAAATTGACTATCAGTCACATGCACGACTGCATTCATGATTGAGATGAGTCATGGTATCACTAAGGAGACTGGGATTGGAAGCTTGAGTTTGGACTTGATCTATATGATGCTCGAGGATGGGATAAAATTAACGACGGCTTCATGAAACCTGAGTGTCAGCATCTTAGCAAGTATGAGACTTGTTCTCATGCTATCTCTTGATTATAACCTAAAGTGCCAGGGTGTGATGACATTAATTTAATAAGTTGATCAGTGTGCGCCAATCTTTGGTAAAAGCAGTGGAGCTTGCCAAAAAGAAGGGAAGTTCCCTCAAATAAAAAAAATAGAAAATGAAAAGAAAAGCTCATTCTATTATAAAGTTACATCACTTAAGCTGTTATATTCAAGGTGAGCGCTCCCAACTTTTAAGTGTCCACTTGGACCAAATCATTAGGCTTTTATGAGTCGGGCTAGTACCACAAAAAGGGCCCTGCATCGTTAGCGCTACAAGTCTGGGTGCAGGTATATTAGATACCTTAAAAAGACGCATCCCGATGTACTCCCAGAAAAACAAGTACAGACGACTCAAATTTCTCCTTGACGGACACACTGATTGACAGAATCAAAATAAACATTGTGTTGAGTATTGGCACTTGAGAGAATCCTACTCCAATGAAAGGGAGTGAAAATAAGTACACAATCCTTCATCCTCCATAATGTGGCCTTCCATCTATTACCATTGAAGTCTGATTAACTAAAGAGACGGTGGATTGAGGCAAGACTAGATTTATTCCCTAGAGTTGAGGGTTGGGTCCTTGGGAAAGCTTCTGAAATTGGAATTTTTGGTGATATTTTGATTCTACTCTCATGGTGCAGTCTACACTAAGTTATACTTCTTATATATATGTATAAAATGAGCGTCTGACAATTAGAGGAGTTGAATTCCTTTTGATTAATACTTGCATCAACTTAGAGTTTTAGGATTCCTAAAACCTAGTGTTCTAGGTCAAATCAAGCCTTGTATATTCACTTGCACTTGTCAGGGATCTCACTAATTAAACTAACTCTCTAACAAATTCTTTATTTATTAGCTCGAGGACGAGCTTAGCTTAAGTATAAGAGGGGTGATAAATTCCGTATTTATCATAACTATTTATCAATGTTATTTCTCTTGCTTAAGTTAATTAAAAAGATTCATTGACTAATAACATTAATTAACAAATTATGTGTTCTAAATAACTGACACTAATTAATATATATTATTGTGCTAAAATTTTACCTCATGAAAAATCAAATAAAATTAATATAATATTGGATATAAATAATTTAACACAAAAACAAAATAAAAATACAAAAAAATAAATAAAAAAAATCAAAGAAAATTGTTTTATATCGTTTTAATTAGTATTTAATTTTTATCTAGGTATAGATGACCTCTGATCTCTTTGACTTCTACATGAAAGTTGTAGATCTCGACTTCTAACTCATTCTTTTCTAATTATATCTGATTTTCTTATTTCTTTAATTCTGATTGGGCCATGTGGCGCCTTCAGATTGCACCACGTGGCCCGCTCTCTTCGCGGCACCCGCATAGTTTTTTCACCTTTTGATCTTCCTGCCCGCCCCAATCTCCAGCGTTCATTAGCGCCCTAATTACAACCCTCTGACCCGATCTCTAGATCAGATCACAACCACTCGACTCTGCCTAAAGGCTGACCGTCTGATCTTGATCAGACGGTTGGTCCTTCGTCCCCAACCTTTGACTCAACTCTTCCCGGTAGTACGAACTGCCGAACCGCCCTTCTTCTTTCCATTTTCCCTCCGTTGTCAACCACCATCTCCACCAACTCCCTTCACTATCTCCTTTACCTATCATCTCTCCTCCACGCTAAATCCTTAACTAATCCAAACCCTAACCTCCTTAACCACTAGGAGTGACTGAAACTGCTCGGAAACCACCTAAAAACCACTCCGACCTTCACTTACAATTAGCCCACCGCCGCCTCAAGCGGCGGTTGTCCATCTTTGAACGAAGCTTTCCCTAGCAATCTCCTCCCCTTTGTGACAGGAAGGAGGAAGGATTGACGTGTGAAGATGGGATTTGCTTCCGATGACGACCCTTGGCCAAGAAGGCCATGCACGACTGTGAGCTCAGCAGTTCGAGCTTCACGTATGGCTGAGCCGTAAAACGAAGACCCGAGATAGATGAAGCGTCAACCCAAGCCGACATTCCTCCATCTTTAATCTTCAAAATTCAATTAATTTAGATGTTTGATTTATTTTCTCATTTTCATAGATTTCTTCCCCGTTGTATATACACCCATTCCTCGAACTAAGATGTTCTCTAGCTTCTCCGTGGATCCTTGATTCGCTCTGAAGTATTGCTCTCCGTGGTCTTCGTTCCATCGCAACCTTCCCCTTCGACCCATCTTCCTCCGGTCATGGCGGAGGAACCTCACTTGGGCCTCCCCTTCTTTAGTCTCTTAGCCCTCTATCTCACTCTTTTTTGCACGCAAACACTTTGCTTGGATGTTTTCTAATAATTGCAAGTTTATTCCTCTTCAATGGCCGGATTCTTCAGCGGTGCTCCATTCTAGAGGCAATCCTCCCTCGAACCGCCATCACCATGCCTTCTCAGAAGTCGCCAACGCTTCTTAGTTTGTCCATCATTTTCGCTAGAGCTCAGTGGAATTCTGATAACCTTCAGCATGGCTAGACGATGACAGAGTTGGAACACGTTGGTCGTCGGAGCCTAGTCTCTGCTTCGTCGTGGACGACATCGCCCATCTGAGGAGAAGGTATATATACCGTCAGTTCGTCCCAATTTGGGGATGTTATGATGGTTGAGAAGGGTCCACGTCGTGCCTTCCAGAGCTGCAGCCTCGGCACTTAAACCTCAGCCTCGGCGGAACCAAGGCACCAACGAAGCACGATAGCATGTCACGTGTCATCCAAACCTGCAACGACTAAACCTATACTCGAGCCTCGTCGCGCGCGTACGTAGCCATAGAAGGCCGTGTCGGCGATATATCGCCGATATATCAGTTTCGACAAGGTAGGGGTTTCGATAGTACCTAATATATCTTTTTACAGGGATATCGACGATATATTGCCATATCGGCTCATAATGGTAAAAAATGACTGGAAAAAATCCTGGATGTCGATCGATATCGTCGATATTTCACCGATATCTCTATATATCCATGCTATTATTCGTGCAAGATTGATTCAACTATTTATCTAGCTATACCCAGTATTGAAATGCATATGTAGCTACACCTAGTATTAAAACACACAATGGTTTGTATTAAAACACACCCCCGTACTGGTAGGGTATGGTGCGACAGGAGAGTGTATACAATGGTTCTTCAACTTGGTGTATGTTTACAAGTTATTTCATGTTGTAAGATTTTTAACGAAATCCATTTCCAATATCTATAAGTCAATTCTTCAAAACAAAATATATATAAGTCAAGAATTAAAATATTAATATCGATATGTTCAAAATGATCGATATATGTGATATAAGCTTCATAGATTGATCGATATGTTTGATCTTAGAGTATATTTGTAAGTTATTTAGTGATCTAAGAACTTGGATGAACTCCCTTTTCAATATATGTAGGTTAACAACTAACGGTACCAGCGATATGTTCGACATGATTGATATGTGCAATATAAGGATCATAGTCTTCACAAATGATCTAAATGTGTCATCTAATTGCATATTTGTAAGTTATTTAATGTTATAAAAACTTGAATGGAATCCATTTCTAATATCTAAAGGTCAGGAATAAACATTAACATCGATACGTTCAATATGATAACTGATATGTGCGATATATGGGTTATAAATGACTGATATGTGTGGCATAAGTGTGTATTTGTAGGTTATTTGTTGTTTTAATATCTTGGATGATCTTAATTTCTGAAAAATGATAAAAAAATGGCTTTTTTGAGCCATTTCCGACATTTCCACCGATATCATCGATATGTCGGCGATATATCCCAACATATCCATTTTCGGGTGGATCGAAACGATATCGATATTGATACGGCCTTCTTTGTACGTAGCACGTGCAGGGCTGGGGTTTTTGCTCCAAACCCAACCGTTTTCTCTTAATTGCAAAAATACCCTACCTGGGGGTATTTCATAATTTCGCCAGTCGGTTTTTATTATTGCAAAATAGTCCCTGTAGGGACCTATGTGTAATGATTTCTTCATGTGTTATCACATTTATGCCCCTGCACTTAAACTTGAATATCTTAAGCATCGTATATCCAATTGAGACTATTCAATGTCATTTTGTTCCTAATTTAATTATCTTTTGGCTCAAAAAAAATCTTTCATATGGGTATGTTTATTCTCTGATTTGATGCATAATGTCTGATTAATTAATTAGAGAAGAAATAAATGCTTTCATTCATATTTTATGAAACTTGGCTTTCATTTATGGCTCAATTGGAAACTGATTAGATTAATAATTTGCTTAAATAAGATAAAGCATTTTAGGGCATATTTATGTGTATATGTGCATATGTTCATGTAATCTCATTTTGTTCATTCTATTATTATTTTCTGACATGCATCTATCAAAACTCATTTCATTACATGCATGCATTTGTGATGTGCATTTTATATTGCTTGCCTGCATTGTTTTGTTTGTTTTGACCTAAATAATTTATCAATCACTTAACCTTGATATTTAACACCTAAATAGTTGTATTATGGCTCGTGTCCTTGTATTCGACCCTGGACTTTCCAGGTTATAAATTAAAGCCGAATCGTCCTCACGGAGATCATTTATTCGGTTCTGCTTGAAACGCTAAGTGCCCGTGCTACAATAGATCAATTTTAATATATGCATTCAACGCTTCATCAGACACTTTGGCTTCCACCTATGCGCAATCAAAAAATGAGGCCAAGATTCTCTAGTTATAGTTTGACATCTACACTGCCAAGCAGAACGACCGTCCTTTGCACGTGTACTACAGTTCACTCCGTGACATGTTTGAGAAGCTACATAGCTATATGCCTATTACGACATATCTTGAGCAACAGAATGCATATAGGAACTCCACGATGGTCAGAGTTTTCATGGTCGGCCTTGATACAGAATATGATGTAGCACGTACTCAGCTTCTCACTGGAGCTACCATACCTTCCATGGAGGAGGCCTATAGCCGACTCAGCCGGATTATCATACCTCTTATGGCCACTCCTCAACCCTCGTCAGCTATGGTCGTTTCTCGTGGACGGGGAGTGACTACCCAGTCTAGAGGATGCACTCCTCGTGGCAGAGGCGGTGGACGTGCCCGTGGCCCTTGCACCTTTTGTCATCAATCGGGACATGCAGAGGATACATGCTATCAGAAGCATGGATATCCAGTTTCTGGCTGCGTGGTTGAACAGATTGAGCCTTCATATACTCTTGCTTCCCAAGCAGATCCTCGCCTGGATGATATCGTCTCTCGCATTTGAGAGATGATGACTCCCGCTACAGGAACCTCCACCTCAGATACAACAGCCGCAACGAGAGCCTCTTTGAGCTCCTCCGGTATTACTTATGCATTCACTGGTAGTAATGATGCAGATATGACGGAGTGGATTATGGACTCTAGTGCCTCTCATCATCTTTGTGGAGACAGAGCACAACTGAGGTCCTACAGGACCATACCGCCTGGTAGATGGGTTGTCATTGTCAATGCCAACTACTTACCAGTTACAGGACTGGGGGAGGTGCATCTGACACCATCTATGCGTCTTCAAAATGTTTTATATGCTCCTGACTTTTAGATGAATTTACTTTAAATTAGTCAGATTACTAAGGATCTATATTGTCGTGAATCTTTGATCCATCTTCTCTTGTGTTTCAGGACATATTCACAGGAAGGGTGATTGGATGTGACCATGAGCAGCGGGGACTCTATAGACTGGTCCAACCTCCTCATGTTGGCGTTTCCACTATACTTACTGGACTAGTCTCTCCATATCTGTGGCATCTTCGTTTTGGTCACCTTCCTCTGCAGAAGCTTTGTCATATTGTCCCTCAGATTTCCATGAGATCCACCTTTCAGTGTGAGGCATGTCAGCTTGGGAAGCATCATCGTTCCTCCTTTCCATCCCATCAGAGTCGGAGCAGCTTCCAGTTGTTTGAGCTCCTTCATTTAGATATCTGGGGTATGAGTCGTGTTCCTGATCACTAGGGACACCATTTTTATCTTGTCGCTGTTGGTGATTTTTCTAGACTGTCCTGGATCTTTCTTTTGAAGAATAAATCTAAGGCTGGTTCTGTGATCAAATATTTTATCAATGAAGTAAGGAATATTTTTCTGCCAAAGCCAAATATCTTTGCACTGATACTGCCTTAGAATTATGCACATTACAACTTTCTGAGTTTCTTAGATCTCTTGGCATTGTTCACCAGACCTCATGTGCCTATACTTCTCAGCAGAACGGTGTTGCCGAGCGTAAACATCGTCACTTACTTGATGTGACCAAAACCTTGTTGTTAATACAGAGTCGTGCTCCTCACTTTTACTGGGGTGATGCTGTCCTTACTGCATGCTCTTTGGTGAACTGCATGCACTCATCTGTGTTGGGAGAGAAGATTCCTCTTTCGATTGCGTTCCTGAGAAGGATCTTTTCTCTCTTACACCTCGTGTGTTTGGATCTGTTGCTTTTGTTCATGATGTCTCTCCAGGTCGTGACAAGCTCTCTCCTAGAGCTGTTAAGTATGTGTTTGTTGGCTACTCTTGTACCCAGAAGGGGTACCATTGCTTTGATCTGCTAAGGCGGAAGTACTTTGTCAGTGCTGACATTACTTTCTTTGAGTATATTCTGTATTTTCTCCTACATGTGACATACTAGCCCCATCTGACTCTGACGATGAGACCTACATGCCTTCATCTCCCACTATCGTTCCTCCACCTCCTACTCCTGCTCTACCACCACCTCCTTAGTCACCACCACCTGCTCATGTGACTCAGTTTTCGTCACGTGTTTTTACTCGTAGGCGTCGCTCAGTTCCCCTTGCTTACAGGTCTTGCCCGCCATCCAACACGCCTTAGGTATGTAATGAGAACATTGATTCTACTGATGGCACTACTGAGTTGTCAGTGCAGCAGGATTCTATACTTGATGAGCATGTACTCTCTCAAGAGGGGAACTCACATGTTATGGACTTTGCAGATGATCTTGATGTCCTGATTGCTCTATGTAAGCCGAAACGTAATTGTGCTACTTATCCTCTTGCTACCTAGGTTTCCTTGAGCAGGCTGTCAGAGGATTTCAGGAGATTTACATTGGCACTATCAGCAGTGGAGATACCACAGACATATCAGGAGGCAGTAAAGGACACTCAGTGGAGGTTAGCCTTGGAGGAGGAGATGGCTGCGCTACAGTCACATGGTACGTGGAATCTTGTTTCTGCTTCAGTTGATGCATCTGTTGTGGAATGCAAGTGGGTGTTCACTGTGAAACACCATACGGATGACAGCGCGGATCGCTATATGGCAATACTTGTGGCACATGGGTTCACCCAGACATATGGTGTGGACTATCAAGATACTTTCTCTTCAATTGCCAGACAATCTACTCTGCATATTCTACTTTCTGTTACTATGACACGAGATTGACCTCTTAATCAGCTTGTGTGAAGAATGCCTTCCTCTATGGTGATCTACAGGAGGAGGTCTACATGCAGCAACCACCTGGGTTTGCTGCTGAGGGGGAGTGTCAGAAGGTTTGCAGGCTACACAAGGCTATCTATGGTCTTAAGCAGATTCCAAGAGCATGGTTCCAGAAGCTCTCGGACTTGATAGAGCAGCAGGGGTTTGTGAGATCGATTGCCGATCACTCCTTATTTGTGTAGAGGACCCAGAGAGGTACTGTTGTCATTTTCGTTTATGTTGATGACATTGTTGTTACAGGGGATGACGAGCAGGGCGTTCAGGGTGCCAAGGACTTCCTAGGTCAGCGGTTTGTGACCAAGGACCTTGGACATTTACACTACTTTCTTGGACTGGAGTTTGCCAGAAACCAGCGAGGTCTTGTGATGACTCAGAGGAAGTACGTTACATATCTTCTTTCAGAGACAAGCATGGCAGATTGCAGACCTACCACTACTCCTATTTACTCGAGCATGAAGTTCTATGATGACGATATTGAGGAGGTCAACAAGAGGATGCATAGAGAGCTTGTTGGCAAGCTACTATATGTGACTATTATCAGACCCAACATATCCGTTGCCGTGAGCAAAGCAAGTCAGTTAATGAAGCAACCCAGACAGGCGCATATGGATGCAATTTATATGATTCTAAGATACCTGAAGACTTCACCTGGTACGAGACTTTTTTTGTAGAGGCACATCTCTCTCAGTTATATCATGTGCAGATGCAGATTATGCTGGATGTCTAAAGGATAGAAATCTACATCAGGCTTTGCTGTGTTCATAGGGAATTCTCTTGTTTCATTAGAGTAAGAAGCTGACTGTGGTTGCCAGATCAAGTGCTGAGTCGGAATACATGGCCATGGTGCTGGCCAACAGAGAGATGACGTGGGTCAGATCTGTACTTACTGACCTAACTATAGAGGTCCCTCTTCCCATGCACCTCCAATGTGATAATCAGGCTGCTCTTTTCATTGTCAACAATCCAACCTTTCATGAGAGGACGAAGCACATAGAGGTGGACTGTCATTATACTCGTGACATGATACAGAAGGGTCTTATCGTCACTATGCATGCCAGCTCTGGGGACCGGACAACATATGTACTTACAAAGGCCCTAGCTAGAGGACCTTATCAGAGATGTTGTTCCAAGCTGAGTCTGATCGATATCTACGCTCCAGCTTGAGGGGGAGTGTTGAGATATTAGTTATCTTTATTATTATTTTCTTATTTTCTATTTCTTTCTTTATCTTCTTGTAATTTGCCCAATAGGTTCCTCTCCTATATAATAGAACCCTAAGGGCCTCTCATAATGATATGAATTCTTTTTCCTTCAACACATATGTTAATATCTTGCTTGTCTCATGCATTCTAGTAAAGAAAAGTGATCTTCTACATGCCTAGCTCTCGAGATAACAAGTGTGGATCGAAATCTTGAAGTCGGTCCTGGGAATGTTGTGTTGCCTTTCTTGTTTCCCTCTGAATTACCAACTCATCTGGGAAAAGCAAATCCATTGGATTCAGTAGTAGTGAGAGCTTTCCTCGTATGCACAATTTTGAGTTGATAGAAGATGTGGGGTTCCTTCTTTTCATGTTTGTTGTTAGTTTTCCTCTTATGTCCCTATCTGTCCAGAAGGAGCTCGCTTTTCTGGTTGGTTTCTTCAGCTACTAGTTAAGGTTGAAGCATCGAGGCTTGAGTTATTTATGCCCTCGATGATAGACTTCTTCAAGAAAGAGGTTCGCAAATTGCAGAGATATATGAATCATATTTATTTATCATTTATATATTTTCCTGTTCTTCTTTCCACTTTATGTAATTTGCCCATAGGCCTCTCCCTTTGTAAGAGAGCCTAGGGCTCAGGGAATGAACAACTCTTTCTATTTTCCCAACATGGTATTAGAGCGACGATCCTAGATCGAAGCTCCTATACCGAAACCCTAACCCTAAACCTCACCTTAAGCCTCTCTCTCACGCGCTCCGCCTAGGGCTTCCGCCGACCGGCCCTCGCAGGTCTCAACGCCCTGACGTCCGAACCCTGCGGGCCCCGTCGCCCGGCCCACGCCGCTAGGGCCTCGCTGCTTAGGGCCCCGACGACCGACCTATAGCCTCTCCCCTTGGCTCTGTAGCCCCGACGCCCAAACCTTGCACCTCCTTTCTCCAAGAGGTGCTGCCGCACTTCCCTTTTCTAAAGAGGACACCGCCGTCGAGTCCTCTCTCTTGATTAGATTGGTTGCATAAGTCTACACGTGCAACCAAATCTCTCTATGTCAGTATAGATAAACACCTGTTCTAGTCTTCAACTCTAGTCTTCTTTAACCGTCATGTCAGAAAGTAAGGTAGATATCCCCTCCACATGCGCCTTGAGAGGTCCCGCGCCTATAGTAAAGATGGATAATTCATGAGCATGATGAAGTATACGGGTAGGAAACACGTTCTTACCGAGGAAAAGCCGGCTGAGAAGACTGGGGTTAACGCCTCCTGGGAGGCGGATGATGCATATGCCAAGGTTTGGCTTTCAGGTACATTGGCAATAGAGATCACCATTGATATACTCCATCAGCCCACAACCAAGGCAATGTGGGATATTCTTGCTGCTACCTATTCACATGCAAAGAATGAAACAAAAATTCTACAACTCCAACATGATGTTTTTACTATCAAGCAGAATGAACCTCTTCATTCGCTATATACATCCTTGCGTGGGATGTTCGAGAAGCTCTATAACTTCATGCCTTTCACATCTACTCCTGAGCAGCAGAAGACTTGTAGGATTGCTACCATGGTTGGTGTGTTCCTGACAGCCCTTAATCCTAAGTATGAGGCGGTTCGTTCCCAGATTTTGGCAGGCGCTATTATTCCTCCCATGGAGGAAGCCTTCCGCAGGCTCAGTTGGATCACTGTCCCATCTTTACTGCTAGTCAGACTTCTTTACCGATGACGGTTTCTCGAGGTCGAGGAGGCTCTTCATTCGCTATATACATCCTTGCGTGGGATGTTCGAGAAGCTCTATAGCTTCATGCCTCTCTCATCTATTCATGAGCAGCAGAAGACTTATAGGAATGCCACCATGGTTGGTGTATTCTTGGTAGCCCTTGATCCAGAGTATGAGGCGGCTCGTTCCCAGATTTTGGCAGACACTATTATTCCTCCCATGGAGGAAGCCTTCCGCAGGCTCAGTTGGATCATTGTCCCATCTGCTACTGTCAGTCAGACTTCTTCACCGATGGCGGCCTCCCGAGGTCGAGAAGGCTCTTCTCAGTTTCGTGGACATGGACCTCGTGACAGAGGAGGTCGTGTTCGTCAGCCATGTACTTTTTGCCATCGTACTGGACACAGATGATACATGCTACTCCAAGCATGGATTTCTTGCCTCTGCTCGAGTAGCTGAGCTGTTTGAGCCCCAGACTGCTTCCTCTTTGGATTAACGATTTGATGATCGTGCAGCACGATTGAGGGGCATTATACCTCCTGCCAGTCCCATTATGTCTTCATCATCTTTCGGGAGTCATTCTGATGTGGCTGCTTCAGCCTCCTTCAGTACCTTAGGTAGTACTTATGCACTTACTAGCGGTAGTGGATCTGATGTTATAGAATGGATTATGGACTCCGGTGCCACACATCACTTGTGTGGAGACATAGGTCAACTTACATCATACAAACAGGTTCCTCCAGGACGAACCATTGTTATTGCAGATGGGACTCATTCCTTAATCACCGGACAGGGGGAGATTAGCTTGACGCCCTCTATGCATCTACATGCACCTGACTTCTCTATGAACTTGTTGTCTATTAGTCAGATTAGGAAGGATCTACATTGTCGATCCATTTTTGACCCATCATCTCTTGTATTTCAGGACATCCTTACGGCCAAGGTGATTGGGTGTGGCTGTGAGCAGGGCTGTCTCTATCGCTTTGTTTGAACTCCCTATGCCGGAATTTCCTCTCTTTCTGCTGGACCCGTCTCACCCTTTATGTGGCACATGCATTTTGGTCATCTTCCGCTCCAGAAAATGTGTCGTGTTCTGCCTCAGATCTCTCCTTACTCATCATTTCAATGCGAAGCATGTCAGTTGTGGAAGCATCACCGGTCTGTCTTCTCCAGTCGTCAGAGTCAGAGCAGTAGCTCTATTTTTGAGTTGTTTCATATAGATATTTGGGTCATGTTCCTGATCACTAGGGACATTGGTTTTATTGGATTGCAGTTTATGATTTCTCTCTTCTGTCTTGGATCTTTTTATTAAAGAATAAATTGAAGCCGGACGTGTTATCAGACCTTTTCTAACATAAGTAAAAATGTGTTTTCTGCTTCTGTGAAATTTGTGAGAGCTGATAATGCCCTGGAATTCTGTACCCATACTCTCTCCAATTATTTTTCCACCCAAGGTATTATTCATCAAACATTATGTGCCTATACTTCCCAACAAAATTGTGTTGCAGAGAGTAAGCATCGTCATTTGCTTGATGTTACAAGGACTCTTCTCATTCAAAGTTGTGCTCCACATTTCTTTTTGGGGTGATGTTGTTCTAATATCATGCTATCTTGTTAATCACGTACCCTCGTCGGTTTTGGGTGAGAAAATTCCCTTCTCTCTTGCTTTTTCTGAAAAGGAATTGTTCTCACTTACTCCTTGTGTGTTTGGTTCGGTAGCCTTCATCCACCAGTTGTCTCCAGGTATTGACAAGCTCTCCCCTAGAGTTGTCAAGTGTGTCTTTGTCAGGTACTTCAGGACACAAAAGGGTACATATGTTATGATCCACTGTGCAGGAAGTATTATGTTAGTGTTGATGTCACTTTTTTCGAGTCTGTGATGTACTTTTCTCCTACAAGTTATCAGTTGACTTCCTCAGACTCTGATGATAAAATATACATGCCACCACCACCGTTATCACCTCCTTCACGACTACCACCGCCACCACCACTGCCGCCACCATCATCACCTCAGACACTGTGCAGGAAGAATTTCTAGGTCGTGAATTTGTTACCAAGGATCTAGGAGCTCTTAAATAGCTTCTAGGATTGGAGTTTGGCAGAAATTAGCAAGAGCTTGTGATGACTCAGAGAAAATATGTCACTGACTTGTTACGTGACACGGGTATGTTTCGATGTCGACCTACAACTACACGTGGATCCAAGCATGAAGCTCTATGACGATGATACTGATGAGGTTGATAGGAGAAGAAACAAGGAGCTGGTTGGAAAGCTTCTTTATGTTACCACTACCAGATTCGATAGTTCATTTGCAGTCAGTTGGGTGAGCCAATTCATGGAACAACCTCGTCAGTTTCATATGGATGCTATACAAATGATACTACGGTATCTTAAATCATCTCCAGGTGGAGGGCTGCTATTTAAAAAGTGTGGCTCTATTACTATTTCAGCATGCGCAGATGCAGACTATGCAGGATGTCCCAATGACATGAAGTCTACATCAGATTTGCTATATTTGTTGGAGACTCACTGGTCTCATGGAAAAGTAAGGCAAATTGTTGTTGCTAGATATAGTGCTGAATCTGAGTATAGAGCTATGACACAAGCATGTAAAGAAATGATGTGGGTTCGAGCAGTCTTAACAGATCTACATATAGTTGTACCTCTTCCCATGTCGCTGGAATGCGACAATCATGCTGCGTTATTCATTGCTAATATTCCTTCATTCCACGAGAGGACAAAGCACATTGAGGTTTATTGCCATTATATACGTGACATGATCCAGAAGGGCTTCATTTCTACATCTCATGTCAGCTCAGGGGACCAGACGACAGACATTTTCACTAAAACCCTACTTAGAGGGTCCTTCCAGAAGTGTTCTTCCAAGCTAAGTATGATAGATATCTATGCTCCATCTTGAGGGGGAGTGTAGAGATATATTTCATATTTATATATCGTTTATATATTTTTCCCGTCTTCTGTCCACTTTATGTAATTTGCCCATAGGCCTCTCCCTATATAAGAGAGCCTAGGGCTCAAGGAATAAATAACGCTTTCTATTTTCCCAACGCAAATATTTGCAATTAGCTTATGTGCCTTGTGTTGTTCTAGGAGATTGAACGTTTGGGCAGTGAAAGCATGACAATCGACCTTTCGGCATGTTTGAAAAAGTATCATGATTGTTCACATGATGTTGGGCTCACGGATATGGCTACCATGGTCATGGTCTAATATCTCTTTAGGGGATTCTTGTATTGCACACCCTTTGAACATGTTTTGGTTTCAATTAAACCATGTTTTGCAAAAAAGTGACCCGCTGGAAAGAAAGACCGTGTTTCAACCTTGGTCCGGTGGTGGGTGTGTATTTACCGACTTTACTAGTTACAAGTGAATGTGTGCATGGTTAAAGGAAAGAGCTATTTTTCTCTTCCCTTCGCAGGGGCAATTGCTTCATACCTAACTACCACTTATTTTGTGTTCTCTTTGTCAATCATGGCCGCAAACTAGCCATTACGAAAGCCTTTTTCCAGTGTGTAGAGTCCCACCGACAAGAGGACTGTGTTAATGTTTGCTTTCTCATGGAGTGTAGGTAGAGATCTCAAATGGGAGCTCTCTGAAAGGAAGGTGTCAGACCTCGTTTCACCATAAAAAAACTCTATAACTTTTATAGTAAGCATTTAAAGTCATGCCGAAATTGTCGACTCTTCCTCCACTATGTTTTGTCCAAAACAATCTAGACCCTGAACTATTAACACATTTTCTCTCTACGTTTACAACTCCTCTCTCTGCTTGGAGGTATGTCTCTCTATGTCATTCTTTGAGTTCAATATTGACCGTCACCCATGCCTATCCCTTCAGTTCTTAATGGAGACTCTGGTGTCAAGACCTTCACTAATCGCCCCCTTCACTCAAACCGTACATCTCGGCATACTCCCAGTGTCATATTATCGAAGTCCTTACCTTGTAGTTTGACATGCTAAGAGTGACATACAATGGTATCTGGACTGAAGAGGCAGGGCCATGTGCACATTCTCTTCTATTCTAACTCAATTGCTTCATTATCTATGATACTAGGACAATCATTTATGATAGTTTCGCACTGCCCTGAAGAAGCCTAGCACAATAGACTGCTCCTATTCATTCTTTTTGATAAATAAACACTGCAGAGGCTCGCCGGTTTTTCTGGGGTCTAAACACACTGTTATGCCTTGGTTCCATAGACTAGATGTAACCAAATATCGATCACCGGTCCAATGAGTGATCAAGATGCGAAACCCCTTCTATCCTAGAAGGTTCTGGTGACATACTTCAACTCCAAAAAGCTGGATAAACGGTGGGCTCAACCATCCTCTCTTCCATGATTCCATCAGTAAAGCAACTATAAATTCTACATGGAGCTAGTCACCTGGGAGAGTAGGAACTATAGGAAGGTAGGTCTGTAAGCAAAGGACAAGTGTCCGCTTGATTTTGTAGGTCTGCCAGAGTTAAGAAGTCTACTATCAAAAATTGCATGCATGATGGATCCAAAGCCATGGGATCCCCGGCAACATTTCATCTGTACCCTCATCCCTGGTTCCAGGACGTTGAATTGTTGGTCCACTGATACAGGACTGAGGCAGGGCCAGATCTCTTTTCTTGCCAAAATGTTCATATTGTTTTATTATTTATCATCCCAGTGCAGCAATAAATGTGTCTCGTATCGTGACTTCAGTTGGTAATTGCCCGCTGAAGAAAATTAAGTTGTGATATTGTTGACAATATGAAGGGGGTATGTTTTTCCGCCTGGTCCTCCTTATGCTATTCTAAAGCTGCTGCTTGGTAAACAACTGTTTATCGATCAGTGATTTAAATAAGTTGACCTAGACACTGACAAGTCAACAAATGTATTTTTCTTGTAAAGCTTCAAGGTGATGTCATCAGACCTTGACATTAGTTTCCCTCGCAATTTAGAAGATCATATGCTTTTCCATACATATGTGAGCTAGAATGATGCTTTTGTTAACAATTCATCATGGAGGGACATCTTCAATTTCAGGCTTTAAAGCTGTCCGCTCCACTTGCCACAGGATTGATTCTAGTATCGTGCTGCCCTGGAGGCCAGGCTTCAAATGTGGCTACATATATATCTAAAGGAAATGTTGCACTTTCAGTTCTCATGACCACGTAAGTTTAAGATTTGTGCTTTGGCTACATATACATCTAGTATGCGTGCCTTCGAAGTCTGAGTTGATAATGCACACTGATAGTCTTTCTTCAAAAAAACTCAGATTTCCCGTAGATTGAATCCAACATGCATATATATATATAGTGTTTGGATGTAAAAATTCTTTGTATGCAAGAAATTATACAACTTGAGTATTTTTTTGTTGGCTTGGTTTCGCTCTTACATTGCTTCGGATAGCTTGCAAGCACTTATCTTCATGTTAAATGTGGATGTCCAATGTAGTTATATTGCTTTATTTTCGTATTTTAATTAATGGTTAGGTTTCTTTATAAAAGTTGTCATGTGATTATATTGATCACATCTCATATGCATATTTTATGCTTCAGAGTTAGAGACCATCATTTTCTTCTACTACAAAATATTTCTAAACAGAGAATTTGTAAAGGTATAAACACCTGCTTTTTCCTGTTGATAATGCACACTGACAGTCTTTCTTCAAAAAAACTCAGATTTCCCGTAGATTGAATCCAACATGCATATGTATATATATATATATTGTTTGGATGTAAAAATTCTTTGCATGCAAGAAATTATACAACTTGAGTATTTTTTTGTTGGCATGGTTTCGCTCTTACATTGCTTCGGATAGCTTGCAAGCACATATCTTCATGTTAAATGTGGATGTCCAATGTAGTTAATTGCTTTATTTTCGTGTTTTAATTTAATGGTTACGTTTCTTTATTAAAGTTGTCATGTGATTATATTAATCACATCTCATATGCATATTTTATGCTTCAGAGTAAAAGATCATCATTTTCTTCTACTACAAAATATTATAAACAGAGAATTTTTAAAGGTATAAACACCTGCTTCTTTTATGTTCCTATTGCGAATCGTGGAAGCACACATGAACATGATTAAGCAAGCAAGTACGAAAACGCAGATTTACAGGGTTCACCTGTAACTGAGCTATGTCCTTGGGCACCATCTATCGATTTTCACTATGCAGAGAAAAAAGAACAGAGGATACTGAGAGCCCTGACCGTAGGGGAATTTATATACTACTCCCATACATACGGATCCCTAATACAAACGGATCCATATATTTTTTTGAAGAAAAGATCGGGTGGCCTCCCAAGGTGGGAACCACCACATCAAAAAAACGGATCCATATATACCCGAATACAAATAGATCCACTTCTAAAAAAATCTCGCCGGGAGCGCTGCCCCCACATCCATGCTGGGGGTAGTTCTCCCCCTAACCCCCCTCCAGATTCACTGACCGGATAGTGAGACCCCCATCTTGTTGGGGTATGGTACACATGAGTGGGTGCACACGAGTGTTCTTCAATCTAGAGATGGTTAGGATTCATGGCACATCAACATACAACAAGTCCAGATATCCTAGGGTTTGTTTGGTTGCATGGTTGGGCAGGGTTGGGTTGGGAGGGTTGGGCTGGGTGAATAGTAAACTGTGAGGAGGGGTTACCCCTGTGAATAGTACCTCAACCCAACCCAACCCTGCCCAACCCTGCAACCAAACGAACCCTTAGATTTGACATGACTGTAACTTGTTCTTAATATCACGTCAATAGTTGTTATAGCCTCTAAAGTTAGTTTCTTGTTTGTGGTTCATTATAGAAGGGGGAAAACCCATGCAGGGAGGGGGCATATTATTTTTTAGGAAAAAACATATGTTTTTTAAATATTGGAGTTAAGTGGAATATTTAGTGGAAACTTTCACCTAAAATTCACCCATCTGAAAAAAAGGATGTGACTCACATGTTCTTTGGCATATAATCGAATCAACAAAGTTCCAACTTTGACTAAGTTAATCAGATAGCTTGTTAAACGGATCTAGTTATAATATCTTTTTCCTTAATCAGAGCGAGAGCTAGACATAATCGAGTTATAGTTCAAGACATAATAAGCACGTGCGTTAGGGACTTAAGAGGAAGGAAGGGAATTATACGACCTTGGAAAGATGACGAGTAGTATACACTTACATTCTGTGGCTTTACCAAGACTCCAAGAGAAACACCCCCCCCTCACTTTTCAACTTCATTCCATAGTGCAATGCTTTAATACTTCTCGTGGTTGACATTTTTATAAAGATAATTATTTGTCACCTCTTTTCCAACAGAGGATTCAAATATCGGATATCTCACCAATATATCGACGATATATCGGTATCGGATATCGACCAATATCGATACTACTATTTATTTCATTTTCCTGGTTTGGTAAGATTAAGGGATGGGCAGCGAGAGCGACGGGGTTTGGGTCGTTCCCTGGTCGAGAGGTCGCGGGCGGTCGGGGGGTCTCAGGCGATTCTTCAAGCTTGCGGACTCTAGGGCTCGAAGTTCGAAAGGGAACCCGTTCGGTCGGGGTTGTTATCACTGCGGTGGTCTGGATCACTGGGCCCGTCATTGCAGGGAGCCAGTTAAATGCTTCTGGTGTCGACATTTTTCTCACACTAGCCGGTCTTGCCCGGCTAGGTCTAGGGAGGTTTCGTTGCTGATCGGGGAAGGGGGTGGTTCGGAGACGCTCTTCCTCGCCTTGTCTGACGTTGGCATGATCTCTAAGGCGTGTTTTAATGGAGATATTGCCTAGTTGACGCCTTGGCAGGTGCTTGCGAGGGGTCTCAGCCGGTTCGAGGCCGACACGTTGCTTCTTGCTTCAAGGAGTGGTTCTTCTCCGCTGTGGTGGTGCCGGGCTCGGGCAAGCAATGGGTTGGTTCGACCAGGGTCGGTGGAGCGGGTCAGGGTGGGGGGTCTCCCAATCGTTGCGTGCAGCTTACCGTCCTGCAGGGATATGCTGCGTGGCGTCGTTGAGGTGTTGGGCTTCGAGAGCGCCGACACCTCGCCCGCTGAAGCGATAGACCCAATTCTGGTGATCAGGAATCTCGGCCTCGAGAAGCTGGGTTAGTGGTGGTCCTTTCTGCAGGGGGTCAAGTGTATCTGGAGCAGGTCGATGCGGGGCATAGGTTGCATTCATTGGCTATTGAGGGAGGTGCGGTGTACCGAAAGGTGGTGGTCCAGTCGGAGAAGACGACCGATTTACCCAAGGGTCCAGTTCCTCCTCCGGTGATGGGGCTGGCGCGTGGCTCGAAGAACTTGCCTCGGGCTCCGTCGAAGATTTGTTTCGGCGCGATGTCCGCTTAGCAAATTCCGAGGGATAGCGCAATTCGTGTTCGTGGGATCCTGAGAGGTTGCGCCGGTTCAATTTCCTAAAGTTGCGAGGATACGAGGTGTGGGGCCCTTATCTATTCTGGTTCCAAGGGCAGTGAGATGCCATAGGTGGGGCCCAGGTGTGACCCGAATGGCTTGTCGGGTTCACGGGCACCCGATGGTTACCGAGTCTCTGTCAGCGAGGTCGGGGGGCCCATCCTGCGGGTATGGTGGTCTGGATAGGGTTGCTAGGGTTCCGGACCATGTGGTTTTGAGCATTTCGTGGCTCACGTTGGTGCGGCCCTGTCTGATCATTTCGCGGGAAGACGCTCGTGCTCAACTGACAGAAGTAGAGCGTCGATTGTAGCATGGGTGGGAGACTCGGATCCCAAAGCTGCTGAGGTAGCATCTGGGCGGTTTTATCTCGGGGCTGCTCGGGCAGAGGCTTCTTCGACGCAGAAGGGTTCTGCCGTTTCCGTCTCTAAGGGGAAGCTCTCAATGGTGAGCTCGTCTGCACCCAGCGGGGCGATTCGCCATGTCATGCTAAAATCTCACTGGAAGATCTTCTTTATGTGGTCGTTCACAGCGAGATCAAGGAGGCCGTGGTTATGGGGAGTGCTCGGGATTCGAGCATCGATCCTTCCAGGTTCGACGCATCCTATATGCGGAGGGAAGGCCACAAGGCGGATCAGAGGAAGCGTAGGGCTGAGATTATGGATTCGATGGTGCTTTCGGAATCACCTAGCCGGTTGCCCTCGTGCTCCTTTGACTCGCCGAAGCTTCAGAATCGGTTTGAAGTGCTTGGTAGGGGTATTGCGGAGAAGCTGGGTGTGATCCCTCCAAAGATGTTGAGACAAGGTGTTCCTTAATGAAGGTGCTCTCTTGGAATGTGAGGGGGTTGGGCCGCCCCGATAAACGACTGGGGGTGAGGAAGTTTATTAGGGAGGCTGAAGCGGAGATATTCTTTCTAAAGGAGACGAAGTTGTCTGCATACGATGACAAAGTATTGAATGACCTTGGTGGTCGGGATCGGTTTGGGGTTGCCGAACTGGAGGCCCATGGTGCTGCGGGGGGTCTGCTTATTGGGTGGTTGAAAGACTTGTTTGAGGATGTGGGAGTCTCGAGGACCTGCTTCTGTCTCTCGGTGTCCTTAAGAAGGAGGTCTGATGGAGTCGCTTTCTCGATTATGAATGTCTAGGGACCGACTGGGGCAGATGGGGGCTCCCTTGCAGCAGAACTGAAAGGTTTGGGTTCAGATCTCTCGAATGGGATCTGGATTGTTGGTGGCGATATGAATATTACCCTGCTCCTGGAGGACAAGCCCGGTATGGGGGGGTGGCCGAGATCGGGGCTCGGAGGCTTTCAGACGGGTTGTGCAGTCCCTGGGGCTTTCCATCATTGATGCGCCTGACTATTCGTACACGTGGAGGAACGTGAGATCGCGATCCAGGCTCGACCGTTTTCTTGTATCTTCTCTGGGGTTGGAGTCATTCCCCCTGGCCAAGGCATGGGCGCTGCCGCGGTCCTATTTTGACCATACTCCTATCCTATAGTCGACTGGGGAGGAAAGGATTTGCAGGTTTCGTTTCCGCTTCGAGCGGAGTTGGCTTCTTGAGGACGGCTTCAGAGAGATGGTTGTTGAGGCTTTGAGAAACGGGGGCTCAGAGGGATCATCGGTTTCGAGATTCTCAGCAAAGTTGAGATACCTTAGGTCCTGTCTTTCTGCATTTGGGAGAGACGTCAGGTCTCGGCGCAAGGCCAGGAGAGGGGAAGCTTAGGCGGGGGTGACGAGGTTGGATGCCCTGGACGATGAGAGATGTTTGTATCAAGATGAGGTGGCAGGGAGGCTGGGTTTCCTTGAGGAATTGATGTTGGAAGAAAGGAAGGAAGAGGTGGAATGAAGGCAAAGGTCGAGGCAGAAGTGGTTGAAGGAAGGAGATGCCAATACGAGGTTCTTTCACTCCATGGCTTCCGTCCGGAGGCGAAGGAGTTTCTTGCATGAGATTGAGATCGGGGGCGAGAGGGTATCGGGGGAGGAGCAGATTGGCACTGCATTGAGAGGGCACTTCGTGGAGTTCTCGCGTAGGAGGCACAGGGAGGGGTGGGGATGGCAAGGTGTGGGGGCGGAGTCGTTGTCGGAAGGGCATGTGGATGGGTTGTTGGCTGTCTTCTCTGAGGCGGAGGTGAAGATGGCTATTTGGGGGCTGAATGCAGATGTGGCTCCTGGGCCTGATAGCTTCCCTATCTTGTTCTACCGGGAGTTTTGGGAGCTGTTGAAGGCAGATCTTCTGGAGGTTTTGGATGAATTCAGGGTCGGCAACAGGGGCTTCGATAAAGTGAACAGAGCGCTCATTTTCCTCCTTCCTAAGAAGGAAAATCCGGTGATGGTGGACGATTTCAGGCATATTGCGATCTTGAACGCTATTTACCTTGTGGTGGCAAAGGTCCTCACAAACATATTCAAGCTGGTTATGGATTCGGTGGTGCTTCAGGGGCAGTCCACCTTCATCTCGGGGCGTCAAATGACGGATGGTTTGGTTATGGCGTCAGAGATATGCCTCGAGTGGAAGAGGGCAAAGAAGAAGGGCACACTCTGGAAGATTGACTACGCAAAGGCCTATGACTGTGTTGATTGGAGATTCCTGTGGACATCTTTGTGGCGAAGGGGATTCCTGAAGACTTGGGTTCAATGGATGAAGAGATGTGTTACTACGTCCTCCTTCTCATTTTTGGTGAATAGCAAGCCCGAAGGTGGACTTGTGCAGCCTCAGCGTGGGGTGCGGCAGGGCTGCCCATACACCCCCATGCTTTTTGTTCTGGTGGCTGACTGCTTGGCTGTGTTGTTTAGGCGAGCGGTGGGGTTCGGCTGGTGTGAGGGTTTCCGGCTTGGGAACATTTCTATCCCCTTGCTGCAGTATGCAGATGATACGGTTCTTTTCCTGGGGGGTCGGATGAGTATAACCGCAATGCCGCGCTCCTTGTTGATATATTTGGCAGTCTCTCTGGTCTTGAGATTAACAGGCTCAAGTCGGTGGTTGTGGGCTTTGGGATGGATGGTGGCGATCGTAGTAGGCTCGCGGATTTGGTGGGATGACCTATGGGGAATCTCCCTATCTCCTATCTTGGGTTGCCTCTAGTGGATGGTAAGCTAAAGTAGTCTGATTGGGATTGCCTGATAAGCAGAATGGAGGAGAGACTTGTTGGCTGGAAGGCGGTGACCTTATCTATGGGTGGGAAGCTGATTCTCCTTAAGCATGTGCTCGCCGCCATTCCCATCTTCTTCTATTCGACTCGGTTGATGCCGGTGGGGGTTAGGAAGAAGGTTGAAACTCTGATAAAGACATTTTTCTGGTCGGATGGTAGGCAACAGAGATCCGGGCTGCACCTTGTGGGATGGGATGATGTTACCATGGGGCGAGGTGATGGTAGCCTTGGAGTTCGGGATGTTGAGATCATGAACAAGGCGTTGCTTGCCAAGTGGGTGATTCTGATTTGGGGCCCCTCTACATCCATTGCTGCCAGATTGTTGAGAAACATATATGGGGTCAATGGTGAGCTAATTTCCAGCAGGAAAAGATTCGAGTCGCCGCTCTGGGCCGGGATCCACCCTGTTCTGCCATCTATTTCTTCTCGGTTGCGGCCAAAAGTTGGGAATGGTCAGAGGTTCAGATTCTGGAGAGATGACTGGACGGGAGAGGGTGCCCTCAGGAGGAGATTCCCTAGACTTCTGACTTTGGCGGCGTTGAAGGAGGACACTCTTGCTCACGTTGCGGTTGGGGGGTCCTGGGTGCCTCTGTTCGTCTCGGATCTTTCGGATCTACGCATGGAGGAGTTTTTGAGGATGCTGGCAGAGGTGCCTCCGTCAGGGGAACAATCTGTGGAGTAGGATCACTATGTGTGGGAGGGGGGGAGGTTCTCTGTTAAGGTGTATGAGGCGATGAGAGGGTCGGCGATGGAACAGGAGCAGGATGTGGATTTCTGTCAGGACATGAAGATTATCTGGGCGACCAGGATTCCTCTCAGGGTGAAGATTTTTCTTTGGTGTTTGAGGCGAAATCGCTTATGTGATAAGGCTAGGAGGGGAAGGATGTTTTGATGTGGATGACACGCTTTGTGACAGGTGCGAGGGCTCGGTCGAGGATGCAGATCACCTTTTTTTGGATGCGAGTCTTCGACGCATGTGTGGAGAGAGTCGGGGATTGCTTGGGTGGAGGCGGTAGGGTTAGAGCCGTTTCAGAGGTCGTCGCATGCGGTGGGCTTGGGTTCGACGGACGACCGTTCCAAGCTGTTTGCAGTGCTGTGGGCTATTTGGGTAGGGAGAAATGAACTCGTTTTCAAGAACCAGAGGTTTTACTCCGACAATGTTGTCTCACATTGTAATGCACTTTATAACTTCTGGTCTTCTATGTAAGGTTGCCGTTCTAGATTTAATATATGTTTTGGTATGGTGACTCCCGTCTCGGGAGTGCACCCTCTTTTAATAAAAAATGTCATTTACCTGGATATCGGTGGATATATCGCCGATATATTCGATATCAATGGGTATTGATCAAAACTTGAAGTTCTAGATGCAGTTTTCTCTCATATCGATCGATATCGCCGATATCAATTTCTATCTCGTCATATCGAGCTGTTATTACATACAACTTTATGGCTTTAGCTAAGGCTTTCCTAAGGTGATTTTCATCATTTTAAATGTATTTAGAGGTGGATTTCTTAGGAGATTTGTATATTTTGTGCTTTATTACTTGTACTTGAATTTTTCTTGTGTTAGGCTATGATTTCTAGTATTTATTAAGATCTCAGGGAGATGGTTTTTAGAGTTTTCAATTTATTCATAATTATATAGACTCTTTATTTCTCTTAAACATTCCAGGATATCTCCATGGTTTCAATATGTAGGTGTATACTGAATTCCAGGATATCGCATGTTATCTCACGAGATATCAACGAGATATTGGTAATCCACCTCACATCGGTCAAAAATTGAAGATTTCAATACATAATTTCCTCAATATCTTGATCGATATCAATTGATACCATCGATATGGGGCTGATAATGCTCAATATCACCCACTTTTTAATTTTAATCTATTTGTTTAGGATTTAGCTTTTGCACCACGTTTTGAACTGGGGAGCTTTGTCCCCTTTTGGCGATGGAGATGAAACAATTATAGAGTTGATTAAGGAGTATCTGCATACATATATATTTTTATGCTCATTAACTTGTTCCTATGATATCCGATATAGCTTGAAATTTGTTTATATATAAT
This sequence comes from Ottelia alismoides, assembly GCA_037367405.1. NCBI lineage: Eukaryota > Viridiplantae > Streptophyta > Magnoliopsida > Alismatales > Hydrocharitaceae > Ottelia > Ottelia alismoides. Next base: position 442,606 of record JAZKJV010001621.1, read on the forward strand.
GTGATATGATAAAAAGTTAATATGCTAAGTACACCTCCTTGATCTCTTTAAGTTGTTATTGTTTGAATTTCATCGTTCCTTTCTAATATCTCTCAGCAATCAACATTCAGCATTGACAACGATGATATGTACAAATATAGTTTGTATTGGTGTGCTAAATACACCTCATTCTTACATGCAAGTTTGCATTTGTATGTTATTTATGGTTTTAAGAACTAGGATGATCTTAATTTGCACAAAATTTACCTTTTGGGCTATTTCGAGGATTTCCATTGATATTGTCGATATATCCCGATATATCCTTTTTTGGACCAGCCGACCGATACGATATCAATATCGATATTTTGAACCTTGTTTTCAACTATATTGCATAGTTTATTAGCATGAAAAAACACAAAACCATAGGAAATGCACATGGATTACATGAAAATCCTTTGCAACAGGATGGAGGAAACCGCAGAAGCTTTGATTTGGCAACCTCCCTCGAGTGACTAGGTTTATCTTTTTTCTCTGTTACAAATAAAATGAGTTGTGTGTAGAGCATTTATAAATAGATCCATACTGCTTAACCCAGCTATAATCTTCAACACCCCCTATCCCCTCGTGTTAGGCATAGATGTCAATCTTGCCATCTTGCCTGCATTTAATTCATTTTGCTTTGTGGGAAGACCTGTTATAAAGGTGTTTGCCGGTTGATCTTCAGAGTTGATAACTGGAAGACATACAACACCGATTTCCTTATGGATAAAGTATCTATCGAAATCTACTTGTTTAGTTCGATCATGCTGAACATGATTGTTGGTGAGATTAATATTGTCATTGTCATCATAATAAAGCTCTATAGATAAGGGCGTATAAGTCCATTTTGAAGAATAATTTGCACCCCATGCATCTCTACAGCACCGAGAGATATTGTTCAATACTCAGCCTCCATATTGGATCTAGTGCACACGTGGTAGAGCCAAAGAATGTGAACCATGCAAGTTACTAATAACATTGACTAAATGAGGAAGAGAACTCCTATATTTTTATTTTTAGTTTAGTATCGGCGTAATATTTCTTATTTCCAGGTAAAATGATAAAATACACGAAATAAAAAATGCAGTTAGGAAGGTCATAGCAATAAAAACCACGTGTGTTTCTTGCTTCGTCATATACTAAGGTTTACATGCAAATATATGAAGTATCATGACACAGAATGCCAATCGTCAACAAACCCTTCCATCCAACATCCATGTAACTCTTGCATCCTTTCAGACGATAAAGAAAGTCCTTTTCTCGGATTTTAAGGCATTACAAGATCTTGTAAACGACATTCAAATGTGCATCAACATGAACATGCACGAGTTAGCTCACAATATTCACAACAACCATAGTGTCTAGTCAGATAAGGTTAAGATAGACGAGCTTCCCAATGAGTGATTTCTTTCTTTAAGAAACTCATTCAAGATTTCCCCTTTTTTAAGGCTCGATTTATGACGACATTCCATTTTCCCTTGTCCTTAGATTAAGGTGATACTTATTTGATAAACACAAGCCTTCTTTGGATCTAGAGATCTCAGTATGTTGGAAATATTTGAATTTCCCTAGGTCTTTTATTTCAATAATGACATGCTTTGCCATGAGCCTATCGATCTCCATCCACATCATCTCATGTGATGACCATATTGTGAACAGAAAAAGACAATCAACAATGTTATATTATCTTGATTCTGCATGATAAAGAATGTTAAGGTTCTTATATCTCTTGGTCTTTATTTATATTTGTTTATCTTTCAGTCCATCTTATGTAATTTTCCCATAGAGCTTTTCTCCTATATAAGAGAGTTCTAGGGCTTTGTGGAATATAACTTTCATTTTTCCTTTCACATGGTATCAGAGCGACGATCCTAGACCGGAGCCTGTGTCCTAGAGCCCTACCCCCACCAAAACCCTAGTATGTGCCGCCCCATGCGCCTGCGCCGCTTGTGCGTTGCCCATGCCACCTGCACGTCGCCGCGCGCCGCCTGCGCGTCACCGCATGCCGCTCGCGCCACCTGCGCGTCGCTGTGCGCTGCCCGCGCCCTTCCTCTTGTGCCGCACCATGTGCGGCCTACCTGTGCGCCGCCACCCGTAAGGGCTGTGGTCCTTGCCCTTGCGCCACTGCCGCCCGTAGGTTTCCTGCACCGTGTTCTTGGGTGATTAGGGTGTGACGTGATTATCTAAAACACCCTAGTTACCTAACGAAACCTCCAAAAATATGGAAGAGGTTGTGGTATGAGTCTACACCCACAACCATCTTCCCGTATGTCAGAGTGGGTGCAGGTCTTTCTTGTTGCTGACCCAATCTTGAAGATAGTTGTCATCATGTCTGACAACAAAATGGAAGTTCCATCCCTGGGTGCTTTCAAAGATCCAGCACCCATTGTCAAAATGGATGGAACAAACTACGAAATGTGGACCATGCAGTTCATGAGTTTAATGCAATGCAATGTTAAGAAGCACATCCTCACGGCATAGGAGCCATGTGACAAGACTGTGACAAATGCCTCATGGGAGGCAGATGATGTAGATGCACGTGTGTGGCTATCTGGGACTGTGTCAACAGAGAGCTAGTAATATTTTAAGTCAGCCTACTGCGAAGGCTATGTGGGATATTCTCGCCCCTCCATCCTCACCGGCTAAGAATGAGTCGAAGATACTGCAGCTCCAGCACGATCTCTTCTCGTTGAAGCAAAATGGTCGCCCCCTTCATACCCTCTATACTCTTCTGAGGGGTATGTTTGAGAAGCTACATGGGTACATTTCCTTGACTGCTATGCTAGAGCAGCTCAAGGTATGCAAAGACTCTGTGATGACTGGGGTCTTTTTAGCAGCCCTTAATCCTGAGTATGACGCTGCTCATGCCCAGATTCTTACTGATACTACCATGCCTCCGATGGAGGAGGCATATCTCAGATTGGGTAGACTATCTATATCCTCTGGCAGTACTTTACAGTCTCAGACATCTTTAGTTATGGCCAGTGTTGTAAAAGTCACCCGACTGGTCCGAGTAGTAGGTCTGACTAGTCTAGTCAGAGGGGTGGCCGACCGCGTACCGACTAATTCGGACTATGCACACTAGTTGATCAATTGTTTGCTTAGAGATACCACATTTTTTATGTTTTGCTTTTTTTATAAGCAAACTTATTATAATATACTTAATGTTTTATTTAAATTCAATTACTTCTTTGATTTTAATATGATAGCATAAAATTGTACAAAATCTATGTAAATATATGTATAAAAATGAGTTATATATTTAAAATAATCATATAATTCAAAGTCGATTAAAGTCCAACTAAATCCGATTAGTCATCTGACTGCCAATTAATCCTTAGTCAGTGACCTGGCCGACCAAGTACCAACTACCGACTTTTGCAACCTTGGTTGTGATAGCGGACGTGACAAACCCTGCCAATGTCCAGAAAAACGGCCGAGTAAGCCGTATACTCGGCCGCATACTCGTACTCGGTAGCCTTGCCGCTTCGAGTATGATGAAATGACCATGTATGCGGGCTGATCCGCATACTCGGCCGAGTATACCCACTATGCAACCACATACTCGACCGCTTTTCTGATAGAACTTTTTTTATTTAATCTAAAACCAAATAACCCACCCACATAATAACATTAAACCGCATACTCTCTGCATAAAACTGCATACTCCCTGCATACTCTCCCGACTGAGGATATTACCATAATATTAATTAATTATTTATATTTTTAATAATAAAAAATACCAAACCGCATAAAACCACATACTCCCCGCATACTCTACCGCATACAACATGCTCCCTATTCAGTGACCCTTCTGACTGAATACCGCACATCACCTTCCTGAACATTGCACTCTCCCATTACCGGTCAGGGGGAGGTGCAGTTGACTCCTGCAATGAGGCTTCAGAATGTTCTTTACGTTCCTGAATTTTCTATGAATTTATTATCAATTAGTCAAATCACCTTCCTGAGACAGATCTTCTCTCTTACGCCTCGTGTTTTCGGTTCGGTGGATTTTGTTCATAAGATGTCTCCTGGTCTTGACATGCTCTCTCTTAGAGCTATCGAATGTGTGTTTGTTAGGTATTCCAAGACCCAAAAGGGATATCGTTGCTTTGACCCTGTTCGACGAAGGTACTACGTCAGTGCAGATGCCACCTTTTTTGAGTCCATTATGTATTTTTCTCTCATAGGTGGCAAGCTTATTCCTTCAGAGGATGGAGAAGAGGTCTATATGCCTCTACCTTCGATCTCCATTACACCGTCATTACCACATTCTACTCCACCACAACCACTGCCACCTCCTCCTCCTCCTCCACCACCACCACCACCTCCACCTCCACCGTCTCCTACTTTCTTTCTGCATGTTTACCAGCGACATCTCTGTGCTCATGTGCCCCGTCCATCATCCATCACGCTCAAGGTATGTTTTGAACATTTGAGTTCTTCTCATGGCCTTGGTGATTTGCATATACAAACTGAGGTGCAGGATGTCTTGGATAATATATCTTCTACGAGTAATGAGGATCTTGACGTACCTATTGCTCTACAGAGGCAGAAGCGGGCTTGCACTATGCATCCTCTTGCTTCACATGTTTCCTTGGATCGTCTTTCCAAGACTTTCAGAGATTTGTTGTGGGATTGTCTGCCGTGGAAATACCACGAACCTATCAAGAGGTGTTGCAGAGTAGCCAGTGGCATCTAGTTATGGAGGAGGAGATGACATCTTTACAGTCTTGTGGTACATGGATTGTTGTACATGCTCCACTAGGTGCGCCTGTTGTTGGCAACAAATGGGTGTTTACTGTGAAACATCAAGCTGATGGTACTGTGGATAGATATAAGGCCAGGTTGGTTGCTCGTGGGTTCACCCAAATCTATGGACGGATTACCAGGACACTTTTTCTCCTGTTGCGCGTCACTCTGCGCTACGAATTCTTTTTGTTGTTGGTGTGGTACATGATTGACCGCTTTTCCAATTAGATGTAAAGAATGCATTCTTGTATAGTGACCTGCAAGATGAAGTTTACATGCAGCAACCACCAGGGTTTGCTGCTGAGGGGGAGTCCACTATGATGTACCGACTTCACAAGGCCATATATGGCCTTAAGCAGAGTCCGAGGGCTTGGTTTCAGAAGCTCTCAGAGTTGATTGAAAAGAAGGGGTTTGTCAGATCCACTGCACATCATTCTCTTTTTGTTAAGAGAACTCAGAGAGGTACAATTGTTGTTTTGGTTTATGTTGATGACATCATTGTTACTGACAACAATGAACATGGCATTCAGGCAGCTAAGGATTTCCTTGGACAACAGTTTGTGATCAAGGACCTTGGTACACTACGTTACTTCCTTGGCTTGGATTTTGCACGAAATCAACATGGTATGTATATGACACAAAGGAAGTATGTTACTGACCTTCTATCTGAGACATGCATGACAAGATGCAGACCTGCCACTACACCAATGGATCCTAATGCTAGGCTCTATGATGATGACTCTGAAGAGGTGGATAAGAGACGATGCAGAGAGCTGGTAGGGTAGTTGTTATATGTTACTATTACCATGCCTGATATATCATTTGTTGTGAGCATAGTTAGCCAGTTTATGGAGCAGCTCAGACATGCCCACATGGATGCAGTGTGCGTGATTTTGAGATATCTGAAATCTTCTCCAGGTGCATGTCTTCATTTCAGAAGAGATACATCTCTCACAGTTACTGGATTTGCAAATGCGGATTATGCTGGGTGTCCCAAGGACAGGAAGTCCACCTCATGCTTCACTGTGTTTGTTGGCAGCTCACTGGTTTCATGGAGAAGTAAGAAACAAACAGTTGTTGCTCGATCCAGCACTAAATCAGAATATAGGGCTATGGCCCAAGGGAGTATGGAAATGATGTGGGTCAAGTCCGTTCTGACTGACCTAACTATTGAGGTGCCTCTTCCTATGCACCTCAAATGTGATAACCAAGCAGCACTGCTCATAGCTAACATTCCAGCCTTTCATGAATCATGAGAGAACAAAATACATTGAAGTAAATTGTCACTACACTCGTGACTTTATCCAGAAGGGGCTGATCACTACTCATGTTGCTTCAGGCGATCAGTTTGCAGACATGTTTATCAAATCTCTAGCGAGGGGTCCTTTTCACTGTTGTTGTTCCAAGCTGAGCATGATAGACATATATACTCCAGCTTTAGGCGGAGTGTTGAGATTCTTATATCTCTTGGTCTTTATTTATATTTGTTTATCTTTCAGTCTGTCTTATGTAATTTTCCCATAGAGCTTTTCTCCTATATAAGAGAGCTCTAGGGCTTTGTGGAATCAACAACAACAACAACAAAGCCTTTTCCCACAATTAAGTAGGGTCGGCTTTGTGGAATAGCTTTCATTTTTCCTTTCACAAAGAGGATATAATCTCTTCTTCCCTCCCGATATCCCTACTCTTCATAACCACTCGAAGATGATCAAACCACATCTGCAGGATTGCTTTAGGTCGTGTAAAGACTTCTTTAACCTGAAGCACTTGTCGTGCTTCTCTTATATAGAAGGCATTCATGCCGAAGCCTTAAATTTTGGATTTGATTTCATTTCGCCTGAGTCCATAAAGAGAATTTGCGAGAATCTCACTGAAATGGTCAGAAATCATGTAATGTATCTAAACGCGATGTTTCATAAAAAAATAGGATTTTAATATTCTTAAATCAATAAATAAGATATCAATACACATTTGTTTATAAATAGATTTATAAATATATGTTTTGAAATAGTATTATAGTCATGATTATCCCGCATGTTGATACGTAATAGCAGCGGATGGTCAAAGTCATAACTAGATTATTAACTATAAGAAAAAACGATGCTATTCAACTTTTCAATTAGAACGGTGTGACATGCAATAACAATAGAACGAGACTCATATCAAAATAAATAAAAAAATACGACTTATAGTTAAAACTTGAGCTTACATTTGGAGCTTGAGTATAACTAAGTTAGTTTGGAATTAGGAACTAGGCAAAGAAGTTTGTTGACACAATATTAAAAAACTCAGCACATCATTAGAGAAGCTGGCACATAGAAATGAAAATTCCGACTAAAATTCGATTGAATTTTGCTATACTTAAATTTTGCATTTCGATTTCTTTTTGCAAAGTCTAGAAAGAGAAATTTCAGAGAATTTTGTCGTCTGAAATCATTGAAATGACTATATGCTCGATTTATCTAGAAATCACGGTTTCTAATATTCTTAAATTAATAAATAAGATAGAAGTACATACTTGTTTGTAAAATAGATGTGGAAAAATAAGTTTTTTGACATAGTATCATCGTCGTAATCATTGCACATGCTGATATGTAATGTTTTCAGAGTCAGAACTGGATTCTGAAATTGACACTGAAGCCATGATATTTACCCCTTCAATACAAATGCGGCGAGACATGCAATAACAACTGAAGACACAATCACAAAGAACAAATATACAGTTTTTTGGTTAAAAGTTGAATTTAACTGTTGGAGCTGGTGTCTAACTAGCTTAGTTTTTGGATCTGGACTCTAAATTTCGAAACTAAATAAAGAAGCTTGTTCACAAAAATACAAATATAAAATCTCTAAAAGCTCATCACATTGGCTAAGAAATGGGCGAAAATGCATCAGTGTTGGCGATTTCCGATGAAAGTAAATGCTAGTTTCCTTTATTTTTGTCATTTCACCAAAATGACATCCAACTGTGTGGAAATATCGCTGACATTTCCCTGAATTCCGGACAAGGAAATGTGGTATCATTTTGATTTCACTGATTCGGAGATATAGAAATTTCAGCTATATCCGACCTAATTTTGTTGAAATTAGCTGCCGTGGTTGTTGTTGTAAGTAGATTTCTTCTTGTAAATCGCCATACTAGTAAGATATTCTTGACATCCAGCTGGAATAAATGATAAATTTTGCTGACTGGAACTGCAAGGAGAATTCTGAAGGTAGAGTGCCGTGCAATTGGAAAGGTTTCTTGATAATCACACATTTACGTACTTTCTGGCTTTGAGATTATTTTTGTAATTTTCTCATTTGCTTTTAAGTTGTTTTATGTGTTTGATTAAACTTATGTATTGGGAAAGCTAGGTATATTTATTTATTTTTACGAGTTTTATATTTTAATATTTTAAGTTTTTAGACGGATAACGGATTTCCAATGCTGGAATCATTTTATAGGTTTATTTTGTGAACTTTGATAGGAATTTTTGGTTTGATGTTTTTATTTTTTAGACATATAATATTTTTGAAAATTTTGAACGTTTGATAAAATACAATAAAATACACACTTTATAATTGTGTTGTAATTTTTAATGTAGTTTTTATTTTAAATGAATTTTTAAGTATGTTGTCTAATTTTTAGGATTTTTTGTTTTTGAAAAATGTTTATTGCTTATAATTTTGAAAACAGAAGTTATGGGAGATAGATATATTGTAGAGGAACACTGGGTTATTTTGAAAACAAAAGTTATGGGAGATAGATATATCGTAGAGGAACACTGGGTTATTTTCTTTCTAATTTTTATGGTGATATGTAGCTAATAAGTAAGAATAATTAGCTGAATTGAGTTAGTTAATTTAAGCCCATAAAGGTATATTTTTGAAAATGCTCTAGAGTGTATGTAGGTATCACGAATACCTACTTTCTAGATTAACCTAATGAATTTTCTAGCAATTATAGAAAAACCCTTCAAAAAAGTAAGAGACACATCTAAAAATTCTACAAAACTAATATAAAGTTGGGATATGTAGTATAAGCAATAAAAAGTTTCATGCAAAAATAATGAAGTAATAGGGTATAAGCGCAATTTGCAAAGAAATAGGCTTAAATGAAAATAAAAAATAAGATTAATAAAAACATATTTGTATTTGGAAGACATAAATGCAATTAAGAAAACCTGGTCGCAACTTTCCAAAGGACCTCATGGCAGGGACTTGTTAATTTCACTTGCTGAACCACTGGGGTATCTTTGGAATTAACGTACCAGATAGGGGATGAACACCTACGATTAAAACATGTAGCATGCCCAGTTAGCATCTTCTTTGATCAGCTCCTCCTAGCACAATGGATACACATCGGAGTTCTACCAAATGTCAAGCATCTTCGTTTCGTCCATGGGGACACTCTGGTGCTTTGATTTACGTAAAAAAGGCACCTGGAGCTTCACCTTGTTTTCTCTTGCACCCCTTGGAAATTCAGCTGGACCTAGTTTGGCTTGATTTCTTCACTCGTGCTCGATTGAAAGGAATTGCTCGGAGGCATGGGAAAGCGAAGAGATTTAATCAGAATCGACTCAAATCGACCTAATTTAGAGCTCAGAGTCTTCCTCATTTTCACAGGATCATTTTAGGATAGAATGTGAATCCTATCTATGCAGAATTCTAAAAAACACAAGCCGATCCGAGTTCAGATCATGCTTCGATGGTTGAAGCTGAAATCGAGTATAATGATTCGCCCTCTTAATAGGCTGGAATGACTCAGAAGAGGAACCTGATCTCTGTGAGTCAATCGAGTTGGTCGATTATAAAAGGGGAATGGCTGTAAATCGAGGTTTGATTCCCAATAGCATTGATGGCAAGAGAGCACATGAAAAGTGTTTGTAAATTAAAATTCGAATAAATAGATGTCTAATCGAACTAATTCAAAGGAAAAATTGCGTGCATCTACCACTATATTTTAGAGGAGCCGGTTTGGTATCCTGAGCTGGGATCGGCCACGGTCTTAAATTAAGAAGAAAAATTGATAATACCGCACATTACATGACTCCAAGATACTCACAATGCCTTATATTAAACTACATGACTCTAGGAAATGCCCAACGCCTTAGTGTTCAAGAACATTCTTCGAGTAGAACACTTGCCCACGGAAAATGGCCTCGTTCACGCCACACCAGATTGCTCATAAGATCGCAAAAGGATAAGATCTTCATACCCGTTGCTGCACACTGATCTAATGCATCTCAAGAAGGTGGTGCCATCATCCACTGTAAGCCAAGGAATATTAGCATTACTCCACACCTTTGCCGCGTGAAAGCAAGAGACGAAAAGATGGTCCATGTCTTCTGCCTCCACCCCACATACCGATCTAATTCATCTACCATTATTAAACTCACACACGACTGGTGTGTAGTTGAACACATTGACTTAGAGTTTAATTGTACTTTCCAACTGTGCTGTCATGGGCAGTAGTTGAAAATTTGAAGTTTAAAGCGCATATTGATATTTATATTGGTTGGTAACCATGTTTTTTTGCAGTTGCTCAACAATTGGTGCTATCATCATGACACCTCTTCTCACTAAACTCCTGGCCGGTCAGCTTGTTCCTGTCGATGCTGCTGTGAGATGATGTCTCCGTCTACTTATCTCTGTTTTGATATACTTACATAGCCTTGAAAACTGGAAATGTGCTATTCATCTTTCAGGGTCTAGCCATCAGCACTTTTCAGGTGGTTTTGTTGCCTACTATTGTTGGAGGTATAGAATTTTTTGTGCATAATATCGATACAAAACTTGCAGATGGGAATTGTTATGCCAATTTTCTACAACTTATTTTGGATCTTAAACGTGTTTTGTCATCTTACATTATGCAGTTTTGGCACATGAGTACTTCCCAAAATTTACGGAGAAATTAATTACCGTTACACCTTTGATTGGTGTCATCCTCACAACGCTGCTTTGTGCAAGCCCTGTATGGTCAACTTCTCCTTGGACTTGCATTGATAATAAACTAAGCATTATTGAAATATACATCATTAAGACATTCATACAACAAATTACAATGATTATGAGGATTTCTTCGCAAATTTTGAGCAATTGTCTGTAAGCTGACGACTGTTCCTTTCTGATGCACTTTATGACAGATTGGACAGGTATCTGAAGTGCTGAAATCTCAAGGTGCTCAGTTGATTCTTCCAGTTGCAGCATTGCATATTGCTGCTTTTGCTCTTGGTTATTGGTTCTCTAGGTTTTCGAGATTTGGCGAATCTACTTCTCGTACCATTTCCATTGAATGTGGAATGCAGGTAAGACCTTGCAAGATTTTTGACCATACAGAGTAGAAAAAAATGGCAGTGTATATTCTATTCTACTAGGTAAATGAAGTGCGAGTATCTTAGATTTGTTCAACAAGTAAACAAAGACACACCTTGATCAATCATTAATAAAAGTTATAAAACATTTGTAATTATCGATGGACTTCAACGTAACATTTCTCTATTGTTGTGCATAACGGAAATAGATCATGGATCGGACAAACAGACACACAAGTATAAAACAACCATGACACAAGATTTACAAGGTTCACCCTCAATTGAATTACTCCTCGGTGACGACAGGGGGTCTCTCTCTTGTATGAAGGTAAAATTACACAGAATGAAGATTAGACCTAGCCCCGTGGGATTAACATAGCACCCCCATGCAGAGGGATCCCCTAAATAGATGGATCTATAAAATTTAATATGAAGAGGATAAAAAGCAAAATGTTGGTTCCAGGATGTTGTTCTTGGCCCCCACAGGTGATGGGGGCACCTCCTCCCCCTTAGAGACCCACTCCCACCTTGAGATCTTGCAAGACTGTTGATGGTGTGATTTTTTGCCTGGAAGGGTTTTAAGTTGAAAATGTGATTGAACATGCTAAGTGTCTCTCTGAATCATTGTCGCAACTTTTATTGTTCGACATTCTTATGTAGTTTTGTATATAACTGTTTTTTGGGCGTGTACCTTATCAGCAATTGTCCTTTTCCCTTATAAAAAACAACACTGGATTAGATAACATATTTGAAGTTTCTGGACATATTTTGACGGCTCCTTCAAACCATGCTTATCACTAGTTTCTGAATTGGAAGTGTGGAAACAATAGAATCAGATGCATTCATAGAGACCTTAGGGCTCTCTTATATAGGAGAATAGCCTTGGGTAAATTAGATAAGAGGTTCATAGAAAAATAGAAATAAAGAAAAAATACCAATGGACACGAATATCTCAACGCTTCCTCTCAAGTTGGATTATATATATCTAATCATGCTTATCTTGAAACAACATCTCTAAAATGGACCTCGAGCAAGTGCTTTGGTGAATATATCTGCACTCTGATCTCCAGTAGTGACATAATAGGTGGTGATGAGTACCTTTTGGATCATGTCTCTGGTATTAGTTACAATCCACCTCTATATGCTTGGTCCGTTTATGGAATGCAAGATTGTTGGCAATAAATAGAGCTACTTGATTGTCGCATCTAAGCTGCATGGGAAGAGGTACCTTAATTGCAAGATCAATCAAGACTGATCTAACCCACATCATCTCTGTGTTCTCCTAAGCCATGGCTCTGTACTCAGACTCCGCGCTAGATCTGGCAACCACTGTCTGCTTCTTGCTCTTCCATGACATGATTGAACTCCCAAAAAAACTGCAGAATCAGATGTAGACTTCATGTGTCTAGGCATCCTGCATAATCTTCATCTACTCAAGTTGTCACCTCAAGAGATGCACCTCTGTTGAATATAAGGCCAGTACCTGGTGAAGTCTTCAGATATCTAAGAATCATATGGACTGCATCCATATGTGCCTACTTGGGCCGTTCCATGAACTAGCTCACTTTGCTTACAACAAAGGATATGTCTGGCCTGGTGACAAGTTCCCTGTATCTCCTCTTGTCTACCTCCCATGGCCTTAAATTTCAGCGAAATTCGGTCGAATTTCTGTCGAATATCGATATCCAGTCGAAATCGAAATTCGACCAAAATGACCGAAATATGGGGGTCCTAGTACAAAAAAATGATCGAAATGACCGAAATTTCAGTCGAAATTTCATCGAAATTCCATCGAAATTCTATTTTGGTCGATACCAAATTGGTGTCCGAAATTGAAATTTAGGGCCTTGCTACCTCCTTAGTGACATCATCATATAATCTCATGCTCGGATCCATAGGGGTAGTAGCAGGCTTACAACCCTGTCATGCTTGTCTCGAGTAGAAGATCGGTCACAAACTTCCTCTGGGTCATCACAAGACCATGTTGGTTCCCGATGAACTCTAATTCGAGAAGTAAAGTAGACTGCCAAGATCCTTAATCACAAACTGCTGACTTAAAAACTCCTTATTAGCCTGAATACCCTGCTCATCATCACTCATGATAATTTATGTCATCAACATAAAACAAAATGACAACAATACCTCTCTGTGCCCTATGAACAAAAAGTGAATGATCGGTAGTGGACCTCACAAACCCCTCGTGCTCTATCAGTTTTGAGACCTTCTGGAACCAAGCTCTTGAATTCTGCTCTATGCCATAAATCACCTTGTGGAGCCTGCATACCTTTTGAGACTCCCTCTTAGCAGTAAAACATGGTGGTTGCTACATGTAGACCTCATCCTGTAGATCTTCTTATAAAAAGGCATTCTTCACATCAAGTTGGTAAAGCGGCCAGTCCTGAGTCAGCAACTGAGAGAAGAATGCGCAAAGTCGAACGTCTAACAACCGGTGAGAAGGTATCCTGGTAGTCCACCCCATAAGTTTGGGTGGATCCTCGTGCTACAAGCTTCGCATTGCATCGATCCACACCGCCATCTGACCGTTGCTTTACCGTAAAAATCCACTTGCACTCCACAACAGAGGCACCTGGAGCAGTAGAAACAATGCTAGGTGCCACGAGACTGTAAAGCTGCCATCTCCTCTTCCATGGCAAGCCGTCAACTACTGTCATGTATTGCCTCCTGGTATGTTCGTGGGATAGTAACAACAGAGAGTCCCACTACAAATCTCTTGTATTCCTCTAAAAGATGATCCAAGGAAACATGAGCACATAGAGGATAAATATCACATGTACGACGCGGCTTCCGCAAGGCAACGTATACATCAAGATCATCAATCTCTTTGTTCTTTGTTGGAGTATATGTTGTATGCGTCATATTATGAGGGAGATGGGTAAATGGATCCTCCAGGATCCATTTATCCCATCCATATGTTTAGTCCCACATCTACTAGTGGTGGGACTTGGAGGCTCTGTGGAGGCTATATAAGGAGCTCCAGACCTCCTGTATCCATTGAGAAATTTGCAATATACACACCTGCCCTCTGAGGCATTCTCCCGTGGTTTCATCCCACTCCTCGCGGAGTAGGGTTCCACGTAAATCTCGATGTTCTTATTGTTCTTTATTCTTTTTCCATGTTTCGCTTTCGCTTCCTATTTTCTAACATGGTATCAGAGCGGGTCGATTCTCGAGGATTTCAAGTTCTTATTTATGTTCGAGATTCATTTTTTATGTTGAAGATTTATTGGGTTGTTCTTGTTCAAGATCTGCATTTCGTTCAAGGGTTTCTAACGAAACCCTAATTCGTCTCTGGAACTACAACCATCACGCGATGCCCTAGCAGCCATCCTACAAGCATCAGGCGGCGCCCTAGCCGCACAAGGCGGCAAACCATCCTGACCGTAGAGCAGCTACTCCGATCCCGGCGACAGAACCAGGCTGGTGCAACGAGACACTCCGATCCCGGCGACAGAACCAGGCTGGTGCAACGAGACACTCCGATCCCGGCGACATACCATGATTTCTAAACCACTCCTTCGTTCTAGGCGCTCCATCAGGTCATGCGGCAATGAGCAACATCTCGCAGGTCCACCTCCAGTCGTGGGGCTCCCGCATCTCCTCTACTCAGCAGCGGCTCCAGGCCACTACATCTTCCAACAACGCCATTTTTTGCAAGGAAGGAGGAGCATCCTCACGCACACATCCCCTGTGTTGCATCCCTGGCGGCGCGCATCTTCCACGAAGCCCCTACGTGCAACCCCCCTGTGCATCTGCGCCCAGGCGCGAACCCTTTCCCAGGCACGAAACCCTTTAGCGGCGCCTAAGCGCTGCATCTGCGTCGCTCCAAATCGTCATCTCCCTCCTGTCGCAGGCAATGGCGAGTCTCCTGCAGCAAGCCGGTGCAGCCCCGCGCACCACGCGCATCCATAACCCGTAGACGCCGCGCGATCTCCAAACCAACATCCAGAGGCGGTGCTTCCCCGCGCCGAAGCCGCGTCGCCTTACCAGGCGGAACTCCCGCTCCCATGCGCACGGACCCCCTGCTCCATCTACTTCGAGCGGAGGCAGCGACATCATGCCGTGCCCCTCCCAGCAGCCGCGAATCCCTCCAAGCGTGTTGGCGACACGCTCTGTCCAGGCGGCGATCATCTCCGATCAATCCTCTGATCACCAGGAGGAGCCCTTGCGATTCCTCCATCGATGACGCCTTGAACTACAACCCAGGTGCATCTCGCATTCAGCGCGCACCTTCGGGTTCCCTTCACCCGCTGCGGTGAAGAGGGTTCTCCTTGGATTCTCCCTCGCGCGCCTGAGCGCGCATCTCCTGGCGCGTCGATCGAAAACCCCTCGACGGCGACATCAAAGAGGGTTCCCACGATGGGAAACCCTAGGCCTGCTGTCTCCCTTTTTTTTAAAAAATATATGTTTTGGGGTTATTTGTTTAAAGGGCCCAGATATGGGCTGTAAGGTTTAAGAAAAATCCGAAAAAAGGGGCACGTACATGAGAAAAAAATTGTATGTAGTTTGCAAAAGCTGAAAAAAGGAGAAACGACTTAAAAAATGGATTCTGTTCAAAAAAATTGAAAAGCTGTAAAAAAAAATTTGCACGGCTAAAAAATGATTTAAAAAAAACTAAAAAATATCGGCATTTGAAATGTTTTATTTTCTCTCCATATTTATATATCTTGTCTTCTCCCAACTTTGTCGATGTTGAGTTTTTGACAAGTATGGGAGAAAGGGGGAGTATTGTGTAGAGTTCTTCGGCCATGATATGTATTCTTCATATTCTAGTTCAGATCAGATTCGCTAGGCCAGACTTATAGTTCAGACTCTACAGATATTCAGATGATCAAACTCGACGTCAGATTTTCCGAGTCCTTAATTTCAGACACGCATATGTATGCGGTCTTTTCAGATGTGCAGATGCTTGCCATCTTTTGTCGTGGTCCCCATCATTATTCTTGTTTTGTCGGTCAGAGTTTTCATGTGAGCCATAGAGACTCTAGAGTAGAGGACCATTCCCTGTGCCATGTTGGCAAGGGTTTTCATGTGGTATTATAGGTACTCCAGAGTAGTGTACCATTCTCTGTGCCAGATGGGAGAGACCCAATTCGCCGACGAGGAGATTTCTTTCAGACTCCATTCTCCAACGATTGTAGACTCCAATGAGGATTGCACTTCCACGGTCTTTTCCAGTTTGGCCCTTTTCAGAGATGGAGCAGTTGTCCACATGTTGTGGCAGGCCAAAGTACTCTGACGGGGAGACTCATTTCCAGCTACAGTGACTCTGACATGCGCAGTTCAGAGCACATGCTCTCTGACGAGGAGATTCAACAGACTCACACTCCAGCCCGTTCGTCCTCCTCACCTGCACGGCATGAGAAGCAACGTCCTCGACAACAACACTTGTGCGCATTGGGTTGATATTGTCTGTAGTGTCCTGCAATGTGAGTTGAGTTTCTTTCTGTTTGTCCAAGCTGAGCATTGCATGCTCCAGCTTGAGGGGGGGTGTTGGAGTATAAGTTGTATGCGTCATATATGAGGGAGATGGGTTACCCCATCCATATGTTTAGTCCCACATCTACCAGTGGTGGGACTTGGATGCTCTGTGGAAGCTATATAAGGAGCCCCATACCTCCTGTATCCATTGAGAAAGTGCAATAGATACACTAGCCCTTTGAGGCATTCTCCCGTGGTTTCATTACACTCCTCACAGAGTAGGGTTCCACATAAATCCTGATGTTCTTATTGTTCTTTATTCTTTTTCCATGTTTCGCTTCCGCTTCCTATTTTCTAACATTCTCTGAAGAAGGTATCTATTCCTTCTAGACATTATCCTATGGTATAATTATATCACAAGTGCCACCAGTAGAAATAATGCGTTCAGTGCTGACGAAACCCAGCTTCATCTATATTATTTCTTTATATTATCTCTCTAGCTTAAGAAAACAAATAAAATTCCTTAACAATTATCATTAGTTAACTAATTATGTGTTGTGAATATTTAGCTACAATTATGTATATTAATGCTTCTATTATTGTGCCTTTATTTTTTGTGTTTATTATTTTCTAAAAATCCAATAAAAATTAAGTATAATATTGTATATAATTAATTTAACATAATTTATAAAATAAAAATCCAAAAATAAGAAAAGAAAGTTAAATAAGTAATTTATTACTTTGAATTACTTGCAAAAATATTTACTTTACATAAAAGATTTTATTTCTCTATGAGCTCTACATGAAAGTTGTAGTTCTCATCGAGATCTACAACTTCCATTTCTTGTAGCACGATTGAGGGACACTACGCCTGTTGCCAGTTCCTTTGCTCCTTCGTCCACCTCGGGAGGTCACTCAAATGTGGTTGCTTCACATCTTCCAGAACCTCAGATAGTACCTATGCCCTTACTAGTTGTAGTGGATCCGATGTTACAGAATAGTTTATGGATTCCAGGGCTACACATCACTTATGTGGCAACAGAGATCAGCTTACAGCATATAGACATGTTCCTCCAGGGAGAACAGTGGTTATAGCAGATGGGACTCATCCCCGATTACAGGACAGGGGAAGATCAGCTTCACACCTTATATACGTCTGCAAAATGTGTTACATGCACTTGATTTTTCTATGAATTTATTATCAATTAGTCAGATTAAAGGATCTACATTGTCGAGCTATTTTTGACCCACCGTCTCTTGTTTTTCAGGACATCCTTACGGGAAGGGTAATTGATTGTGGCCCTGAGCAGGGCGGCCTCTACCGCTTAATCCACACTCCTTATGAAGGTTTTTCTTCTCATTCTGTTGGTTCAGTCTTACCCTTTACGTGGCACATGCGCTTCGGTTGTCTCCCTCTCCAGAAAATGTGTCGTGTTCTGCTTCAGATTTCTCCTCGCTCGTCCTTCCAGTGCAAGGCATGCCAGTTGGGAAAGCATCATCGGTCTATTTTCTCTAGTCATTAGAGTCCAAGCAGTAGCTCCATATTTGAGTTATCTCATATTGATATTTGGAGTTTAAGTCGTGTTCTCGATCACCCAAGACACGGGTTTTATCTGGTCGCAGTGGATGATTTTTCTTGTATGTCCTGGGTCTTTTGTTAAAGAACAAATCTGAAGCGGGAGATGTTATCAATTTATCAATGAAGTGCAGAATGTGTTTTCTCCTATTGTGAAATTTGTGAGCACTGATAATGCTTTGAAATTATGTACATGTGCTCTATCCAATTTCTTTTCCACATGGGCTATTATTCATCAAACTTTGTAAGACTATACTTCACAACAAAATGGTGTTGTTGAGAGGAAGCATCGCCATTTACTTTATGTAACCAGAACTCTCCTCATCAGAGTCGTGCCCCGCAATCCTTTTGGGGTGATGCTATTCTTACGACATGCTATCTTGTGAATCGCATGCCCTCGTCTGTCTTGAGTGAGAAAATTCCTTTTTTTCCTTGCATTCCCGGAGAAGGAATTGTTCTCACTGACTCCTTGTGTTTTTGTATCGATTGCTTTTGTTCACCAATTGTCTCTCGGTCTTAAAAGCTCTCTCTTATAGCTGTCAAATGTGTATATATTGGATATTCCAAGACACAACAGGGTATAGATGCTATGATCCACTGCAGGGGAAATATTATGTTAGTGTTCATGTTACATTTTTCGAGTCGGTGATGTACTTTTCTCCTACAGGTAATAGGTTGACTTCATCAGACTCTGACGATGAAATCTACATGCCACCACCTCCACCACCTCCACTTCCAACTGTGCCATCTCCATCATCTCCTCATATACCATCACCTCCCATTACTCATGTCCCACCATTGCCATATTGTTATACTCGTCGGCCTGCTCCTGTTCATATCGCCACTCATCATCCAACACGCCTTATGTATGTTTTGAAAATATTATTCCTAACGATGGGTTTGGTGATTTCTGAGCAGGGATCTTTACATGGGGACAAATATACAGGTTGAGGAGACTCCAAATGATTTGGACATACCTATAGTGCTTCGAAAGCAGAAGCGTACTTGTGCCTCATATCTTATTGCAACCCAGGTGTCCTTTGATCGCTTGACTGGAGAATTCAGTAGATTTGCAGTTGCATTGCCTGCTATGGAAATTCCACGAAATTATCAGGAGGCCTTGCAGGACAGTCGGTGGCGCCTAGCTATGGAAGAAGAGATGGCTGCCCTACAGTCGCGTGGTACCTGGAGTTTGGTTCTTGCTCCCAATGTGGCCTCGGTTGCCAGTTACAAATGGGTGTTTACTGTTAAACAACATGTAGACGAGAGTCTAGATCGGTACAAAGCTAGATTGGTTGCGCATGGCTTTACTCGAATATATGGAGTGGATTATCCAGATACGTTCTCCCATGTTGCTCATCATTCCACTCTAGGTATTCTTCTGCATGTTGCTATGGTACGTGATTGGCATCTTTTTCAGCTTGATGTTAAGAATGCTTTTCCGTATGGGGACCCACAGATAGAGGTTTACATGCAACAACCTCCAAGGTTTGCTGTTGAGGGGGAGTGTCCACAGGTTTGCAGACTTCATAAGGCAATATGTGGCCTTAAACACAGTCCAAGGACATGGTTCCAGAAGCTCTTGATCTCAATTGAGAAGCAGGGATTCCATAGGTCAAATGCGGATCATTCACTGTTTGTACAAAGAACTCCTAGAGGTACGGTTGCTATCATGGTATATGTTGATGACAGACTGGTTACATATTATGATGTGCAAGGAATAAAAAGGGCAAAGGAATTTCTGGGCTAACAGTTTGTTACCACGGATCTTGACACCCTATGGTATTTTCTGGGTTAGAATTTTGTAGGAATCAGCAGGGTCTTGTGATGACACAAAGGAAGTATGTGACAGTCATGCTAGTTGAGACGGACATGATTGGATGTCGACCGTCTACCACTCCTATGGATCCTAGTATGAAGTTATATGATGATGATACAGAGGAGGTGGACAGGAGAACACACAAAGAAATAGTGGGAAAGCTTCTATATGTCATTATAACTAGGTCGGATATCTCATTTGCAGTTAATCGGGTGAGTCAATTCATGGAGCAACCCCGACAGGTACACATGGATGTTGTATATATGATACTGAGGTACCTAAAGTCTTCTCCAGGTGCAGAATTGTTATTCAGAAAAGGGACAACACTTACTATTTCTGCATGTGCAGATGCAGACTATGCAGGATGTCCAAAAGATAGAAAGTCCACTTCGGGTTTTGCGGTGTTTGTTGGCGGCTCTCTCATTTCTTGGAAGAGTGAGAGGCAAACAGTGGTGGCTAGGTTAGGCTGAATCAGAATATAGGGCTATGGCACAAGCTAGTACAAAAATGATGTGGGTTCGAGCAATACTAGCAGATTTACATATTGATGTACCTCTTCTTATGCAGTTACAATGTGATAACCAAACCGCCCTATTCATTGCGAACAATCTGACATTTCATGAGAGGACTAAGCATATTGAAGTGGACTGCCACTATACACGAGACATGATTTGGAAAGTTTTTATCTCTACCTCGCATGTCAACTCTGGAGATCAAACGGCAGATATCTTCACCAAGGTGTTGCTCAGAGGACCTTTTCAGAAGTGCTCATCCAAACTGAGCATGATTGACATCTATGCTCCATCTTAAGGGGGAGTATAGAAATATTCTTATACTCTTGTACTATTTCTCTAATTTTTTTTCTATGTCTATCTTATGTAATTTACCCATAGGCATGTCTTCTATATAAGAGAGCCTATGGTTGAAGGAATAAACAACTTCCGTTCTTTTTTTCCAAAAATTGTACATTTAAAAAATCAGGCGAAACTTTAGATCACCAACTCCATGTCACTAAGTAGATCACCAACTTCATATCCATTAAGCTTACGGAAAGAATGTTGCTTATATTATGTAGCACTATTTTCGGCATGTCTGTTCTAAAGAAACAAGAGGTATGCATCTATCGACTTAACAACAAGACATGGCCTCTAATAGGGGAATATGATCGTTACTAGGCTACTAGCTACTATGGATTTTTGAAGTTCAAGTTGGAGGATGTGGAGTACTATGCGGATGAGACTTTGGAATCCCAAATGGCCAAAATTATTTTTGGAATCGAATTTAGAAGCCTTGAATGTTTATATTCCTTGGAGGACTTAATCCAACAAATAAATGAGCCGGGTTCTTAATACTAATAAGTTTTCTTCCCTTGAGGAGGTTTGCTATCAAATTTAAGAAGAAAATGGAAAGCATACAATGAATAATAAGCCCACACATTCAATTGTCGACAGCGCGAAGCATGATGACTTTCCAATGAGGTATTGGTGGTAAGAACAAAAAGTAGGGGTCCAACAAGAAACACATACAATGTCAAACAGGGATACACGATTGAAATCCATTGGAGCTTGTTTAGCATTGATGAGTGAAGGGAATATGGGGACAGAGTCATCTAGTCATCCCCATCCCCATAAGTTTTTCTTCTGGTTGCTACTTCTTGTCGAGATATATGTGTCTCTTGGTCTTTTCTCTTTATTTCTATTTTTCTATGAACCTCTTATGTAATTTATCTAGGGCTATTCACCTATATAAGAGAGCCCTAGGGTCTCTATGAATCCATCCGATTCTATTGTTTCCACATGGTATCAGAGCGAAGGTCATAGACTGGAACTTTTACCTAAAACTCGCTCCCCACCTCCAACCTAGGATTCTCGGCACTGTCCCACCTTTTCGCGTCACTCACGTTACCTCCACACCTTCCAAGGGCGCCACCCAACCGCTTGGGTTGCCGCTCGCATGGCTTGTGCCACCACCCCACCATCCAGGGGTGTTGCCCAACAGCCTGGGCTTCTGCCCAGCCACCAACGACCTACATCGCGCTGCCTAAGGGCATCCAACCCATCTTCAAACCGTAACACCAGTCTGATTTGACCATAAAACAGTATGATTCTGACTGGAAAACGTGATTTCAGATCTACAAATCATGTTTTCCGACCCTAGCACGCATCGAGGATTGATGAGATGGTTTTATGAATCTACATGGACGACCAATCCTCTACATGATCGTGTAGACATCATTTTTTTGACGATTGATCCTCAGTCGAGTTCTGGCGTGTTCTCTCTTTCTCATCATGTTGAAAAGCAAGGGTGAAGTTATGCTCCATGCAGTTTTTCACCCTCATGCAGTGTAGCAACAAAGAGCGTTTTCCGACACAACCAGAGCAGCGGATAAGACTGGGGAACATGCTTCATGGAAGCAAGACACTGCTTATGCTCGTATTTGGCTCTTCGAGATACTCACCATGGAAATTGCAAATGACATTTTGAATCAACCCATGACCAAGGCCATGTGGAATATCCTCGTTGCCATATACGGTCAAGCGAAGAATGAAAGCAAGATCCTCCAGTTGCAGTATGAAATACTCTCGACCAAGCAGATTGGTCGACCTCTTCAGGCCCATTTCTTGCATCTTCGAGGCATGTTTGAGCGACTCCACAACTTTATCCACATTACTACCAGTACAGAGCAACAACATGCATATAGAAATGCCACTATGATATGAGTCTTTCTGTCATCTCTTGATTCTGAGTACGATGCAACATGTACTCAATTGCTTATTAGAGAGACGATGCCATCGACGGAAGTGGTCTACAAGAGGCCGAGCAGAATCACTGGTTCATCCACTACCATGGCCCAGACCCCCTCTGTGATGGCTGCTTCTCGCGCCAGGGGGAGTACTTCACAGTTTCGTGAGCGAGGACCTCGTGGCCGAGGAGGACGTCAACGTGGCCCTTGCACATACTGCCACCATCCAGGAAAAGCCCTAAATGTTCGGCCACCATTTTTGTGACCGACCTAAATGAAATTTCGGTCGAATTTCGACCGAAATATCTATCATTTCGCTCATTTCTGTACTAGGTCCCCCATAGTTCGGTCATTCCGGCCATTTCGGCCGCATTTCGATTTCGAAAGGATATCGGTATTCGACAGAAATTCAACCGAATTTCATTGAAATTTGAGGCCATGGTCATTCTGAGGAGACATGCTATCAAAAACAGGAGTATAATGCGTCTTCTCGTGTAGTTAAACAGATTGAGACTATACCTGCTTCCTCTATTGTCTCTCGATTGAGAGATAATGACTAATCGACTACAATCATTGTAGGATCTTCTGATGTTGTAGTCGTTGCCAGAGCCTCTATGAGTTCTTGAGGTATACTTATGCACTTACCAGTTGTAGTAACTCAGATTTGACGGACTGGTTCATGGACTCCGACGCATCTCATATGTGCGGAGATCGAGCATAGTTTAGCTTTTACATATCTATCCCTCCTGGTAGATCAGTGGTGATTGCAAATGGGGTTCATTTTCCCGTTGTTGGTCAGGGAGAGACTGTCTTACACCTTGATGCACCTGCAGAATGTATTACATGCACCAACATTTCAAATGAATCTTTTGTCCATTAGTTAGATTACAGAAGACTTACATTGTCGTGCCATATTTTACCCATCTTCTCTCGTGTTTCAGGACATACTCACGGGCAGGGTGATTGGATGTGGCCTTGAGCAGCAATGGCTTTACCGACTGATCCAGACTCCTTTTGTTGGTGTTGTGGCTATTCTTATTGGATCAGTCTCTCCATTCATGTGCCACATTTTCTTTGGAAATCTTTCTCTGTAGAAGTTATGTCATGTCTTTCCTCAGATATCTACTCGTACCACCTTAGAGTGTAAGGCATGTCAGCTTGGGAAGCATCATCGTTCCTCTTTTCAGGGTAGCCATAGTCGCCATAGTAGTCAGTCATTTGAGTTATTTCATTTTGATATTTGGGGTCCTAGTCGTGTTCCTGATCATCAGGGACATCGGTTCCATGGCCTCAAATTTCAACGAAATTCGGTCGAATTTCTGTCGAATACCGATATCCAGTCGAAATCGAAATTCGATCGAAATGGCCAAAATGACCGAAATATGGAGGGCCCTAGTACAAAAAATAATAGAAATGACAGAAATTCGGGTCGAAATTCGATCGAAATTCTACCGAAATTCCGTTTTGGTCGGTCACCGAAATGGTGACCGAAACCGACATTTAAGGCCTTGATCGGTTCTATATGGTCGTTGTAGATGATTTCTCTAGACTATCTCGGGTCTTCTTGTTAAAGAATAGTCCGAAGATGGTCATGTCATTAAATCATTTCTTATAGAAATAAAGAATATTTTTTCTGCTCATGTGAAGTTTATTCATTCTGACAATGCCTTGGAGTTCACTTTACGGCTGTCTGATTTCCTCTGGTCTCTTGGTATTGTTCACCAGACTTCATGTGCATACACATCACAGTAGAACGGTGTTGCTGAATGCAAACATTACCATTTTCTTGCCGAGCGTGTAATTTATCTCATTGGACTCTCCCTTAATGTAAGAGGTCATATATCTCTTTTTTCTAATAAGAAATATCATCTTGTCGCACAAGTAATTTACATCACATACCACATATAAACAATAGTGTGGGTGATATCGGAGAGCAAACATACAAGCGAGTACATAAAATCTAAATTATAAGGTACATCATTTATAACCATAACTTTAAAAGGAAAAAAATATATTAAAATAAATTAGAAACTAACATTTCTGCTAACTAACAATAATCAATATCTAAGTAGAAACTAGTAATATATTGGGTAAAGTAAAAAAAGCATCAATTATACGTTGACTCTCTATTAAGGGCCTCAATTTTTAAATGTAACAGAGGGGCCTGAACTTTTAACTTCAACTTCAGGATTTAACATCGACATATAAGAGCCACAAAAGCTTACAAAGGTATGTATTTGAGACAAAAAAAGAAGATCAGGCCCCTCTTTGTTATGACAAATGAGGCCCCTAATTGGGAGTCGATGCATAGTTGAGGCCCTTATTTGTAAGTTGCCCTAATATATTAACTTGTATTTAGATATACCTATGCTTAATCAGTTGCATATATATTTGATCTCCATCGACAGAAGGTGAGGCCCCCATCTGAAAATGGGAGTCTTACTATCTAGTTATCGAGCTTGGAGGGAATCAAAACGAGAGAAATCTGAAACAAAATCATAAATTTAATTATTTATTCATGGTAGAATTATTTTCAAATATGATAATACTTAAATGGTTATTCAAAATTCCTAATATTTAACCTTTAAAAGCTTAAAAAACTTAAATCTATCTTCTAAGCTTCTTTCCTTTCTACTAGCAACGATAACAATCAATAAATGTGAGGGATGATTGAATGTTTTTAATGAGAATAGTAAATCACTCTTCTTAACAATAAGTCGTTACTAATCCTGATATGGTGTGCAACACTGGAATGCTGTAAAGAACATCTTTAAGTATATAAGACAGACACAAATTACATCTTTGTCTACGGAGATGGTGATATCCAAGTCTTAGAATACACAGATTCAGACTTCATATCTGATATTGATGATTGGAAGTCAACTTTAGTGTGTTCTTGTTGAATGGTAGTGCTGTGAGATAGAGAAGCAAGAAGCAGGACACTACGATTGATTCAACAACAGAAGCCGGATACAGTGACGCATCAGATGTTGTAAATGAGACGGTGTGGTTAAGCTAAGTACATTCTGAAACTTAGCGTAGTTTCCTTTGATACTCCCATCCCACTACTCTGCGATAACTCGGAATGCATAACTTAGACGGAGGAACCCAGATGGCATCAGAAGAGCAAGTATGTAGAAAGGAAATACCACATCATTCAGGAGATTTAAAAGCGTGGTGACATCATCATCACCAATGTGGTCTTTGTCGATAATGTTGTTGATCCCCTTACCAAACTTTTACCCTAAAAGGTTTCCGACCGGCATGTAATGAACATGGGTTTAAAGATTGTACCCGAATGATTTTGAGGGCTAGTGGGAGATTGTTAGCCATGTGAGTCCAGGTCGAACCATTTCTACAATACATGTTATTTTTATCTTTGATATATCAATAAAAGTTATTGATTTATTTAACTCCTTGTCCGATATTAATGAATGAATGCATTTATAAGGTCCTTTAATACAATTATGGTTATGTACCATGATCATCTTAATAATCATACAGTTATTGATTCAATGGTTGAATCATAGAGACGGGTACTTGGATGATATCTAAAGAGTTAGACTTAGAACTCATCAAGCATTGTCAAATGATTAACGGGTTAAAGATTGTACCTGAATGGTTTTGAGAGCTAGTGGGAGATTGTTAGCCATGTGAGTCCATGTCGAACCATTTCTACAATACATGTTATTGTAATCTTTGATATATCAATAAAAGTTATTGATTTATTTCACTCCTTGTCTGAGATTAATGAATGAATGCATTTATAAGGTCCCTTAGTACACCTATAGTTATGTACTATGGTCATCTTATTAATCATACAATTGTTGTTGATTCAATGATTGAATCATAGAGACTGGTACTTAGATGATATCTAAAGAGCTAGATTGAGGACTCATCAAGCATTGTCAAATGATTGTTAAGAAAGGATCTCCATCATGAGAAGGAGATTGCAGTTCTCTTTAAAGGCGGAATGACCGACCTCTTGATACGTGTCCTCTGCATAGGAATAGAGATTCAGAGGTGTCAGATAAGTTATGTCAAAGAATTGAATTAATGAGATCGAGATAACCAGGACCTATATTGTATGTTGTCACGATATAGGCACACATCCTCTGAGCGGAGACATGTATTACTATATGTCTAAGTATGTACATTAGGTAGACCATTAGGTTGATGACCTAATCAGGGTCTGTACACTGACGAGCTGGTGTGCGTACAAGGGCATATGAGTGATACGATCTGCTTTTTCGAAGAAGAGATGCAAAGAGGCTGTGGCGCTCTTGGGGAGCTGACGGATGTCGGCGACCTCGGTGATAGCAAAGATCACTTTGTTTGGAAGGAAGGGAAATTCTCTGCGAGGAAGGCGTATCGATCCTTCGCTAGGGTGCATGAGGCGGTTCCGGAGGACTTCTTCTGGGACTACATAATTATTTGGGCTAGCAAGGTGCCTATGCAGATCAAGATTTTCTTGTGGTTGGCGAGATGCGGGCAACTCCTCTCTGAGGTGCGCAGGGCCAAATTGTTGTATACCCGGGAGATTATGTGCGATAGATGCCAAGGTTGCAAAAGTCGGTAGTCGGTTCTCGGTCGGTTGGGTCACTGACTAAGGAGTAATCGACAGTCGGGCGACTAATCGGATTTAGCCGGAATTTAATCGTCTTTGAATTTTATGAATATTTTAAATATATAACTTATTGTTATACATATATTTACATAGATTTTGTACATTTTTATACAATCATAATAACATAAAAAAGTATTTGAATTTAAGTAAAACGTCGAGCATATTATAATAAGTTTGCTTATAAAAAAGAAAAACATATAAGAATATGGTATCTCCAAGTAAAAAATTGATCGACTAGTGTACCTACTCGGAATTAGTCGGTACTCGGTCGGCCTCTCCACTGACTAGACTAGTCGGACCTACTAGTCGGGCCAGTCGGGCGACTTTTACAATCTTGATAGATGCGGGCTTGATCAGAAGGATATTGACTTTTTTCGGCTTCTCGGCATCGACTGCGATATGAGAGGGGGTGGATGTTCCCTGATATCGATTCGTGGACGACGCGACGTACTGGAGTTTAATTAGAGCAGCCTGCGGTAGTTCTCAGGAGGATGCAGTTGGACCTTTCACTCTTTTTTGGGTTATTTGGTGTGCTAGAAATGAGAGAATCTTTCCGGGATGCCCCTTTCATTATGAGAGTGTTATGGGGCACTACATGGCACTCGTTTCCTTGTGGTCTAATGTGTAATTTGTAAAATATTGTATTTTTTCTCTTGAAATAATTGAATAAAAACACGGTGCGTTCCAATCTTGGGATTGCACCCTCTTTCTCCTAAAAAAGAATCATACAGGTTCACTACTGAACCAAAAGATATGAGCTCAGTCATGAGGTATTGAGACCGATCAAATTCCATGCATCGTCATCTTGCTTTGGAAGAATGACACGAATTTGTAGGTATGATATATGCTTTTGGAAAGCATATGATCGATAGCAACTCCCAATGATCGAATGCGGAACTCAATGATAAAACCCTGAAGAAGACCGTTTAAATATGATCTTAGACTTCGGGTTTATTCTAGATCTTCAAGTATGCATGTTGTACGCGTATTAGAAATACTCGAAGGTGATGTGGTCGTAAATGATTGTGTAACCATGACACTTCTATTCCGACGAGACTGATGAAGCATGTTTGGATTTTAGTGACTTCTCTTAGTTGATTAGTAATCTGATTTTAGTCCAAATGTTGGACATTGATCTGAATAAGATTTATATGTAATGAGAAGATTATATTTACAGATTGATTTAATCAAACATCTTTGAGAGGTCCCCAAGATCTGGATTTGAGATATGTTCTCAATATCCAAGTTACTATACTTGGAATGTATAATCGCTTGTCCTTATCTCCAAGTATTTGCAGAGAAAGCACATTGTTCTTGAAAGAGTTCAAGAATAATTCTATTGTTGATAATGTATCTAAGCACTGGGAATTTGATGATTAAATGTGGTTTAATTATCATGAGCAGGGGCGTAGCCAGGAATTTCTAATAGGTGGGGTCGATGTTCGGTCAATCAGATACATATATAATTAAAAAACTATTGCTATTGAGTTACACTATTTTGTAAAAGATGGATATAGTCAAAGAGAAGCATATATAATAATTAGTTGGCAATACTACAACATTATCGATACGAGCATATATATATGCTTCAAGTCAACACAAACAATATTAATATTGTATGACTTATTTTATTATTGATGTCAATATACACATTTTTTAAACTATTACATATCACATAAAATATTATTTCATATATAATCTCATATATACTAGTGCAACTGGAATTGATATCCTACTGTAATAAAGGTATGTATAGATAATGCACTATATGAATTTATAAATTTTGATATCAGACTTGTCATGATCAATTCAACATATATCAAATTAAATACCATCATTTATTCTAATATTACAACATTCAAAAGTTAAAATTTTCATCAAACAAATTTAAGAAATTTTAGTGCATTTTTTTCAAAATTACCATCTAGTGTGTTGCTGATAAAGGAACCCCATAGTCGGGATAATTCGATTTGAAAGTTTGTTGGGGAATTTCTCGCAACGATGAAAATAGTTGATTCATGAAAATAGTTGGTTTATGTGCATGTCGTTGACGTAAGTTTGCAAGACAATAATGGTCTTCAACTTTTAATAATAGTATTATGTAGACAACAATTGCATGTTGCAATGTTAATGGAGAATGAAACCCGAAAAAGAACTACCATCCGATATTGGGAGAATTGGAGGGGCCATTGCTTAGCATCCCGTATTTTTAAATTTGAAGGAGAATTTATAATCAAGGAACATTTGGCGACCGCTAATTCCTAATTTGGGAGGGGGGGGGGGGCAAGGCCCCTACCCACCCCCTTTCCCTCCGCCCATGATTATGAGTAATATGAATATGATTCATATTATTTGGACACGTGAGAATTATGATCTAGGATAATTAAATATGATTTAATTATCGAGGATATGATTAATGTGGATACCACTATCAATAATAATCATAAATATTATAAATGTGATTTATAATATGTCAGAGAGATATAGTTGTAAATAGTATTTACGAATTATATGTTGATGTGGATTGGATTCACATTCAACAATTAATTGTAAATGCAATTTACATTTTATATTGGATGGTTGAATTTGATTCATAATTGTCAATGGCATGATTGAAATTATCACAAAATAATTTGGAATTATTTTGGTGAATAATTTAGCAACAAAAGTTGTTGCACATGTGGAATATTTGGTGAGATATGAGATCTCACAAAATTAGAAAAGGAATCCTCCTTCATATTATATTAGGGCGGATGGCCACCATTGAATCCTAATTCAATGTGGCCGCCCACTCTATATTAGGAAGAAGGCTTGTCCTCTTTTCATTTATTTCCACGTTAATTGATTTAATTCAAATTAAATTATATTGATGAATATTCGGTATATTAAATTTATTTTTGATTAATTATTTATTGTAAATTAATGCAATAAAATCATGGCCATTGATTTGAAAGTAAAGATTAATCTACACCATTGATTATGCATGCACATGGATTGAGATCCATGGACATCCAATTTGTTATAAAAAAGGGTAGACCTAGCTCTTTCTCTTACAAAAAAGCAAGCAACAAAGCTCTCTTTTTTCGCATACGTGCCCAAGTTCTCTCTCTCTCTCTCTCTCGATATTTTGGCCATCCACTATATTGACTTGGAGAGCCTCTCAGTCGTTGCATCATTGTTGTGTTGCCGGATCGACTGCTCGTGGATTGCTGCCTTCTTTGGTGCATCTTGATCGTGTGGAAGACTACCGATTTCGTGAGACGAAATCAAGAGACTCCGCGCTCGGATCTTCAACTCGGTTTCATGAAGCACACATCTCATCCATGCGCGCGCAAGTGCATCTTTCGTCGGATCAGACTTGGGACCAGATGTCTCTTCGTTTAGAGACACGCGATCGCAATCATGCTTCCAGAGGTAATCCTTTGACTCATTTGTGATCTTGATGAAACAATTTGAAAAGTGTTCCCATATCATGTGGTTTTGTTTAATTAAAATTTTTAAATTTCACTGCCATGGCAACTTGTATGACTAGTTACCCTAGATCGTATTTGATGTGATATACACGCTTTCGTGATACGCTAAGGAACAAACCCTAGCCTTCAACTATTACCAGACCAGATATGTCCTTTGCAGTAAGCAAAGTGAGTCAGTTCATGTAGTAGCCTAGACATGTACATACGGATGTAGTCCATACGATTCTGAGTTATCTGAAGGCCTCACATGGCATTGGTCTTCTATTTAGCTGAAGTACATCCCTTGCCATTACAGCATGTGCAGATGCATATTATGCGAGGTGTCCCAAGACAGAAAGTCTAATCTACCTTTGCAGTGTTCACAGGGAGTTCCTTGGTGTCATGGAAGAGCAAGAAGTAGACGGTAGTTGCCAGATCCAGTGTAGAATCAGGATACATGGCCATAACACAAGCTAGTACATAGATGATGTGGGTCAAATCTGTTCTTACTAACCTGATAGTTGAGGTGCCTTTTCCCATGAACCTCTGATGTGACAACCAAGCTACTCTGTTCATCATCAACAACCAATTTCCATGAGAGGATCAAGCATATCGAGGTAGACTGTCACTACACTCGAGACATGATACAGAAGGGTCATCTCCGCTACCCATGTTCGCTCAGGAAATTAGACATCATATGTACTTAGAAAGGCCCTAACCAGAGGGCCTTACCAGATATGTTGTTCCGAGCTGAACATGATACATATCTACTCTCCAACTTGAGGGCGGTAGGTGTTGAGTTATTAGTTATTGTGACTTTTATGCATTCTCTATTCTTTCTATCTTCTTTATATAATTTGCCCAACATATTACTCTCCTATATAAGAGAACCCTAGGGCCTCTTGAATAAACAAGTATTTATTTTCTCCGAACACCTCCTCATTGGTTTTTCATCTTAGTGAAGAGAGCCCTAATCTCTAGTGAAGGAGATTAGGGATTGAGAGCCATTGTGGTTTTCCCTCTCTATAGGGTATTCCACATAAATCATTATCTCCATCTGTGTATGCTTGGTATTCCACGTAAATCATTATCTCCATCTTTGTGTATGCTTTGTATGTTTGATTCTAACAGTTCTAATTTTGGAACCCACTCAGTCAAGTCAATCAACAAGAGTAATCACAACAATTGATTGACCATTCCAGTTTCTTCAGTGCCATATATAAGATTCTTCTTTTTACGCCAATTTCTGGACTTTGTCTTCTCGACTTGTCTTCTGGATTTTGCTTGTTGTTCCTAGACTTCTGATCTTGAGATTCAATCTCCTGGAAAATCATAACTTGTTACTTGTCTTCTGGAAAATCTATTTACTTGGAGATTTGAATAATCCGTTGGAAATCAGATCTTGAGATTGATTTCAAGCAGTGTGAACTTCTGAATCCAACAATCCTCTTTATTTGGACACACTTGATTTCAGCATTATTCATGTTCTGTCTGTTTCTACTAGCAGTTTATCCTTGTTTTTCTCTGCCCAAGATTTTTTTATGAAATCAAAAGAGGTGGGATAACGCATAGGTGCCCACCCCGATACTAGTAACAGTTATAAATTATAAAGGTAGTAATTACAAAACAAGTTACATATTACAAAAGCCAAAAATCAAGCAGGCGTTTGTAATGCAAGATAACATTCTCAGAGTAGAACCGGTGACCAGAAAAAATAACATCATTTCAAGCTAACCAAATGGCCCACAGGATTACCACCGAGATCAGAACCTCTCTTCTTTGTCTACCTTGTGCCCCCGAAAAGATGTCCAGAATGTCTCGAATGAGCGAGTGCATAGCCAATTCAACCCCACTCCGCCCCAAATAGGCGAACTACTCGAGCAGTGGAAGAAAAGGTGGTCCATCGACTTGATGGCACTCCCGTAGAGGGGACACCTATCTGAAACAGTCACGAGAATCTTAGCACATCGATCTCTTGCCATTATGCGCTTTTCACGAAATAACCACATGAAGGACCCAATCCTCTCTGGGAGACCAAGAAACAAGACAAAACTGCAGTCCCGGATCAAATCATCTGAAAGCGCAGGAGGCGGCCTACAAATGATGCCGTAGGCCTTCCGCACAGAAAAAACCCCGTCCTTCCACATCCAGTGATCCAAGCCAATTGAAGGCATGCCAGCCTGCCCCAACGAGTCCAGCAAGCGCAAAAACTCCTCCAGACGTTGGTCAGAGAAAGAACTTTTGAACGTCGGCATCCAATTTCCGCTTACCTGGCAAGTTGCAACCCTCGCGTTCGGATTTTCCGCCAGTGCAAAAAGACGAGGGAAACAAGTGGCAAGCATGCCATCCCCCATCCAGAAACCAAAAGAAGCGTCGTCACCCACCACCGGACTGAAAAGCTCGCGAAACAGAGGCAAGATCTTCAGGATCCCCTTCCAAAAATCAGACTGATTGGGTCCCTGCCGCAGAAACCCAAGCCCCACAAGGGAGATGTTATAGAGGCCACGTATCAGACTACAACAAGACTCTCTTCCTTGCCCCAAATTCTACCCACCCACTTAAGCAATAGGGCCTCGTTAAAGGACTCCAAGCACTTTATTCCAAGCCAACCATTCTTTTTAGGTAGCGTAATAGTCTCTCCGTCAACCAAATGCAAACCATGCCTTTCCTGCCCAGATCTGCTCCAAAGAAATTTACACATCAGTCGCTCCAACCTCCTCTTGACACCTACCGGAAGGAGGCGGGAAGAGAAGAAAAACACTGGTATGCTGGAAAGAACTGCCTTAACTAGCACCAAGTGTCCTCTCCACGAAAGGAGAGAAGCCTTCCAACCGATAAATTCTCTCTCCATCTTCTCCACCACTGGAAGCCAATCCGACACCTCGACCCTGCCAAAAGTGAGGAGAAGCCCAAGGTACTGAATAGGAAGGGAGCCAATAACCGTAGCCCATCTCCCAACTGCAAGCATGGGCCTCATCATCCGGTATGCCAAAGGGAACAATGGTGGACTTGTTATGATTCAGGTTCAGACCTGACATCTCCACGAAGATCTCCAACACGAGGGCCATGCTTCCAACCACCTCCCTACCACCCTCCACTAACAGAATAGTGTCATCCACATATTGAAGCAACAGAATGTGCCGGTCCCCACAACTGTAATTGGCGATAAGGCCACTACGCTGATCCCGCTCAACCATACAGGCAAGAACGTTGGCCGCACGCACAAAAAGCAAAGGAGCAAGATGGCAACCATGATTGACCCCTCTCTGCGGCTGAAAGAAGCCACCCTCTAGACAACCGTTGACCAGCATGGATAATGATGTCGTGGTGACACAACACTTCATCCAAGAGATCCATATGTCCGAAAAACCCCTCCTGTAAAGAGCCGCCCACAGAAACTGCCAGTCCAGGGTGTCATAAGCTTAAGCAAAATCGACTGTTCAAAGTGGAGCATGTTTACCATTACGCTTCCAATCACAAATAATCTCCGACGCCATCACCAAACTGTATGCAATTTGTCTTCCAGGGATGAAGGCCGATTGAAGGGGGAAATAATATGATCAAGAACCTGACTGAGAGGAACCCCTAACACCTTCGCCGCCAAGAGGTAGATACCATTAGAGAGAGCAGTGGGCCTGTAGTCTTCAATCCTATCCGTTGCCTCCCACTTTGGAAGAATTTAGCCTTTGGAAACCCGTGTTGCAACGACAGAACTCGTCCACAACTTCAAGAACCTCATCACTCCCCATGTCCTAGAATTCCCTATAGAAGAGGACCGGAAACCGTCTAGACTCGGTGCACCATTTCCATTCAGACTCTAGGTTGTTGCCTTAATCTCCTCCAAAGTGATTGGCATGATCAAGCTATTTGCATGTACCTCTGAGAGGGGTGTTGCCCCCTAGCCAGACCATCTCCATGGCCTGGATGTAGCACACTTGGAGAACTCATGGTGGTGATCCGCAATCATACTCCCCAACTCTCTGTCCCCATCAAAAGTCATGCCATCAACAACCATAGATCTGATGAAATTAACGTATCGCCTGCCGCTTGCTATCCTGTGGAAAAAAGCCGCGTTTGCATCACCCTCCTTAAGCCGCGCAAGACGAGATTTCTGCTTCCATTCTGCCACATGTTTACAGTCTTTCTCCAGAATCGTTTTCTGAGCGGCAACTCTTAGCCCCAACTCCTGAGCATCCAGCAATATGTCATCCTCAAGCCCATCAAGTCTTGAAACCTCCTGCTCTGCAGTTAGTCTCCGAGCCTTTCTAGACTCCCTGATCTCCTTCTTAAAGGCTCATAACCTATGACGTAAAGACTTCAGCTTTTCCGAAAATCTCACCGCTGTCGAACTGGTCACTACGGTAGATGCCCAGTGGGAATAGACCAAATCTCTGAAGGAATCCTCAAAAGCCAAGAACTCTCAAATCTGAAGAAACCGCTCGCTGAATGACAACCCAAATCCCAAACCAGGGGCGAATGGTCCGACTGCGTATGGGGCTTCGAGGAGGCAAAAGACAAAGGGAATGCCTCCATAAACTCCGAATAGGCCAAAAATCGATCAATACGTGAGCGGGAACCAGAGCTCTGCTATACAGTGTTCAGAAAAACGGTCGAGTAAGCCGCATACTCGTACTCGGTAGCCTTGCCGCTCCGAGTATGATGAAAAGGTCATGTATGCGGGTTGACCCGCATACTCGGCCGAGTATACCCCTATGCGGCCGCATACTCGGTCGCTTTTCTGATAGAACCTTTTTTATTTAATCTAAAGACAAATAGCCCCACCCGCATAACGGCATACTCCCCGCATAAAACTGCATACTCTCCGCATAAAACCGCATACTCTCCCGACCGAGGATATTACCATAATATTAAATATTTATTTATATTTTTAATAATAAAAAATACCAAACCGCATAAAACCGCATACTCCCTGCATACTCTCCCGCATACCGCATACTCTCTATGCAATGACCCCTCCGACTGAATACCGCATAGCGCCTTCCTGATCATTGCCGCTAGGTATATTTTATATCAACGGTATCTAAAACGTCAAGCTCCAGTCCATCAATAAGGTTAGCAAAATCAACAGAACCCGTGTCCAGCCCTCCTCGCAAGCGAGGATGATCTGAAGAGAGGAGGGTGATGTTGAAATCCCCTCCCACAAGCCAAGCACAACTCGGGAAGGCGCTCTTGGCCGCACGCAAGTCTGCCAACAAATCCTGCCGCAGAGCAGGAGAGCACGGGCCATACACACAAGGTAGAGAAATAGGGGTCAGGGTGCTGGAGGTCTCCAAGATGTTCAATTCTGCCCTGAGCTGGAACGTCGAGTCTTTCCAAGCCACACAAATGCCACCTGCACTCCCAACAACGTCAACCCTTGTAAAGTTACTCATTGATCTCACCCCAAACGACATCCAAGTATCCACATTCCAGGAGTCAAGTTTTGTTTCCTGAAGTAGAACGACATCACAATCACACTCCACAAATCTTGTGCCCAGCACATGTCTTTTTTCCGGGTCACCCAAACCTCTAACATTCTAAGATAGCATCTTCATTTGGTAACTAGTTGAGAACCCATCGTGCTCACTGCTCCAGCAAGCAAAGCCACTTGAGCCTTACGCTCAGAAAAGAGCGGTACCTCCCTACACACAACCCTTAGTTTACGCCTTCATCTGTATCTCTTCGAGACTCCCCTCTCATATCCATGGTTAGAGAGAAAATCCGCATCTCTCTGCACATCGACCGATCCTGGCCATCTCGTTGTAGCAGCCAAGAAAGGGTCCACAGTACCCCCTCCCAAGGGGAAGGAAACCACAGTCAAGAAAGGGACTCCACCTGATGAAGTTCCCCGAAAGGGCATTTCATCATCACCTGGAACCAAAGATAACGGTGTTCGAATCCAATCAACATTGCTCCCGATCTAAGAAGAA
Source organism: Ottelia alismoides (assembly GCA_037367405.1). Lineage (NCBI taxonomy): Eukaryota > Viridiplantae > Streptophyta > Magnoliopsida > Alismatales > Hydrocharitaceae > Ottelia > Ottelia alismoides. The sequence continues at coordinate 479,261 of JAZKJV010001621.1, forward strand.
ATGCGCATAGGAACCAACAGCTCCACATGTACATATCGAAGCAAGGACAGGGTATGCCGACTCTAGGAAGGGACAGGGACCATATCCATAGCTAATTGGATCCAATTAGGACCCGTCAGCAATGATACGAAGGACCTGGGCAGGTACACCGGTGGTCCAACAAGAAGGTTGCTAAGGCCGCCCACAACGACCAATCAGGCGACCCGACCCGAGGGAGAGAGGCCCGCAACGTGCTCAAAATCAGAAGAAACTACTTCTCCCGATGAGTCCGCACCCGTTGCGCTAATCAAGGAAAACTATGCTGGAAACGAGCCGTCGTAAGTGTCACCCTGACATTTCGCCTCAAGTCTGGACTGTCCCAGCTTCTCATACGACTGATACGCCACCGGAAGATGGTCGCTCCCTACCGGAGATCCCTCCTTTTAGCACTGAGGCGGAGGCGGCAACACCAAGAAACGAACGACTAATGGGAAGGTAGCCTGACCCATCCTCAAAATCGCCTCCGGCGACGGTACCATCAACTCAACCCGGCATTCAAGGAGGACCAAGGTGGCACCGAGATCAGCTCCCGGAGCACAGTCATCCGACAGAATCTTTAACACCACTCCTCTCTCCTTAAGAGCTGGTCCAAGGGCTTCCACTATTCTGGAGAGAAAAAAGACCCCCCTCTATTGCGCCACCCTCCTGACGAGGGAAACTTCACCACCATAAGCAAACCTCAGATATCTCCAAACAACATCATTCTCACCTATCGGATTCACCAGATGCATCGCCTGAGATCGAGTCAAACCACAAATGCAACATTTTTTGTCACCCAGCCACACAACATCTCCCACAAACTCTCTTCCGAACAGTAACGAGATCCCATCCCAAATCGAAGGGATGGTCAACGATTCCTTCCGCCAAGTTCCAATCACCATGTCCGGCTTAAAAACCCCGCCTTTGGCGCTAGCAACTACCTTTGCATACGAAAGATACTCACCAATCGTGCCTCCACCGCCCTGCATGCTTGCACCACCATCAAACTCCCGCCGCATAAGGCTGGCCGCAGGCTTCGACGCCAGCTCCCTGGAAGGACACGATGCTTGCAGATGCCCGATCTTTCAACATCCAAAGCATCGCTGCTGTCTCAAGCAAGTCGAGGCGATATGACCCCTCTCACCGCAGCGAAAGCATTTCCTGCCCAGTTTGTGGTGCGAAACCAAAGTCCATCCAGCACCTTCGCCGATGCCATCTCGTGGAGCCCCTTCTCTGACTCGCCGTCAGAACCGGAATCCCATCGAAAACCCCCCACGGTCAGCAACCCATCGACGCTCTCCCATCTCCTTGGAATTTGGATTTTTCTAACAATTCGGAAAAAGGAAGGCTGGGAAAGACCCTACATGTGGTAATGTGGAGAGAGCTTTGTTGTCGTTCTCTCTCAACTCAATTGTGGCGAGTTAATTGAAAAGCAAACAGTACTACAAGCATTACTCTCTGCCCAAGATTTTTACGTATGGCTACCCATTGCACATGTGCTCAAAAGTTTGAATGGATGCTATTGGTGAATTGAAATTTCTGATGATGAGATTTATGAACAAAAATCTTGCTCTAAACATTCTATTTAAACCAACTTTGCTCTTATTACGAGGCGAATTGATAAGAATAATCCAGACGTTACTAGTAGATCATTGATTGTGGGGCTTTTGACCATATGACAGGTGATCCGCGAATGTTTCATGACTACAAATTATCCTCAAGAAGAGAAAAAGTTACTGTTGTAGATGGATCTCCTAATACTGTCGCTGGGAAAGAGACCATATCTGTTGTAGATCGTTTCCTTCTTCATGATGTTCTTCATGTGCTTGGTTTTCCAATAAATATTTTGTTTGTTAGCAAGATCACGAAAGAATTAAAATGCAAGTTAATTTTTGACCAAAGGTCGTGCGTTTTAGAAGACTTGGAGACGGGAAAGAAGATTTGAATTGGTCGAGTTGAAGATGGATTATATCGTCTTCCTGCTCGGGTTGGTCAAGCTCTTACTTCTGCAATGAAGGTTCGACTTGAGAAGGATTGTTCGATGACAGTGAAACGATGGCATGAGCATCTTGGTCATATGAATTTCTTCTTTGCAAGAGTTGATACTCGATATTTTTTCAAGATTATCTGAAGGTGATTTGCAATGTGATGTCTGCCAATTTGCAAAACAAACGCGCAGCTCTTCAACTTGAGAAGGATTGTTCGATGACAGTGAAACGATGGCATGTGCATCTTAGTCATTTGAATTTCTCTTTTTTGCAAGAGTTGATGCCCGATATTTTTTTCATAATTATTTATAGGTGATTTGCAATGTGATGTCTGCCGATTTGCAAAACAAACTCGCAACATTTATCCTATTTCTACCAGTAAATCTATTTATGTCTTTGAGCGTGTTCATTCTGATGTGTGGGGACCTTCAAATATAAGGAGTGTTGGTGGTCATCTCTACTATATTGCTTTTGTTGATGATTTCTCTCAGAGTACCTTCGTATATCTTTTGAAAAGTAAGAGTGATGTTTCTAAAGGAATCAAAAGTTTCACAAATGTGGTTGTCACTCAGTATAGAGCCAGAATTGAGAAGTTGAGGACGAGTAATGCCAAGGAATACTTCGAAGGATCTCTATCTACTTTTCTTGATAAGAGGGGCATCATTCATGAAACCTCGTATACTTATACACCACAACAGAACGGAGTAGCTGAAAGAAAAACACTTGTTGAATGTAACCAGAGCACTCTTACTTCACAAAATGTACCAAAGATGTTTTGGGGAGAGGATGTCTTAACTGCAACTAATGTGATAAACAAGATACCTTCTAGTGTGATCGCAAATGGAACTCCCTGCTCTATTATTCATCCCAATAAAACTCCTTTCAATTTGGACCCTTTGGATGTGTCTGCTTTCTTCATAACTATGGACCAGGTGTGTGAAAGTTAGATCCACAAGCTATGAAATGCATCTTTCTTGGTTATTCTGGAACACAGAAAGGATATAAATGTTATGATCTCGTAGCCCATTGCCTTCATTTTTTTTGAAATCAGCCCATCGCCTTCATGTGAGTAAGGATGTCACTTTCTTTGAAGATGAGTCATACTTTCCTAATAATTTTTCTCAGGGAGAGTATGTCAATATAGATCTTGAGAAAAATGAGGAGATTTACTTTCTTGGCGATATACAATAGAATATCCATGTACCGAATGGCAGTGAGTAATATAGAAAAGAAGATAAAGAGGATAGAGGCTGATTTGGTCAAACTTATAGCAGACAAAAGGAAGTGGATAAGGTGGTGGAGACTGAAGAAGAAATGATACGAAGCCATGATTTCCCCATGGTAGAGACTGAAGAAGAAATTATACAAAGCCATGATTTCAATCTCTCATCAAATGATTTGGGGTACGAAGACTCTGTAAGTATTCCTCCCACTCCTGATATTCCCGTTGACAATTTTGAGCATTTAATTGATGACCGCTCCATTGTTGTGAGAAAAGCTGTTAGAACTATTTGAGCCTCTACTCTTATTTTGTGGAAGAGTTTGTTGCATATACCAAGATGAGTCCAAGATACATATGCTATATTACCTCTCTAGATGCGCATAATGTCCCTAGAAATATCGGAAATAGGTAAATGCAATGGGGGAATAAATGGAAGCCTTGGTAAAGAATGATACTTGGGAGATTGTTGTTGCCTTTAAGGGTGCTCACCTTGTCCGTTCTAAATGGGTATATACAATCAAATATGATGTTCACAACTCGTCTTGTGGCTAAAGGATACAATCAGAAATGTGGGATTGACTACCTTGAGACTTTTGCTGTTGTTGCTAAGATGAATATATTTAAGGTTGTTATTTGCCTAGCAGCTCATTTTTCATGGAAAATGCACCAATTAGATGTGAAAAATGCTTTCTTGAACGGTTATCTTAAAGATATATATATATATATATATGAAAATACCGCATGGGTTCGAGAATGATGGTAAGTATTGCAAACTAAAGAAATCTTTATATGGACTAAAATAATCTCCAAGAGCTTGGATCAAACGTCTACGCGGTGTCATGATCAGGAATCGATATACTCAAGTGAATGTAGACCACACTCTGTTATAAGAAGGAACGGTGAAAAAAGATGTATTCTTTTAGTGTATGTGGATGACATGATTCTTACAGGTGATGACGAGGTAGAACTTCTTAAGATAAAGAAAACACTTGCAACTGAATTTGAACTGAAAGACTTGGGGAAGCTAAAATATTTCCTAGGTATTGCGATGGCTCGATCTCTAAGGGTAAGTGTCTAAGTCAAAGAAAATATGCTCTTGATTTGTTAAAGGATTGTGGCATATTGGGATGTAAATCTACTACTATTCCTATTGAGGGAAATCATAAACTTGCTAAAAAAGATGGTGAGCTCCTTGATGATGCAGGAAAAGGAAGATATCAAAAATTTGTGAGAAAGTTGATTTATTTTACTCTCACAAGATCAGATATTACCTACACGGTAAATGTTGTGTGTCAATTCATGCATGCTCCCACTACCTCTCATGCTAATGTAGTGAATAGAATTCTAAGTTACATAAAAGGATCACCAAGAAAAGAGCTTATGTTCAAGAAAAATCTCGAAGTTACAATTGAAGGATACACTGATGCTGACTGGGCCTGTTCCGTGGATCACAGACGATCCACTTCAGGCTATGCGATATATTTGTATGGAAATTTGGTTATTTGGAGAAGTAAAAGCAGAATGTGATTTCAAGATCGAGTGTTGAAGCTGAATATCGTGCTCTTGCAAATGGTGTCATTGAAATTCTATGGCTACAAATTCTGTTAAATGACTTGGGCATCGAAGTGAGTATTCCGATGAAGATGTTTTGTGACAACAAAGCTACAATAAACTTGGCGAATCCTGTAATGCATGATAGAACTGAAGCATGTGAAGATAGACATTTCATCCGTGAGAATATTGATGCTGGACTGTTGTGCCTTCCGTACTTGAAGTCTACCGTTCAGGTTGCTGATCTTTTCACAAAGGGGCTGCCTACTTTGCAATTTGAGATGAATGTCGGCAAGTTGGGCATGGCAAACATGTATGCCCAACTTGAGGGGGGGGTTGTTGAGTTGTTCTTTAAATGGGTAAATGGATCTTGGGACGAGGGACCATTTTACCCATCGTCTATATATTGTACTCACCCCTCATTGGAAAGTAAGATAACGAAGAGAGCCCTAATCTCGTGTGAGGGAGATTAGGGATCGTGTGTGCCCCCGTGGTTTTTCCCTCGTCGTAGGGTTTTACACGTAAATCATCGTATCTTCCTTTGTGATGATTATGCTTGTTTTCTACAAACTGAATAGATTCGAAGTGTGCGCTTTGCAAGAAGGAAACTAGGTAGACTAGTCTTATATATCTGTCGTCTAAATCGTACCTTGTATGGATCTTTTAATGCAGCCCAAATATTACTTTTTAGTTTGTAAATATGAGCATGGTTTAAAAAAACGCGCCTCGAGGCGCTGAGGCGGTCGAGGCGAAACGGGGCGTTGAGAAAACGCCCTGAGGCGACCGCCTCAGACCCCCTGGCTGAGGCGTGCGCCTCAGATGCCTGAGGCGGTCGAGGCGAGGCGAGGCGCTGAGGCGGGGCGAGGCGCTAGGTGAGGCGTGAGGGCTTTTTCAAGTATTTTTTAAAGGAAAAAATTATTCCTATTCATATTTTCATATGCTTATAAAGGTCTTGTTGTTGAGTATATATTTATGCAAGTTGAATGCTTAAATTTGACCTCTTTCACATTCATATTTATCATTAACATGCCAAATTATTTCAATGAACTCTTACTATTACATCCTTAAACATATGAAAAACTGTATACGAATTTGAATACTCACATAAGAAAAAAAATTTGGGACCCCCGTACTGGTAGGGTATGGTGGCACAGGAAGGATATCAGACCATTCTTCATTTGAGTGCAGTAGAACATATAGTTAGTATTCAAATCATATGATTCATATCAACAACTTGGATATCTATAATGGCAACTATAGCCAATCCTCTTTAGATAAAAATTTTAGCAATAGTTACAGCCAATGATTTCCTTCTGATTGGGTAGAAATTCAGTAGAAAGGTTTATGGCATTGACATATTCTTTTTTCATGCTCTTATCTTCGTAATATCATCATATATTACATTGTTACATACTATATGTTTGTCAGATTATATTTTTCACCAATAAATATATTTATTATATATTTTATAATTATTTTTCTATACAAACTGAGGCTTACGCCTCGACCGCCTCGAGGCTACGCCTCGCCTCGCTTCCAGGGAAAACGCCTCGTTCCGCCTTTCGTTTTTTCAAACCTTGAATATGAGGCGAGTCACGAGTGTACCTGTTCTTTCTTCCTTCATTAGAGCACTAGATTTCTAAACTTGGAAATAGATGCACATTATTGTGAACAAACAACGAGAAAACTTAATTATAAAATAAAAGTTGGAATCAATCTTAAATTCTAAAGGTAGAAGGTTAAGGCCATGACTGGAACTCCATATGGAAGGTAGCCATTACAGATATCTGATGGAACTGGTTTTTTCCCCATATTCATTTTATTTCAAGATTTTCTTCTACCATAAATGCTATATGGTCTGCTGAGATCAACAATGAAGGCTTACACCCTTGCGTCCGTTAACTGTTTTTTTTTCTCGAGCTCTTAATTAAAAAGAGAATTTATGTCTCCTAATTAAAATGCTTCAGAATACAACAACAACAACAAAACCTTTTAAGTAGGGTATTAAATGCTTCAAAATAATTAGCAAAAACACGTTATCTTCCATCTTTGCAGAGCTCTGCACTTGGCTTCCTTCTAGCACAGAAGCATTTCTCAAATCCTCTCGTGGCAGTCCCTTCTGCTGTCAGCGTTGTTTGTATGGCGGTACGTCAACTATTCGGGCTTTACGAATTTACCTGATTTTTATACATCTCGGTTAAGATTTTAATTCTGAAGGTATTGTGTTACCATTAATTATGACTTAAACAGCTAGGTGGGAGTGCTCTAGCTGTCTCCGTTCAATGACAAAGACGACTTCCAAGAGTGAACTTGATGTTCTCAGATTGACCCAAATAGGTATGTTATTGGTACAGTTTTTTCGATGGAAATAATGGTAATATGTGCTCATTCTTGGAGACATGATTTTTTTTAAAAAGGAAAATGATGCTTCCGCCATATAGGTGTGTGCCCAAAGATGATTGTAATAAACTGTAGTTTCTTATACTTCTTATATTGGAGGCAACTCATTTGATATGTTAGCCTGTACTTTTAGGATCTTCATGAGGCCAATGGATTTGGCTGAATATGTTTGATGATGATTTGTATTCACAGTACATGTCCAGATTTCTTGGAGGTTATTGGAAATAAACTCGAGAGCAACACTTGTAAGAAGCGTTGTGGCGCAGCTATCTAGTTGAGATCTGCTCCATTGAAGTAGAGTTTTTAGTGGCATTGTTATTTGTAGCATGCTGGCAACAGGATCACGATAACGAGTAAGCACTTTCGATTTCAAAATTCTTCTGTGTTGTGTTTAGTGGACAACCACGACACAAGATTTAGGAGGTCTGGGCTAATTGGGCTACTTGACTGACAATGCATCATCGAGGTATGTATGTCTTGCGCATGGATTGGTTTCTGTAAAAGTCCTAATCATCATGCCTATTCAAAAATCACCCGAATCTAGATTTTGATGTGTGTGTGCATGCGCGCGTGTTATGATCAGCATCTCATATGTGGAATAAAAGCTGTTGACAATACCTCACATTGTTACCCTCATCTTTATGTACCTTAAGAGTATATTTACAATGTTACTTTTGTAGATCTGTATTCAACCTTCATTACATGCCAACAAATTTTGCTTAGGAGCAACTCGTTGCTCTTATGGTTTGTCCTACCATAATAGACGAATTTCAGATGTTAGGATGACATCTTTGTATAGAATGATCTCCCTGATCAGGACGATTCACAAATTTGAATACAACTCTAAATGTAACTTCTCGGGCTTAGGTCTCGAGCCTATTATCGGGAAAAATTGACCTTGACGACTTGTTGTATTCGAGTCCGATTGATCCCATTGACGACCATCGAAAATGCTTAAGCCTAAGTTATCAAGTAGTAGTCCACTTTTTATAACCTGCTATCACACTTTGAGTTTCCGATGTTGGACTATGTTGGATGTTACATGATGTGCTGCCTTAAAGGGAGGACGTACCTACTCTCTCTTGGTCCCCATGGGCTTGGTGACTGAGCATCGAGATCTCCATTTCGTGGATGGCAGGCTTCATCAGCCACTGGCATGTGGAGGTCACAAAATAGGTTATGGAGATATGTTAGGTTGAATAGACGAGTTAGTATTCAAATCATCTCAACAGTATCCTATGGTTAATTTCAAAATTCTTGGTAAACCTCCCTTCCTTCAGTGCATTGCCCAAGACATGTGTCAATCGTCCTTTCCCCTTTTGCAATCTCTTGTATGTGGTGCAAGAACCTAGAGCACGCTTCTGTCGACAAGAAATAGCGGTCGTAGACCTAAGTTAACTAACTCCTGACATGAGTTTATAATCTTCATTGAGCTTGAAGAACTAATGTTGACGGAAGCTGGGAATGAGTAATGGGCTCGAACTGAGTAGACTAGCCTGCAATCTAACCCTTTTGTAGACATAAGATGACACGATAGAAAGATTGTGTCATTTGGCAATGGGTTAGGAAAACGAGATCATTTTCCAAGGTTGGATGAGCTCGTTAAAAAAGATCTTTTTCTTTTCCAAAAAGATCCCCAATTTTCTTCAGCAGGGTCATTTTCCTCCTATCATAGTTTTGTTTCTTGTGTTCTTCATCAATCCTACAAGCACAATTGCAACAAGGCTTTTGAATGAGAAAAATGAAATTTTGTGAGTTATGTTATGCAATCTGCCACAGCATAGTTATAACATGGAACCAAAGGAATATGTTTCCCCTCCATGGGATTCAAGATAAATCCACCAGTTTGATGTCACCTTTTCTTTTATCTGCTTGTAGCAATTTAATTTGGTATCACCCTCTTTAATATGAAAAAGAAAGTGTTATATGTAGTATCAAGTGGTCAAGGATGTTAATTACAACTGGGTAATGGCACAACAAATGATCTAGAGTTTTCTTTACAAAGAAAATATCGATCTTAAAAAGTACCCACATGCAAGATTTCAATGATTGTATAAATAGTGCTCACTGCTTGAGATCTCCACCAACGGCAATCCATGGTCTTGGTCAATTTCCTCGCTGGGCCCCTCTAGAATTGTTGCCAGGCTGGGCAGGGGCTTCATCAATGATGTCTGGCTCTCCTCACTCCCCCAGACAAAGCTCCACTATTCCCCTATTCCATCCAGTTATCACAACCTCATGACGGTCGAATACGCGGGCCCTAATACTCATCCCAAACCGTTTCGATACTTCGATTATTGGGCGGCCAGGGATGGCTTCCAGGAGGTGGTGCGGGATGCTTGGGAATTGATGACCTATGGCAACCCCCTATTCAAAGTCATTTGCAAACTAAAAAATGTGAAAGCGGCTCTCAAGGCTTGGGCGGCCAAAGAAGCAAATGTGTTCGCTGATAAGAGAGATGCAGAGACATGTCTCAACCTCTTAAATGAAGCACTATCCTCTGACCCTTTGGATCCCTGCTTGGCCCACTTGGAGGATGAGGTCAAGGATTATATCCTCCGCATGGATGAGGACATTGAATCCGTGTGAAAGCAAAAGAGCAGATTAGATTGGCTTAGACTTGGGGACCACAACACGGGCTTCTTCCATCGCGCTACCAAAGTTCGTATTAATACCAACCACATTCATTCCCTCCTGGATCCCAACGGCCAAGTCATTGATCAACCTCTGGAGCTTTCTGCTATGGCTGTCAGTTACTTTGAGGCGCTCCTCAGCCCAAGCACCCCAAGGCCTACCCTTGAGCCCCCCCCCCCCCCAAGCGCATCCTCTCGGCTGAAGCCCGTTCCTAGCTCATCTGCCCCTTCACTGAGGAAGAAATTAGGAGCGTGTTGCAATCCATATCTCCCTCCAAAGCTCCTGGTCCAGATGGCTTCAACGCTGGCTTCTTCACTCAACACTGGTCGTTGATCAAGGCTGACATTTACGTTGCTATGGAATTCTTATACAAGGGGGGTAATATGGTCAGACAGGCGAACCATACCTTCCTCTCCCTTGTCCCCAAAACGTCTTCCCCGGCTGGCCTGGGAGACTATAGGCCCATTTCCTATTGTAATGTGCTCTATAAAAACTTTGGCAAGCTTCTGGCTTCCAGGATGTCGGTGGTCCTTCCCCACTTAGTCTCGCTCAACCAGGCTGCGTTCATTAAGGGCCGTTCTATCGGGGACAACATCCGTCTGGCTCAGGAACTGCTTCACGGCCTTGACCGAAGGCATAATCGCAATAAGGCTTGTTTGAAGATCGACCTCACTAAGGCCTTCGACTCCATCGAGCATACGTTCATCTTGGATGGTCTCTCCGCTATGGACTTCGACGACATCTGGGTCAGGTGGATCGCGAACTGCATCTCCACCACCTCCTTCTCGGTTATGGTGAACGGATCCCCGTCGGGTCTCTTCCGTGGCACTCGGGGGTTGCACCGGGGGGACCCCTTGAGCCCCCTCCTCTTTACTATTGGGCTGGAATCCCTTGCCTGCCTTGCCGATCTTGCATCTTCCATGGGGTTGCTTGTGCCTCTGGGTCGGGGCAGAACCAAGGCCCCCACGCACCTCATCTATGCAGACGACCTCCTTTTCTTCTGCAAAGGCTCAGCTCGTGCCCTTGCTGCTGTTCGGAATATTATGGATGACTTCCATAAGCTCTCGGGTCTCAAGATGAATGCACAAAAGTGCAAGCTATTCTGTTCTAAATGCTTCCAGGGTGACTTTGGCACTAATCTCAGGTTGGGCATGCTCTCCCAATGCCTACCGTCAATGTACCTGGGGATACCTATTCATCCCTCTTATGCGCCCAAGGGTAATGGCTCCGCTTTGGTGGAGAAGATTTCGGCTCCACTGTCGGGATGGAAGGCCAATTCCCTCTCCATGGCTGGGCGCTTACAGCTACTCAAGTCCGTTACCTCGGGTACCCTTCTCTACTGGGCCAACGGCAATCCTCTCCAACAATGCTCGGTGCAGAAGATTGAAACGCTATGCGCCAACTTCCTATGGGGTCGCAGTAGACATGATATTGCTTGCCGACCATTTGCCGTCCCAAGATCCATGGTGGGCTTGGCCTCCGATCACTCTCCTCCATTTGTGCCGCCATGCTGGCCTCCTGGACTTGGAGGCTCCTTACTGCCGACTCCTCGTGGGCCATCTTCATGCGACGAAAACACCTTGACGGCGTCTCCTTCTGGGATTGTGAGTCTTTCTACCTCCCACACTCCCTCTTGGAAAGCCATTCTTCGCTTCAGAGATGTTATCAAGCCGGCAATTGAGGGGGATTTCCAGAATTACAGGTGGTCTCACTCTCCGCGCGGCTTCTCCTTCTCCAGCGCTGTGGATTTCCTTAGCCCCGCCTATTCGACCCCGAACTGGTTCGCCATTGTTTGGTCCAAACACGTCCCCCCGAAATGCTCCATCACCCTCTATAGGGCTGTGCTGAACCACCTACCCACTACCGACAGACTTGTCCGGTTTCGTATTTGCGAACACGCCTCTTGCTACCTCTGCAGGGGGGTCTTTGAATCTCATGCTCATCTCTTCTTTGGCTGCCCATTTACCTCAGCCATCTTGGTTAATTCATGTGTTGTACTTAACCTCCCCACTCCCCCTCACCTTCAACTCGAAGATCTTATTCCCTGGGTTAACGACATTCCTAACCCCACCACCCGTGACCGACTCTCTTGCACAATCGCTGTGGTGGTTTGGCATACCTGGAGGGAAATAAATCGACTTTGGTCGGCACCCTGGAGGCCCCGAGTGCTGACGATATTCCAGAAATCTGTAGCAATGTGGTGAAGATGATCAACTTCTTGCTATGACCTAACGGGGCTCTGTCCCTGCTTTGTTTTAATTTTTCTTTTATTGCATACCTTTTTGTCTCCCTATAGGGATTTTTGGGTGTTTTTACAGATCAATATGTAAACCACACAATTAGCAATACAAAGTTTATTTACTTATCAAAAAAATATCGATTTTCAGAACTTATTGCTCTCTTTTTTTCCTGAGGTGTACAGTAAGCATCAACCTGCGCATGCCATGACAGGCAGCAGGTCCTCGAAGAAGAAACCAAACAAGATGACGACTCCAGAGAGAGAGAGAGAGAGAAATTAAATGATTAGATGCGATCGAGGAGACCCATTAGATGGAAGAGTCTGGACCCATCAATACGTCACTCGCCTGTTGCTTCTTCGTCTTTTTCCATAAGGGGTCAGTCAGAGGGGAGAGAGATGTGGAAGCATGACGTCCAAAGATCTATATGCAATTTTCTGCGTTAACTTTCTGTCAGCAAGCAGAAGGTTTATCGGGATTTTAGAAAAAAAACAAGTACATTGTATTCCAACTAGGGACACGGTTAGGTTATGGATATAACTTATTATCTATTTGGGATTTTATCACTTGTGCCCCTCCGAGATGTTGCAATATCAGTTATGCCCCTATCTTTTTGGTAATATCAGTTGTGCCCCTCAAAACTTGCTATTTTATCACTTGTGCCCCTCGGGTTAGTGACCGTCCATCTACAGTGCAAACGGACGTTAACTTTGAGGACATAAGCGGAATTATTTTTTTAAAAAAGGTTATATGGTCATTTCTTCCTCCTCTTCCCCAACCTCTTCTTCTTCCTCCTCTTCCCATCTTCTTCCTCCTCCTCCGACCTCCTCCTCCTCCCTCTCCGCCCCGAGCTCCCCGCAGCCCCTACCCTCCCCGGCGCCGCACCTCCTCCCCCCCGCACCTCCTTCCAGCCCGCCGCCCCCTCCCCTCCCCGGCGCCGCCCCCTCCCCTCCCCGACACCGCCCCCTGTGCCCCCTCCCCTCCCCGGCGCCGCCCCCTCCCCTCCCTGACACCGCCCTTCCTCCTCCACCTTCCCAGAGCCCCTCCCTTCTAGCCTCCCCTCCCCCTGCTCCCCGCCGCCCTGGGCCTCCCCTTACGTCGCCCCCTGCTCCCCGCACGCACATTTGCCTTCTCCCTAACCTCCAATGGCGCCTTAGAAGAAGACGCAAACCCCTCCCTCTACACAAACCCCTAAACCACCACCTCCAGATCGTTACTCGGGCTCAGCCCCCGAGTCCGACTCGCCCTCCCGATCCGCGAAAGCGAAACCGCCGCCATCTACCCAACCCCCTTCCTCCTCCTCCGTAGATGAGCACCGCGATTCGGGCACCGCCTCCGAGTCGGACTCACCCCTTGAGAACCCCCTACAGTACAACACCGTCCTCGACACCCCGCGGAAATCCAAGACGCCCTTCGTGCGGTTGTGGAGGGGAGGGGAGGGGGCGGCGCCGGGGAGGGGAGGGGGCGGCGGGCTGGAAGGAGGTGCGGGGGGGAGGAGGTGCGGCGCCGGGGAGGGTAGGGGCTGCGGGGTGTCGCCAGGGAGGGGAGGGGAGCTCGGGGCGGCATCGGGGAGGGGAGGGGAGCTCGGGGCGGAGCTCGGGCCGGAGAGGGAGGAGGAGGAGGTTGGAGGAGGAAGAAGAGGCCCCTGGACAATAATACCCCTCTTAAATGCACCAAGGTTTGAAAAAACCATGGTTAAGTCAATTCATTGACGGTCAACCTGACGGAAGGGCACAACTGATGACGGAGAAACTTTTGAGGGGCACAACTGATATTACCAAAAAGATAGGGGCATAACTGATATTGCAACATCTCGGAGGGGCACAAGTGATAAAATCCCTATCTATTTTATATAGATTTAGACATTCGTATTTATTTTAAAATAAATATGTATATGGATATCATTTTGATATCCACAAATATTTGTAGTCGTATCCGTATATCCATTCTTGTACATAATTATAGTTATAAAATTATTTTTAACCGTTTATAACATAATTCTATACCTTCTCTTTTTAGATTTGTATATTTTTTATGATACAAACATATTTACATATTTATATCACGTGCTTTCCATCCAATTCATATATATTTAAGTTGATTCTATAGAATAATTCTAACATTACTCATACGCGATCATTATCCATTTTACATCCCTATTTGTTTTTTAAGAATATGATACAATAGTTTTAATCAGGGACGGGAGGGGGCCAGGCCTCCCCGTTCCTCCTCTCATTCCATCCATATATTTCAGGAGAAAGGGGATTGGCCCCCCGCGTCCTCTTTTTTTAGGTAAATGACATTGTCTGTCATTTGAGATTGTGATCAATTTAATAAGTTAAAAAAATTAATTAATTCCTATGGTGTTGGAAATAACGGACGTGAGCGAGAGGGTGTAATCCCACATCTCCCAATAGTCAATCTCCCCTTTTTAACTTCTCATTTTTTAAAATTTAATTTTTATGGTATTGGCCGAAACCTGCATATTCTCCTCACAAAATGGATACGGATAAGGATATCATTTTGATATCTTCAAACATATGCGTCTGTATCTGAATATCCATTTTCATGTATAAATATAATTGCAAATTTATTTTAAACACAGATAGCGTAATTTTAGAATTTTATCACTTGTTTCCCGCTTAGATTTTGCACTATCATATCTGCTCGTCTATTTTTTGTAATATTGATTCTTCCCCTATCTTCTTATGAAATTGAATTTTTATCCTTCTATCAAGGTAAACTAGAGGCATGGCTGATATTACAAAAGGACAAGACTATGCATTTTATAAGAATACACGGGTACAATTAATATTACAAAAAAGAAAGGGATCTAACTAATATTGCATATTGTAACAGGGGTACAAACGATGAAATCTATTGTTTTATGCCTTCTTTCTTCATGTTTGGTATAAATCATTACAATACAAATATAATTAGTATATTTATATTATCTATATTCCATCTAATGTATGTATATTTAAGCTCATACATGGAATATTTGTATGTCATCGGTACCCTTTATACATCTCTATCCATTTTTAAGGAGAAGAATATAGTTTTTATATTCGTCAATATCTATATCTTTATCCATATTCGTATTTAAAAATAGATAATTATATAGTAACACATATATATGTATCCGTACATTTGCATTTTTCCAATCAATCCACATTAAAGGAAAAAGAGAATAACAAAACTTGATTAGATGTAATGTATTAGTGAAAAAATAGGGAGAATTTCGCAATCTCTATCAAATTAGTAACCACAATACCCGTAGAATGCTTTAAAAAAGTTACTTTAAGGAACATTTCTAAATTATAAAGAACAATTCTAAATTACAAAGAAAAGGAATGTCTACTTATATTTACAATTTTATGAGAAAACATTTTGTATCCAAGTCTTACTTTCGACATTTCGACGTAGTAAGTTTATGAATAATTTTATTTACTCAGACTTTCTTTTCAAATTTTTTAAAAAATATTGTGATGTGTTCAAACAAATTATTTAACATCTTTAGAGATGGTATGATATGAAGTCAAAGTAAATTTTACATCTTAAGTACACAAAGTCTCTCTCTCTCTCTCTCTCTCTCTCTATATATATATATAGGAAAAAATGGGGCTGCCCCCTGGGGGCGGCCAACATGGCGGCCCCCGCCCCATTTTTCGGTGTTTTTTTTATCTTTTTTTGAAAAATAAAACCATGTATATTCACCCCTATATCCCTCCTATATGCCATTCGAATTTCGTCAGAAACAGAGACTCCTACGGCCTCCATCGAGATGATGTCGATTTAAAAAATTCTGTTACCGTTAAAAAATGACTGTCCGGATGGAGGCCGTAAGAGTCTCTGTTTCTGACGAAATTCGAATGGTATATAGGAGGGATATAGGGATGAATATACATGGTATTATTTTTCAAAAAAAATAAAAAAATTGACAAAATAAGGTGGGGGCAGCCATGTTGGCTGCCCCTAGGGGGCAGCCACATATAACCCATATATATATATATATATATATATATATATATATATATATATATATATATATATATAGAGGCTTATCCACTGCGCACAGGGCTCATTAGCATTTCAATGAGCACCCATTCTCGGCCATACACGTGTATTAATTTCTAATTATAGGATACCACGTATTTAAAAAAATCGTATATTTCCTATTATATAACGTCCTTAAAAATTGGAAGACGGTTTTGGAAATAAACGATTCAAATAAATGATTCCACGCGGATGATTAAGGGTCCGAATGCTATGATAGTAATAAATATAATTGGGTCAAGTAAATGCTTATTGTGAGATCAGTAATATCAAGAACAATGGTCAGTAATTTACATACAAATAGTTACATTATACAGAATTCAGTAATATGTATAAAATGGTCAAGTAAATGCGTGTAGTGAGATCAGTAATAACATAAAAAATGGTTAGTAATACCATTGTCTATGTAATGTGCATTGCATTAACAAATGGTTACTTTCTTACTTGAGCAATGCCCATGACTTACTGACCATTACTTTGTTATTACTTGAGCAATGCCCATGACTTACTGACCACTACTTTGTTATTACTGATCTCAAAGTAACTATTACTTGAGAATCACACACATATTACTGAACATGTGGTTAGTAATACCAATGTCTATGTAATGTGCATTGCATTGACAAATGGTTACTTTCTTACTTGAGCAATGCCCATGACTTACTGACCATTACTTTGTTATTACTTGAGCAATGCCTATGACTTACTGACCACTACTTTGTTATTACTGATCTCATAGTAGCTATTACTTGAGAATCGTACACATATTACTGAACATGTGGTATAAGACATAGATATATACATTATTGAACACAAACAATAATTTACTTGATAACTGTATATATATTACTTGAGTATCATATCTAAATTACTAAATTCTGTTCAAAGTAATAAAATATATGGAAATTACTGATCATTTCATATGGTTTTACTGACTTCACAACAAGCACTTACTTGTCCATTGTGTATATATTACTGAAATCTGCACCATGTAATAAAATGAATGTAGATTACTGACCGTTGTTTGGATATTACTGACTTCACAACAAGCACTTACTTGTTCATTGTGTATATATTACTGACCTGAGCATTTGGATCTCGAATTTCTGCAAGAAATCATCGATTCAAATATTTTCTTTCCAAAATGATCTTCCTATTTTTTAGGACGCGATATAATTGGAATATCACTTATTGTTAAATCGTTTTGCATATTAATCTCCTTCCAAAAACAACATCCTTCGAAATAGGGAACAACTTAATTAGTAATACACGTGTATGGCCGAGAATGGGTGCTCATTGAAACGCTAATGAGCCCTGTGCGCATTGGATAAAAATCATATATATATATATATATATATATATATATATATATATATATTCTAATTGGCCCCCAAACCAATATTCCGGACTTCGTCCCTGATTTTAATATCCATCAATATCCATATCAATATCCGTATTCGTATTTACAGTAATACCTATATCCGTATGTATATCAACCCATTTACATCCCTATTCCGTCCTCAAAAATAATATTATAATTAGCAACTAGAAATGCAAACCGACATGGATATTTACACGCATCCGATCTACCGTCTTATTTGTCTTATATAATTTTTTATATTTGTATTCGTTTCAAAACTTATATGGATATATATCGCATTTCGATATCCACAAATATGAGTATATGCAGTTTGTCAAGGTGATGCGAGGATGTACATTATATAGTTGGGGTATACAATGTAAATATGTGTGTGGTATTTAAGTATGACGTGTGCGTTATGTTAGTGTACGTGTATTTGTTAATATGTGTTTCCGTATTTGTATGGAGGGGTACGGGCTTGTATGGATGGGTATGACATACGTATGGGTAAGGGTATGAACAATAGAAAATTGAAACTTCAACCAATGCAAATAGTGTAATGTGATATCCGAACATTTTTGTAAGAGATCAATGTGGAGGGATGGAAATTTTGTACATTTTAGTCACATTTACGACGTGTAAAGGTTATTAATAATGTAGTGAATAGGTCAAATGAGTCAAATGTTGGGTTAATATGTATTGTCATAATATACATATATCCTATTTAATCATGTATATACAACACGTGTATATACAAGATTTGAGGTTTGTGTATAGTACGAAATGTATATTTACTCTCCTTAGTTAGGAGGTCCCGAGCTAAGGGACTCCTTGATGATTTCAGTGCGCACACTACGTAGATAATCGTGTCATATAAGATTTATTCTTTACTAATTTCGATAACAAAAGCACAATCCTCTCTGATATACTAAATTGATCTTTTAAAGGTTTATTAATGCATTTTTGATATATTATTAAACTTTTAAAGGTTAATTTTTGAGATACATTAGAGAGGTGCGTGGTTATGTTACCAAAATTTAGTAAAGAATAAATCTTAAATGCAAGGAATATCTACATTATATCTGCATTGAAATCATCGGAGACAAGCAAAAGTAAAAATGAAATAAAATTTCCTTTCGTTGCCTCATCTTAAGTATGCATGTATGTGTATTGGTGGGTGAGTCTAACTATGGATACGTAATAATTGATCGAGGCTAATGTAAGAAATAGATGTAGCATTCGTAAGTGATGAACAAATCTCAAGATATTATCATGTCATAGGTTAAGTGATGGACCCTGCTCATGCTTGGATGTACAATCATTTAGATTTTGATGGTTCTGTGAGCGAGATATTCTAACATGGGGTGTAAGGCTTCCTTAGGTCTGCTTACACACAAGGATTGGGGATTGTTGACAGAAAAGAAAATATCATGTGTACCAGCAAGAAGTGTGATCTACTGAAGAAGTTATCAAACGTTGTGGAACACTTGTGTAGAAAGGGATTTGTCGACAATTCTACAACATGGTATGCATATGGCAAGAAGAGGCATTATAGTGTCGAGAGTGATGATGATCCTGCGAATATGTTTGCCCAAATGGTCTGAGATGTGGCCGGACCGAAATTAAGGTAGGGAAGACATTATGACATGATTGCCTTAATTTTTTCTAATTATCTGTTGTTGTTGTTGTTAATTGTTGTCTTTGAAGAATCTATACAACATGACATATTCTAGTTTTTACGTTATGATCAAGTTGATACAAAGAATGCTACCTGAGAAAAATGAGTTACCTGCAAATTTATTTAAGGATAAGACAATGATGAGTAAACTGGGTATGTCTGAGGTCCAGATTGATGCATGCCCAAATTGCCATATGTTGTACTATATAGAACATCAAGATGCAACAAGTTGTCATGTTTGTAATGAGGATCATTACATGTCTAATTTGAATTTGAATGTCCCATAAAAAATACTACGGTACTTTCCATTGACCCTAGGGCTTCAAATACTATATTATTGTAGGGAAATCAAAAAGAAATGATGTGGCTTGTTGAACATAGATATGATGGTACCATCGAACATCCTTCTGATTCTCAATGTTGGCGTACATTGATGGGTTCGTCACTAAGATTCACTGTAAAAAATAGAAATGTAGTAATCGGATTGTTGATTGACGGGTTTAATCCTCATGAATGAAGTAAGGATTACTAATGTTAGCTCATCATTACAACACTATATAATTTACCACCTTAGTTGTGTAACAAAATACCATACATGCTTCTTTCTCTTCTTGTTCCTGATCCAACCTATCCAAGTAGATTTTTGGATGTTTATCTACGATGCTAGCATATGAGTTGAAGGATCTTTGGGAAAATGGCATGGAAACTTACGATGCAGTCAATAAAGAAAATTTCCGAATGAGAGTCAGACTACTGTGGACCATTAGTGATTACACAACATATGGTATGCTATCTAGGTGGAGTACACACAGATTACGGAGTTGTCCATATTGTGTAGAGAAGACAAATTCGTTTCAGTTTCAGCACGTTAGAAAGCCATGCTTCTTTGACTGTCAGAGACGGTTCCTCCCTCTGGATCATCCCTACCGAAGATAAAAAAATATCATTAAAAAGGAATGCAGTGGAGGACTCATCATTGCCACCTAGACTGTCAGGAGCTGAATTGCACGCTCAATTATTACAGTTGATGACATGTGTTGATGATATGCTTCACAACTTTAGGGTAGATCATAACTTGATAAAGATGAGCATCTTCTGTGAGTTACCGTATTGGAAAAAACTCCTTGTTAGGCATAATCTGGATGTGGTGCACGCAAAAAAAAGGTATTCAATAATGTATTTCATACGGTGTTGGGCACTCCTGGAAAGACTAGGGATACAGAGAATGCACGAAGAGATTTAATGAACATATGTGCTCGTCCATTTTTGTCTTTGGTGAATGCAGATGGCTCATTTTTCATGTTAAGTGCACAATACATGCTAAGTAGAGATCGAATAAAGGAAGTATATGTGTAAGACTTAGGATTAAAATTTTCAGATGGTTATGTTCCGAATATTTTGAAACAAGTTGGTCAAAAGAATAATTGTTTTAAGGCGGTGAAAAATCACGATTCTCATGTTTTCATGAAGTAACTATTATCGATTGCATTTGAAGGTTTTCTCCCCAAGCCAGTTGCAGATGTTTTGGAAGAGCTCAAAAACTTCTTCAAACACATCTGTTCATTTAAGGTCAACGTCTCTGGCATGATGACATTAGAAAAGAATGTCGGTCCTTTTATGCAACCTGGAGAGGATTTTTCCGCCATCATTCATTGATTCAGTGGAGCACTTCATTGTACACTTGCCATACGAGGCTAAGCTCGGAGGATCGATTAAGTGCCGATGGATGTACCCTTTTGAGAGATATCATTAAAATGAATCTTTCTTAAATAATAAATATTCTTTCTCTGTTGGATTGGTCTATATAGGTATATGCTTTTAAATATTAAATATTCTTTCTTAAATATTAAATATTGTTACGAAAGGTTCATAACGAGAATAAGGTCGAAGGATCCATAAGTGTACAGTACATCATGGAGGAGGTTGCAAATTTCGGTGTGAGATACATGGTTGAGGACATGGAGATCATTCATCATCCCTTCCACGTAATGAAATTCCAAACACATATGTAGATGTATGTGTCTCTTTGTTACAACCGAGTGGGGAGCCATTTAGAAAGGGGAGGACTCGTATGTTAAGTCAACGTGAAAAACAAGCAGCAGAGCTATATGTTCTGGAGAATACATACGAAGTTTCTCACCGTGCAATTCAAATCTTATTGATCACGTATGAGGTACCATTGTAATTGAGGCCTTTCTATATATTATGTCGTAAATGATGTAGTTTCTCCAAGAAATTACACTGCTACTTACATCATGACATTTATGTCATGTCATTTTGCAATTTTATAGATGCTAGCAGGATGCAGCTTATGTGGAGCAGATGTTCGTTTAGCTCATTTGCAAGTAAGACTATAGTATGCCATTATTCATGTCTCGTTATGTGGAGCTTTGCTTTTCCTAGTAAGACTATGATGAATCTCGTATTCATCATGCTAAAAGCCGCTAATTAAACACCCTGCTTAATCAATCTAATAAAAATCACCTATAATTCTTTATTTTATATTGTATTATATTGTGTATAATTTACCATTAAATTATTGTATTTAGTTCCCTTTATTTTTCTTGTAATCCTCAAAAACTCCTAAAAATTAGATAGGATAATTGTCTATAAATAGCTGACCATTAAAAATACTAAAAAAATACAAAAATATCTCAAAACCACAAAATCAGTATTTTTATCCCCCTAAAGATACCCCCAAAAATACGTTTTGTACAAATGATCTCTTTTGACTTTTTGGCCAACATGAAAGTTGTAGATCTTGTTGAGACGAGCAACTTTCATGTTTTGACTTTTTCCTAATTCGGCCTCTAACTATTTCTTTTCTATTTTTCTTTATATTTATACTCTAAATTTTCTCATTGGGCCACGTGGCGCCCTCTGGGCCGTCCACATGGTCGCTCCCAGCTGCTGCCACCCGGCGCCCCTCCTGGGCCGTTGGATCTATTCGCCCCGGCTCCATCTCCGCCGTCCATCACCTCTTTGTTCTCAACCGTCAGATTTGATCTCCAGATCTAATGTCAACCCTTCGCCCCCGCCTAAACCATAGCCCTCCGATCCCTGTTTGATCCAACGATCTGCATCGTGCCACATCGCCCCTCACCTCAACCACCCCATCCCACGTTCATCCTACGCCTTCTACTGCTCCACATCCCCCTTTTTCTCCAAGTCGTTGGATCCTCGCTTGATCTAATCCGATCCATCCACTAGCGCATTGACCGCACCCATTGGATCAGATCTACGATCTGATCCCGTCCATCCGCTAGCACTCTCGTCCTGACCGTTGGACCGCAAGATCCAACGGTCCAAACACCTTCGTCAACCTCCGTACCCCCCCTTCCCCAACCGTTTCACCTCGCGCGCCCTCCGCCCCTTCCATTTTTAGCCACTCTTCCGACCATCCCCTCGATCTCCTAACGCCTCCCCCACATAGCCCGTTCCTCCGCCATCCTCGCGCGTCACCCATCATGCACGGCCATCACTCCTCCCTTAACTCCTAGGCTGTCGAAACTCCCCTCCTCGCCATGTAACCGACGGACGCCTCCGCCTATTTAACCCCCACCCCCGCCACCAGAGACCTTGTCCACCATTTTGGGCTTAAGCCCAGTCTCCCCCGCCCCTCCGGTGACAGCGGAGGAGGCAGGGCGTCGAGGCGACGACAACTTAAGCCCGGTGTCGACCCTCGGCATTCCTCCGCCGAGTAGCGGACGCCATTAGGCTCTGCCGAGCCCCGAGGCCCGGCTGACCTCGCCGGGCGACGACCCAAGGCTCTCTTGAGCCTCAGCCCAAGCTACCCCTGCCGTCATTCGCCTTGCTCCGGCAAGGCAATTTTCCCTCGATTTCTCCTAATTTTCCCTTCATACCCATCATCGTTCACCTTCCTCCGACTACTCCAGCATCTCCACCATATCACTCCGATCTTCGCCGACCATTCCCTTCTTCTTCACAACCCCAACCACTCCGAATCAAGTCTCCTTCTGCTTCGCCGGAGAAGACACCCAGGTCCTCCGCTCCCTCCGCCCCACTGGACCTCCACTCACCCTCCACTCCACTCTAACTCACGCACGAGCATGCTTCGGCTATTCCTAACACCTGCAGGTGCTCAAGACGCCAATGATCAGAGTTGGCACATGCGCTCCGATCTTCTCCTCCGCCACCGGTGGCTCGCCATTGATCAGCCCATCCACTCGCTGTCGGAGCACCGCCATGTCACCAGCCGCTTCGCGAGAGTCCTGGCTATCTTCTCCAACCATCAGAGGACCTCGCGGGGCACGGCGGAGCTCCATCGAGTCCACCGGAGACCCGCCTTCTCCGGTGGGCCAAGGCGGAGAAAGAAGGTACAGGCACCGTCCGATCATCAGGTCGGACGGTGATGATGGCAACACGTGGCAGACCCGAGCCTGCAACACAACCTACAGGCTCGGGTCATCCGAACCTCCACCCGAGCCTCCAGACATCGCCAACTGCCCCGAACCACAAGCACTGACCCGAGCCTGGCCCCTCACGTGTAGCGCACGTGAGGTGCTGGGTAATTTGCATAAAAGACCCGGAAGTTTTCAAGAATTGCATTACAGGGAGGCCCTCAAACATTTCTGAAATTATGAAAAGGCCCCTGCGCAATGGACAATTTACAAAATGGCCCAGGCAGTTTTTGGTAATTGCATTTAGGTCCCTCCAGGGACCTAAATGCAATATTTATCCTTTATTTTTCTAGCATTTTTATTACATTTATGCCGCTGCACTGTTTTGAGTGCTATATTGCACTCTTCATCTCTACCTTCAAGAAAATATGATCAACACAGTCACTTCCACAACTGCATGATTGATGAGCTGAGTTGAGGTATCACTTGAGGAACTAGGACCAGAGATTTGAGTTTAGACCCGATCTAATGATATTCGAGGATGGATAAAAGTTAATGAAGGCTTCAGAAAACCTGAGTGTCAGCAAAACCCTAGCCAGTATGTGAACAAGATTCATATGCCATCTCTTTGATATTTACCTATGTGCCAGGGTGTGATAAAACTTAATGGAAATTGTTGATCAGTGTGCGCCAACTTTTGGTAAAAGCAGTGGAGCTAGCCAACAAAAGAAATGAAATATCAAAGAAAAAGCTCTGAATACCAAAGTGAAAATACAAATGAGCTTCCACCAATGGCGAGCGCTCCCAAATATTTTCAAAGTGTCCACTTGGACCAAGCGCTAATTAGGACCAAGGAGTCGGGCTGACACCACAAAAAGGGCCCTGCATCGTAAGAGATACAAGTCTGGGTGTCGAAGGTATCTAAGATACTCAGAAAAGACACACCCCGATGTATTCCCAGAAAAACAAGTGCAGACGACTCCAACTCTCTTGACGGACACATTGATCAAAAATATAATTTTTACAAGTGTTGAGTAAAAAGGCACTCGAGAGGCCCCTTGTTCCAATGTGAGGGTGAGAAAAATAGACACAATCCCATTACCTCCATCATCTGGCCGTCCATCAACATTTCAAGTCTGACAAACTAATGAGACGGTTGACTGAAGCAAGAGTAGACTTATTCCCTAGTTTTGAGGATTCGGTCTAGAAGAGAGTCTTTGGGACTGGAACTTTGAGTGATGCATCGACTCGGCTCTCATGAAATGTAGTACACTAAATGTCATATCCTTATATTATATGTACAAAAAGAGAGTCTAATAATCAGAGAAGTTGGATTCTTTCTGACTAAGGCTTGGATAAACCCGGAATTTTAGGATTACTTAGGTCAAGAGTCTTCGAAAGATTGAGCCTTGATTTTTTCGCACGCGCACTGTCAGGAATTCATCCGACTCCTTCATTCTTTAGATGCTCGAGGACGAGCATGGTTTAAGTATAGGGGTATGATGAATCTCGTATTCATAATGCTAAAAGTCGCTAATTAAACCCCCTATTTAATCAATCCAATAAAAATGACCTGTAATTCTTTATTTTTATATTGTATTATATTGTGTATAATTTACCATTAAATTATTGTATTTAATTCCCTTTATTTTTCTTGTAATCCTCAAAAACCCCTAAAATTTAGATAGGATAATTGTCTACAAATCACTGACTATTAAAAACACTAAAAAATACAAAACATCTCAAAACCACAAAATCGGTATTTTTATCCCCCTAGAGATACCCCCAAAAATACTTTTTGTACAAATGACCTCTTTTGGCTTTTTGGGCACCATGAAAGTTGTAGATCTCGCCGAGGCGAGCAACTTTCATGTTTTGACTTTTTCCTAATTCGGCCTCTAACTATTTCTCTTCTATTTTTCTTTGTATTTATGCTCTGAATTTTCTCATTGGGCAACGTGGCGCCCTCTGGGCCATCCACGTGGCCGCTCCCAGCTGTTGCCACCCAGCGCCCCTCCTGGGCCGTTGGATCTATTCGCCCCGCCTCCATCTCCGCCGTCCATCACCTCTTTGTTCTCGATAGTCAGATTTGATCTCCAGATCTAATCTCAACCCTTCGCCCCCGCCTAAACCATAGCCCTCCAATCCCCGTTTGATCCAACGATCTGCATCGTGCCACGTCGCCCCTCACCTCACCACCCGCTCCCACGTTCATCCTACGCCTTCTACTACTCCACGTCCCCCTTTTTCTCCAAGTCGTTGGATCCTCGCCTGATCTAATCTGATCCATCCACTAGCGCATCGATCGCACCCATTGGATCAGATCTACGATCTGATCCCGTCCATCTGCTAGCGCTCTCGTCCTGACCGTTGGATCGCAAGATCCAACGGTCCAAACACCTTCGTCAACCTTTGTAACCCCCTCCCCCCTTCCCCAGCCATTTCACCTCGTGCACCCTCCGCACCCTTCCATTTTTAGCCACTCTTCCGACCATCCCCTCGATCTCCTAACGCCTCCCCCACATAGCTCGTTCCTCCGCCATCCTCGCGCGTCACCCATCATGCACGGCCATCACTCCTCTCTTAACTCCTAGGCTGTCGAAACTCCCCTCCTCGCCATGTAACCGCTAGACGCCTCCGCCTATTTAACCCCCTCCCCCGCCACTAGAGACCTTGTCCACCATTTTGGGCTTAAGACCAGTCTCGCCCGCCCCTCCAGTGACAGTGGAGGAGGCGGGGCGTCGAGGCGACGACGGCTTAAGCCTGGTGTCGACCCTCGGCGTTTCTCCGCCTAGTAGCGGACGCCATTAGGCTCCGCCGAGCCCGGAGGCCCGGCTGACCTCGCCGGGCGACGATCCGAGGCTCTCTTGAGCCTCAGCCCAAGCTACCCCCGCCGCCATTCGCCTTGCTCCGGCAAGGCAATTTTCCCTCGATTTCTCCTAATTTTCCCTTCATACCCATCATCGTTCACCTTCCTCCGACTACTCCAGCATCTCCACCATATCACTCCGATCTTCGTCGACCATTCCCTTCTTCTCCACAACCCCAACCACTCCGACTCAAGTCTCCTTCTGCTTCGTCGGAGAAGACACCCAGGTCCTCCACTCCCTCTGCCCCACTGGACCTCCACTCACCCTCCACTCCACTCTAACTCATGCACGAGCACGCTTCGACTATTCCTAACACCTGCAGGTGCTCAAGATGCCAATGATCGGAGTTGGCACATGCGCTCCGATCTTCTCCTCTGCCACCGGTGGCTCGCCATTGATCAGCCCATCCACTCGCTGCCAGAGCACCGCCACGTCACCAGCCGCTTCGTGAGAGTCCGGGCTATCTTCTCCGACCATCAGAGGACCTCGTGGGGTACGACGGAGCTCCATCGAGTCCACCGGAGACCCGCCTTCTCCGGTGGGCCAAGGCGGAGAAAGAAGGTACATGCACCGTCCGATCATCAGGATCAGACGGTGATGATGGCAACACGTGGCAGACCCGAGCCTGCATCCCAACCTACAGGCTCAGGTCATCCGAACCTCCACCTGAGCCTCCAGACATCGCCACGTGCCCCGAACCACAAGCGCTAACCCGAGCCTGGCCCCTCACGTGCAGCACACGTGAGGTGCTGGGTAATTTGCATAAAAGACCCAGAAGTTTTCAAGAATTGTATTTTGGTCCCCACACACGTGCCTCACGTGCATGCCTGGGTATTTTACAGGGAGGCCCTCAAACGTTTCTGAAATTGCAAAAAGGCCCCTGCACACAATGGACAATTTACAAAATGGCCCAGGCAGTTTTTGGTAATTGCATTTAGGTCCCTTCAGGGACCTAAATGCAATATTTATCCTTTTTTTCTAGCATTTTTATTACATTTATGCCCCTACATTGTTTTTAGCATAAGTTGAGTATCGTAGGTCCAAATTGCATGATTTTAGTGTCATTTTGATCCTTATTTTGTCCTCTACATCTTAGCATGCTTAATTATCTCATTTGCCACTGTTTTAATTAAAGTGAATTTTTATGTGAAAATTGAGACCATGCTCTCCTTGTCTTGCTTTGATCTGATGACTGCTTTTTATTGTTGTGATTAAATTGACACTGATTCACGTTTATATTGTGTTGCTCACATTTTTGGGTATAATTGTAGCCTTTTATTTAGCATACATATTCTCTTGCATATTTGCTCATGCATCACTTTAACTTGCATAAAAATAATTAAAAAAATTGCATGCATCCTGGCATTGCTTTGTAAATAGCATAATTCTTCATATGGACTTGAAATTGAAATTAACTCACTCGGTGCTTCGTGAATCAAAATTTGATAAATATATTAGGTAACAGTGTCCCTGTGTTCGACCTTGGTAGACTTGCCAAGTATAAATCTTCCACGACATTCAAAGTTCGTGGTTTTTGCTGAACCAAATTCGCCTCCTATACTACGACTAATTCCACATTATTAAAGAGGTGAATTTGGCGATCATTAGACTATAGTTTGTCATTATTTATTGCTCCATTAATTTCACTTTTTTATAGATCGAGGAGTAATGTTGAGCTTGACTCAGGGAGCAGTTGATCTTTTGAAGAATGTTGTTGGGATGTTAGACAATAGATCTGGTGAATCTGCTTATCTAGGGATGGATCCCTTATTTCTGTCAAATTTTTGAATTTTAAAGGTAGAAGTGTTACAAAAAGCCTGAATAGTTTAGTGGTAAAACAGTACCTTGACACGGTACAAAATCAGGTTCGATTCGCAGCTAGTGCATCCATATATTTAAGTTGTTTTTTCATGTCATCCCAATTTTTAACAATGAAGAGGTCAGGGAATAGGAGAATCTGCTTAATATGTAAACTCAAAGAATCCATCATATGTCATGGTCTTATGATATCCAAAGAAGAACGATCAGATTCTATTTTGTATTTTGTTATTATTGAAGGATATTGAATGATCCTCAAGCGCATCACGGAAGCGTGATGATCGTATCATATACAATTAAGAGCAACTGGTCGCACTTGTTGCTCGGTGCAGCGAAATTTAAAAAAAATGATGAAACCACATGATCAAGAAAACTTCTTGGATCGTTTCATCTAACCACATAATAGATATAGGAATACATCTTGTAGCGTGGTTGCGATCTAGCCTCTAAGGGAAGAGACCTCCTGTCTTAAGTCCGGTCCGTCGGAGGAGACGCTTGCGAGCGTGAGGATGAGTCGTGTGCTTCTCGCAATCCAAGTTGATGATCCAAGCAATGGATCTCCTGATCTCATCTTACAAGATTGAATGCCTTCTTCACGAGCGCCACACACCAAAGAAGATGGAGTCTCAAGAGTCGTCGAAGCGGGAGCACAACGGTAAGGCGACGACGAAGGTGTCCTTCTCTATATCAGAGTGAACGGCCACTTAAGGAGAGAAGGTAGAGGGTTGGCATGAGAAATGAGAGAGAGAGAGAGAGTTGTAATTGCATAACTCGAAGAGCAATAGGTGCCTCTTCTTTCCCAATCCATGGACATCACACAATCAATGAGTGAGATTGATTTATGTTTCTTTCAAAGGTCAAGATTTTGTTGTAAAAAAACAACAACAAATGTTTTACTTTAAATTAATTTATATTGATAAATCAACACAATTAATTTCAAATTAAATCACTTTGACTGAAGATAAGACAATGAGGAGACCAAACTAATCCCCTAAGAAGGGGGTGACGGTCACTCTTCTCTACACGGAGATAAGTGGTTGTCCACTCTTTTTGAGTGGGTTGAGTCAATCTCCTCTAATTATCATGAGATCTCATTATCTCATGATATCTCCACAATTTACAACTCTTGTTGAAATATTTTCACAAAAAATAATTCACAATTATCTTGTGAAAAAAAATCAATCAAGCCATTGGAATTATGTGAATCTCATTCACAACCCAAAACAAAATGTAATTATATTTTCAATTAATCATTCAATGTGAATCCAATTCACATTAACAATTAATCAATAAATATAAATTACAAAAGTCTCTCTCTAATATATTATAAATCACATTTATAATAAACATGGATAATTGGATAGTGTTATCCACATTATCCATATCCGCAATAATTAAATCTCATTTAATTACATCGGATAAACATTCTCATGCATTCAGATAATGTGAATCAAATTCACATTCTTCTGATAAATAAATCACATTTAATTATACATTTCTCAACGCTTAGATATAATTCAACTATGGAATTATTCTTGAATTCTTTCAAGAATAATGTGCTTTCTTCGCAGATGCTTGGAGATAAGGGTAGGGCGATTGTATTGTTCCGCGTATAGTGAGTTGGATATTGAGATTACTTCTCAAATCTAAATCTCATAGACCTCTCATATATGCTTGATTTAATCAAGGCCGCAAATCTAATCTTCTCATTGCATCTGAATCTTATTCAGATCAATGTTCAACACTTGGACCAAGATCATATTACTTCTCTACTGAAAGGAGTCACAAAAATCCAGACATGTTTCATAACTCCCTCAAAATGGAAGCGTCGTGGTTATACAATCGTTTATGATCACATCACCTTCAGGTATTCCTAATACTTGTACATCCTGCATACTGGAAGACCTATGATGAACCCGAAGATATAGATCAATTTTACACTATCATTTTCAGGGTTTCATCATCAAGTTTCTCAATTTTGGTCATTGGGATTTGGTATCAATCATATGCTTTCCAAAAGCATATATCAAACCTTCACATTCTTGTGATGCTTCCAAAGCACGACGATCATGCATAGAATTTGATCCGTTCCAATACCACATGAGTGAGCTCATGTCTTCCGATTCATAAGTGGACCTGTATGATCCCTTTGAGAGATTGTATTACTCATATGCCCTTGTATGCACATCAGCGTACCTGTGTATAGACCTTGGTTAGGTCATCAACCTAATCTGTCAAATGTACATATTCATACATGTAGTAACACATATGTCTCCGGTCAGAGGATGCGTGCCTATATCGTGATAGTTTACGATATGGGACTTTGTTATCTCGATCTCGTTAAGTCAGCTCTTTGACCTAACTAATTTGGCACCTCCGAATCTCTATTCCCATGCAGACGACCTGCATCAAGAGGTCGGTCAGATATCATCCTAAATGAGAAAGGATTGTCATCTCCTACTAGGCTGGAGATCATCTCTTAATAATCCTTTGGCGGTGCTTGATGAGTCATCAATCTAACTCCTTAGATATTCACCCAAACACCAGCTTCTATGATTCCATTATCGAATCAACAGCTGTATGATTATTAAAATGGCCATGGTACATAAACCTAATTGTACAGAGGGACCTTATAGTGTATTCATGCATTTAATCTCAGAAAGGGAATGAAAAGAGAATCGATAACTTTTATTGATAAATCAAACATTACAATAACATTTATTGTAAGAATGGTTCGTCCTGGACTCACATGGCTAACAATTATCATTCAAGTTTTGTTTGTGTAATCTATCTTGGGATATGATGCATTTTTTGATATAAAAATAGCTACAAGGTATGGTTGCTGTTGGTGTTGTAGTTGAGTTTGCATTTGCTCTTATCCACTTGCTAATAAAATTCTTTGAATGAAATCTATTATAGTATGAATTTATCATCATTGAGGAGTTATTTTACTTGCTAGTGAAGGATATTGAAAATCCTCAAGCGCGTCACGGAAGCGTGACGATCGCATCTCATGCGATCGAGGCGACTAGTCGCACTAGTCACAAGGTGCAGCGGAATTTAAAATTTTAAATCAAATGATGAAACCACATGATCACAAGAACGTTTCTTGGATCGTTTCATCAAACCACAAAGTATTATAAATACCTCTCGATGCGTGGTTGCGATCATGAGATCTCTAAAGCAAGAGATCCTCCTGGCTCAAGTCCGATCCACGAAGACAGCATTTGCAGGCGCGATGATGAGACGCGTGACTCCCACAATCCTTGATGAAGATTCAAGCTTCGAATCCCCTGATTTTGTCCAACGAAATTCGTCGTCTTCCTCTAGAGCAAGCAACCCCAAAGAAGATGGAGATCCTCGAGTAGTCGAAGGCGAAGGCGAGAAGGTCTCTCTCAACACATAAGATGGACGACCACCTTAGAGAGAGAGAGAGACGGCGGGAATGAGAGAGAGAGAGAGAGAGAGAGAGTAGGCATGCACTCTTGATGTACCTTGAAGGGGCTAGGGTTACCCTCCTTATATATTAGTTTGGGATCCAATGGATCTCAATCCATGGCTTACATAGATCCAACGGCTAGATTGATCTATGTATCAATCAACGGCCATGATTGTTGTTGGTTAAAAATCAACAACATTAATTCTTATCAAATCAAATATATGTTGCATTATTATCAATATAATTTAATTTAACATAAATCAATAATTAAGAGATAACAAGATAACAAAAAGGGAGACAACAAATCACCCCCTAAAATTAGGGGGTGTCACCTATGACTAGGTCATTGGTGACGCCACCTCATTTCGGTGGTGATTATCTCCTTTTATTTTTATCCTATTAATTCTTAATAAATTACAATAACTTTTATTGCAATAATATCCTCAAAATTAATTCCAAATTAATTCATGAATATTTCAATCATGCCATTGAAAAATATGTGAATCATATTCACAACCTAAACGGACTTGTAAATTACATTTCCAATTAATTACTTAATGTGAATCCAATTCACATTAATAATTAACAACTGTTATTTACAAAGTTTCTCCCTCTCTCTGATATATTATAAATCACATTTATAATATACACAGATATTATGGATAGCACTATCCATGATCTTCTTTTCCTTGATAATTAAATCTCATTCAATTATCTTGGATAATCATTCTCACAATATGAATCTTATTCATATTATGCTTGATAATTAAATCTCCTTTAATCATCAAGACCTTCTTGCTTGGATACAATATTCATCATAGGAATTATTCCTGAACTCCTTCAAGAATAATGTGCTTTCTCTGCAGATACTTAGAGATAAGGACAGGGCGATTGTATTGTTCCACGTATAGTGACTTGGATGTTGAGATCTCATCTCAAATACAGATTTCACGGGCCTCCCATAGATGCTTGATTAAATCAATCTTCTCATTGCATATGAATCTCATTCAGATCAATGTCCAACACTTGGACTAAGAACAAGTTACTTCTCTACTGAAAGGAGTCACTAAAATCCAGACTTATTTCATCACTCCCTCGGAATGGAAGCGTCATGGTTATACAATCATTTATGATCACATCACCCTCAGGTATTCCCAATACCTGCACATCCTTCATACTGGAAGACCTATGATCAACCTGAAGATGAAGATCAATTTTACTTTATCTTCTTCAGGGTTCGATCACCAAGTTTCTCAATCTTGGTCATTGGGAATCGATATCGATCATATGCTTTCCCAAAGCATATATCATACCTTCAAATTCTTGTCATGCTTCCAAAGCACGACGACCATGCATGGAATTTGATCGGTCCCAATATCTCATGAGTGAGCTCATGTCTTCCGGTTCATAAGTGAACATGTATGATCCCTTTTGAGAGATCGTATTACTCATATGCCCTTACATGGACACCAGTTCGCCAGTGTATAGACCTTGGTTAGGTCATCAACCTACTGGTCTGCCAAATGTACACACTCAAACATATAGTAACACATCTGTCTCCGGTCAGAGGATGTGCGCCTATGCTGTGACAGCATTCAACATAGGACTTAGGTTATCTCGATCTCGTTAAGTCAACCCTTTGACCTAACTAATCTGACGCTTCCAAATCACTATTCCCATGCAAAGGACCTGCATCAAGAGGTCGATCAGATATCAGCCTATGTGAGAAAGGATTGCCACCTCCTACTCAGGCTATAGATCATCTCTTAATAATCATTTGACGGTGCTTGATGAGTCCTCTATCTAACTCTTTAGATATTCATCCAAACACCAGCCTTTATGATTCAATTATTGAATCAACAACTATATGATCATCAAGATGGTCATGGTACATAACCCTAATTGTACAGAGGGACCTATTATGCAAATTATTTATTCAATGTGCGAATTCGATTACCATATTGTAGAGTATTAATTATCAATTAAATTAATTTGTTAACCGTGAACATTGACACTAAATTCCCATATAGGAGAGATATATTCTATTTTTGAAATTACACAACCTCATGTTTTGTCTGGAAATTGCATGATTAGTTAGTTCATCATCCATTTTTGATATTCAGCAACAACAAGTTTCCTCCTACATTAAGTAGGGTCGCTACATGGATTCTTTGCTTCCATTGAGATCTATCATGAATTTTTGTCAGACTTAGATCCAACAAACTAAGATCCTTTTGTATAGTCTCAATCCAACATTTTTTGGACCATCCTCGTCCTATCTTATCTGGCTCAACAATCACAAAATTCGCACCTTCTAACTGGTACATCGGCTTACCTCCTTTGCAAATGGTCCAATCACCTTAAGCGTTTTTCCCACATCTTATCCTCGATCGAAGCAACACTGATTGTCTTTCTGATAGCATCATTCCCAATCCGATCTTTACGTGTGTGTGTAGGTACACACAATCACTTTAGCATTTTCATTTCTGCTACGGTCATTCTCTGCTGATGTCTATTGTTCACAGGACAACATTCATATCAATAGAGCATAATAGGTTTCACGACTACTTTGTGAAACTTTCCTTTAATTTTCAAAGGAATTTGATCACATAGAGCAATAGAATCTCATCTCCACTTTAGCCAACATGCATTTATTCTATTAGTAACATCTCCATCAATTTCCCTGTCATGTTGCAAAATAGATCCCATGTATCTTAAAGAATCTGTCTTCTTAATATTACTGTCAGCAATCCTCACCTCTATTCCTTCACCATTAATTCTATCAAAAGTGCACTCCATATATTCAATCTTATCTCAACTTATACGAAATCCTTTAGTCTCCAATGCATGTCTCCAAACATCAAGCTTCTCATTTACTCCATATCTAGTCTCATCAATTAATACATTATCATCAGTGAATAATAAATGAAAGGTATCTCATCTTGATTGTGACTTATCACTCGTCCATAATCAAAGTTAAACGGAATGGACTCAAAGTTGAACCTTGACATAGACCACTATTGGTGTCCGTATAGACAGTCTTCCTAGACTGGATCTTTACACAAGATGAAGCCCTATCTTACATATCCTTTATGAAGTTAATGTATAGGACATGTACGTGTCTCTTCTCCAAAACTCTCTACAATATCTCTGTGGGACAAAATCATAAGCCTTCTCCAAATCAATAAAAAACATATGGAGGTTCTTCCTTTTCACTCTATAAATTTCCATTGTTCTCCTCAGCAAGGCGATGGTGTCAATAGTTGAGCGACCTGGCATGAAACTGAATTAATTTGCTTTTACTTTGGAAAGTAACCTCAACCTTCTTTCGATTACACTTTCCTAAATTTTCATAGCACGACTCATCAGCTTGATATCTCTGTAATTCGAATAATTTTGAATTTTGCCTTTGATCTTATATAGAAACATTGCGATGCTTCTTCTCCAATCTTCTAGCATTTTCTTACTTTGTCAATTGAATAGATTTGTAAGCCAAGTCAAATCATGCTCACTTAAAACTCATTATACTTCTATAGGAATGTCATCAGGTTCTTTACATTTTCTAGATCTCATAACATTTAAAGCCTTATATACTTCCTTCCTATGTATTCTTCTATAGCTTACAAGATTCAAGTAACTTTCACTACTAGCTAGATCTCTCAAATTGATCTCTTTATTTCCTTCCCCAATAAAAAGCTTATGGAAGTACTGCTTCCATCTAGTCTCTATATCCTTCTGAGTAACAAGCATATGACTTTCCCCATCCTTAATGCATCTCACTTGAGAAAGGTCTTTGGTCTTTCTTTCTCGTGCTTTTAACAATCATATTTTATTTTAATTATAACTATTTGGTATTAGTTATAACCATTTGGTGAATATATATCTTACAATTTTGTTGTTACAATTTATATCGTAAACATTTTGGTTCACAAAATCAAGCAGTCTTCTTCCTTATCTGTGCTTGACTTTGAACTAAAATCTCCAATGTTAAAAAGTTACCGATTGGTCTACACATTATATACTTTATGTTTGTTACATTTAACATTTAAATCATGTCAATTCCCAAAATCAAACTAAATTTACTTTTATTAATGCGTACTTTTGAATATCAAAATCAATGTAATTGCAGTTTTCGTTTTGTATTAATGTTTAAAGATGCATATTTATGTTTTCAGGCATTTATTGACGAAAATGTATAAAATTTTACATTATTCGTTCTTTAATTTTAGTATCGAAATCAGTCCATGGACACTCAGTTAATAAATGATATTAAATAATTTATTTTTTTTGGAATTTTGTTAATCTATTTGTGATAACAGATGCTAAATGCGAATAATAGATGATATTCAATTTACTCCATCTCTCTGTATAGGAAAAAAAAGTGCAAAATAACATATGATATACGTGACACTGATCATTTCATTTTGTCCTTGCAAACTATCTCAAGTTTGGAATATTTTAATTAATTCATCGTCTCTATTTAAGGTAATGATATATTAATTTTCCTACCATGTCAGGAGTTTGGGGTGGTTTGTGAGTAGTTTTGACTCACATTAGTGGTTTCCTTTTACATCCATTGATTGAGATCCAACATCTTAAAATGAGGACTTTCGACATGGAAGGAAAGACCCCACCTCATTTTAAACCTCTTTTAAATGACAACGATAAATCTCTCTACGTATGGTGATAGATGTCACATGGTCAAAATCCCAAATTCAATTTTTAGACTCTAACATGTGCGGCGTTAACTTCCCACAAGCTAACCAACCTTCCTTCCACATGAGAATGTACACCAGCATGACCAAAAAGCATGTTGCTTACGCACAAATCACACATAAGCATAAAAAAACATGCGTTAAATCTTTCTCCTATTAGCAAGAAGGCACTTCGCAATGGGAGGCATGAACCCTCACCTCTCTTTATGAACACAACTCCAAACACAAAGGAAGACCACAGTATTGCATGTACAGTCATTACAAGACTCTTCATCTTCTACCTAGATCCTTCATAATACTTGTCATGAAGTAAATCCCTATAGAACTCCATCATGTGGCAAACGAACCACATGGATCCCATGTGCGAAGACATCTATTTACACAAGTCCCGACTCCTAGACATTGGGGTGTCGCATGCCTCTCACACATGATCATTCAAGTATCCTCCGTTGATCTTGTGCATTCAAGCGGGCCTAGAATAGAACTTCGAATTGTCACAAGGTTGTATATCATTCCTTGGTTGCTTCCTCCTTTGAGAGACCATTCCATTTGACAAGGAAGAAGATCATATTGTTCTTTTTACTTTGACTCTTGACATACCTGCCAATAATCTTTTCAGCCACCTTCTCGTGCTGAAACTTGATAGTAGGAGGAACATGATTTGTTGCTTTTTTACTATTATCTTCTTCCTGCACATGGTATTACTTTAGGAAGCTACACATGGCTTTACTATTTTTAGTCTCTTTGGAAGCTGTAGTTGACAGGCGAGTAATGTCACGCTCGAACAATCTTAAAAGGTCTATTGCACCGAAGAATGAGACCTTCATGTATAGCCTTCCTCATAATCTTCTTCCAAAGCTGAGATGTTAGTGCAAGTAGTACCTTATCCCAAACCTGGACCTCGAGTGGCATATGGCTGTTATCAACCACCTTCTTCATTCTGGGTTGAGCGTGGGTCAACTCATCTTGTACTTCCTCCCACAGCTCCTACATATCCCATGCAAAATGTCAAGCAGCGAGGCACCGACTTTGGTTATTCTCCATAGCCACTTCTAGAGTTGTAATGTGTGCATGCCACCTATCGCAATCTCAAATGGACTCTGACCTATGGTGGAGGTATGTTGCAGATTGTCTTAGAACCAATCAATGTTTAGTAAGCTCAGAAAATTGTGTTGATTGGCCATACAAAATACCTTAGGTACTCTTCTAGTACTGCATTGATTCACCCCATCTGTCCATCCGTCAGCGGGTGATTGCTAGTAGAGAATATGAGATCTGATTCCATCATATCAAACAAAGCCGGTTAGAATCGACTTGTAAACTACGTATCACAATCACTTATGATGTCCTTTAGTATGCCCAATGCTTCACCAATTTTTGCAAGAATAGCTTGTGTCGTGATCTCTACTATGCACTCCCGAGGTGCTGGAACAAAGATCATATATTTGAAGAAGCGATCAAGTACCACCATCATTGCATTGTTCCCATCTACCTCGTTATCCCAGTGATGAACTCTATAGAGACGCTCTCCTGCTGACATGAAGGAATATGCACGGGCTCTAGTAGACCCATCGTCATCGTCTTCTTCTTCTTCTTAGATAAGTACAAACGTAGACTTCCACATCTTCTTCCAAGATTGAACAGAGGAATGCATGTGTGTGCTTTACTCCTAGATGTCTAACCCATAGTGCATCATACGTCTCCTTCAAGAGCATCTTCCCTAGGTCTATACTCTAGAGAACATAGGGCTTCTCACTCTTCAAGTTTGGGATTCCTTCCTCTACCAAGAATCCACAGATCTCTCTTGCATTCACAAATTGAACAAAGCATGATGTATATGATTCTCTTGTATCTCCTCCTAAAAGCCCTCCATTGTGTCTCTAGACACGTTGGAGATCGATGCGACCATTGTGACTTTTGGCTCTTCTGGTAGCCCTTCCTTGAAAGAGTGTTCGGTGATTGGTTGGTCTCAGAATCTTGTAGTGAAGCTCGAAATCAAACTCTGTCTGGTGCTTATTATGAGGTTGATGAAGACTAACATCATGTTATTAGCATCCTTCATGATGATATTCGATGGGGGAGAGGTCTTACGAGATAGAATTGTGCATGCAATGTGAATAACATACGAAGGAGACAGTCTTAGTCTTAGCTTTTCATTCTTGTTTACTATCGTAGCTTCATCTTCTTAACTTGGTAGGCATGTTTTAATTAAAATGCAAGTAGCTAAATGATCTCTCTTTGACATGCATCTTCTTATATGTTCTCTACCAAACCAATTGTTTGGTTATGTAGTTCATCTGAATTTGTAATCGTAAGAGGTCGATAATGGAATCAACAGAAAGATGCCAATGTGGATACCCACTAGTTTTGAAACATATACATGACAATGATAATGAGCTGAGATGTCTACACTTAAAGTTAGAGGATGTAGGGAGTCAGACATCTTTAAAAGAAATGGTTGAATCACTTCAACTGCAAATGCGAGGTGTAGAAATTGGAGCGGTGACAGACCATGTTGTGGATAAACACGCTATATGAATGCAGTTTTTATGTCTTACTTTCTGAATTACCCAACTATAGATATTTGGGTCAGTTGAAGAAGAGGGTTGGATGATTGGAATCAATAGTACACTATAGAAAAATGCAGGATCGACGAACATGATTTGGCTCGTCCAGTGCTAAAATTGGAGCGGTGGAAGACCGCGTTTGTTGATAAACATGTTGTTGATGCGTATCAATAGTTTGTTTTTTGGTGTTGGTAGTATACCAAATCTTACTTACGCCTAACTATCGTAATGAGATGCATTTGTAGTGTTTGCAAGTTTGTCTTATTGCTAGTATGTTTGTGAAATAATATGGTTGTCGTCATTCCAATCACAAAAGTAAATTGTCCTACAATAGTGATAAGAAAAATGTTGTACTACGTGTATACATGACTCCAAACACACTAATAATCCGTCTTATTTTGTAAATACGATTTTAACCTAAATATCCTATGATATGAGTACTACAAATTCCCCAATTCTAAAAAAAAAACTTAGAAAATTCAATCAAACCTCATATCATACAAATTATTTGAAATAAAAAATATAGATCCTAATTATAATTCAATCATAATCACAATAAGGCAAAGAAATGCAGGTCGAATCCCTCTAATGGTCTGATGATAAAAGTAATGGCTCCCACTTTAAAGTATTAGGGTTCCAATCCTTCTAGTAAAAAAATTAAAAAAAAAAAAAAGAAATGCGGGTCAATTGAATGTTGCTGTTTTAGGCACGTGATGTGTCAGGTGAGCACGTGAGGTGCGATGTCTGTTATCGTCCCTCTTCACATGACTTCACTCCTCGAGTTCCGAAACGAATCCATCTTTTGTCTCTTCCCATACAATGACGTCTCCATGACTACACAATACCTTCATATCATATCAAATCATATCGTATCGTCGTATGTTCTCTCTCCTGATGCGATGGAACTAAGGGCCAAATGGCTTCTCAACTGTGGAAGTGGTGCGACCCCAACCTTGCACTCTACGTAGCTGCTACCGTACGTATGTATATCCTGCCCACCAACTTAATTGCAAGCAGGGGAACGATGTATACATATCCATCTATCCATCCTGATATCGCAGTATCCATCGTATACCCCTTACTTAATGCCCAGTCGACGAATTAATATCCGCTTTCAAAAGCTGTAGCCATCCCTCGATCAATGGATGCTTCTTGAAACAAAGACTCGGGTTCTCACATGCTGTACAGAGTGCATGCATGAGCAATGGGTGCGACTTACCAAAACACATGGTTAATCACAGATTAACTCTACGGCCTTCGATCTGGTCCATCCACGAGCTTCGCTGGGCCTCGAGGGTTTGGGCTAAGGGGCTTGTTCCGAAGCACTCATGCACGCTCTATAGGGTCATCCTTAACCGGCTGCCCACCAAGGATAGGCTCTTCAAGCATGGGATCGTCTGCCATTCTCCTTGCTATCTCTGTCTCCATCGATTCACGTGACCATCTTTTCTTCCGTTGTTCGGTCACCCTTGGGATCTGGAAGGCCACCTGCTCCTTGCTTGCCCTACCCTTGCCTCGGGCCTCTTCCTTGAAGACGTCTTGGAATGGATTAATGGTTGCTCTTCTGACTCTATTCGTCAGAGACTTACTAGAGTTGTTGCTGCCACCGTTGGGAAATTTGGGCCGAGAGAAATCGTCGCTGGACGTCCTCTTGATCATGTTCAGTCGTTACTATTACTCGTCGCATTGTGCATGCTGTGACGATTTTAAGGAACTAACTCCGTACTCGGGTTTTTGCGCTTCTCGGGTTCAACTCTACTTTGTATTGATGCCATTCGAGCCTCTATGTAATATTGTTGTTATTAATATATACAAAATTTTTACTGACAAAAAAAGGTGAGGTAGTTCACAGTATTGATCCAAGGAGTGACGTAGGTCTAGAATCAATAAAGTCACAAAGCCTTGTTGTATGCTATGCATCTTGTAAAAGTTTGCATCTGTTCAGGCATATATGTGATACAATTTTGGATAAATTACGTAAAAAAAATCAAAGTTTGTAAGTCGTGATAAAAAAGGTAATATGTTGATGTCTGAGTTTCATACCTAGAATTAACCCTCTATCAAAGGCATTCTTTTTTGCATAAAAATGTATATATGTATGTGATGTATACGAATGTAATGTGTCTCCTTTAATAAAAATGTGCGATGTGTGTATGTGTGTGGGAGTGTTTATGCTCATGTGTGTACATAGTACACCAAAATTGACCTAAGCAACGGATTTGAATATTTTTTGTCATATTTTTCGATGTTAAAAATATAACAATGATTTTTATTCATTTTTAGATTATTTTTTATTTTTGTAATTAGCATGTAATGTTATATTCGTTGTTAAAGATTCATATAATCATGATTAATTGACTTATTCATTGAATATTATACCAATCATTTCTAAATTTAAGGATGCCTAGAAGAACAAGTCAATGAACAACTATTGTTATATTTGCGAAGAATATAGCAATGAATACAATAGTATTCATTGTGAATTTAAAGTTAGTGAAACAATGAATAACAACCATTCAATGTGTGTGTAATTGTATAAAACATGTGTATATGTATGTGTGTTTATATGTATATGTACGCACACATGTGTGTATTTACGTATATGTACGTGCATATGTGTGTTTGTGTTCAAGTTTGTATGTGTTTGTCTAATGCTTGTGTGTGAGATTTGTGTGTGTGCGCGCGCACACACGCGCCAATGTAAGTGATGTGTGTATCTGTATATACATGTATGCAATGTGTTTCCTTTTGAAAAAAATAGGTGATGTGTATGTGTCATGTGTATATATATATGTATGTGTTGTGCGTGTATTTATATGCATATGTGTATGTGTATGTTATATATGACTTGCGTATGTATGACGTATGTGTGTTAGATATATGTGTTTTTATGCAGTTTTGTACATATGTATTGGTATGTGCGTGTGTCTAATATATGACTATATGAGTATATGTACGTGTATATTTGTGCATGATGTGTATATGCCAGTTTATATATATCAATTTATGTGGTGTGGCGTATGTGCATATACATGAAATGATGTACGTTTCTTTGCACACATAAGTCTATGTATATGTGTGAAACTGTGTATGTATATGAATGTGTGTATGTCAACATATGACGTGTGTGTATGTACGTGTTTTTTTATATATGTATGTACGCATGTATGTGTATATGCGTGATTGATATGTATGTATGTATCTCTATATGAATGTGAGAATAGATTATCCCTTGTTAACATTTTACAACACAGAAATACGTGCATTGAAAGCCATATGATCATATGCAAGAATACGCCATTTTATGTAAATGCATGATCATCACTTACGATTATATTACATTCCAAATTATGTCATGCATATATGCCATTTTTATATGCATGACATAATTCCACAGTATAATTGTTCATGTATATTGGTCATCCGCAGTTCGGAGGTCTACAACTAAGGATGATCCACAAAGATTTGATGATAACTATGTGATATTTCTTACATGTAAATCTATTTTTCGAAGATGTAGAGATTTCTCATTGCTTCTCTTCTGTATATCAAATCGATCTTAATTAGATTCATTCTACGCATGTTATCAAGCATTGTAGGAGCCTTGTTGAGCTCGATTCTTGAGGTATACTAGCGACCAATGTGCATACATAGATTTAGATGTAACAAATATCAAACTAGTTACAATCAAATCTC
Organism: Ottelia alismoides; assembly: GCA_037367405.1. Taxonomy (NCBI): domain Eukaryota; kingdom Viridiplantae; phylum Streptophyta; class Magnoliopsida; order Alismatales; family Hydrocharitaceae; genus Ottelia; species Ottelia alismoides. Next base: position 521,871 of record JAZKJV010001621.1, read on the forward strand.
TTTCCACGGGCTTAGTTATAATCAAATCTCCGCGCATGGTCTTAAGTGATAATTATAGAAAAATACGTATCTTCTTATCACTTAGGTTTAATTATATCAAGAAGGTTGCAAGTTCTGATGACTTCTATATATACCTAACAACTCTTTTTTTAATGTCTTAATCATGGAAAGTCATGGTTCATTGAAGAATGAAGATATTCAATTGGGAGGCATTGGATAGTAAAATCAATTCAAGATAGTAGTAGAAGTACTTAATTCTAATCATAGTTTTATTTAACTAATTGAAGATAGCGGTCAATTCTTCGCATTTGAAAATATGTTGAAGAGACAATGATTATAGGGAATAAGATGAGGTGTATGGTTACCTCAATTTGAATGAGTGATGCTTTTGACTTGTAAAGACAGTTGTTTGGATGCAAAGTATGTCTTTACTATTATTGGTGTGATCGATGTAAATAATGATTTTGTAAGTTTGAACTTAACTTAGGAAAGTTTATAACAAATGTCCAAATGATGAAATTTTTTCGAGAGGGTTATAAGAACTTGTATATTTATCAACAAACGATGTATCTATATTCAAATGCAATAAAATTGATTGGTCCATAATAATATCGATACCTATTAAGGTATTACATTGTTGTATATCGATTGCAAAATTACATAGGTTGTTTATGCACGATATAGAATAACTAAACTGATGGCATGATAATAGAGAAATCGTTCTAAAGATGGGCTTAATGCATGATATAATTGGTATAGACACCTAGAAAAAATTCCATAGTAAAGTCTTAAATTTCTAAGATGTTAGAAAATTTTATTTAGGTATTACAAGTGATGACTTCAGCCCTTTCAAGATCATATTTTCTTCGTATTCTAATTGTTGAGTTGTTGTTGTCACATATAATTTACTGTATAATATGGTGATCGATGACTTCAACCCTTTCAAGATCATATTTTCTTCGTATTCTAATTGTTGAGTTGTTGTTGTCACATATAATTTACTGTATAATATGGTGATCTCTGTGTTTGTTAATTGATGGATTTTATGGTCGTCATAGTACATATGCAAATAATCGAGTCAAAACAAAATTGTGAAAATAGGAGTACATGGATTTGTTTGGGAAAACATAAGGTTGAACTTAAGGAGGAAGCTTAATAAGCTACAAGTGTATGATAGGCAGTGGACTTAGATACATAAGGTAACCAATGTAAATATATACCATGTTTAGTGTTTCTATTTTTCTTTTACTTTTATAGGTATATTAATGCTTGAATTTTTATATTTTATGAGTTAATATTTTTTTATTAAGTTATATTTTATATTTCCTTTTCGTTATTTTATTTTAATTGATTTTTAAAATGTTTTTATGGAAAATGTTTTAGAATTTTTATTTTCTAAGAAGAATAAAAAGTTTTTTAGATTTTTAAAGTAGAAGATATGATTTTTATTTTTTGAATTTTAAAGTATTTATTAGATTTTATAATGTTGGGGAAGTTGAAAAATAGTTTACATAGAATAGTTGAGATATAGAAAAAGAGGTGATATACACACACACACGAAGATTTTATTTAGATAGTAGGTGTAATAAATAAACAATTGACGTGGTCTTAATGTCTTTTGATTTTTTTTAGTTATTTCTAGGACTTTTCTAGCTTTTTGAATTTATTTTGAATTTTTAGCTTGAAAATACGGAGTTAGAAAAAGATTTTCATTAGGCTTGTACTCGCAAATAAGGGGCATAAGTCCTGATTTTTTTGGAAACCATTTAAATCATATTTTAATTTTTAGTGAATTTTTAGGACATTTTTATAGTTTTTAGTTTTCAAATATCTAAAAATATTAAATAGTAATTGTTTGTAAACCAAAATTAGTAATGAAATTACGTATGCAGTAGAGTAGATAGTAATTATTTTGTGATTTTTTATAATTTGTAGTTTTTATGAAATTTAAGTAAAGGCATTGAGCATGTATATTTTGTACTATCGTTAAGCTTAATTTTTTATCTCCTTTTGTTTTGAAATAATTTGTGCAATTTATATTTTTAATTGAAAATATTGGATCAAAAAATGTGAAAAGTAGAAGCATAGTAAATGTGGAGGCTAACAGTCATTTGCAAAATTTATTAAAATTAGAAAAGTAATTGTATGTCTATACAATAGATCCCAAACCCATTTTCTACAAATAAAAACTACTTAGCCCCAATTTTTTTAGGATTTAATGTGTTTTGAACTTCAGACTTTAAATATAAGTAGAGTTAAAATGAAGTATATATAGACGAGATACATGTATGTGAAATCAAACATATTGGAAACTAGGATTTTAATTTTATTGGTATATATGAAAGTTGTAGTTTCTTTCCTTTTTTCATTCACATTATGGGGAGGATACAAATAGAATTAGGTAAAAGGGTTTTTATCACTTGTGCCCCTCTGAGATCTTGTAATTTCAATTATACCCCTCCCTTTTTGGAAATATCAGTAGCACCCTCGACTTCTTTGCATTCTATCACTTGTGCCCCTCCGTTATTTTAATCGTCATTGAGTTGAACTTAACTATGATTTCTTCAAACCATGATATTGTTAAGAGGGGTATAATCGTCTACCCATCTTCCTCCCTAACCTCATCTTCTTCCTCCTCCTTGAGCTCTCCTACAACCTCCCCCACCGCCCCCCACAACCTTCCTCCGCCCCTCCCCCCTCCGCCCCGCACCTCCCCCCTCCGCCCCCGCACTGCCACCCATACCTCCCTCCGCCCGCGACACCTCCCTCCGCCCCTCGCACCTCCCCTTCGACCGCACCTCCCCCCTCCGAAGGTGGGTTTAATCAATTTGACGTAAATAAAAATAGATGTAAGTTGCAAAACTAGAAAATTTGGGATTGTGTTCCCTTCCTAGGTGAATCTATTTTTAAAACAGATATGTTTGTCAATATGATAGTATCCAACAATCATCACCCCTAAAGGATACCATCTAAACCATCAATAGATATAGACTGCAAAGAAGAAGAATGAATCATCAATTGGGACCCCATTTGGGTCCACTAATCATCCATGTACAGAGGGTCCAATCTCGGTCTCTGTGTATAGCTATGATCCCCATGATCTGAATCCCAACAGGGGAGAGAGTCAGGTGTCTTTAATCCATGGAGAACTTATATAAAATGCACATGCAAAAGAGACAACTCTCCCACATTACATGCACATATCCTCACCTTTCTTTATCTGGCAACCACTGCATGCCAAACTTCTGGTATTGTCCAACCAGTGGCATCTGCGCTGTGCCACTATACGTCAGCGACCGCTTTTAATTCTCCCTTTCTACGCTCCCGCAGTTACTCTCCTGCCCACCATAAATTTATCTCACCTTGGTTTCCAGTTTAACCTTTTGAAATTTACCAGTAGAGCAGTTGCAGGCTTACATCAGTTCAGTATTTTAGCTTAAACTCTAGGTTAAAAGTGACCATGCATGCAGTAACTACTTACTGCTGACCGGAATAGGATCACAGAGGTGAAACTTAGATGATGAAAAATATATACTCCACATAGTTTCCAATTTCATAATCAGGAGGTGGTGATATCCAACATATTTTGTTTCCATTTTCCGAAAGGGCCCATGCAAAATCAGGAAATGTACAGGAAGAGCACAGGTCTTCCCCTTTCACACATGTATGATATGTGATCATGAGCAGCAACAAATAAGAAACCACTACTACACGGGTGAGGAGGAGGAGGACGTTGGTGACCGTTGATGTTGACGTAGACGGTGGTGATGCGAGCTGTGACCATCCTTGCTACTGCTGCTGCTGCTTTTATTATGGTTCCACTGGTTGGCAATGTCCCTGGCAATGTTGGTGGCATCAGAGCAAGTGCCCAGTAGACCCCTCAACGTGAACCCCACACAGTACAAGCCCTTCTCCCCTTTCCACCCGTTCGGGAACGCCTTCTTTGGCCTCCCTTCCTTGCTGAACATCTCTTCCTCCTGCATGTCAACCAAACAAGGGGTCAGTATATATTGCCTAATCCATTGATGAGGAGGCCTTGTGTTGTGGACCATACATACATATGTAATGTGACCACATGGATCTGACCCTTTTATTGCATAAACATGTGATGTGGACCTATATCTCAATCCCATCTCTTATCGATATACTGGCTTCCGATTTAGCTTTGTGAACTTCTCGAAATAGAAAGAGGGTGATCACCATAGTCGGCATACCTTTAACCATGAAGGGACGTTGCTTTTATATCCAGTGGCGAAGATTATAGAATCGAAGTCCTCCTCCTTCCCATCCACGAACCTCGCGCCAGTCCTTGTGATCTCCCTCACTCCTTCCATCACCTTTAGATTTGCATGAGAAGAGGAAAAAGTTAGAACGGATCCATACCAAAAATAGGAAGATATCAATGCAATCTTTTCACCATCGGCAATCTGATCGAGTAGAAATAACGCAAAGCGGAGATATATGATCACGTGAAGCATAGTTCATAAAGCTTCCCATGCATCGAGGCGTTCCTATCAGTACTATGGTGCAAACACAAGAAAGGTAGGGACAATATGTACCACTTTCGCATCCAACCAATTCACAATCCCACTAGAAATTAACCCACCAACGTGTTGGGATCCATCTCCATCACTCATGCATGCACGCACTTAGAATCAGTAATTACCTTAATCTTGCCGGATCTGATTAGGGATAAGGCTCCGGTGTCGAGGACTGGGGTCTTGCCGGTGGAGTTCTTGAGCTCGATCGGACCGGTCTTCGGGCGACGAAGACCGAGACGATCGGTATCGCCAAGGGCGAGGTGGGCTCCGAGGAGGAGGAGCTTGTCGACTAGTTTAAGTGGGAGCCACTTGAGGAGGGCCATCGCTATCGCGAAGGTGGAGATCCCCAACATCTCCCTTGGAAGAACATGTACCTGTAAACAAGTAACCAAAAGTTCTATGTAAATTATACATATTCTAATGTGGTTACCCTTGTAACTACTGTTAAGAAACACAACGATATTTGGTGATAATTAGAAGAAGAGGATGGGAAGAGAAACAGAGGAGACTCACAGAGTTGCGGGCGACCATGTAAGGAATGGCGCCATGGCGGCAGAGATCGAGGCTGACCTCCATCCCGGAATTGCCGCAGCCCACCACGAGCACCTTCTCACCGGCGAAGCCCTTCCCGCACTTGTACTCCCACGTGTGCATCACCTTCCCTTCGAACCGCCCCTTCCCCGACATCTCCGGCACCACGGCCTCGGCGTTCTCCCCGGTGGCCACCACCATCCACCTGCTCACGTACACCTCGCCTCCCACCGTCCTAGCCCTCCACGTTCGCCGCGCCTCGTCGAACTCCACGGCCTCCACTGTGCACCCGAACACGGGGCGTATGCAGAACTCCGACGCGTAGGATTCCATGTACGCCACGAACTGCTGCTTGGTTGGGTACTTTGGGAAGTTCGCCGGGAAACCCATCATGGGTAGCTCGCAGAACTGCTTCGGGAGGTGGAGCTTGAGGCGGTCGTAGGTGCGGTGCTGCCAGAGGGAGGCGACGCATTGGGCCTTCTCCAGGAGGGTGGAGGGGATGCCGTGCATGGAGAGACACGCTGCCACGGCCATGCCGGAGGGTCCGGCGCCTACTATGATGGGTCCGGGGACCCAGTGCTCCTCCTGGAGGACCATGTTCTTTGCGGGTTCGCTTGATACGAGCTCGGCTTCGATCTCTTGTTTTTGCTGCGGTCTCAAGAATCGACCATGGTTGGTTTGGGAATGGGTTTGTGGCTTCCAACTTGTGAGGGGGGAGCAGAGGAGAGGAGAGAGGTGGAAGGCAGAGGGATGGGGCGGGTGATATAAATATGCAGACCTGCGAGAAGGGCAAGGGGTGTGAATTACGGCAATGCTCACTGCCCACGAGGAGAGATGGGGGACGAAAGGGGTCCACGTGGACGGTGGAAGATAAAGTTTTGGACACGTGGATACGCTCTGATGGGTTTTAAAGGTTGGCGACAACCTACCTATACGGTGGATGCAGGTCTACGTGTGTATGTATGGAGCTACGGATCCAACCTTTATATGATCTGCTAGTATATTTTTATATAAATTATCATATACGTATTCATTTTAAAATAGATACTAATATCATTTTAATATCTGCAAATATTTGGATGTTTATATATAGGGTCATATGTGGCTGCACCCATCTTATTTTGGTAATTTTTTTTATTTTTTTTGAAAAATATCATGTAAATTCATCCATATATCCCTCCTATATACCAATCGAATTTCGTCAGAAACAGACACTCCTACGGCCTCCATACGGACAGTCATTTTTTAACGGTAACAGAATTTTTTAAATCAACATCATCTCGATGGAGGCCGTTGGAGTCTCCGTTTCTGACGAAAATTGAATGGCATATAGGAGGGGTATAGGGATGAATATATATATATATATATATGGTGATATTTTTCAAAAAAAATAAAAAAAATTTGACAAAAAATGGGGCGGGGGCAGCCCCATTTTTTCCTTATATATATAGGATTTAATGGGGCTTCTCCTGGGGGCAACCAACATGGCTGCCCTACCCCCTTATTTCGGTTTTTTTTTAAAAATATCGCCATGTATATTCATCCCTATATCACTCTTATATGTCATTCGAATTTCGTCAGAAACAGAGACTCCGCCTCCATCGAGATGGTGTCGATTTAAAAAATCTTGTTACCGTTAAAAAATGACTGTCTAGATGGAGGTTGTAGGAGTCTCTATTTCTGACGAATTCGAATGACATATAGGAGGGATATAGGGATGAATATACATGGCGATATTTTAAAAAAAATAAAAAATATCGAAAATGACGCGGGGGCAGCCATGTTGGTTGCCCCAAGGGGGCAGCCCCATTAACCTCATATATATATATATATATATATATATATATATATATATATATATATATATAGAGAGAGAGAGAGAGAGAGAGAGAGAGAGAGAGAGGGAGGGAGAGGATGGGGAGCTTGCACCAAGGTGCATGTAATTTTACATGCACTGGGGCTTATATCTTCCACATTTTTTTATTTTTTTGAAAAATATCACTATGTATATTCATCTATATATCCCTCCAATATGCCATTCGAATTTCGTCAGAAACATAGACTCTTATGCCCTCCATCTAGAACAAGTCGATTACATCAATTCTAAGATCGTTAAAATTACATGTTCTAGATGGAGGTCATAGGAGTCTCTGTTTCAGATGAAATTCGAATGACATATTGGAGGGATATATAGATGAATATACATGGTGGTATTTTTCGAAAAAGTAAAAAAATGTGGAAGATATAAGCTCCGATGCATGTAAAATTACATGCACCTTGGTGCAAGATTCCCATCCTCATATATATATATATAGTTGTGGATTTATTTTAAATATATTTAACATAATGTTATATCATCTATCACAATATTTGGTATAATTATTATGATTAGACCTGATCAATGGGTCAGGAGCCTGCCGACCCAGCCCGCTGATTGGGTCAACTTGATTAAGTGGGGAGAGTATTGCACTCTACAAAAGGCAGGAGCGCAGTCAATGTTACAACCGCTCATAGAGACCAACGACCAAATCAACAAGTACGCACAACATATGAACAATCAATGAATAACAAAAATGTGAAGTACAATTTATTTTACTCTACAAGCAAAGGTGTATAATGTGTAAGCATGTAGAGGACGAACTACTGAGAGCAAACATAGTAGCCTAATGATTATTTCTAATCAAAGTGAATTATGTACACAAGTATCTTACTTAGACTTTTTTATGGGTTTTGGTTTTACACATTTTTATTTGATTTTTTTTATATTTATTTTTTTGATTAATTAATTTTTTATTTTTTCTAAGTTATAATTTTTTAATTTTAATATTATATAATATTATATAGACATACGAGGGTATATTAATATATAAGATAATGTATATATGATATAATGTGTATATATGCAAGATATATAATAAATATACAAAAATCATGGAAGTGCTCTAAGGTACAAGTTTTAATATTTTATAAAGGTATTAAAAATAGTCAGGCGGCCACTCCTCAAGAGAGAGCGAAGGAGAGGTGCTCCTAATGGAGCCTCTCGCATGGGTCTGTGCCGCCCGGGGATGTCTCCCCCGTTTGGTCGGGGGTGTTTTTGTTGCGGCTCATTGGGGCACTGAGCGATGCAATGCAGAGAGCCTATCCGGTATTACAGGTGCTTGGGCTTCGCGCATCGAAGCAACAACTGCGGATCGGGAGGCCGACCAGAGCGAGGGGCGATTAGTCCTGACAATGCACATCTTGGTAGGGGAGAGCGGAGTCGAGGGAGCCTTGTTCAAAGGGGCGTCCGATGTGGCTGTAGCAACGGGGGGCGCTTTCAAGGGGGGCGTGGCTGCGCTTTCGTATTAGAGGGTTATTGCATGTGGTTTGGTCGAGGGTGAGGCACGTTCTCTCCTAATCATGTCGCTATCGGTAAAGTCGATGCTCAGGTGGAGACGTACGCGGACGGATAACGTTACTTTCTTACTTGAGCAATGTTACTTTCTTACTTGAGCATTGTTCATACCTTACTGACATTTACTTTGTTATTACCGCTCTCGTAATTGTCACCACTCAAAAATCGTACACATTTTACTAAACCTGTGATATATGACATAGATATATACATTACTGAACACAGAACAACAATTTACTTAAGAATTATATATATATATTACTTGAGTATCGTCTTTACTGAATTCTGTTCAAAATAATAATACATGTGTAAATTACTGACCATTTGCTATGACTTTACTAACTTCACAATAAACACTTACTTGACCAGTGTGTACATATATTACTGAATTCTGCACGATATAATAAAATGAATGTAAATAACTGACCGTTGTTTATTTATTATTGATCTCATAACAATCATTCACTTACCTTTGTATATATATTACTAACCTGAGTATTTGGATCTCAATTTTCTGCAGTAAATCATCGATTTAAACATTTTCTTTCCAAAACGTTCTTAACGTTCTTCCTTTTTCAAGGACGTGATATAAATACTTTTGTTAAATCATCTTGCATATAAATCTCCTTCATAAAATGACATCCTTCGAAATAGGTAACCACGCAATTGGTAATACACGTGTATAACCTAGAATTAGTTTCACCAAAACACTAATTGGCATAGGGCTCATTGGATAAAAATCCTATATATAACACGTTTCTTTCTTTTTGAATATTTGAAGTTGTCAAATTCTATTTCTTTCTACTTATTAAGTCGATTATGGAATAATCCAATTAAGGGTGTAGGAGGCTATTTGCCATTGGCCTCGAGGAATAGGCTACTCATGGGGGGCATATAACATTGGAGCTTGTTAGAGATTGCAGAAGATTTCTTACTTTATTTTATAGGGTTTTTATCAGTTGTGCCCCTCCGAGATATCGCAATATCAGTTATGCCCCTATCTTTTTGGTAATATCAGTTGTGCCCCCGACTTCTTGCCAATATTTCACTTGTGCCCCTCAAAGTGGCATAACTGATAAAAGATTATTATCAGTTATTCCCCTCTGAGGGGCACAAGTGAAATATTGGCAAGAAGTCGGGGGCACAACTGATATTACCAAAAAGATAGGGGCATAACTGATATTGCGATATCTCGGAGGGGCACAACTGATAAAATCCCTATTTTATATTATAACCCCACGAGGACTTTTATGTTAACAAAATATTCTATGTAGCTATTTGTTAAGAGAATATTCTATAGAGCATATTCTATATAATATTCTCTTTTGAGCCCTCTAGGGTTTAGTCCAATATAAGGACCCCTAACAGTGCCGTCCCTGATATTTCATGGGCCCTAGGCAAAAGAGAAGAAAAGGGCCCCTATACAAAATAATTTAATTTTTTTATTTGTAAATTTCTTATAAATAAAGTTCTTTAAATTTGACATAGAACTATGTATGTTTATGATCAACACGCATCAAAAAATAAGTAATGAATCAAATTATAAAAAATAATTTCTACAATCGAAATAGACATCTATGGATATAATGCAACTCAAGGAACGTAAATACAAACAAAAGATATGGGCAATAGCTAGAAAAAAATGTACGGCGTTGTTTTTTTCAGTTAGGATTTTTAAGAACGTTCAAGCACAGAAGCACATATATCTATTGACTATGATAACACAAATATTTAAAAAAATAAGAGTTTCATCTCTTAATGTCTATTTTTCATATCATATTGGTCGGAAAAAAAGTTAAAGAATAATATTCAAACAAGAAGCATTAAATAATTAATTACAATAAAAATAATAAATGATTTAAACATACAATAAATAATAGTTATGGAAAAAATAATCAAGTCATCAGTTTTTTTATTTGACGGTGGTAATCGGGCCAGGCTGATAGTTTCTATTAACAGTCCAAGATCCAAACATATATATGTTAATAAAATAACTTCTCAATTACAACTAGCATTAATCTTGAAATCTAAATTAAATAATAAAGATTTAGTTGTACGAAAAATAAAATAAGTTACCTAAAGAGATTATTTGATGGTTATTCACAATCCAACCATAAAATATTTTTACCACAAATATAAAATCAATTATAATTACAACAAAAACTTTGAAAAAGGATACATATGTCCTGGGATTGAGTAATGAGAGATGATCTTTTTGTCAAAAAATAACAACAATTCAAGTGGTTAACACCACATTCCCAATCCCCTACAATGTGTAATAACTTTCAATTTTGTAATTTCTTAGAAAAAAAGATAAGAGATGATTTACAATTACACAAATATGGTGAGTAGAAATGCAAATCCAAAAAATAACCGTGATTTGTGGATCTAAGGGAAAAATTACAATGCACACATATAAAAAAATACCATTAACTGAGGATGTGATTTGCGGGTGTCCAACAACAACTACTCATAACTTGAAAGCATGAGAAATTACAGTAGTGGCAGAAATCGCAAATCACAAGAGGAGGAGGTCATATTTGTCTCCAAAGGACACAATTAAGTTCAATGTGGAGTCTTAACTTTTAAGATATTAATGTGACATCGGGGAATCCAAAGGCTTTTTAGGTATTTAGGAATATGAAGAGTCAATTGACACGTGCAAATGTAAATAATTAATTGACATGCGTGGCCATTCAGACATTGAATTGGTATTTGATAGGGATGAAAACAGATACAGATATATCCGAATATCCACTTACAATATTCAAAAAATTACCGGATACGGATATCTGTATCCAAATATTAATCGAATATGGATATGGATTATAAAATTTTTTCAGATATGGATGCAGATATGGTAATGGCTTGAATATCCAGATCCGGATACGGATATCAGAATAAAACATTTAATATTATTTTATATATTAGTTAATATAACACAAGATACAACCTCATGTTATTATATTGGTATTACATATTATATAATACAATATATCAATGATATTAATAAACTGTCGTTTATTTGGGGATGGGCATGAACAAAAGTTATGAAACTATGTTCCCCTTTTTGCTTCTGATTAAGAATGCATGTCACCTCGACGATCCTTTTTGTCACAATGCAACTTATTTATATTTCATTATCAATTTTCAAAATCATTGTAAAATTTGATTAAATATCAATTCGTATTCGTATGTGTTCATTAATAGACCCGTATTTGGATTCCATGTTTATTGGATCCATATTTGGATTCACTCTTTCATTGGTTCATATTTGGATTAGCTCTTTATTTAATATGTATTCGGGTTCATTCTTTATTCGATCAATATTCAGATTCGATAAATATCTGATTCGTATCTGTATCTGTATTTTTAAGGATATGATTTTCTTAATGCATATTCGAATCATATCCGTATCTGTATTTGTATTCGATAGAGATGAAGCGAATATAAAAATAGAACTAGGAATATTTGATATGTATCTGATCCATTTTCATCCCCAGTATTTGAATAAAAATAATAAAATCTAACTATATATAGCCAATTTAGAGATGGGCCCCCGAAATTTCGGGGCCCTGGGCCATTGCACCCCGAGACAAGGCTGAAGGACGGCCCTGACCCCTAAACCTCTTGAATAAACAATGAATTATCTTTTCTTATCATCCTTTCACGTGATATTAGAGCAGCGGTCCTAGGCCGGTGTTCAGACCTAATCCCCCCTTCGCCACCGCCAACCCTCCAAGTCCATCTACTGCCGCGTGCCGCCTCAGGTCTCCGCACCTCCTGCCTTAGGCTCGCGCCAGGATGAGCGTCGATAGGTTGCTCTAGGGCAGCCATGTACCGTCGCCAGACCGGCCAGGCCAGCCTCGCACCTCCTCGTACTACCAGGCACCTCCGCCAGCCCTCCCAGGGCCTCCTTGTATCGCTAGGCGCCTCTGCCAGGCCCCTCCAGGGCCCCGTTGTGCCGCCTTGCACCTCCCAGTGCTGCCAGGGCCTTCCCTTTACGTCGCCTTGTGCCCAGCGTTGCCAGGGCCTCCCCTTTACGCCACCTTGTGCCGCCCAGCACCGCCAGGTACCTTTGACAGGAAGGTCAGACCCTACTCACATGAGGAGGTCGACTCCGCTAGTCATGCTAGGCCCCCTCTTGCGCTATCAAACGATCATTGCCTCATCCTTCGAGGGTTTAGATATTTGATGATAAAATGAGGCAAGATATACTCTCTAGGTCACTTTTTCATGACCTAAGCCACCACGATGATGTCTGCCGAGATCTAGCCCACGTACCCTACTTCTTCTTTGCTGGTACATGGCACTTCTATCAAGTTGAAGGGCTCCGAAAATTATGTTCTATGGTCTCGGTCTTTCAAAGTGTTTATTTGTGGCCAACGCAAGAGCTACGTTCTTACAAAAGTTCCACACGTGGAAACAGATAAGGACTATGAAACTTGGTTTGTTTATAATTGCCATGTTATCCCTTGGATGACGAACATTGTCGATCCAAACATTGTTGCGAATCTTCTTTACAAAGACACCGCTAAGGCAATGTGGGAAAACCTTGAGCGTACATATTCTACAAGGATGACTAAATCTCGTCTGTCAGACATATACACAAGGATTTGGTCTGCTACTCAGGGATAAACAAGTCTTATTGAATACTACAGGCTTCTTACAAGCCTTTTTGAGGAACTCCTTATTTTTCATACTTCATGTTGTGATAAACAAGTAGGAGAATGTGTTGAATGGCAGGTTTACAGATTTCTCTCGGGATTAAATCCAAAATATAAGTCTGTGAAAGATCAGTTCCTGATGGCTGATACTCTACCTACTCTTGAGACAATCTTCAGATGCTTACAGGAGCTAGAGGCTCCAATTCAGCACTCACCACCACACCTCAATAGAGACGACGGCCCACTATAAATCCTCAAGATACATAGGGCATCATAACTATCAAGGGACGAGGACGTGACTTAGGGCATGGACGTGGTCATGAATCTGGACGTAACCGTAACTCTGGACGCAGACCCGATCGTGGACGTGATCGTGATTCTTCTGCTCGATATCCAGCATGCGTACACTGTGGATGCTGGAATCACCCTTCTGATTTTGCTGGGCAACGTTTGAGATGCAACTTAATGGCAACAGCGCCTATGATGAAGTATCGTATGATGCAACTGCAGAAACATCTACTCAGCAAACTAGCAAGGCACAAACCCCATTCACTGCTTCTGAATATGCTCGCCTACAAAAATCGTTGCAAGAATCTAGTCCTTCTGATAGTAATGCTTCTGCCCCTACTGCTAGCCTGGCTACTACCTCAGGTACAGTAGTAAACTCTGTCTCTGTCGCTAAGCATGCATGGATTATTGATTCTGGAGCTACTACCCATCTGACGGAAGAAGGAAGTTGGCTAATCTCCTCCCAACCATCTTCCTCTGTGAAGATTGTTCGAGTTGTTAATAGGGATCATTCCCCAGTGACTGTTGTTGGTACTGTCAACTTTTCTTCCAAGCTGCATCTGACAAATGTTCATTATGCCCTGCATTTCCTCTCAGCCTTCTATCAGTATAGAAGCTATGTCGTCAGCTTAACTGTCGTGTTATTTTTGATGAGGTTTGTTGTTATTTTCAGGACATCCGGACGGGGAAGATTTTTGGTGGGGATCATGAGAGGAACGACCTCTATTACCTCGGCATCCCTTCTAATTCCAATTTTGTTGGTGCGGTCTCCATCTCTGAAGATCCCTTTCTATGGCATCTTCATCTTGGCCACTCTTCTGCTAAAGATCTCTCAATGATGTTCCATGAACTTTCTATGCTGAAACCTTTTGAGTATGAAGCTTGTCAGTTCGGGAAATATCATCGAACCTCCTTTCCTGCACGGACTGACCTTGCTGCCGTACTCCTTTTGCACTTGTTCACTATGATATATGGGGACCCTGTCCGGTCTGAAGTCTAAGTGGTCATAAATATTTTTTTGTCTTTGCGAATGACTACAGTCGATTATCTTGGGTTTTCCTGTTAAAGGAACATTCAGAAATTAACAATATCGTCAAAAAATTTCTTTTACTATGTCAAAAACATCTTCTCCACTACTAATAAAATATTTCGTTCTGATAATGCATTGGAATTTACACAAAATGATTTAACATCCTTCTTTGCTTTCCAGGGTGCTATCCATCAAACCTCTTGCCCATATACCTCCCAACAGAATGGGGTAACCGAAAGGAAACTTCGACATCTCCTCGACATTGCCCGTTCTCTTCTTACCCAAATGAAGGTCCCCAAAACCTATTGGGGAGATGCTATTCTCACTGTTGTCCATCTTATCAACAGAGTTCCCTCTGTCTCCCTATATGGTTCCACGCCCTTTGCCTTAATGTATTCAAATGACTCACCATTTCCTCTACCTCTGCGGATTTTTGGATGCGCTGCCTTTGTTCACAACTTTCATATAGACAAATTATCGTCACATGCAATTAAATGTGTTTTTCTAGGTTATTCTCAAGCAAAGAAAGGGTATAGATGCTATGCTCCTTGTGGTATACGCTATTATACATCAGCTAATGTCACATTTTTCGTACAAACTCGCTTTTTCAATCAAGATGTGTCTGACATACCATTAGAACTTACTCCTCCACCAATTGTGTATAAAAGAAAACATGTGTCCCCTCTTGTTCCTGTTCCTCTACATGTTCCTTTGTTGCAGGAAAATATGCCATCTTCAAGTGCCCCACCAACACTACCCCGGATGATCCTCAAGAGCTTCCCATTGCCCTACGCAGAACAAAGAGGAAATGCACCATTCATCATATGTCTAATTTCACGTCCACTGAAAGCCTATCTTGTTCTGATAAAAGATATGCAGATGCTCTTATGACAATCTCTGTTCCAAGAGACTATCACAGTGCATTATAGGACCACGGGTGGCGACAAGCTCTGAATGAAGAAATGGATGCTCTCAATTCTAGAGGAACATGGGATCTAGTTCAGTGTCCCCAAGGTGTCAGGCCTATTGCCTGCATATGGGTCTTTACTACGAAACATTCTCCAGATGGTTCTATTGATAGACTAGAAGCAAGACTTGTGGTAATAGGCTTTACACAGACATATGGAGTTGATTACTTCGAGACTTTTTCACCTGTTGCTAGGATGTGGTCTATTTGAACTATCCTCTCTGTAGCTGTGAACAAAAGCTGGCCTATTTTTCAACTGGATGTAAAGAATGCATTTCTATATGGTGATCTTGAGGAAGAGGTTTACATGATGCAACCCCCAGGTTATGAAGTCGAGGGGGAGTGTGTTTTCCGACTTCGCAAATCAATTTATGGTCTAAAGCAAAGTCCGAGGGCATGGTTTGACAGACTTAGTTTAGCGATTAGCACTCTGGGCTTTCAGAGAACTACATCTGACCATTCTGTCTTTGTCAGAAAACAATCAACAAGTACTATCATATTGAAACTTTGTGGGGGAGATGGCGAGGTCTGAGGAGAGGTTTGAGGAGGGGGAGATCCTGCCGGATGCCACCGAGGCAGGGTCAGTTGGTGGCAAGGTTGGGGAGGGGAGAGCCACCAAGGTAGTGGGAGATGTGGAAATGGCGGAGGATGAGTCCACTCGGGGAGGCGTGTGGACTAAAGTGGCTACAAGGAGGGGACGAGCCAAGAAGATCTCATCTTTGGCGCGTTGCTTTTGCTCTGGTGAAGACGAGCATTTCGCAAAGTCCTGCTCTGGAAAGCTCACTTGCTTCCGTTCCAACAAGGTTGGGCACCGGAGGAGAGAATGTACGCAACGTGGTTTTTGGAGATTGAAGGCTACTCCGGTTGTTGATCCACCGATGGTCCCGAGGGAGGGGATTCTGTAATCAGAAGCGTACGCAGGTGACACCATTTTGGCTTGCAATGATCTATTGCTTTTGTTCGGGTCAAACTTCTCTAGAGATGTTGTAACCTTTGATGGAGGCATGATGTGTGTTCGCGGGCTCTCGAATGACCAAGAAGAGGTGTTGCTGAAGGGGGAGATCAGACCTTCCCAGGTTCGATCGTGGCGTAAAACTCGATTCCGAGATGGTGCGACGTCGAAAGTGTCACATGCTTTACCAAGGCAAGTGCTAATTTCAGGGGTCCCATTAAGGTGCTGAAAGTTTAGAGTCATTCAAGAGGTGGTGGCGCCATTTGGAGAGCTCGTTGCGATCCTTTGTGATGGCCTCAAGCCGGGTGAAGGTAGATATGTGCTGACGGAGATCAGGGTCCCACCGTGCGTGGCACCTAGTACGACGACTTTGTTGGTTGGTCACACAACATTTCTTATGGGTCTTAATGTGGTGGAAGATCTGCCTCAATCTTCATCGGTCGAGCAGGCGGTCGACCCCGGGACGGAGGTGGCGGCTCCGTTGCATGGGGTGGCGGCGGTGATGTAGAATCTTGGGCATTCAACCGCCGCGGCTTCTGCAGAACTTTCAAAATCCATCGTGAATTCAATGGGGATTAATGGGGAGCCCTTGATTATTTTCCATAATGGAGTCCACTCACGCGACGTGAACGGTGGATTTCCCAATCCGTGCAAATTTGGCAATTCAATGGAGATTAATGGGGAGCACATGATATATTGCCATAATGGAGTCCAGGCACACGATGTAATTGGTGGGACTCCCAATCCATGCAATGTTGGCAACGATGGTCCATCGACGCCAATGGTTGACCTCGTGCAATTTCCAGAAGTGGCGGTTTCGGAGAAGCCCAAATTATTTCACTTGGTTACGTGTCAAAACACCGCCCTAAGCCCTACACCTACGGGTTTTGGGTCTCAAGTTGAAGCAACGGGGTCGTCCTTGCAGAAACCTCCTTCTTCAGCGACTTGCACAGTGGAAGGTTTGCATCTGGTGGTGGATCTCTGCCAGTCCGCTGGGAATTTGGCAGTGGGAGGAGAGTGGAGTCGGTTCACCTTTCGAAGTGGTGTCGAGTTGGGTCACGTCCATCGAAGAAGAAAGGTGAGGGGGGAAGGGAAGGGAAGGGAAGGTGGGAGATCTTCTCTGGAGTCGACACAAGGGATGGGCTTGGGACTTAAGTGTCGAAAGAGGCGTCGTGTTGAGTTGGGAGAGGGACTGGAGCAAGACATTTTGATTTCTAAAGAAGGGAGCCCGGCTTGCTTGAGTTTGGATACGAATGTGGTGGACGTGTCGGCATTTTTTTGTAAAAGGAGGTCGGCAGCTAATGAAGAAGGGTTACTGATGAATCCACATTTCATCATCTTTATTCTATCATTTTGGCCTCAAAAACCCTAGCAAATGCGTATAAATACCCTTAATTCTAGCATCTTAGCATTCATGCATGTGCAAGTAAATAATATATAAAATACTAAATTTAAAGAAAAAATAATAGAATATAGAAAAGAAATGAAAAAGAATAAAATATTGTAAATATTTTATGACCCGAACCCCGAGACCTAGACATCTCGATGACTAGGTCGACAAGGAATAAAGTATGGGGAGATAAGGGCCGAAATACCAATAAAATACCTTTGTTTTTATTCATTCTTTATTCATTTTGGGACCTATTTTTGGTTCCACTTTTTATACTTCAAATAAAGAAGCTTTGTATATGAAAGGTGTAGATAATTAAATAAATAAAAATACAAAATTGATTTCATTCAAAAATAATGTACAGATAAAAAGTTCTGATCTGAATAAAATTCCAGAATCTCAACTTCCCAGACCTGTATCTCCCAGATAAAAACTCCAAATGCATCAAACTCACCTTTAATTGTGTATAAATAAAAATAAGCTATTTAATGGTGTGGTTTCGCATTTGGCGGAGCTACGGTTTGAAAGTTGAGTTTTGGACCCCTATTGTATACTTGTACAGATTAAAATATTCATTTTATTATTTATTAATTATTTTTGTAATTTTATATTTTTATAATTTTGTATATAGTACTTAAATATATTTGTATAGTAAAATCAGAATAAAAACCCCAAGAAAATATAAAATAAAATACTTGTATATAACTTACATAGGCATAATACCTATATATATACCTATATAATTCATACTTATATTTTATTAAGTGTATAAAATACATCAGAAAAATGAAATAAAAATATATTTAAGTGTATAAACATACTTTATAAATTTATAAAATAATAAACAAAAATAAATAAATTAAACATACAAATAAATCATTAATATATATAGATATATATACCTATACAAGCTTAAAAAGGTAACTTATAATTTTATACCTCTAAAAAATAATTAAAAATCACCATAAATTAATTTATAAAATTATAAACATTTTTTATTTTATAACCTAAAAATAATAAATTCATCTTCTATTTCTAATTGAATTTATAAAATATTTCTCGGGGATTTTTCCTGGTTGGTCCACGTGGACCAACCAGGCGCCAGTCCATGTTGACCTGGGTTAATTGGTTATCCTCCCCATGTGCGCCTGACAGAGCCTCATTTGACCTCGATTTTTTGATTTTTTCGAGGCTTGTCCTTTCATCATCTCACGAAACTTCCTTCTGCATTGTTTCGCCCCATAGATTAAAGATACACGCCTATAGATTTTCTTGGGGCGTGAACCTCTGTATCGATGCCAATTCCTCGACCTTTGGAGCGTCAGAGCTGAATCGTCAACCCCTTCATATTGGACCTCCGACTTTCGAGCCTCCTTTGAACCCCTCTTCCATAGGTTTAGCTCCCGCTCTTGCGCCCAATCGCTTGAGGAAGGTGACAACTTCCTCTCGAGCACGTCAGGCTAGTCGAGCAACACCTGAGGCGGCTCCACCACCTCCGCCCTTCGCCGGCGTTGAGGTATCCCCTCCTTCTGGCTCCGGCCATCAAGGCAGCCCTTTCCCCTTTTTATTTTCCTTGCATTTTATCCCCTTAGTCTTAGGAATAGTTTCTCCCAAAAATCACGTCACCTCGTCCATCGATTTGCCCAACACAAGTACTCGCCGGAGTGCACCTCCAGCCACCCTTCAGTTCACCGCCCTTCGCCGCCATTTGGCCTCCGCGGGGTCTAGGCACTTTGCCCTGGACCCTTTCACTCATTTCTTGCAGGTCAAAGCCCTTTGACTCGGGCCTGGAGCTGGTTTTGCATGCTTACCGGAGATACTAGGAGCCCAAAGCTCCACCGCGTCCTCGTAAGCACCTCGGCCGTCTCCGAGGAGTTTTGAAGCGTCCAGGAGCTAGAGGAGGACCCCAGGAAGGAGCACGGCCATTTTAGAGCTCGAAATTATCGCCGACGGCCGAGATCGAGGTCCGGGAAGATAGCTTTCGCCGGCCTTCTTCCATGTTCTACGTCCTAGGTTGCCAGCCGTCAGATCGAGGCCGGAGCCCAGATCGTCCAGCCACCGTTAGATCCTCGCGCGTTCTGACCATGGGATCACCTTTTGAGGATCTAATCGTAGTCGTTAAAGCCGAAGCGTCATCGACCGTCCGATCTTCGACACGTGGCAAGTGGAATTACACCAGCCGTCGGATCGTGCGCATAAGGGGTATTTTGCATTTGAGCCCCGCGCAATTTTTGTATTTATTTTCAGTCCATAAACTTTTGTCTACAGTTTAAATACTTTTGTAATATTTGCATCCAGACCCTCGTATTACTATTTTTTAGACTTAGGTCCTATCCACGTCTCCTCACGTGCCTGCGCGCATGAGGGGGCTGGGTATTTTGCAAGGACCCCCTCGTGGGTTTAGTTATTTAGTTTTAGTCCAGGAACTTTTAATATTACGTGTAATATTTTTGGGTAAATTGCATATCAGCCCCTGGAGTTTTTTATATTCCAGTTAGGTCCTTCCCAAGCGCGTACATATCACGTGTGGGGTTGGGAATTTCGCAGGTGTACCCTTGCGGGTTGTATTATTTGTACTCAATCCTGGAAATTGTTTACTATTACACTTTGTCCCTTGTATTTCCTGTTATTTACACCTATACCCCTGCTAGCTATGTGATTTTTATTTGTTGTTTGTATTTATTCTATGCATATACAAATTGCTAAAAATCACCAAAAAAATTAAGTTAAGTTCATGGCTTGCTTATTCACGCCATATTTTTATTTTGCATAATTATTGCATTTTCATATTTATTAAAAATCAAGAATATGCATTTTCAGCACTGTTTGCATTTGAAAATCCATAAAAATTAGTAAAACTTTTTGAAAAAATCCAAAAAATTATATTTTGTGTATCTTATCATATTTTAGTGTCAATCCAAAAATCACTAAAAAATTCAAAGTAAAATTCCTAAAACTTAGAAAACCTCTAAAAACTTCATAAAAAACTAAAAAATTCAAGAAAAATCCTAAAAATGCAATTTCAGTTTCTATATTTTCTCTGATTTATTCTCCTTGATTTAAAATAAATTTGAGGAATTTTGGGCATTGTTTGATAGTTTTAATCCTCATTTTAATTTTGGACAGCAATTTTCTTCATTGTTTATAGTATTTTTGACTTTAGAAATACCAAAAAAAATTAGAAAAAATCTAGAAAAATCACAAAAATATTAGAAAATATAAAAAGCCTAAAAACATTTTATTTCCTGATTTTCCTTATTTTTACCTATTTTTATTAATACATTATCCTTCTCTTTCTTACTTTGTATATATTTCTATTTAAAGAAAAAGAAAATATAAAAAAAATTAAAATATAAAAAGAAAATATAAAATCAGTAAATTTAAAATCAAAATAAAAATTAAAAAATTAAAAATTAAAAAATTAAAAAAATTAAAAACCCACAAAAAATTGCATACTTGTTGACACTTGATCACATTTACATTTTGCACAATTTTACCTTGATCTATCTTGCTTGCTCCCTGTGTTCGACACTCTACACATACTTGCACTATACACATTTATGTAGAGTTAATAATAAATTTTAACTCCACTTCTATTTTCATTGCTTGATTAATATTATCGTGGGTTAATTGTTGATTTATTCAGGTGTCGTGAGCGGTCGCTCAGCGACACTGTAGTCCCGCCTTGTGTGGACTATTTTGACCCTCACAAAATCCGAGTAATCAGTTACCCACTTAAGTTGAGTTGGAGGGTACGGGATTGTTTAGAGAGAGGGTGGCTAGATGTGTAGGCATGGAGTTGGCGGGGACTTTCCCCTATGTTTCTCAATGAAGGTTGTTTCCTGGAATGTGCGGGGGCTCGGGCAAGTGGAGAAGAGAAGAATTGTGGGGTCACTTCTTAGTGAGTGTCATGCGTATATTGTCTTCCTGCAAGAAACAAAGCTTGAGGTTTGGGACACGTTCACCTGGAGAGCGGTCTCTAGGGGTAGATTATTAGAATTTAGAACGCCCCCCTCGACTGGGGCTTCCGGTGGCATCTTGATCGGTTGGAATGGTGATTTGCTGTAGCTAGTTGATGTGGTCGAGGCACGCTACTCTTTGTTCGTGGTGCTTATGCGTAAAGAGGATAATACCCGGTTTCTGTTCTCAGCTGTGTACGGCCCCACTGACGCGGGCAGTGGTTCACCTCTTTGGGAGGAGCTTGCTTCGTCAAGATCTGCACACCATGAATTTCCTTGGCTTATTGGTGATGACTTCAATGTCACGCTTCTGGCGGCGGACAGACCTCGTGAGAGGGGTCTTGGACCCGGGATCCCATGAATTTCTTGAGTTCGTGAATAGCTCTGCCTTGGAGGTGTTGGATGCGTCGAACTCTCGCTACACCTGGAGGAATAACTCTACTCGCTCTCATCTGGATCGTTTCTCGGTTCGCTGGAGCTCTTGGAGTTGTTCCCGTTAGCTTCGGTTATCTCTTTGTGACGGTCGCATTCTAATCATTCTCCTGTTTGTTGGAGCTCCGGGGAGACCACTCACTCTCGTGGTATGTTTCGGTTTGAGCGTGCTTAGCTTCTGGAGGAGGGGTTTCGGGATCGGGTGGTCAACTGTTGGAAGGAGGTCCCGTCTACTGGTTGTGCTTCTCAAGATATGGCGTCTCGCCTTAGTGCCTTGAGGCATATGTTGATGTCTTTCTGTAGGGAGGTTCAGGCACTTCGGGTGGAGAGGAGGAACTCTGCCCAAGCAAAGGTCGTAAGATTGGATGCCCTGGAGGACGTTCGGGAGTTGGAGGCAGAGGAGAGAAAGTTAAGGGAAGAGAACCAGGAGATTCTGATAGAGGAAGATCACAAGAGGGAGGTGGAGTGGAGATAGCGGTCAAGGCAAACATGGTTGAGGGTGGGTGACGCGAACACTCGTTTCTTTCATGTCGTTGCTAGTGGAAGAAGGCGGAGTAATCTTATTACATCGATTGAGGTGGGGGTGTTCAGATACAAGGGGAGCGCGCCATTGGGTCTGCTGTGGTAGATCACTTTCGGGAGCGAAGTAGAAGAATTCGTACAGGTGGCTCGCGGTGGGTTGGTAGGGGTATTCCTGTCCTTTCTGACACCCAGTCTGCCAGTCTGGTTCGTGCTTTTACACCTGCAAAGGCACGATCCGCTACTTTTGACCTTAATACAGACGGATCACCAGGACCAGATGGTTTTCCGGTCTTCTTTTTCCGTGAGTTTTGGGATCTGGTGGAGTAGGATGTTGTGGCTGTGGTGGAGGAGTTGAGGAAGGGCAATCAGGGTTTTGAGCGGTTTTCGTTTTCTTATTTTCCTGCTTCCTAAGAAGGATGTGGCTCATTGTGTGGAGGATTTTCGACCAATTGCCTTATCAAATGCCATTTATCTCATTGTGGCTAAGGTTCTTGCCAATCGGCTATGGGATGTACTTGGTTTAGTTATTGCGGACTCGTAGACTGCTTTTATTCCAGGGAGACATATGATGGATGGGATTGTCATTGCTTCAGAGATCATTGCAGATTGGAAGCGGAAAAAGACCAAGGGGATGCTTTGGAAAGTTGATTTCTCCAAGGCTTATGATTGTGTCATTTGGAAGTTCATTTAGGCATCTTTTTCGAGACGTGGATTCCCGAGTGAGTGGAAAAATGGGTGAAGAGATGTGTTACTACTGACTAATGCTCGATCTTGGTGAATGGACAATAGGAGGGTGGATTCTTCCAACCTTAGGGAGGAGTCAGGCAGGGTTGTCCTCTTGCTCCATTGCTATTTGTTTTAGTGGCTGATGCGCTGTCACGGATGGTGTCTAGAGCAGTGGATGGGAACTTCTGTGCAGGATATCAGCTTGATGGCCTTTCGATTCCCTTACTTCAGTATGCAGATGATACGATTTTTTTGTGGAGGGGGTGCTCAGGAGGCGAAGGGGATTGCTACAGTGCTGAATCTATTCGGAGAGGTCTCATGCCTTAAGATGAATGGAGATAAGTTCATTTTCGTCCCTTTTAATATGTCAGAGGAGGAGGTGGTGGAATGTGGTTTATCATTGCAATCCCAACATGGGGCACTGCCTATCAACTATCTGGGATTACCGTTAGTACATGGGCGGCTTCGGTAATCTGACTGGTTACCCTTGGTGGAACGAATGAAAAGAAAACTTGCTGGCCAGCGTGCCTCTTATCTCTCAGGGGGGGCTAGTCCTTTTGAAGGCGGTTTTATCGGCCGTCCCAATCTTCCTCATGTCTTTTAGGCTTCTTCCTGTGGGGATTCGCAAGCGTTTGGAGTCTTTGATGCACCGCTTCTTCTGAGCTGGAACTGGAGAGTCCAAGGGTGTGCCCTTGGTGGCATGGAATGTTGTGGTTCTTTCGGAGGAAGATGGTGGATTGGGTGTCCTGGATCTTGTTGCATTGAACAGGGCACTATTAGCAAAGTGGGTGGTCCGCATTTGGGGATGTGGGTCTGACCTCCTTTGCTCTCTGATGCGAAAAATCTATGGGGTTTCAGATGCACTCTTCTGGAGGCCTAACCAAATGTCTATGCCCTCGAATTTCTGGCGGGGGATCTGCTCTGTCCTTCCTCAGATCTCTTCTTCGATGCATCTATGTCGGGGTAATGGTGATGATGGGCGTGACTACTGGGCTTGGTCAGATGGTCGGTTCCTGGTTAGGAAAGCTTATAAAGTTCTTTACACATCCTTCGTGTTTGATCCAGGGATTGTTTTGCCAGTTTTAGGACATATTTGGAGATGGAAGATCCCATGACGAGTCAAGATCTTCATGTGGCTGATGGACAGATAGATATTGTTGACTAGTGCTCGGAGAGCCAGATTGTTTAATGGTTCAGATGTGTTGTGTCATCATTGCTATGAGGAGGCGGAGGATACTGAGCATATGTTCTTTAAGTGTCCAAGGTCGAAAGAGGTCTGGAGGGAATTATCTCTCATTGGGGTTGCAACGGAGAACTTTCTGTCCTTTTGGAATGCCGTCCAGATATCAGAAAATGAACAAACAGTGGTAAGGATTCTACTGGCCGCAACACTCTGGGCGATTTGGCTCGCGAGAAATGAGGTACTATTTAGGGGAGAGAGCTTTTATGTGGGAAATGTTGTACAACATGCCCAAAGCCTTCGGGATTCTTGATCTTTGTATTTATGAGCTATAACCAGTGAATATAAAGTTTTTTTGGGTGCTTGCCTCTACGGTACTGCACCCTTTTTTCCTTTTAAAAAAAGTACTGTCATACTAGCTATATATGTGGATGTCATGATTGTTATAGGTGACGATGATAAAGGAGTGCTAGAAGTGAAGAGTCTTCTGCAAACGATTTTTGTTACCAAGGATCTGGGCCAACTTCGTTATTTTCTGGGTATAGAAGTCTTACACACCAAGAAGGGGCTTTATATGTCAAAAGAAAGTCCTGCTTAGATATACTGATGAGGTAGGACTACTTGGGTGCAAGCCCTCTGGCATACGTACAGAACCAAAGAAACATTCTACACCAGATGATCCTGCCTTTGAAGATACTACAAGATACAGAAGCCTGGTTGGAAAACTTCTGTACCTTACTGTTACTAGGCCAGACATATCATATGTTGTGAACAGAGCTAGCCAATACATGGAGAAACCATGCTACAGCCACTGGCAAGATATTCTTCAGATCCTTCACTACCTGAAGGAATCCCCTGGACGTGGTCTATTCTATGGGGCAAATGGATACACTAAGGTTGCTGCTTATGTCGATGCTGATTATGCAAGCTCACCTGAGGATCGTCGTTCTATGACGGGCTATGCGATGATGGTAGGAGGAAACCTTGTTAGTTGGAGGAGCTAGAAGCAGACAGTGGTTTCCCGATCCAGCACAGAGGTATAATATAGGGCAATGGCCCAAGACACATGCGAAATTACCTCGTTACTGTCTCTTTTGCAAGAACTCAATATTTCTATCACTACTCTTGTTCCTTTAAATTGTGATAACAAATCCACCACTTATATTGCTACAAATCCTGTGTTCCATGAGAGAACCAAACACATTGAGACCGACTACCATTTTGTTCGTAATGATGTACGAGAAGGCAAGATTTCTACACCACATATCTCAACAGACCTTCAGCTTGCAGACATATTCACAAAGGCCTTATCAAAGAAGCGTCTTTCCTGGATATTTTCCAAGTTGGGCATGATCGATGGATATGCTCCAACTTGATGGGGAATATTAGAGATTGGAGAAGATTTCTTTCTTTATATTATATTGTAATCCCACTAGGGCTTTTATGTTAACAGAATATTCTATGTGGCTATTTGTTAAGAGAATATTCTATAGAATATTCTCCTTTGAGCCCTCTAAAGTTTAGTCCTATATAAGGACCTTAGACTTCTTGAATAAACAACGAATCATCTTTTCTTATCATCATTTCACAGAGCTTAGTCACCCCTAACGTGGTTCTGGATCTTCTAGATAATATTGTTTTTACTACTTCCGGTAAATTAAGAAGTAAAAAAAGTATTTGGATGGATACCATGCTATGGATTTCATGTATAACTTCTAACTTGCCGTGTCTTGCAAGTGTGGTGTTATGTTGTGAATGCAAATTAAGCTATCCTGCTTTAGACTACACTGAAAATATCAATTGGCTTTTCAATTAAGGGGCCACTTTAAAATAAATCCAAACCTGAAAGCTGCGAAATCCAGAGTTGGATTTCCCAGAGTCGAAATATTGATAAACTAAAGAATAATTAATCTCTTCGATACGATGAACACCAAGTATCCATTTTGTTGTGACGTACGTCAGCCCATTGCATGCAGCAGATCGAGCTGTCAAAAGAAATGGACAGGTCCGAGTATCTCCCGCATAGATCCGAGAGCGTGTTCCAGTTGCCCTCGCTTTGGATGGATCTCAGTCTCGGTGAGAGGACCTTCTCGAGGTGATGGGTAGACTTGACTGGACTCAGAGACGCAGACGAGAGAAGCAGATGCATGCAGTGGACTCCGATCTCCGATGCTTGCGGACGTACGCAAACGCACGCACGTCGAAGCGATTATTAATACGTACGTACACGGGAGGGAAGGGAGAAGGAGAGAAAGGGGAAGAGTCCGAGGACCGATATGGATCTGCTGCAGTGATTGAATGAAGGCCACGCCATAGTGGACCCCTGATCTTGCTGCCACATCTCTTTGATTGCTCCATTCCGTTCAACTAACCACGATCAAGGGAGATAAACTTTGCAGATGCTGCTGTTCGTGAAGCCTCTCACAGTTCATCTGGTATCTTTAGGGCTCCTGATTAACAGTTCATCTAATATTAATACCGTTTTCTGTGCATGAAGCCGTTGTAGATACTGCTTAATGATGATCCGGCTCGAATTTAATTGTCACCTTAGGTTTTTTTTGCGCAAATCACAGCATTTTGGAGGTGGTCGTCTGACTCTCAGTTTTTTTTAAAAAAATAATTTTACTGCCTGCTCAGGGAACGAACTCACTCCGGATTTCCGGAGGCTCTCATCGTCCACGTGAAATAGTTGAATGCGAAGGTCTTGGTCATTTCAAATTAATGCATGCAAGGCATATTCAGAAGGTTAATTACATGGAAACGAGTTGACAATATAGATATATACTTAAAGAGCTCTGCCACTGCCGCACGCCATCTTACGTGATACTTACATCAGAGACGAGACCAGTTGATTGATTTTACTCCGTCCATCATCATCCTCTTGCTTTTTTTTATAAGTAAGTATTTGTATTTCCCAAAAAAACTTTTACAAGGAAATCACTGTAAAAACGCAAA
Organism: Ottelia alismoides; assembly: GCA_037367405.1. Taxonomy (NCBI): domain Eukaryota; kingdom Viridiplantae; phylum Streptophyta; class Magnoliopsida; order Alismatales; family Hydrocharitaceae; genus Ottelia; species Ottelia alismoides. The sequence continues at coordinate 549,405 of JAZKJV010001621.1, forward strand.
AACCCCTATGGGGGACAAAAAACAATATTGTAATAGCCATCAAAAAAACAAGAGCACCCAATAGGTAGGTGACGTAGTCACCCAAATCAGTGGATGATGTTGAACAAGTTAACCATATTGTTGGATGTTCGCAGCACGTCGGCAGGGCTAGAGGGCCCATGCGTCGACGGCTTCGACCAAAACCTATTCTTGTCGCACCAAATATTCCAAACAACCATCGCAAGTAAGAAAGAGACTTTGTTCTGAGTCACGGGGTCCGTGCAGCCAATGATCCAAGTGATTATGTCTTCCAGAGTTGAATTGTTAGCCGCTGGAAGGTTGAGCCTAGCATAGGAGTTGGCCCAGATGACAGAGGAGTAGGGGCATCCGAAGAAGAGATGAGTGTGGGACTCAAGTTCCACACCGCAAAGGTAGCACCTGGAATGCGCACAGATCTGGAACCGAGCCAGCCTATCAGTGGTGGGGAGGCGGTACAGAACAACCCTATAGAGGGTGAGGGAGTACTTTGGGGGCGAGCCTTTTGCCCAAACGCAGGCAGTCCACCCAGGAGGCACCTCGACCGGGGTATGGAAGTTCACAGCGCTAGAGAAGGAGTAGCCCCGCGGGGAGTGAGCCCAATGACAGGAAAGCAAGTCACCCTCAATGGCAGGCCGAATAACCTCTCTATTGGACGAAATGGCCTTCCAAGCGGGGCTATGGGAGGGTGAAATGCAAGCATCCCAGAATGAGAAGTGGTGCAAGTGTTTTTGCCGCAAGAATGAAGCCCATAAGGAGGAGTCGGATGTCAGGAGTCTCCACATCCAGGAGGTTAACGAAGCCGCACAAATGGTGGAAAGCGAGAGCAGGCCAAGCCCCCCATAAGCCTTGGGCCGACAGATATCCGGCCAAGCAATGTCATGCCAGTTGCGGCCCCAGAGGAAATTGGCACAGAGCATTTCAATCTTGTTCACCATTCCGCTGGGGAGGGTGGTGCTATTAGCCCAGAACAGGAGGGTGCCATTAGTGACAGACTTGAGTAGCTGGAGCCGACCGACCATGGAGAGCGAGTTGGCTTTCCAACCAGATAGCTGAGCCGCAACTTTATCCATCAGGACCTTGCCAACCCCTATGGGCGCAAATGATGGGGAGATAGGAATCCCCAGGTAACAGGTTGGGAGGCGTTGCGAGAGGATACCGAGCCTGAGGTTAGCCTCAAAACCCCCTGGCAGTGCTTAGGACGGAAGAGTTTACATTTGCGTGGATTCATTCGCAGGCCAGACGTCAAATAGAATCCATCCAGAACATTCTGTACCTCAGAGAGAGCCCGAGCGGATCCCTTGCAAAAGAACAGTAGGTCATCGGCGTACACGAGATGCGAAGGAGCCAAGTGCCTGCCGCGACCAATAGGTACCAACCTTCCCGCAGCAGTGGCTTGGTCGGCCAAGGAGGTAAGGAATTCTAAGCCAACGGTGAAAAGGAGGGGACTCAAGGGGTCTCCCTGGCGGAGGCCCCTAGAGCCACAAAAGAAGCCGGAGGGAGCACCATTCACCATAACCGAGAAGGATGTGGTGGAAATACAATTCTCAATCCATCTAGTCCAAGTTCTATCAAATCCCATGGCAGTGAGAGCATCTAGGACGAACTTATGCTCTATAGCATCAAAAGCCTTGGTGATATCGATCTTGACACACGCTTTTCCGCGGTTTCCTCTACGGTAAGATTTCTTGAGAGCATCTAGGATGAACTTATGTAAGATTTCTTGAGCTAGGCGGGTGTTGTCCCCAAAGGAGCGCCCCTTGATAAACGCCGCCTGATTAGGAGAGATAAGGTGCGGGAGAACCACTGCCAGCCTGATAGCTGATAAGCGCAAAAATCGATCACTCGGATAAGGGTACTAATCGGTCGTTGTGACCCGAGCAATCAGATGCACTTGATCAAGAAAAATGAACCACTCAATAAAGATAAAATCAATCAACACGAATAGCGGTCCTGCTATGGGATTAACCTGGTATAGCACCCAGGGTCGAACTCAAGGAGCACGGGTTGGCCTCTCGGCCTACGAAGTAGTAAAAAGGAATAAAATAAAGGAAGAAAAGATTTTTAGTGGTTTTTAATTATTTTTATATTTTTTTGGATTTTCAATGTATTAAGGAAATAAGAAAAACAAGGAAAAACACACTTCAACAATTTATTCAAAGCATCAAAAATCAACCAAAAATTCAAACAAAAATATTTTTATATATCTTATATTTTTTAGTGTTTTTGGTGAATTTTTGAGAATTTTCTGATGTTATTTAATTTTCTAAAAATCAAAAAGTGAAATAAACAGTGGGTACTGTCGAGCCAAGCCAAAAAGCCCTAGATAAAATATCTAAGAGCCTCAAAATGGCCTTAATTTTACTGTAAAGAAGATAAAACAAGGAAAATTTAGGTACCAAATTTTATTAATTTTGGATTTTTAATTTATTTACTAGAATTTTTATAAGTTTTTGAGAGTTTTTAAGTTTTTAGTGGTTTTCAGTAATTAAAAATAGCCAAAATTGGCTAGAAAATCAAACTCAACCAAACAAACATCAGACAATTTTTTTGTAATTTTTAGACACGATTTAATATTTTTTTGTGATTTTTCAAGTTAGACAGCGCTAAAAATAAAGGTTTTTGATTTTTTAAAAATATCAAACGAAATCAAAAATGTCCTCAAAAATCCACAAAAATTCTACACCATGGCAGGAGCCATGTCTCAAATTTTCGTTGGATTTGGAGGTATTTTGATATTTTATTCAAAAATAAAGGAAGGGCATTGTGCACAGGGATCAAAGTGCAAATACCCGAAGTTCTGGGGGGTCTGGTGCAATTTTCCCTGCAAAACACGCGCCACGCGCGTGCCTGGGGTACTCAGGGACCCAAATGTAATAAAAATAAGTCCCGAGAACTTATTGGTAACAGGTACCAAAAGTCCAGGGGCCTATCTGTAAAATACCCAAAATATATCGCACATGCTCAAATAAACCACGCACAGGGGTATAAATGTAAATAGATAAAAGTTTTCATTCATTCAATAACATCCAGAACTACAGAGGTCTCTACTGCAAATAAACCAAAATATCACGTGTCGATGCACATGTCCACAACTGGCAGGGGTATAAATGCAAATAAAATGAAGCACAGGGTCCAATATGCAAATAGCCCTAAAACTAAACAACTGACTTTAATATTTACAGGACTAAAACTAAATAAAAATAAAGACAGGCCTAAGGGTAAATTACCCTTTATTAAGCGGATGGGCTGGATGCGCGCCACGTGGCTGATCGGATGGCAGCTGACGGTGGGCGCTCCAGATGACGTCTCCTCGGATCGGACGATGAAGGCTGCTCCGGAGATGGACGGCTAGGATTGAAACTGGAGCGGGAGGGGACGATCGACGGCAACGGAGGGTCCTGGAAGAACAGGTCCCCGGCGAGACTCGCCGGGCTCGGGTGTGCGCAGCTGACCTCCTGGGAGCACTCTGATGGTCGGAAAAGGATCGTGGAGGGCTCCCGCGTCTGTCGGTGGGCTCCGATGATCGAGCCGAGCTCCGAGGAGCTCGGGCGAGGTCGGCGGAGCTGGGTCTCCTGGCTGGATGACGAAGGGCCTCAGATGGCCCTCGTTTCGACCTGAAAAGTGAACCAGAAGACTCACGGGTCGAGGGCAAATTGCCTCGACCCGGTTAGGCGAAGTGGGGGTGACTGATGCGTCGGGATGGTGAGCTCCGGTGAAGGTGGTGGACGGAGGAGCTCGGTTCCCAACTCCTGTGCGAGCTGGGTTGAGTGAATGGGTGAAGAAGGTGCGTCGGAGAGTGGCAGATGCGAAGGTCGATTCCGATGATCGATAGGGGTGACGGGGTGGTCGGAATCAAAGAAACGCGGCGGCGGAGCGATTTGGGCGTAAATTGAAATTAAAGGAAAAGATAGGCTATCGGAGCTACCTGGATGGTCGGAGAGACTGGGGAGGAGCTGGGGAAGCTCCCGATCGTCGCCTCAAGGATCGTCTCGCTCCGAGGCTCGGTGCTCGCGCAGGTGGCGGAGCAGCGGCGGCGTAGCTCGCCGGATCGATGGCCAAGCTCCATCTCCTCGCTTCGACAGGTCGGGACGCAAGCTGTCACTCTCGCGGGCGCTCTGGAGCTCACTGGGGGTGGAGACAAGGGACCAAAGATGAGCAATCGAGTGGCGGAGCTGCAGCTATATACGGCTAGGGGTCCGAGAAAGATGGGTCCGGGCAAAAGCTCAGGAGCGCGCGGATCCCGAGGGAGCGGCTCCGGCGAGGATGTCGGATGAACGATTAAGGATTCGGACCCAGGGTTTAGGGAAATGGGTGTCGGATCAAGCGGGTATAATTTTGAGAAATCGGGTCGGGCGCTTGCATCCGCAGAAGGTGGTCCTGGGGGTGGGGGGTAGTTGACCGGGCGATCAACATCCCCAGGACCCAATGGAAATCGGCCACGTGGCTGGATCTTAAAATGAAAAATAAAGGTAGCTAGGGGCCGAATTTGCAAAAACTCAAAACACAAAATATTTTTATTTTATTTTTTTTTCTATTTTTTAGTGATTTTTAATTAATTTTTGGAAATAAAAATAAGCTATATACATAGTATGTACTATATAGGTATATGTACACAATTAGGGTTTTTGATTTTTGATTTTTAAATTATTATTTTTGTATAATTTTATCCCTATTTTATATTTTATTTATTTATATTATAAAATAAGGAATAAAAGGGTGTTTTTATTTTATTTTTATTATTTATATACATGAGTAAAATAAATACATATATACATTTATATACATGGTGTATGTACAATGTATTTTTGTATTTTTAATTTTGCTATTTTTATTTGGTTTTGATTTTAATTGTTTTTATTTACAATATATAATATAGACTATTTACAAAAATTATAAAAATTAATTTTATATATTTACAAGGTCTAAATAAATATGTATGTGAATATATGTACAAGGTGACTATACAAGAGGTGTTTTTGGTTTCTTTTTTTAATTTTTAAAATTTTCTTTTGATTTTATATTTATAACTATGTATATACAAATACTTACAAACCTATTTTTGGTGAGGAAAAATATCTTTTATTTTATTTACATAAATATGTACACAAGAGCCCCTATCTCCCTCTACTTTGGCTTTTATGCGGTGAGGCCCATGCTGAGCCCTCCCTTGGGTTAGGTTGCTCAATATTTATTCTAAATATTTCCCTCTTTTTCTTTTTAATCTTTATTCTTTTATTTTTGCACAAAAACATGCTAATTATAGGTTTTTACACAATGCATGCTTTTGGTAATTATTCCTATTTACACATATCTACATGCATTTGCAAAGGTTTTTGTAGCTAAAATATAAGAATAAAGAGTGATGAATGAGTATTCATCACCCCCCTATACTTAACTTTGCTAGTCCCTTAGCAAACACTTATTTGAAAAAGAAGTGAAAAAGAAATAAAGAAAAAGAAAAAGAGGATGTACATGGATCAAGGTTGATTATTAAACTTGCCTTCATTAAATTGGGGTATGGAGCTCGATCAGATCTTTGGATTATTAATGTGTCGGAACCTTATTTAGACTTAAGCTTAAAACTCAACAGCCTCCAAGTTCCACTAATCTATAACCAAGACTCCTCAATGCTCCAGATCAAAACAAGTCATCAATCAAAAACCCTGAAGACCATGAATCTTTTCTTGTCCTGTGAATGTGAAGTCTAAGCTCTCCACCTCAGAAATGGCAACTTGACAACCCTCCCCAACAAGGTAACTCTATGACCTCAATCTGGCCACTCTTTCCTCGAGGAGCAGGGTATTCCCTTCTAAGTTCAAGTTCAACCGGCTCAAGAAGAGGAGGAAGAAGAGAATGGGTCAAGGCCAGTAAGTACCCTTGGGAGCTTGACCAGTGTAGCCAAGTCTCCCTGCTGCAAGCTACAACAGGTGGATCATGAAACCAAGCTTTGCTTATTGCACTTTATATACATACTCTGGTGGGATTATCATTTTCTATCAGACCCACCACTTTTTTGGAGTTCTTTTCTTTTTGCACATTTTTTTTCAAGTGCATCTGTACAACATATACATGTGCAGCATATATACAAGGAGTTTTTCCTCTTGAGCCAGTAGACTATCCCTCTTTTGAAGCTTTATTGCAACCCACAACTCCCGTCGTTAGACCTCATGGCAACCAGACCAAGTTGAGACGCACTTCCTTCACTAAAAGAAGAAGAGAGGTTCCACCTAGAAGTACTACCTTGATATGCTACCCCAAGTCAAGGAAGACTGCCTCCTCACCACCTCATCCGTAGAGAGCTCGGTGCATAGTTCTGGTGTCCAAGTAAAGCCATAATCTATATGAGTCATGTGTAGTTGTTAAGTGCTCTACTTAGGCTCATTGAGATGACATGTGATCATAGCCTAGTGGACTCAAAGAATTAAGTCACCATGGACCTGAAAAGCCTTAAACCTAAGCCCTATAAGGTTCCTCTTAGAAGTTAGGTGGATTAAGATCTTAATCAAGCTCCATTTCTCAATTTGATTCCAGGCTAGTTTAAATGTCAACTATCATCCAGAAAAACTATATACATATGTACAAAAGATGCTTATTTACACAAATTTTACAATCGTGCAAAATTTTTGAAAAATGTTTTGAAATCATGAATGAATGATGCATGAAGTGCAAGTTTTGCAAAAAGATATTTACACACATTTACACAAGATTTTTGCAAACTTTTGATTTTCAAAACATTTTGGAAAAATTTTGTACTATATACATAATTTTGATAAGAAAATATTTACACAAGCTTTACACAAGAGATTTTTGAAATCATTTTTACAAAAATAATTTGTACACTAGCTATTTATGTGCAAATAAAAGAAGTTTATATACATGAAAATTTTTTATTTTTTGTGATTTTTAGCCATTTTATTTATTAACACACTCACACAAAGTACGAGTTATGGCTAAAGTATATATGAAATATATACACCCCCCCTATACTTAGCTCGAACGATGTCCTCAGAGTCAAGAGCGATGAAGAAGACATAACTCGTGCTAGGTATAGGGAAGTGAAAAGAAAGGCTATATACAAAGATGAATAAATGAAATAGAAAAGTGAAGAGGATCTCGGGTCTTCCCCCTATACTTAGGATCAAATAATCCTAAGTATAGCAGGCTGTATACTAAGGGAAAACCGAGTGGAGAATGTACAGGGTCTACCCCCCTATACTTAGGGTGAAATATCCCTAAGTATAGGCAGCAAAACAGGGGTAGGCAGAAACAAAAGAAATACCCAAAAGGTCGCGCATCCCCCCTATACTTAGGGTAAAGTGCGCCCTAAGTATAGCATAATCACAAGATGAAGAAAGGGATGTGGGACTAAAGAATGTAGCGATATGGACATCTGGATCTATACAAGGCAGAAGATCAGTGAAACTCAGGCGTGAGATGCATTAGATGTGAGTCAAAGACCACATCTCACGCAAAATGAATAGGGGCAAGATCAGCGACCCGCGGCTCATGATCTCGAAATGGCTTGAGGATCTGGCCGTTCACACGAAAGGTACTCTCAGAAGACAACTCAGATATATCAATGCTACCGTTGTCGTGTACCTTTCTAACCAAGTAAGGTCCCTTCCATTTGCTCTGTAGCTTCCCTGGAAATAATCGTAGCCTCGCATCAAACAGCCATACTCTCTATCCAATCTCAAAATGCTTGTGGCTGATGTGAGAATCATGCCACTCTTTCACCTTCTCCTTATAATGTAGGCTGTTTGAGAAAGCTAAATCTCTAAGCTCCTCCAGGGCAGCTAACTCTGTCCTTCTCTGGTCTCCCATACCACCTGGATCCATAAGAATATCTGTGACTGCCCAAAGTGACTTGTGCCTCAACTCAACAGGTAAATGGCACGGCTTGCCAAACACGAGGCGAAAGGGAGATGTGCCCAAAGGTATCTTGAAAGACGTCCTATATGCCCACAAGACCGAGTCCAAAAGCTGTGACAAATCCTTTCGGTCAGGGCGGACGACTTTCTGCAATATAGTCTTGATCTCCCTGTTCGACACCTCGGCTAGACCATTCGTCTGTGGATGGTAAGGTGTAGCAACACGATGGTCTATACCGAACTCGCTAGCAAGGGCCTTCACCTGGTCGTTGATGAAGTGAGATCCCCCATCAGAAATCAGAACTCATGGAACCCCGAACCGCGTGATGATATGCTTCCTCAAAAATCTACAAACTGTCCTCGCATCAGCGGCTCGGGCGGGGATAGCCTCCACCCAACGACTAACATAATCTACGGCCAACAGAATGTACTCAAATCCCTGACTCTTAGGGAATGGACCCATGAAATCGATGCCCCATGCGTCAAAAACCTCACAGAAGTGAATGGGCTGCATCGGCATCATATCACGCTGTCCACAAGTGCCCATCCTCTGACAGTCAGTACACCTCCTCACGAACTCATCTGAGTCCTTGAAGAGGGTAGGCCACCACAAGCCGGATTGGAGCACCTTCTGTGCCGTTCTCCTCCCAGAATGATGTCCTCCTGCCTCAAGCTTGTGGCAGTAAGTGAGGACGCTATGGTGTTCCTCCTGAGGAATACACCGACGCCAGACGTTGTCCCCTCCTTCGTGGTAAAGGATGGGATCCTCCCAGTGGTAGGACTTGGCCTTCGCAAGGAAGGTCTCAAGCCTCTGCCTGGGCCAATCTTGTGGGACTTTCCCAGCAACGAGAAAGTTCACACTATCGGCATACCACGGGAGTGAGGCGATAGCAAGGATCGCCTCATCTGGGAAGGTATCTCGAATAGGATCAATCTGCTCAGACTCCTCAGGCTGCTCTAAACGGGAGAGATGGTCCGCCACCACATTCTTAACTCCAGGCTTATCCTTGATCTCAATGTCGAACTCCTGGAGTAGAAGGATCCATCTAGTCAGTTTGGCCTTGGCATCCTTCTTTGCCATGAGGTACCTGATGGCGGTGTGATCGGTGTACAAAGTCACTCTAGATCCAATGATATACGATCTGAACTTATCTAGGGCGAACACTACGGCTAGCATTTACTTCTCTGTGACCGTATAATTCCGCTGGGCGGAATCCAATGTGCGGCTAGCGTAGTGAATGGCAAATGGAACTCCATCCCTCCTCTGTCCCAGCACTGCCCCTATGGCAAAATCGGAGGCATCCGTCATGATCTCGAATGGGAGAGACCAATCAGGCGGTTGGAGGACAGGAGCCTCAATAACACACTGCTGGAGAGTCGTAAAGGACGAAAGACACTTGTCATCGACAAGGAACTCGGTGTCTTTCGTCAAGAGGTCAGTCAACGGCCGGGCAATCCTGCTGAAATCCTGAATGAATCTCCTATAAAATCCAACGTGCCCCAGGAATGACCGTAGCTGCCTCAGATTGGACGGCGGTGCGAGTTTCCTAATGACATCAACCTTGGCCGGATCAACCTCCATGCCCCTGTTGGAGATGATATGGCCAAGCACCGTCCCTTGAGTCACCATGAAGTGACTCTTCTCCCAAGATATCACCAAATGGTACTCAATACATCGCTGGAGCACTCGGTCTAGGCAGTCAAGACAGGAGTCGAATCCGTCGCCGTAGACCGAGAAATCGTCCACGAAGACCTCTAAGCACTCCCCTACCATGTCCGAAAAGATCGACAACATGCACCTCTGAAAAGTCGCAGGGGCATTGCATAGCCCAAATGGCATGCGTCGAAAAGCATATGTGCCGAAGGGACAGGTAAAGGTGGTCTTCTCCTGATCCTCAGGAGCGATGGCCACCTGGTTGTAGCCCGAGTACCCATCCAGGAAGCAATAATGGCTCTTCCCCGCCAGTCTCTCAATGATCTGGTCAATAAAAGGCAGGGGGAAATGGTCCTTCTTGGTGGCCTGGTTGAGTCTCCTGTAATCAACACAGACCCTCCAAGAGGTGGGTACTCGTGTAGCAATCTCCTCTCCCGACTCACTGATGACAGTCGTGATGCCCGTCTTTTTGGGCACCACATGCAAGGGGCTGACCCACTTGGAGTCGGAAATGGGATAAATAAAATCTGCACTCCACCATTTCGATATTTCCTTCATCACAACCTCTCTCAGGTTGGGGTTCAGTCGCCGCTGGAACTCACACGACGGCTTCGCCCCCTCCTCGAGATAGATATGGTGGGAGCACACTGATGGACTAATCCCATGGAGATCTGCTACGCTCCATCTGATCGCCTTGCGGTTCTTTTCAAGAACCCCCATCAAACGGGATTCCTGCTCTCCAGTCAAATCGGCGGAGATGATGACTGGGTACATCTCTGGCTCGCCCGCAAGGAATCGATACTTCAGCGAAGTAGGGAGCGGCTTCAGCTCTGGACAGCTGGGCTCTGGCAAATCTGGCTGCGGAAGAAAATGAGTGAATGCTGCTAAGTCTGCCAAATCTGCCTGGGAGAAAGAAAGCGCACTCTCGCAAACTGGATCTGGAGAAGGCTGCTCAACTGCATTGTCTCTGATATGCTCTGCATTTGCCTCCTCCTCATCTGTAGGCTCAGGTGGACTCAGGTCTGGCATCTGATCATCGCAATCTTCCCAATCAGACTCTGAATCTGAGGGATCTGTATCAACCGCGGTGGCATCAGTACCACCGTAAAGCAAGGTGGCCTCAGCACCACCATCACTGAAAATCGTGTCGCGATCAAGGACCGGCTCTGCTGCCTCTGTGGTATCCTGAACCAGGGCTGTGCTCTCCAGACTCTCCTCTGCTATCATCTCGGCATCAACTGTATCTGAAAATGAGAGGATGGTCTGTGCTGCAGGGGTCTGCCCAAGCTGCCTCGTCATCTGTGATCACAAAATCACAGTCCTGGTGGATTGTCTGGCTCGGCGTCTGTCAGCTGCTCTGAATCTGTGCTATCCTCTGAGCGTGCTCTCTCTGGCTCTGTAGTCCTCGACCGTCTCTATTTGTATACTCTCGCCCTCGACGCGAAAGTATACCTTCCCGCTATCATGATCAGTCACCGCCTTGGCTGTGGCCAAGAACGATCGACCAAGGATGATGGGGGTATCGGCCACTGACTCAGGGATCTCCATGTCCAACATTACGAAGTCCACGGGGAATTTCAGGCCCTGAATCGTGACGATAACGTCTCGTAACAACCCCGTCGACCTCTTGACAGATCGATCAGCGAACTGAAGGACTGTCCTGCTCTGTCGGAGAGTGCCCAACTCGAAGCGGTCGAGAAGGGCTGCCGGAAGAAGGTTGATCGATGATCCGCTATCTAATAAAGTACGGTCGAACCTCTGCTCACTGATTTGGCATCTGACATACGGGACCCCTGAATCTGGCCTCTTGGCTGGCAGACGGTTCTGGATCGCAAAACACATGGCTTTCGTCAGCACATGAATCTCTGAAGTGTGGTTCCTCCTCCTCCTCCTGACTGTGGTCCTGTCTCTCAAAGATCGCTGGAGAAGGGGGATGTGCTGCAAAGCCTCCTGGAGGGTCAGCTGTATGTGGAATCTATCGATCATGCCCTGACTGAACTCCTCCTGCTCTCTCTTTTATGGATCTTTTTCTTTTTTCTTCCCCTTCCCCATCTGAAGGGCTCTAGGGAAGGGGATCACCGGGTCCTTCGCAGATGAATGACTAGGAAAAGGCCTAGACGGCTCGACGGCCGGATCCACACATACATCAAGCACCACAGTGGGACCAGAAGAAGCTAAACCTTTTCCTTTATTCAACATAGAGTTCTGAGGTACAACAGCTCGAGGAAAAACAACATCTCTATCTCTATCAAAACAAACACCGACGGCCTCAGTACCTCCTCTGGCTGGCTCTGCATCTGGATGTCTCGCGGCCTCAGTACCGCGGGCTGGCTCGGCTCTGCTGGTGGCGTCAGTACCACCTCCTCGGACTGGTGAAGCGGTGGCCTCAGTACCGCCGGTGGGATCAGCATCCTTGGTGGCCTCAGTGCCACCGTCATCATCTGGAGAGGCCTCAGTACCGCTCTCCTCCTCCTCATGTGGCGCCCCGGAAGTATCCTCGTGGTGTAGCTCAGACGAGGCGCCGCCGCCTGCTGGGGTCCTACCGCTCCTAAGTGCAACAAAATCAGCATCAAACAGATCCGAAGATGTATCAACAAATGGGTCACTAGGAGTGGCGTACTCAGTGGGAACTACCTGCTCAGATTTCCTCTTGAGGTTATTCGGGTTCGGCTCGATCTGTGCAGGGATGGCGGCCTTCCCTCTCACCAGGTCCCGCATCTCCTGGAGGAACTTGTCCATCTCCCGTCTAAATGTGGCCTGCTGATCCGTGAGGAGGCGGGCGATGTCATCCAAGGCGGGGCTCTCATGGGAGCCTGACGGGTAGCCTCTCTGGTGCTGAGGCTGCTGGAACTGGTGCTGCTGGTAAGAGGGGTAGGAGGAAGGATGCTGCTGCTGTGATGGGTGAGCCTGCTGCTCACGTCTCCACGACTGTCCCTGTTGCTGATAGGGATGAGGGACGAAGGATGATGGCTGGTGTGACTGGTAAGCTGGGGGCTGCTGCTGCGGCAGGTGATCTCTCTGTTGGGCGTACTGCCCTCCCTGACCGGCTGGCTGCTGCTGGGGCTGGGTACCTCCACTCCCCCACCTGAATCCGGGATGGTATCGTCGGATCCCAGGCTAGGGGCGGTCATACCAAATCCCGTTGACATCCATCAACGGCTCTGCATCGTAGGGGGCTGGCGGGAGTACTGCCAGAGGCTGGTCCGGCTGGTAGACCACCATCTGCATGTCTGGAGATGGTGGGGACTGGTAGGTGTGCTGCGGCTGCTGGTACGGCTCCGCCTGTACAAGATGAACCTATCTAGGCTGCTGGAAGGTGTTGGAGCGCTGGGACGAGCTGCTGCTGCTGCCGGAGTCACCTTGCGACTGAAGACGGGGCTGTGAAGCTGTCTGTGCCTCCTGGAGACACATGAGCTGGGTCTTCATATCACTCAGAGTCTGTGCCATCTGTTCCATCTGCGTGATTCCCTGGCACTGCTTCTTCTATATCAGCTCCATGCGGTCCAACTTCTCACTGATGATGCCCATGTCCGCAGCGGACGACTCTGCCTGTGCTGCTGCGACTGCGGACGAACTGGATGGACCTGCATCGACCCGTGCTATCCGCTGGTATTGCACGGGTCCTGGCTACTGCTGGGGTCTCTGTGTGTACAACCGGGTCTGGGACATCACCATGTAATTCTCGGCCATCTCCTCGTAGATGGCCCAGACCTGGTCGTGGTCCTTGGCAAAGTAGGACCCGCCGCAAGAAGCGTTCACCAGACCCTGGAGCTCTGGTGTCAACCCACTGAAGAAGCTCTGAACTAGGTTCGGCTTTGAGATGTCGTGGTGCGGGCATCTGTCGGTGAGCTCTCGGAACCTCTCCCATGCCTCGTGAAATTGCTCATTGGGGAGCATGGAGAAGTTGCTGATCAGGACCCTCGCTGCATTCGTCCGCCCGAGTGGATAGTACTTGTTCAAGTACTCGGTGCGGAGCTGCTCCCAGGTGTAGACAAACTTCCCTAGATGCTTTAGCCAGGTGGCTGCTCTATCTGCCAGTGAAAAAGGGAAGGCCATCATCCGTATCGTATCCTGGTCCACGTGGCGGTCGTGGACAGTGCTGCAGATCATCAGGAACTCCTGGAGGTGGAGGTGGGGCTCCTCAATGGCAAGTCCGTGGAAGCGGGGAAGTAGCTGCAAGGTGTTCGGGGGGAACTTGAAGTCCCCCACGATCGCCGGCACCACTACCCAATGATGCATCAGAGTCGATCCGGGGTTGTGCAACTCCCGCATCGGTCGTGGTGGTCCTCCTGCCGCGCTGTCTGCCGCTGCGGCGGCGGCTGCGGCTGCTGCTGCTGCTGCGGCTCGTGCCTCTGCATCAGGTATGTCCTCAGGCTCGCTCTGCTGATCACGCTCTGCTTTGAGCCTCTCCAACTCCCTCCTCATCTCAATCATAAATGCTCCCTGATCGCGTAACTGCTGCTGGACTGTCTCTAGTGATGCGATCAGGGTGGAGTTGATCGCTCCCTAGTCTAATACAAAGTGCTCTGGCTGACGGGAACGGTCCTCTGAACTGCCGACCATGACGTCTGCAAAATCAAACGAGCCCAACTCAGGTGCTGTCAAATCAATCAATCTCTCCTCGGGCTCGTGTCTCTCAGGTCTGAAAGAAAGGGGGTCAAAGGGGAACGGGGCGGAGTCGTACTCGGGCTCGGAGAGCTGGTCTCGGCTCTCGCGAGCCAACCTAGATGATTGGGTAGACGTGCCCGAAAGCGGTGCAGCCAGAGGCTGCCTAAGAGAGCGTCTACCCATCATCTTGATCTGGCGAGTAAGGCGGATGAGATCTGGAGAAACTATGATCACAATACAAACCCCCGGTTCACCAATGCGACGCGAGCTGAAGACCGTGAAAGTTCGGTCAAATTATCTTGTCAATTTTATTAGGTGAACACACAAGATATCAGAGCGCTTACGTGACCTGTTAGGATACCCGATGCTACCCCAACCGACTGGCCCGCACGGAAGAGTCGGTAATCAGTCGGGACTAGCACCGGAGGGCTCTACCTAGGGTGCGGGTCACTCTCTCGCGCATCCAAACCATACAATGAGGGGGTTGCTCTCCCCAAGACAAAAATTTTTAGGGTGAGCGTCTTTTAAGATCAATAGTTTTAGCCAGTCCCAATTTTATGGTTTTTCTTTTTAATATTTTTCAAATAAAAACAAACGACCTAACAAAATTTTCGGTTCTCCTGGTTATTTAGTCCAAAACAGGGGGGAGAAGACGAAAAAGCCGATGCGCGATGAAATCAATGATGCATGCTGAGTAAGAAATGCGTACCTTTTCTCCAGCACTCTACATGCAAGTGATCCGCGCAGAATTGAAAGACTGAAAATAAACTACCTATATGATGCAACGGGAAAGCCGAGTCCTAGATGAGCAATTTCTAGCGCAAGAACCGTCTAACCGGTCACCGACCTCCAAGCCAAAGAGTCCGATCTTGGCCCGTCCCTCCTCTGTCCGACAAATCGGAGGTATGAGAAAGCGCTTTACAGGACGGGCTGCGGCACGTAGGCTACGAAGGAGATGAGTCAGTTATTTTTATTAATTGGTTATTAGTGAGTCCAATTAGCGTTCTATAGGAACATGCAAGCAGTTAAGTGTTGGGACCCTACTAATTATGGTACAAGCAAGAGAAATTCCTAAGTTTAGGGGCTCGAGCAAAAACCGCATAATCACCGGAAAAGGCAGTAAGAAAATAAAAGAAAACCAAAGCCGCGTCAAAAACCGCGAAAAATCCTAAGGGTCCCCCGAGCACACCGGTGCTCGGCGAAACAGACCCGCTAAGTCACAAGTCCACAAGTCCAAGTCCAGAGTGTCCCTGTATTATTACAATAATAATGAAATAAAATAAAGATCCTCTCCCACTCAACTCTCTCTCTCACTCTCTCCTGCAGCTCCGTACAGAAAGGAGCCGCCTCCGAATCCCGCGGTTGCGTCGGCTTCTCGAGATCAGCCGCCTCGGTCCTCGGGCCCTCGCAAGAAAAAGCAGAGTGGTCAGACCAATAATCAAATAATAATAAAAGAAAAAGAAATGGAAATGAAAATAAGGGTATATGTGCAAAAATGCAGAATAAAATAAACATTCAAAATAAAACAAAAACAAAAATAAAAGAAAAAGAAAATAAAACAAAATAAAACAAAAATAAAATATAGACAAAAGCCACGAAAAAGCCGTGAGCTCTGAAAGAGCCGCGAAAACTAAAACGAAAAGAAAACTACTAAGCCGTGCTCCCCGGCAACGGCGCCATTCTGATAAGCGCAAAAATCGATCACTCGGATAAGGGTACTAATCAGTCGTTGTGACCCGAGCAATCAGATGCACTTGATCAAGAAAAATGAACCACTCAATAAAGATAAAATCAATCAAACACGAATAGCGGTCCTGCTATGGGATTAACCTGGTATAGCACCCAGGGTCGAACTCAAGGAGCACGGGTTGGCCTCTCGGCCTACGAAGTAGTAAAAAGGAATAAAATAAAGGAAGAAAAGATTTTTAGTGGTTTTTAATTATTTTTATATTTTTTTGGATTTTCAATGTATTAAGGAAATAAGAAAAACAAGGAAAAACACACTTCAACAATTTATTCAAAGCATCAAAAATCAACCAAAAATTCAAACAAAAATATTTTTATGTATTTTATATTTTTTAGTGTTTTTGGTGAATTTTTGAGAATTTTCTGATGTTTATTTAATTTTCTAAAAATCAAAAAGTGAAATAAACAGTGGGTACTGTCCAGCCGAGCCAAAAAGCCCTAGATAAAATATCTAAGAGCCTCAAAATGGCCTGGAGATAATTTTTATGTAAAGAAGATAAAACAAGGAAAATTTAGGTACCAATTTTATTATTCTTGGATTTTTAATTTATTTACTAGAATTTTTATAAGTTTTTGAGTGTTTTTAAGTTTTTAGTGGTTTTCAGTAATGAAAAATAGCCAAAATTGGCTAGAAAATCAAACTCAACCAAACAAACAACAGACAATTTTTTTTGTAATTTTTAGACACGATTTAATATTTTTTTTTGTGATTTTTCAAGTTAGACAGTGCCAAAAATAAAGGTTTTTGATTTTTTAAAATAATCAAACGAAATCAAAAATGTCCTCAAAAGTCCACGAAAATTCTACACCATGGCAGGAGCCATGTGTCAAATTTTCGTTGGATTTGAAGGTGTTTTGATATTTTATTCAAAAATAAAGGAAGGACACTGTGCACAGGGACCAAAGTGCAAATACCCGATGTTCTGGGGGGTCTGGTGCAATTTTCCCAGCAAAACACGCGCCACGCACGTGCCTGGGGCACTCAGGGACCCAAATGTAATAAAAATAAGTCCCGAGGACTTATTGGTAACAGATACCAAAAGTCCAGGGGCCTATCTGTAAAATACCCAAAATATATCGCACATGCTCAAATAAATCACGCACAGGGGTATAAATGCAAATAGATAAAAGTTTTCATTCATTCAATAACATCCAGAACTACAGGGGTCTCTACTGCAAATAAACCAAAATATCACGTGTCGATGCACGTGTCCACAACTGGCAGGGGTATAAATGCAAATAAAATAAAGCACAGGGTCCAATATGCAAATAGCCCTAAAACTAAACAACTGACTTTAATATTTACAGGACTAAAACTAAATAAAAATAAAGACAGGGCCTAAGGGTAAATTACCCTTTATTAAGCGGATGGGCTGGATGCGCGCCACGTGGCTGATCGGATGGCAGCTGACGGTGGGCGCTCCAGATGACGTCTCCTCGGATCGGACGATGAAGGCTGCTCCGGAGATGGACAGCTAGGATTGAAACTGGAGCGGGAGGGGACGATCGACGGCAACGGAGGGTCCTGGAAGAACAGGTCCCCGGCGAGACTCGCCGGGCTCGGGTGCGCGCAGCTGACCTCCTGGGAGCATTCTGATGGTCGGAGAAGGATCGTGGAGGGCTCCCGCGTCTGCCGGTGGGCTCCGATGATCGAGCCGAGCTCCGAGGAGCTCGGGCGAGGTCGGCGGAGCTGGGTCTCCTGGCTGGATGACGAAGGGCCTCAGATGGCCCTCGTTTCGACCTGAAAAGTGAACCAGAAGACTCACGGGTCGAGGGCAAATTGCCTCGACCCGGTTAGGCGAAGTGGGGGTGACTGATGCGTCGGGATGGCGAGCTCCGGCGAAGGTGGTGGACGGAGGAGCTCGGTTCCCAGCTCCTGTGCGAGCTGGGTTGAGTGAATGGGTGAAGAAGGTGCGTCGGAGAGTGGCGGATGCGAAGGTCGATTCCGATGATCGATAGGGGTGACGGGGTGGTCGGAATCAAAGAAACGCGGCGGCGGAGCGATTTGGGCGTAAACTGAAATTAAAGGAAAAGATAGGCTATCGGAGCTACCTGGGTGGTCGGAGAGACTGGGGAGGAGCTGGGGAAGCTCCCGGTCGTCGCCTCAAGGATCGTCTCGCTCCGAGGCTCGGTGCTCGCGCAGGTGGCGGAGCAGCGGCGGCGTAGCTCGCCGGATCGATGGCCAAGCTCCCTCTCCTCGCTTCGACAGGTCGGGACGCAAGCTGTCACTCTCGCGGGCGCTCTGGAGCTCACTGGGGGTGGAGACAAGGGACCAAAGATGAGCAATCGAGTGGCGGAGCTGCAGCTATATACGGCTAGGGGTCCGAGAAAGATGGGTCCGGGCAAGCTCAGGAGCGCGCGGATCCCGAGGGAGCGGCTCCGGCGAGGATGTCGGATGAACGATTAAGGATTCGGACCCGGGGTTTAGGGAAATGGGTGTCGGATCAAGCGGGTATAATTTTGAGAAATCGGGTCGGGCGCTTGCATCCGCAGAAGGTGGTCCTGGGGGGGGGGGGTAGTTGACCGGGCGGTCAACATCCCCAGGACCCAATGGAAATCGGCCACGTGGCTGGATCTTAAAATGAAAAATAAAGGTAGCTAGGGGCCGAATTTGCAAAAACTCAAAACACAAAATATTTTTATTTTATTTTTTTCTATTTTTTAGTGATTTTTAATTAATTTTTGGAAATAAAAATAAGCTATATACATAGTATGTACTATATAGGTATATGTACACAATTAGGGTTTTTGATTTTTGATTTTTAAATTATTAATTTTGTATAATTTTATCCCTATTTTATATTTTATTTATTTATATTATAAAATAAGGAATAAAAGGGTGTTTTTATTTTATTTTTATTATTTATATACATGAGTAAAATAAATACATATATACATTTATATACATGGTGTATGTACAATGTATTTTTGTATTTTTAATTTTGCAATTTTTATTTGGTTTTGATTTTAATTGTTTTTATTTACAACATATAATATAGACTATTTACAAAAATTATAAAAATTAATTTTATATATTTACAAGGCTAAATAAATATGTATGTGAATATATGTACAAGGTGACTATACAAGAGGTGTTTTTGGTTTCTTTTTTTAATTTTTAAATTTTTCTTTTGATTTTATATTTATAACTATGTATATACAAATACTTACAAACCTATTTTTGGTGAGGAAAAATATCTTTTATTTTATTTACATAAATATGTGCACAAGAGCCCCTATCTCCCTCTACTTTGGCTTTTATGTTGTCAGGCCCATGCTGAGCCCTCCCTTGGGTTAGGTTGCTCAATATTTATTCTAAATATTTCCCTCTTTTTCTTTTTAATCTTTATTCTTTTATTTTTGCACAAAAACATGCTAATTATAGGTTTTTACACAATGCATGCTTTTGGTAATTATTCCTATTTACACATATCTACATGCATTTGCAAAGGTTTTTGTAGCTAAAATATAAGAATAAAGAGTGATGAATGAGTATTCATCAATAGCCAAAAGCTTAGCGAAGATCTTGTAAAGGACATTACAGCAGGAGATCGATCTATAGTCCCCCAGGCCATCCGAGGAGGAGGATTTCGGCACCAATGTAAGGAACGTGTGATTCACCTGGCGTACCATACCTCCACCCCTGTGAAGGAAGTGCATAGCCTCACAAACATCACCCTTAATCAGATTCCAATACCGGGAGAAGAATCCAGCGTTGAAGCCATCCGGGCCAGGGGCCTTTGTGGGAGAGATGGAGCGCACCGCATTCCATATTTCATCCTCCGAGAACGGTCTGATGAGCCAGTTGCTCGCCTTTGGTGATAGGAGATGTTTAGGAGGAGGTGTCTCCTTAAGCATTGGACCAGGATTACTTGGGCCAAGAAGAGATGCAAAGTAAGTGACGGCCGCCAAAGAGACTTCCAAAGGTTTGTTTATGACATTGCCCCTCTCGTCCAGGAGGGGGCCGCCGAAGAGACTTCTAAAGGTTTGTTTATGATTTCATCATCCTCCTGCTCACCCTGTTCTCCTTCCACGTGTTTTTCCCAACTTTTTTTCTGTTACTGAGATTGGGTATACAGTAGCACGTCGACTGAGCACCATAAACTTGCAGGATATGATTAAGGTGGATGAGAATGAGGTCTTCTTCACCACCATGTATGACTAATTACACGACAACTATCGGTGTCTTAATATTTATCACACCACCTATATAACAACTATATATTTTGTTAATTTTGAAATTACATCGAAATAGAGGACAAGCGAGTAACGAGATGCACCGCTAGTCCTTTTTATTTTGTAAAATCGATTCTTCTCAATACTACATCCATAAATCTAGAGGCCATAACATTATTGTTCATTACTTTTTATCCCTCTTCAAAAGCTCAACAATTTCTAGAGTTAAGAATTCAAAGGTATCAAAACGAAAAGGGATGAAGGCGTGTTGATTTCAATGCACGCTTTCTCGTGCTTCATCACATTTCCCATAATAACTTTAAGGGCAGTATGTCCCGTTATAAAGGTCACACTCTTCAACCCCACCAGCGGAAAAACTCCTGTCAGATATAACAAGTATGCCCCCCCGAACTATCTAAAACCAAAATATCAGCAGGTCTAAGTGTGGATCTTCCCTCATGCGGATCAGTTAAAAAGTTCATAGATGCCTCTTTCTTAACAACAACACTTGCACGCATGATTACATCAAATAAAACATCTCTAACAAGATCGTGTTTGTACTTAAAATCGAGAATCTCCCTGCAGTGATCTCCAAAGTTGTCTAAGCATGCCTTATGTCAAACTAGGCATATGTTATCAACTGAAAAATAAAGGAATCATAACATGATATCTGAGGATACATGATACTCCACCAGTGACATGCGTAAATCAAATCCATCAACAGGAATAGTAAGGAGAAAATCTTGAGCATGATCAGCTTGATAACATCAAAACCTTTTATCTAGTGGTCATGTCTTTCACCTTCATGTTCTCAATTATTTTGCTAAAAAGATCACTTGCCAAAATATTTTAGGTCTTTGAGGGACGATGTCCTTTTTAGAGAAATAAATGAGGTTGAATGAGGGAATCGTACCGTGAAGAGCATAAATCAAAGCTGAAGTCCATATTGTAAAATCTCGCTATATCACAAAATATGATCATGCAGTTTCCAAGACTGTGCCCTAGAAGCAACAAAGGAATATGAAGAAGCTTCACTTGTTGAAAGCAGTTCCAAACTGCCAAGTCTAATGGGAAATGAAGCCACCTCCATTAGAGTTCTCCAAAAAACTGACCTCCACAAACAATAATATCCTCTGTAGACTCATGTAAGTCTTTATCAAATAATATTGCCTCCTCCTTCATGTACATAAGTTGATAAGTCCTCAAGCCAAATAAGAGTTTTCCAATACCCATACACTAATGGAGTAAAAGAAGCTCACTCTGAGGATCACCTAACTGAGGAAGAAGACGCATCAACTTCGCAGCTTTAGCATCCCTCTCTAAGGTCAAACCTTCAATAAAATTTTTATCCTTACTATCCACCCCTCCAAGTAACTTCATACGAGATAAAAGGTCTTCCAATACCTGTAGAGAACACCCCTTTGTGAAGCTTCTTATCATCACACGTAGGTCAAAAGAGTCCAGTCTTATAAATGTTTAAAACTAGACCCAAGTCTAGCCCACATTGCTAGATGATACCCAGAACCTTGTCCACCTCATATGTGTCTCCAATAACTGTACAATCATCAAGATAACATGCATGAAGAAGTAACTTGCAATTATCCTTGATATAATGGATAAGTGGGTGCAGTACACGGGAAAAAAGGGTGCGTTCCTATAAGATCACCTTGTTGCACTCCAGCGGAAGATCATATATGTCGATCTCCAATATATAATCTTGTTGACTGTCCATATAAGAACTCCACCCACAAAGAGATAGATGAGCATCTTACTCTCACATGTCGTAATAAGGAAGATCTATCAACCATATTGTAGGCATTAGAAAAATAGACTGTGAGTATGGGAAGAGAACCATCATTATGACAAGCGTCCAACACTCTGTCAACACTATATATAATAGCCTCAACTCCATCAGAAACACCCACTCCAAACTAAAAGTCATTGAGATATTTGGTCATATCTTTGCTTACTCATGTCATAGCAACTTTAGATACCAACCGCTCCAAATAGTACCAACTACAATAGGACGAATATTGTTGCCTGGTTTAAGCAATGGTGTAAGCGGTGCAGACACTATAAATTGTGACAAACACAAGGGGCATCTCCCTCCCAACCACTATTTAACCGCAAGGGTGATGGAATGTAAAAGATCCGAGGCCACGATAGCCCCCTCACCACATATAGCATCAAAAAAATGTTTGGCCCGCAAATCATCTCTACCACATGAAGTCCTTTTAGGAAAAGACTTGATACACTCAAGAACGGTGTCAACATTCACAACAAGAGAAGCTTCATAAAGGGAATAATCCGTTTGAGATGGTGGTGGATTCGAAGGGTGCTTTGCCTCCAAATCTCTAATGGTATCTTCATTAAGAGGTGCCACACCAAGATGAATATAAAACTTAAAAACCAACCGTAAAATGGCCATTTGCAACCTTGCGAAGGTATTGCCTAATGTTGGGATTTAGTCTTTTTATCTCCCGCATTAGAGCATCCACCGTTATGTTCTATAACCTCAAACACAGGAGCGTTTAACACCTGATCCACTAGTTTAGCAGTATCATTGGCTTCTCCCTAGGTAGAGAGTGAGCTAAGGATAATACATTATTGTAGAGGTTTTCTGTTGCCAGACCTATACTCACGTTTACTCTGAGGACGGAACACCAGCAAAGTGCAACGTGAAAGAAGCAACAACATCTACGGATCCTACCTTAATGATCACCTTATAAAGATATATCTTTAAGGTTTGAGAGAAGACAAGTCGACAACTAAGAGGGACGCTCTTCACTATCAAGATAGATGCTTTAAATACCCGATAAAGGAACCCGCTATCAAAAACCAGTCCCTCCATAAAAGCAGGTACCTCAAGACTTATTAATGCCAACAAGACGACTTTCAATCTCTCCAATCTTCTTAGTTACCCAAAAAATACCATCATCTTGATGGCATGTACAACTCCTTGCTTGTATCTTCATACACTTCCCACATATTAATGATCAAAGACTCTCAACATCTCATTCACAGAAAGAAATAAGTCACAATCTAAACCTATA
The DNA here is from genome assembly GCA_037367405.1 of Ottelia alismoides. Classification (NCBI taxonomy): domain Eukaryota; kingdom Viridiplantae; phylum Streptophyta; class Magnoliopsida; order Alismatales; family Hydrocharitaceae; genus Ottelia; species Ottelia alismoides. Next base: position 572,531 of record JAZKJV010001621.1, read on the forward strand.
TATGTAATCTTACTAATTCTTACACTTGAAGGTGCTTAAAAATCTACCCAAATCCTAGTGAATTTCAAGGCGACTTCAACGTCACAAATGACCCCATTCTTCTTTCTCACAGCAATCTCTATTCAAAATAGAGGTTCCATTTTCTCATTTCATATTCTTTTGAAGTGAGAGTGACTCTCCACACCTTGGGGGACATCAAGAGTGATGGAGGTAGCCAGAAGAAGCACGATGTGCCCGATGTAATTTAATGTCTCGGCAACAACGATTACACTTGTGTAAGTCCTCTTAGGGCCCGTTCGGTTCGGGAATAAGCAGGAATAAGGATTGGGAATAAGGAGAATAAGGGTCTATTCTTTGTTCGGCTGGAAGATAGGAATAAGGAGAATAAGGTGAAATAAAGGTAGGTAAGGTGGGATAAAGATAGGAATAAGAGTGAAATAAGATGAAATAATGGGGAATAGTCGTACCACATGGAACCGTGTTGGAAGGAAAATGGCCCCTTATTCTCCTCTATTCCGGATCCTTATGCTTGTACCGAACATGCCCTTAGGCTTCTCCATCTTCTCAGGGACCTTCGCTACCATGATCACTAAATCCTACCACTACAACAGAATAGACAATGCTCGACGTTTATAAATGTCAGCATATACATAATATAATGTCGACTATATCGACTATAGGTTTTATGGACACGTATAAGCGTTGAAAAGTTGTGTAGATTTACGCCCATCTAGTTAGATATTACTCGATTACAAAACCAAAACAAACAAACAGTATCATACCAATCTAACTTCGAAAGATTAAAAGCTCCATCCCATAAACCGCATCGAACACTGCAAGGTACCAATTTGATTATTACGACATTTTGCTTCACTAGTTTGGTTTTATAGTATATAAATATGTGCTCTGCTGGTTTTTGCATTTGCTATTATTACAAGTATTCTCTATTGTGATTTGGATCTAGAATCACCTGATGGCACCTCTTTTGCTCACAATTGAATCGAGAGATTCAAGCATCGGGTGAGCACCTGAAACTTGATGCTTCTATTTTCTAAGTATTTTACAAACATCTAAATCAATCAAAGACTACAAATATAGCTTTTGCAAATGTCATGCTCTATTTACTTAATTTGTTTATGTAAGTGGATGTCACATGTATGTGTTGTTTTGTTTTCTTGTTGATTCAATAGACTAGCTGTTGGACGCGCGAGCCCACGACGAGCCATTATGCAATAAATGTTATTGCACATATCATTCCCTGATCTAAAATGAAGAATAAATAATTTGCATAATAGGTCCCTCTGTACAATTACGGTTATGTACCATGACCATCTTGATGATCATATAGCTGTTGATTCAATAATTGAATCATAGAGGCTGGTGTTTGGATGAATATCTAAAGAGTTAGATAGAAGACTCATCAAGCACCGTCAAATGATTATTAAGAGATGATCTCCAGCCTGAGTAGGAGATGGCAATCCTTTCTCACGTAGGCTGATATCTGATCGACCTCTTGATGCAGGTCCTCTACATGGGAATAGTGATTCGGAGATGTCAGATTAGTTAGGTCAAAAGGTTGACTTAACGAGATCGAGATAACCTAAGTCCTATGTTGAATGCTGTCATAGCATAGGTGCACATCCTCTGACCGGAGACAGATGTGTTACTATATTTTTGAGTGTGTACATTTGGCAGACCAGTAGGTTGATGACCTAACCAAGGTCTATACACCGGCGAGCTGGTGTGCATGTAAGGGCATATGAGTAATACAATCTCTCAAAAGGAATCATACAGGTTCACTTATGAACCGGAAGACATGAGCTGACTCATGAGGTATTGGGACCGATCAAATTCCATGCATGGTCGTCGTGCTTTGGAAGCATGACAAAAATTTGAAGGTATGATATATGCTTTGGGAAAGCATATGATCGATACCGATTCTCAATGACCAAGATTGAGAAACTTGATGATCGAACCCTGAAGAAGACAGCGTAAAATTGATCTTCATCTTCAGGTTGATCATAGGTCTTCCAGTATGCAGGATGTGCATGTATTGGAATACCTGAGGGTGATGTGATCATAAACGATTGTATAACCATGACGCTTCTATTCCGAGAGAGTGATGAAACATGTCTGGATTTTAGTGACTCCTATTAGTAGAGAAGTAACTTGATCTTAGTACAAGTGTTGGACATTGATCTGAATGAAATTCAGATACAATGAGAAGATTAAGTATACGTACTTGATTTAATCAAGCATCTATGGGAGGTCCGTGAGATCTGGATTAGAGATGAGATCTCAACATCCAAGTCACTATACGTGGAACAATACAATCACCCTGTCCTTATCTCCAAGTATCTGCGGAGAAAGCACATTATTCTTGAAGGAGTTGAGGAATAATTCCTATGATGAATTTTGTATCCAAGCAAGAAGGTCTTGATGATTAAATGAGATTTAATCATCAAGTATAGTATGAATAAGATTAATATTGTGAGAATGATTATCCAAGATAATTAAATGAGATTTAATTATCAAGGAAAAACAAATCATGGATAGTGCTATCCATATAATATCTGTGTATATTATAAATGTGATTTATAATATATCAGAGAGAGAGAAACTTTGTAAATAACATTTGTTAATTATTAATGTGAATTGGATTCACATTAAGTAATTAATTGGAAAGGTAATTTACAAATTAGTTTGGGTTGTGAATATGATTCACATATTTTTTAATGGCATGATTGAAATTTTCACAAATTAATTTGGAATTAATTTGGTGGATATTATTGTAATAAAAGTTATAGCATTTTATTAAGAAATAATAGGATAAAAATAAAAGGAGATAATCACCACCAAATGAGGTGGCGTCACCAATGACCTAGTCATAGGTAACACCCCCCAACTTTAGGGGGTGATTGGTTGCCTCCCTTTTTGTTATCTCTTAATTATTGATTTATGTTAAAATATTTATGTTGATAATAATGCAACATATATTTGATTTGATAAGAATTAATGTTGTTGGTTTTTAACCAACAACAATCATGACCGTTGATTGATACATAGATCAATCTAGCCGTTGGATCTATGTATGCCATGGATTGAGATCCATTGGATCCTAAACTAATATATAAGGAGGGTAACCCTAGCCCCTTCAAAGTACATCAAGAGTACACGCCTACTCTCTCTCTCTCTCTCATTCTCGCCGTCTCTCTCTCTCTAAGGTGGCCGTCCATCTTATGCGTTGAGAGAGTCCTTCTCGCCTTCGCCTTCGACTACTCAAGGATCTCCATCTTCTTTGGGGCTGCTTTCTCTAGAGGAAGATGACGGATTTCGTTGGACGAAATCAGGGGATTCGAAGCTTGGATCTTCGTCGAGGATTGCAGGAGTCTCACGTCTCATCATCGCGCCCGCAAATGCTGTCTTCGTGGATCGGACTTGAGCGAGGAGGATATCTTGCTTTAGAGATCTTGTGATCGCAACAACGCTTCGAGAGGGTTATTGAGGAAAGGGATGGAAACGATGATCACCAACATCTAGTTTGCTGATGATCTATTAATCTTATTGGAATTCAATCTGGAAGAATAAAAAATGTCTTCTCCACTATCAAGATGTTTTGCCTTATCTCTGGCCTTGAAATCAATCACACTAAATCGGCTTTTTATGGTTTAAACCTTTCTCCTAAATCAGCTTTTTATGGTTTAAACCTTTCTCCGGCTGAAATTGAAGGGTCTCAAAAAATTCTAAGATGGAACTTGGGGGTCTTCCCATTGGACTATTTAGGATTTCCCCTACCAAAGAAGCGTCTCATCTCTAAAGATTGGGCTTTTCTCGTTGAAAAATTCGCTTCAAAATTGTAGGCTTGGAAGGCGAAGGTGCTTACTCTTCTTGCGAGAGTAACTCTTATCAACTCGTCTCTAACTCCGATTATCACACATGTGATGTCTTGTTTTAAGCTTCCTGATGGAGTTATTCATAAAATTGACAGAATACGACGTAAATTTCTTTGGTCTGGAAATTCCTCTACTCAACGTTTGTCTAAGGTCGCTTGGGACAAGATAACCCATCCCACGTCAAACGATGGGTGGGGTATTTTGAATCTTACCTTATTTAATAACGCTCTTCTTACCAAACATGCTATGGAAAATATTGATTTCAAAAGACCTTGGGTATCAAAGTTGATTAGTGCGACACACTTTAGGGGTGGACCTATTAGCTTTCTTGAGAAGGCTAAACGTTCGCACTCCTTAATTTGGAAAAATCTTATAAAAGGTTCGTTATCTCTACAACCAATCATGCAGAAGAAGTTGGGTAATGGATCTTTTACGTCTCTGTAGAATGACCAATTTAATAGTTATAAACCTCTTCTCAAGACTCATAGAGACTTGTGCCCATTTGTGAAAAACAAAGCCATCTCGGTTGAAAAGGGGTTAAAAAATTAGAAAGCGCGCTTCAACTGGTTTAAAGCTTTGAAAGTAACTCTTCCTTTAGCTCTTTGGAATTCTGCGAATGAAATTCAACAGAAATTATGTCTCATTGAAGGTGCTTTAAACCTGACCGTTAATGATCTGATGATCTATCCGAACTGGAAACCTCAACCGAAAAATTCTATAACCAAAAACTTATACTCCATCATGGTGGATGGAGGGGTCAGATCTATCGTGAATGAAAAATTTAAGAAACAATCGTTGGACCCAAGAGTCTACTACTTCATTTGGTTGCTGGCACACAATAAGATTATCACGCAGGATCTGCTACGGCGTATGAAAATTCATTCAGTTAACAGATGCTACCTCTGTAAAAATGACCTGGAAAATTACTTCCATCTGTTCAATGATTGCATTTTTACAAAAGGTATATTTAGAACATGTGCTGTTCAATCGACTTTTGAGGAATTCAACTTGTTGTTATTGGGGAAAGGGGAAACAACTCTATTGAATAGAAATTGGCGGCACAGCTGATTAACTTTACTTTTTGGTGGCTAATTTGGAAAGGACATTGCAGACTCGCTTTTGAGGGTGTTCCGGCTGATGCAAATTTAATTATTAAAGAAGCCCTTTTTATTTGCTCCGTCAGAACCGATTTAAACCATCAGCTTGTTTTTAACTACATGATTGAAGAGAGTACTCCTATTTAAATTTGTTCTTTGTTTCCTTCGTTAACCTGCTAACCTTTGGCTTTGTTGGGTTCGTTTGTGTTTGGCCCTCTGTTTGTTTTAGGTTGCTCTACTTCGGAGGGATCTCCAAATCCTTGGATGGCTTCCTAGCGCTTTTGAGGCACGGCTCTTGGTGGTGGGATTTTTACCCCTTCGTGTGCTCTTGGGACTGGCTGCTCCGTCCTCCTTTCAGAGTTTTTGTGGATGAAACTTCGATGCAGTGAACTTTCTGTTGGGCAGTGATGATGCCTTCTTTTTGGGCTCTTGGTTTTTTTTGTAGGAGCATTTGTTTTGGGGGGTTGATCTTCTTTTCTCTCTTCAGTTGTTCTATGTTGCTATGGCTGCTTGATGGTTTATCTTTTCTGGCTTGTATCGAACATTAAACTTTCCATGTACTGCTTCTATTAACGATGAATGAACTTGAATCCTTTTTCTAAAAAATGGTGTTGATCACATTGAACTGGATTGTTCACAAGGTCTTTATTAATTGTCGTAGTAAACCCTCGTGGGGAGGTTGATGTACTTTATCGTATCTTTAACTATATATATTTAGGACCACCCTAAAGCTTCTATAAAACTGAATGTCTTTGCATGCTGATAATCCATAGTTTTGATCAAGAACATTCAACCTACTTATAGGTTAAGGGTCGTCAGATCTCAATCAAATTCTGAAATGACTGTGAACAAATCGTGGACATGTTGCAAATCAATTTGTTCTCGTGGCAGGTCCTCCACTTAATTCACTCTCCAATATTAAGTAAAGTTGGTCAAAGTAGCGCTACTCTCAAGGATTCACCTCTTCTTGACTATTTTTTCAATCTTATATATACTTCTAAATTATGAAAACTATATAAAAGATTTTAATATAAAGTTAATTTTTGTTAAATATCTAATAGTTGTAATTCATGTTAGTAAATGTATAGAATTATAAATTGTGTACAATGCGGCAATGAAGTCATAAGTCTTAATAAAGTGATAAGAACGCCCAATCGTTTCAAATATAGGTATAACTCATAGTAGTTTGATAAATTTACTTTTTGACAAACTAGATGCTTTTCAAGTAACATGTAGTTGCTGATGGAGTTAGAGACATTACTGGAAAGTGGAAATTACGTATATTTTTTAAAATGTGATTCCAATTGAAATACTTTAATGAAGAATTCAGCTTTGGAATTTGGTTTTACTAAGGGAAAATTGACAATGTAATTTTCCAAATTTTCAATGATGCATTCTATCTTTATTCCTTGGGATAGTGACATTATAACATCATGCTACTTATAAACTCAAAACATATCTGTACTTCCCAACATCTGATCCTCCACTAGCTTGCGAGCGGACAACAGATCAGGTGCCACTTAACCACATGTCGCTCGCAGGACAACTGATGATGGTTTTCTGATGTACGCTCAAGATCAGATCTTGGGCGATGATCGGACGATAGCATGAAGTTTGATCGGACGGAATGCTGCTACTTGCGAAGAACGGATCTTGGTCCGACAGTGAGGGCACGAATACTATATAAAATATTATTTTAAATGCCAAAATTATAGAATAAAGAAAAAAGAAAAATAATAAAATATCAAAGGTATTTTATGACCCTAAAGCCCGAGATCTAGATATCTTGATGACTAGATCAACAAAGAATAAAGTAGGGGGAGATAAGGGCTAAAAACACTATAAAAATCCCTTTTACTTATTCATTATTTATTCATTATTGGGACCCATTATATTTTCTACTTTTTATACCCAAATAAAGAAATTTTTTACCTGAAAGTTATAGATAATAATACATAAAAAATACAAAATTGAGTTTATACGAAAATAAGGAAATAAAATAAGGAGACATATGTACAGACTATGTATACGGATTCAGGTTGATTTATTTTCTTTGATTTTCTGCTCCAACTTTTATTTTGATTTTTGCATGTTTTATGAAAATATAAATCAGAGAAAATAAATGCAGAAGAAATAAATAAAAAAGAGTTACTTTTGTAAACGAAATAATGGGATCAAAATAAGTCAATATGTACAATATACAACGAGATCCCAAAACTCAAGTTTTACATATGAGTGATGAATCTCGTATTCATCATGCTAAAAGTTATTAATAAACCCATGTCTTAACTAATCTAATAAAATTCACCTTTAATTTCTCAATTTTATCTTGTATTGTATTGTTTATAATTAATCCATAATTATTATTTTGTAATTATCTTCTCATCGAAACCCCATAAAAATCAGGTTAAGTATTTATTTATAATTCACTAACCCTTAAAAAGACTAAAAAATACAAAAATAACTCAAAACCAAAACGCATGTGTTTTTAACCCCTTAAAAATACCCTCAAAAATACTTTTTGTATAAATGATCTCTTTTGGTGTTTCATCCAAAATGAAACTTATAGATCTTGTCGAGACGAACAACTTTCATGTATTTGACTTTTTTTTTCTAATTTTACCTCTAGCTATTTCTTTTGTATTTTTCTTTGTATTTACATTTTCGAATTTTCTGGTGCAGCCACGTGGCACCCTCTAGGCTGCCCAGGTGGCTGCTTCTCCTTCTGCCACCCGGCGCCCTCCTGGGTCGTCGGATCTACTCTTTCACACCCTCATCTCAAAGCATTCATCCTTCGCTCAATCCCCACCATCAGATTTGACTCCCAGATCTGATCCAATCCGCTCCTTTCAGCTTAAAATACAACCGCCCGATTCACCTCCTATCCTACGGCTCTCCGCGTGCCATGTCGCCTCTTTTTCTCCCATCATTGGATCTCCTCCAGATCGCATTATATCCATCTATTCACGCCTTTATCTCCGCAGTTTGATCATATCCTAAGGATCTAATCACTACCCTCCACTAGCGCCTTTATCCAAGCTGTTGGATCGCTAGATCCAATGGCTACTGCACATCGTCTTCCTCTTATCCAGCCGTTACGCCTCGCTGCCCCACCACGCCCTTCCATTTCTAGCCAGTCCTTCTGACCCTCTCCCATCAACCTAACGACTCCCTCGCATAGCCCTTCGCTCCGTCTTCTTGGCATAACCCCCATCAACCCTCGTCATTACTTCCAGCCATCAAAGCCAACTTTTACACCGTAACTCCAAAAATCATGAAATCGTCCTTATTTTAAAAATAATTTAATTTAGAGTCCAATAAAAGGTGTTTTTGAAAGAATTTGAGTTCATATAGACCTGGAATTGATCTTTTAATTTCTGTTTTGTGGCTTTTTATGAGTGATATTATTTGCACTATGTACATCAATTAATTTTACCATTATTTTTTATTATTTATAGATATTTCTATGCACAAGAGATATTAAGAAAATAAATAAATTTAAGATCTTTTTATTGATAAATAAAATAGAGGTATGATATATACACACACACACAAGTGAAATGGTGATGAATATATACATGATACATAAGGACCATATATCCCCCTACTTTATTCCTTATCGATCAGGTCAATAATTGACCTTCTATTGTGGTTTCGGCCAGTCTGTATTTATTATATAATTACTACCTTCTTTTTATTTCTTTTTCTTTATTTCATTATTCTTTTATTTTGGACAAATAGATATTATTTATACAATATTAACAAATGCATGCATAATGATAACTTATTGGATTTAATGTATATTTACATATATTTTTACTAAAAGATTTGGCTAAAATAAAAGAATAAAATGTGAGAATCATTGATTCATCAGGAATAGAGCTCTGTTTTCAACATTTCAACTGATAAATCACAAGGTCCACCTCACCCTTTCATCGATCGTTCCGGAAGGGAGAGTGTGTCGAAGGCCTCTCTTGGAGTAGTGGGGGATAACCCTCTAGCGTAGCTATCCCTCACTACTCCAAGAGAGTAGTCATCAAAGAAAAACTCTCCCTCGTCAAAGAAAAACGTAGACAAGGGCAACAGAGTAGTCGCGTGTTCATCTTGAACGATCATCAAAGAAAAACTATATAAAAAACGGAGCAAGTGAGTTACCACTTTCCCATTTAAGAAAAAGTACATGTTGACCGTCAACCACGTAATTACCTCAATGTGCGAGACGTCTGGATGAGGAAAAGCCTCTCACCTCATAGACAAGATGCAGTATACGACATATGTGGCTTTCGTGCGACTTAATTAAGTACCGTATAATACCGGCGTGGATCTAACCTTATCAGACATTACCAGTAAGGTAATTTCTTGATTTTATAAACAAATAGAAGCTGTCGTACAATAAACAGTCAACTTGAAATGCCACAGCCCGTTTCTTTCCCGTGAAGATGAAACGATATATGGAATAAAAGCTAATATGGAAATATCTTTATAAATATATCAACGAGGAAACTTACCATATGTGAAAATCCAAAATTCGATTGCAGTGTTATATAAGGATCAACCACCGTTTGCTCTTCACAATCCAGAGCTGCCGAGGTGATAGCCCTGCAAGGTATACATGATTACTATACAATTAGGGCCAATAATTTTATGATTTGTCTTTGATGATGCAAATGATGTCATTGAGATAATACTGAATGATTCTCACAGGAGGCTGCAGAAGGAATAATCCGGAGATGGTCAAAAGTCCATCAATGATGATGAAATCCCTCCTTGTGTTTATTCTCCTCGGATTTTTGCAGCAATACATTACTGGAGGATCGGCCATGTCTAATATTTCAAATAACTCTATTGTCATAACCATCCAGGTAAATGATATGTTTCTGTCATTTTGCTGCAGATCGATGCGTAATTAGAGGCATATGAAGCTTTGTTTTTAGTAAGATTTATTAAAAACGGGTTGTTAATTAATGATAGGTTGACAGCGGAGATATCTTTGATTGCTATCTCATCGACGAGCAGCCGACTTTGTCTCATCCTCTCTTCAAGCATCACAAAGTCCAGGTATTATTGATTCCCTTGATTTAAAAAAAAAGTAAACTTTTTTCTTTTTTATCTATATGATTCGTTCTATTTTCATAATTAAACTTATAGTTTTTGGAATGAAATAATGCAGAGAGAGAGAGAATTTGTTATTAATAATAAATTAATACATGAGCGTTAATTTTTTTTGTGTAGAATACTTGATCTTTCACCTAAAGTGAAAATATTGTTATTAAATAGATACATATTGAGAAAGGCTGTAAACAAAAATAGTAATAAAGAGATTATATCTCAATTAGTAAGACCATATTTTGCTAACAAAAACCTATTACTGCACATTTCTTTAGCGAAACAGTAGTTCTGAAACCACGAGATCTAAAAAAATACCTATAACATCGAAATTAGGATTAGCAGCCACAATAAATTTTGAAAATGATAACGTTCACGACGTCCGATTAATATATCGTAATATCTGTTCCTCCAATGCAGATCGTATGACACATGAACATGCACCATAATGTCATCTTAGTTAGGTTAATGGTGTTCAAAAGGAGATTCTTTTAGTTGCCAAACAAAATCATATATACATTACCACAATTAGGAGTATGTTACAGGAAAGCTCGATCAATTTTTATAATTTTGTTGGATTGAATTCTATTTAGATATATCTTTTTAACTGACAAGATGATCGTGAAATCTTGTCTATAATATGCAGATGGTGCCCACTATTTTACCAAATCGCGGCTCTGGTCGAACGATGATAAATGGGACTTCTCATGTTCAACTACCGGATATTGGATGTCCCGCTGGAACCGTTCCGATTCACAAGATGGAAGAAGAATCACAATCACAATCACAGTTTCATTTCTACAGTCAACGAAATCATCCAAATCGTTCTTTACAGAATGGTGATTACTCACAGTATGTAAGTAACTATCAAATATCTTGACTGAAACAGTTGGCGCATGAAATATCTTAGTGGTAATGAAGACATACGTTTAAACAAGTAATTACGGATTAAATGCCTCTTGATTGTGATCAGAGTGCAGGATGGTCATCAGATGTTGGATCACGACCGTTTTATGGAGGAGAATCTTCACTGGGGATATGGGGTGTTAATGTTAGCACCAATCAATGGAGCGGGGCTTATCTATGGATCGGTAATAATAATGCAGGTGTTGAAGGAATCCATGAGTACATCGGAGTTGGATGGCTTGTAAGTGGAACCTTCACATACCCTCCATGTAAACATGTCTAGTTACTAACGATACCTTATTCTGCATATCATCTATGTATAACAGAAGCAGATTAATTTTGTTAAACGCAACTGTTTTTCTTCGTATTTTTAGGTTGCTCCTGGTTTATACAAAGACGGACAACCTCGACTGACTGCAAGTTGGAACGTAAGATAGACGCATCATATTTACTAAATCCGAAGACGAGCTTATATTTCAATCTTTAGATGATCTTTGACAAGCATCGAAGTATTTTCCAACAAATTTCATTTCTTGTCAAGTACTTCTTTTTATCCTAATGAAATTTGATCTCGTTTGAAGGCCGCTGGCAGAGAGTGTATGAATACAGCATGTCCTGGATACGTACAAGTAAATCCACGCTTTGCATTTGGATCTACATTTCCGTCTATTTCAACGCTTGGCGGGATTGAATACTATCTTACGGTTGCTATACTAAAGGTAGATACTTCTCTTCCTATTTATATTTCATTTGCGTTCTATTCTGAAATACAACATTATCGTTAAATTTGCATGATCTTCAAAACAAAACAATTGAAGATCCACACGATGCATCTCGTACATGGATGAAAACGAATTTGAATATATACATATCCGATCCGTTATTATATTTGTTTTATACATATTTTAATAATCATATTCGTATTCGTTTTAAAATGGATGTGAATATGGATATCACTTTAACAATTGCTACTTAAACGGCTGCAGGATCCAAGATCTCCAATGTGGGTTGTATACGTCGGTGATGACGTGGCTGGATACTGGCACGACGAAGTCTTTCAGGGCCTAAGGACGTCAGCTCCTGGTGTGGTAACTGGAGGTTTCACCTCTTCTCCCATAAACCAACAATCTCCTCCCATGGGCAGTGGCAGATTCCCGAGCTCGACAGAAGGTGGTTCAGCAAGCACGATACGGGGTATTCGAACAGCGGACGAATCACGCTCTTTTGTGAATCCAGCGAAATGGTTTGGAAGCAAGATTGCTTCTCCACAAAGATGTTACTATGCATCGGATATAGTTGACGGCGACGATACTGGACTGCGCTTCTCTTACGGGGGTCCCGGTGGTTGTTAAGATCCCCTTCCTGATCTTAATTAAAAGTAGTCAATAATAAAATCGGAGCTCTTTTCTGGGAAACTCTTCTCTTTGCTTTGCTTGCACTCAACATCTCCCTCCATTTCGTCAACTGCGGTATAAACCACTAAGATAGCTTACCCATGATAAAACTCTTGTTTAGGCTCCGATTATCGACTTCCATCTTTCACATATAAATAAAGATAATTATTACAGCACAACATATATGCATGACTACGTTTCTAATCACCCAAACAATCGCACATTCACTATTAAGAAAAGATTATGTTTCTTGCTGACTCATCTGAGGAGTTTACTCCACGAATGCAATCATTCCTTTTACACTGGAGCAACATGCAACAAAATTATCCTCACTTTATCAAAAAAAGGAAAAATTGTTCATGCGCTGTGGACTTCAACTCGCCAAACTCGTCAACCCTGCACTTGATAGACGTTGCACTTGATGGCATGAATTGGATTTGCGATCCAAAAGGAATTGGCGGCGCAACTTGTTGCCCATCTCCCAACAATTTCTTTGTAATCTTGATCTATTAATGGACGCTGCACTTGATGCGATGTCTCATTTCACCATCAGAGATTGCCGGTTTTTCACCGTTAGCCGTGCGTCTTCCACCGTTAACCGCTGCGAGTAACCATGCTACAGAAGCAGAAAAGGAGGATTGTACCCAACCTTCTATCCTCTCCGAGTGCAGCGCACCAGCCATAGCAGCTCACCGGAGGAAGGAATCTCCCTCTCGAACGCATCAGAATGCCGGAGTACCAGCTCGACCCTCTCCGCCTTTGCTTCAGCGCACCTATGCTTCACTGGACTCCGCCTAACATCTTAGAAGGAAAACACCCCCTCACCATACGACAGATGCCGTCGATCTGGCTCACCCTCTCTATCCACCGTTGAATGGATCATAAAAGCAACCGTTGATCTCAACATTATCCAACGAAGATGACGTCCAAGCTCTCTCCCTTGATAGCTATTCAATCAACATATTGTTGAGCCGCGTGGAATCTTAATTTACTGCACGATCAAGGGACAGGACTATCAGATCTCTTCCGTAGGATCCAGATGGCTTGGTAACGTGCACTACGCACGTGATCTGAGCAAGTTGTATTCAGACCTCCCTCTTTTTATCATTGAACAATTGCATCTTTGTTAAACCCACGCCAATTTTGAAGTCTAAAATATATCAAAATCCATTTGAGATATTTACACTCGTAACATTAAGTAATTTTGTAATTACAATCATAAGCTTGTGTAATCATGAATTACACCGGAAATCTTGGATAGTGAATCTTTCTTACATCCATACTCCCCCACATGTTTTTCCGTTAACCAAACCGTATCATTGGGTAACCCATGATCAAACAAGTGGCTATTAAAAAATTTCAAAAAAATAAACCCCCCCCCTTCTCCAATGCACTACACCCTCCGCCTCCGCCCTCCACCAGGCTGCCGCCCTGAACTCCTCCTCCAAGCTGTTGCCCTATGCCTCCTCCCACAATTAATTTATCCTATTAATCCATCTCTGCTCAGGTTATACATCTCCTTTCCTTCCCAAACCAACCTGAGAGCACGTAGAACCCACCACACACCACCTTCAAGGATCGTCCACCAGATCATGTAGTGCGCACCGAACCCAGATCCTTCACGGATATCGATGAAGAACAACCGCGGCTATGTTCCGTCGAATACCTGGTCGGCGTCGGGGAGAAGACGGATTGGAATGAAAGTTGAGATCTTGATCAAGTGGGTCGTCGTGGAATTGGCAGATTACCGAAACCCACAAACCAGAATTGAATGAATATGGTACAGTAGTAGCCGTTGCGGTCGAAGGTGTGGGAGAACGGCGTGCGGAAGGCGCAGCTGCAGCAGAGGGGGTGCATCATATTCTCATCGATATCCTCGGTGGCGTCGTTGGACGACCACTACAAAAAAAAGACGGGATTAGCGTGCACAGCTCGACGTGCACCTGGCGTGCACATGTGCTCGCCCCTTAATGGGCGAGCACACTAAGAGCACATGTGCTCGCCCATGAGGGTCGCTGGTTTGAATTTTACGGAGAGGCGCAGTTACCAGTATTGAAGAGCACATGTGCTCGCCCATGTGCTCGCTCAAGTGTGCTCGCCCACTTGAATTTCCTTGCGCGGATAATTTTAGCGGCTGGAAATTTCGTGCGAGCACCGGGCGACGGCCCGGCGAGCACTTAAGTGTGCTCGCCCAAGCCCGTAAACAGAACCTGCGAGGCTCTTCTTCCTCATTTCTCACGCAACTCTCTCCCATTTCCTCCCCTCCGGCGACCCGCCAGCCCTCCGCCCCGACCCCGACGCCCGTGGTTTTCGTGTTTTGAGTAGATCTACATCTACCACTCAGTATAATCTTTAATCCTTTCTCTTTTTATTTGATTTCATTACCTATTTGTATTGTTTGGATAGATTAGCGTTTAAAATTTTTGTTGAATGTAGTGTAGTATTTTGATAGTTTATATGTGTTTTACATGTTAAGGATAATAGTAGATCACTATAGTATTGTCATTTCGAATTTGATTGTCTAAATAATATGTATAATTGTATGCCCAGTAGGTGTTCGATAAAATGCCTCAACAAACATTATGTTTAAATTTTGTAAATTTTAAATGACAAAATGCTTGTATGATTAGTTAAGATCAGTTATGCTCAGAAAAGATTAGTTACTCAACTTTTATAATGCCTCGGAATAATGTAGATAAAATGCCTCAACAAACATTATGTTCAAAAATGATTAGTTATGAAATTTGTGAATAACTTTAGTTACTCAACTTCAATAATGTAGATACTAGATATTATGAACATAATTAATAACAGTTTTAAAATTTCACATCGTTTTGATATGAGATATGATATACACCATTGTTTATTTTGTGATAATTTATTATCACATTAAATTTTAGTTAATGTGACCAATTATATCACATTAACTTATACATAGGTTTATAATAAGTCCAAAATATGATTTAGTAATTATTAGAAAATCGCACAAAATTCTTCACACACAGTGCGTCCTTCCACACCGGGTGGTGTGTGGCCCTGCACAACGGGTGGCGTGTGCAACACATTAGAGGATTTGATCACCTCTAACTGTGTTATATTTTTTTATTTTTTCACAACACTATTGGACTCACTTTGGGATGTTTATCCCAGACCAATGGTCGTGGATTTTGATGTATGCAGGTTCGAATTTTTTTGCAGGTGCCCATTAACTTTTAGTGACCCAAGCACTGTATTAGGCACTAAATAAGGATCACACTTATCCCTATCCCCATCGTTAATCAGCCAAATATACGTAAATGCCCGGCTAATATAAATGAATAAATATTTTAAGATTATTTTATAGTCTCATTTGTAGCACTTACAAATGTATGACGTAAAATGATCTTAAAGTATTACATTTATATTAGCTTTCCTTAGTTCGGAGGTCCCGGACTAAGGGGGTCCGTAAGGATTCAAATTTACTAAAAGGTGATCCGTGTCACAATATCTTTATTTCTTACGGAAATTCGGTTCATAACCCCTTCCTCTTATGTATACCAAATCAGTCATATTTATTATTGAAATAATCAATAATATGATTATTTTGATAATTAATTACGATTGATTTATGGGGTATACGGGAGAGGTGCAGGGTTATGCTGCCGAATTTTCGTTAGAAATAAAGATACTTGTGACAACGATCATCTTTTAGTAAATTTGAATCCTTATAGACGGGCTAAAGTGATAACACAATTAATACACTTCTCTTCTCATCTTTTATCTCAAAAATGTGATACGTTTGGATATCCTCAATTTCTTAGATTTGACATTTTAGATTATTTAATTCAGGTTCATAAATATGACCAATAGAGAATGGATGTACAACCGTGTAGTAGATGAGCGTATAGCAGATGCTTTTCAAAGAGGTGTTCAGGAATTCATACAATTTGCTTACGCACAAGGTTCCCGTATTGTGGATTCAGATGGAACTATCTTGTGTTAGTGTAAGAAATGTCATCTAATGAAGAAGAGATCAAAAGATGAAACTCAGTTACATCTTTATAGAATGGGTTTCATGGAAGGATATCAGATTTGGTGGAGGCATGGTGAGAATTTCGAGAACAGAATGAATGATGTGGAAGAAGCTGACAATATTAATCCCTTTGCAGATATGGTTATGGATGTTGCAGGTCCAGAATTCAATGATACTTTGTTAG
This sequence comes from Ottelia alismoides, assembly GCA_037367405.1. Classification (NCBI taxonomy): domain Eukaryota; kingdom Viridiplantae; phylum Streptophyta; class Magnoliopsida; order Alismatales; family Hydrocharitaceae; genus Ottelia; species Ottelia alismoides. The sequence continues at coordinate 589,123 of JAZKJV010001621.1, forward strand.
ATGATGAGGAACCATATGGAGAGTCTGCAGAATTTTACGAGCTGTTGAAAAAAGCGGAAGAGCCATTATGGTTGGGTTGCAAGACATATTCAAAACTTTCTGCGGTCTCGGATCTTCTATCGATGAAGATGGAATATAATATGACCGATCGTAATTTTGATGCAATGCTGAGGATTATTAAGAAGATGTTACCAGAAGATGCAGAATTACCTGATAATGATTACAAAACAAAAAAGATGATGCGGAAGATGGGTTTAGCAGAAATTAAAATAGACTCATGCATAAATCACCATATTCTATATTACGGTGAACATCAACATTTACAACGGTGTCCTGAATGTAATGAGCCAAGATATCAGACAGCTAGTAAGAGTGGAAAAAAATATCGAGAAAGATTCTACGTTATTTCCCGCTGACTCCGAGATTGAAACGGCTATATTATTGTAAAGAAACGGTGAAATACATGACATGGCACGCGGAACATAAAGTCGATGAATATTGGAGCATCCATCTGAATCTGATTGTTGGAAAGAATTGATGTCAGCTTTTCCTACATTTAATGATGAAAAGAGAAATTGCGTTATAGGTTTATGTACAGATGGGTTTAATCCTCATGGAATAAGTAAAGATTACTCTTGTTGGCCAGTAATGACAACGCCATATAATCTACCTCCATGGTTATGTAATAAGCGACAATTTATGTTTCTTTCGCTGTTAGTACCAGGACCTACACATCCGGGAAAGTACATTGATGTTTATTTACGTCCTCTTATCGATGAGTTGAAAATGTTATGGGTCGATGGAGTTGATACATATGATGCTAATAAGAGTCAAACATTTAACATGAAAGTAGCTCTACTTTGGACGATAAATGATTTCCCAGCATATGGAATGTTATCTGGATGGAGTACGCATGGACGTAAAAGTTGTCCATATTGTATGGATAGTACTAAATCATTCCAGCTTCAACACGGTCAGAAACCATGTTTTTTTGATTGTCACAGACGATTTCTTCCAAGTAATCATCCATATCGAAGACAGAAACATTCTTTCAAAAGAAATACAATTGATCTTTCAGATCCTCCACCAATTAAGACAGGCGATATGATATTATCATACTTGGAACAATTAGAAAAATCAGCCTTAGAAAATGGAGATAAAACAAAAAACCTTCCTGGTTTTGGTGACAGTCATAATTGGATTAAGAAGAGTATATTTTGGGAGTTACCATATTGGAGTAAGTTACTGATACGACACAACTTGTAGAACCTTGTATCAGTATCTTTCGGCCATCCACTCATCTAATAGGCAAAGCAACTGAACGTTTCTTATCGAAACAAGAGAAGGATGCTGCAGAGTTATACGTATTAGACAATTGCGAGGAAATAACACCATATTTTCAGTAAGTATTTGAATTGCTTTATGTATATATTCATTACAAGTAATGAATATTTTCTCTTATAAATTGTAGGGAATTTAGACAGAAAATTATGGAGGAAAATCCTATGTATTCAGATGATGAAGTTTTGAGCACTTATAGAAATCAATTTCCAGCGTGGTTTAAAGACCGATCAAAATAGTTGGACGGTGGTGATTTCTATTCTCATATTCTAAAATATTTTGGAGAAGGACCTGTTTATAAGGTTCGATCGTACAACTCATGTTACAGTAATGGGTATCGTTTTCATACCTTAAATTCCGGTAAATATTTGACAACTCAAAATCATGGAGTGATGGTTCGCGGATCTTGTTATGAGGAAGATCATCTGAATTATTACGGAATTTTAAAGGAGATTATAGAAGTGGAATATAGTATACCAGGCTTGAATAAAGTAGTTCTTTTCTTGTGTGATTGGTATGAACCCAATGGAGGTGTAGTACTTGATAAAAGAAATAACATTGTCGACGTGGTGCAAAGGAAATTTATACGCAGATTTGAACCATTTGTCTTAGCATCTCAAGCGGATCAAGTATGTTATCTCCCACAAATATCAAAGAAGAGAAAGGGCATTGAAACAGTAACTGTTGTGAAGATAAATTCTCGAAGTTATATCTCCAATGATTCCAGTAATCAGGAAGATGACATAGATGAAGCATTTACACCGACAAATGAAAGAATAGACTTAACAGAAGAAGTCCCAGTTATCGAATCGATTCGATTGGTGAAAAACACCGCACCTGGCCTGCTTCTTTATTCCTGCAAAAGAGGAAACAGAGAAACTCGCGGTCGTTGTCGACCAGGGGGGTTTTGTCAGAAGAGATTAAGGTGAGTTAATCTCCTTTATTTTATTTATACTCCTAAACTTAATGGTATAGTGGTTAAGCACGGGAGTGTCGAACTCAGGGAGGCAAACTGTTAGAACTAGGAAGAATCGATGAAGAATGCTTAGGTTTTGAGTTCCTAATTTTTATTTGATTTTTACGAATTTTTCTGAATTTTTATTTTGGTTTTAATGAATTTTATATTGTTTTTATGATTTTTAACTATTTTATGATTTTTTTATTATTAGAAAATATTTAAATTTTTATTTGATTTTAGTTTTGTTATTTTTATATTTTTAATGTGTTTTACTGTTTTTATAGATTTTTAGATGGTTTTTAGGATTTTTATGGGATTTGGTTAACTTCTAATGTAGAAAACAAAAGTTTATTGAAAACAGTGACATATTTTGGATTTTTAAGATATTAAACAGCAACAAAATATTTTTATTTTCTTTTCTGTAGAAAGTTGATGAAATTTCCTTTAAAATGATATGCTATACGTTTTTAGAGGATTTTTATTGAGTTAGTTATGAATTTTTAAAGTTTTGTTGTATTTTATATTTTTTTTATTAGTTTTATTATTTAATTTTTATTTTGTTTTGGGTCTAATATGTAAAATATAGTACTATATACTGAATACAATTTTTATAGAATTTTTAAAAGTATTTTTATAATTTTTATGGTGTTTTATGTGTATAGAGTGTATATAGTGTATTATATATAGTAGTAGGGGTACAACTGTAAAAGGAATTACAAAGCAGGTGCGCGCTTGAAATATCAGAAGCTCAGGGGCTAAGTGCGCAAAATTCTCCGATCGTCACGTGCCCCTCACAAGCAGCTTCCCTGTTAAGGACTTGATCGCAAATTCAAAAACCTGTAGGGCACGTTGTGCAAAAATTCACAGTAATCACGTGACTCGCACGCGCGCTTCTGTAGGCTCTGCTGTCGACACCTGTCACGTGCGTGCCCGTCCGATGATGACGATCCGACGATTACGTTTTGGGCGTGAAGCAACGGTTTGGATTCGAACTGGAGAGGATATCGAGATCGGACGTCTCTGGATAGGCCTCGATGAACGGGGATGAATGTCTCCTCCGGCGAGATTCGATCGTCAAATTGAGGAGCTCAGCTGATCAATCGCCGCTGCTCACTACTCGAATAGCTTCGTATCGACCTTCCGCACCGGATAGAAGTCAAAAACGAGATCAGTTTGTTCTGATCGACGATCTGGAGGTGGAAGTTCCCTCGCTGCTTCTGTATCTCCGGTGGACTCCTGGAGTTCCTGTTCCTGTGATGATTCAGCGATCTATTCGCTTCAGGACACTGCAACAACTCCGTTTGCCGTTCAAATGTGGAATGAGATCCCAGAGGCGACGTGAATGATCGGATGCGACTGAAGCTTCGTCTGAAACGAATGAGTTGTTCCTGCAAATCACCTGCAACTAAATCGAGGCTTCGGAACCTCGATTCTAAGGATCATAGCATGTGGAAGGAATGAGTGAGGCTGAGTGGGGATGAAGGAGAGCCTCGAAACTCCGGCCATCGGACGTGGCCGGAGATGGACAGAGATGGACGGGAGTGGAGAAGCGGACGGCGATTGATGATGACGGTGTAGAATCGGATCGATTTTTCAACGAAAAACCCAGAATGGAGGGGTTGAGAAGAGAAGGGAAGGATTGAGAAGAGAATCGGAGGGGAGAGATAGAGATCGGAGTAGAAAACTAACCTGGAGGTAGAGGTATCGGAAGAGATGATGTAGCTGAGGTGCGCCTGGGGATGTGGAGCTCGGCGGAGCTCCGTGATCACGGCCTCGACGATCGGCGCAGTCGGAGGCTGGGCGCGCAACGACGGCGGAGCAGGGCTTCGCCAAGGCGCGGCGATCTCGCCAACTTCTCCTCCCTCTCGCTCGACGGAGCTGGAGCTGGAGGCTGTCACCCTCGGAGCTCTCTCTCTCTCTCTCTCGAAGCTCGGGTGGAAAAAGTGGAAAATGGCGGATGGATCGAGATGGAGGAGATCGGCCCTATTTATAGATGAAGGGGAGGATGCACCTGGACGGGAATGAGGCCGGATGGGGTTCGTTGACCGAACAGCCAGGTGGTTGGAGCAGTTGGAGCGGTTGGAGACGAGAGACGGGACGCCATGGCGCGAGGAGGAAGGCTCGGTTGGCTCGGAAGAAGGCGTCGTTTAAAGGAGGAAGACGATGAACAGTGCCTGGGCGGGCACTGTTCACCGTTTGAATAGTCAACTCCGCCCAAAAAAATGTAAAATTAAATAAATATTAAATATAAATTATATATATTCATTAGTTAAGTTATTAATTAAGTAATACTAATTCTTATTTATTTAATTATTTGATTATTATTTAATTATTTGATTCACCCGCAAGGAATCGGTACTTCATGCTTTGAGGTAAAGGTTTAAGCTCAGGGGGAGAAGGGGCAGGGAGGGCGGGTTTGATTAGAGCCTGGGTGTAGGCTACTAGATCAGTGTGCGTACGCTCTGCCTGCTCTGACTCAGAAAGATCTGGAGATGGCTTTTCTGATTGCTGACTTTGTTGCACAGGCTCAGTCTCCAAGTTGGTTGTAGGCTCATTTGAGATTAAACGCGGAACATATTCATCAAAACTTTGCCAATCAAAATCCACGTCTATATCGGAGGGATCAGAATCAGAATGACAAGATCGAAAATCTGAATGATCATCATCAGAATCGTCGGCCTCAGCCTGTGATTGTGTCTGCTCTGAGACTGTGCTATCGAATTTGTCTTCATCTAGTATCTGCAACTCAGACTCTTTTGAAGGCGTAATGAAGGAATGGATGCTCGGTTCGGCCCAAACGGCTTCATCGTCTGTCTGCACGAAGTCACAGTCTTGATGACTATCAGGTTCGTCATCAGATGCTCTCTCTGACTCTTCTGATTTTGCTTTTAGATCATGGATCGTCTCTATATGTATACTCTCGCCTTGGACGCGAAAGTACACCTTCCCTGTACCATAGTCAGAAACGGCCTTCGCTGTGGCCAGAAAAGGTCGTCCTAATATGATCGGGGTATCAGTCACACATTCAGGGACTGTCATGTCTAACACGACAAAGTCAACAGGGAATTGCAAACCCTGAATGGTGACGATAACGTCTTTGATTAATCCCTTTGGCCTCTTGACCGATCTATCAGCAAACTGCAAGACCGTTCTGCTTGGTCTAAGAGGTCCGAACTCGAACTTGTCGAGTAAGGAAGAAGGAAGAAGATTAATCGATGATCCGCTATCTAAGAGAGTACGATCGAAAATTTGATCGAGGATTTTGCATCTGACATACGGTGCTCCCGTGTCTGATCTTTTGGCTGGGAGACGATTCTGGATGGCGTGACAAGTTTCCTTGGTCAACACATGGATTTCAGAACAATGATTGCGCTGCTTCTTCTTTCTGCGGACGGTGGTTCGTTCTTTTAAGCCTTTCTGCAGAAGAGGAATGTGAGCCAAGGCTTCCGAAAGAGTGAGTTGGATCGTGAACCTTTCGAGCATCTCTTTCGTCAGATCATTCATTTGAATTTTTTTTAGGTTTTCTTTTTTAGCGCCCTTTCCTAAGCAGAGTGCTTTCGGAAAAGGTATCTGTACATCCTCCGGGTTAGTCTGTACAATCGGAGGATCAGAAGAAGTAAAAGCAAATATTTTTGGAGAACGGGGACTTGCTTTCTTTGAACAAGCAGAAAGATCAAGATCTGAATCAACAATCTTTTTATTCCTTTCCCGAGTTCTTCTCTTTTTTACATTTTTTTGTGATTTTCTATCATCATCACTAGAAATGAAAAATGGTAATGCAGCTATGTCGGCATTCGGCTCAGGCTGCTCTTCAGGCTTGGTGGCTTCAGCACCACCTTCTTCATCGTCAAAGGTTGCGGCTTCAGCACCGCCATTAGTGTCTTCTACAGGCTCGCTTGCGTGATCTGAGATATCGTCCTCGAGCCTAGTAGAGTCTCCGCCTACTGGAATCCTACCGCTCCTAAGAGAGATGAAGTCAGCGTCATCACAGTAAAGATAGTCATCGGATAATACCTGTGATTGGAGGGTGGGCTCGGTCAAATCTACCTGCTCAGCCTTTCGCTTTAGGTTGTTTGGGTTGGGTTCTATCTGGGCAGGCAAGACGGACTTCCCTTTGACGAGGTCGGTGACATGGGTTTTGAACTCATCCATCTCTCGCCTGAAAGAAGCATGCTGATCAGTGATAAGGTTAGCGAGATATTCTAATGCTGGGTTGTCATGGAAAGGTCCATGAGACCCGGATGAGTCGCCTCGGTGATACTGAGGCTGCTGTGGAGCTGACTGCTGCTGTGGAGGATATTGCTGCTGCTGCTGAGGCTGGTAAGTGCTCTGCCTCCACTGAGGATTCTGATATTGACGAGGACCATACTGCTGCTGCTGATGATCTCTGTTCTGCCCCATGGAAGTCTGCGGTTGTTGCTGGGAAGAGGTACCTCCTGTAGACCATCGGAAACCAGGGTGATCGCGACGGATCCCTGGTTGCTGCGGCCGATCATACCAGATCCCATTGACTTCAGTCAATGGCTCAGACATCTCATGGTATGCTGGGGGCATAGATGCCAACGGCTGATCACTCTGATATACCACCATCTGGGTGTCAGATGATGGTGCCTGCGGAAGCTGCGGGTATGCCGAGTGATGATGAGCAGGCTCAGAATGCACATGGTAAATGTGCTGAACTGGAGGCCTAGGAAGGATGCCTCGATCTCGGCTACCAGAGTCAGCCTGTGACCTCGAAGACCGGTTAGAATCTGTGTGTATTTCTTGAAGGCACATAATCTGTGTCTTCAGATCACTGAGGCATCTCTCAAGCTCGTCAAGTTTATCGAGCTTGTCTAAATTCTGGCACTTCTTCTCGATTATTTCCATGCGATCCAACTTCTGGGAAATGATCCCCATATCAGCGGTTGGAGATTCAGGAGAATTAGAAACAGCAGAAGATGGATTCCCTTCTATCTGTGCCACTCGGGAGTGCTGGTGATAAGTTGGTGGCTTCGTCTGGTTGTAGACTCGAGTCTGAGACATCGTGGTGTAATTCTCTGCCATTTTCTCGTAAATGGCCCAGACTCGATCTTCATGCATCGAAAAGTACGATCCACCACAAGCGGCATTCACCAGTCCCTGTAACTCAGGTGTTAGACCACCGAAGAAGCTCTGTACAAGAGTCGGCTTCGAAAGGTCGTGGTGGGGACACCGATCAATAAGATCTCTAAATCTGTCCCATGCCTCGTGGAACTGTTCGTTCCCGAGCATGGAGAAATTACTAATCACAGCTCTAGCAGCATTCGTTCGACCTAGAGGATAATACTTGTTCAGATATGCAGTTCTCAGTTCCGCCCAGGTCGAAACATATCTCCCTAAGTGTTTCAGCCAGTAGGCTGCTCGGTCAAAAAGGGAGAAAGGAAACGCGATCAGTTTGATCGTGTCCTCGTTCACTTCCGCATCATGCACCGTGCTGCAGATAAGCTCGAACTCCTGAAGATGCAAGTGCGGCTCCTCAGTAGATAGCCCGTGAAACTTGGGCAACAGCTGGATCGTCTGAGGTCGGAACTCGAAGTTACCGCGGATAACAGGAAGACGGATCCATCGATGAGTCGTAGTAGCTCCAGGGTTGTAGAGTTGTTGCATCGTTCGATTCGGGTCCTCTGGAGGTCCATCTGGTCCATCTTGCGGCTCCTGATCCCCAGGTCCTGGATGCTCAGCTGCAGGCTGGTCTCGCTGCGCGCGAAGCTGGTTCAGCTCAGTTCTGACATCATTCATCATTCTTCCTTGCTCCCTAATCTGATTCTGTATTGTCTCAAGGGAAGCAAGTAGACCGCTGTTGATCGCAGCCTGATCGATGACAACAGAAGTAGTCTGCGGTCCTTTGCCAGCCATGTCGTCTGGAAAGGAGAAAGAATCCAAGTCAGGCTTCGTCAAATCAATGTTCATCTGCTGGAAGAATTCAGGTTCGCGGTCAGAGTTCTCGTGAACCTCATGTGATGATGATAAAGAATGATTAAGAGAAGGAATCTGAGAAGAGTTTCCAGGGTCAGGGTCACGCCTGGAAGGAGAATGTTGTTCTGATTCTGGCTCGAATAGGAGGTTCTCGCGAACCGAGCCAGGAGACATGATCTCAGAGGAAAGTGGATAGATCTCTGGTTCAAAGAGGGGGTTCTCTTGAACCAATCTAGATAAATGGGCACGAGTGCGTGAGAGCAGTGCCGTAAGAGTCGGCCGAAGTGATCGTCTGCCCATCATCTTGATAGATTATTGATTAGATCTAGAAAGATTAGACTCACACTGCAAGCAAACACAAGACAAACCCCGAGTTCACCAACGCAACCCTGGTGATGACCGTAAGAGTTCGGTCGTTTATCTTTTCGGTTTTATGGTTGATTGGCAAACAACGTTCTCTCAGATAAACGAGATTATATAGGTGCCCGAGACTTCGACGTCGTACTGTCCCGAGTTCTCACCAGAACTCACCTAGTCTCAGCCAGTATGGAAGTAAGTACGGACCGTTTCCGGCTACCCGTGTTACTTGAGGACGGAGCCTTACGCAGTGTCCTCTAAACCTTCCACTCTGCTAAGTGAACTCGGACCGTTGCCGGCTACCCGAGAGCACCCACTGAAATAAGGTGAATCAAAGCGTGAACTAAGTAGTACTTCGATAGAAGCTCAGACTCTGGCTCTACCTTATGGGTCGTCTCTCTCTCGCTGATCTGGAGATTCGATCGATGATTCGGTTTTTCGGGGATTGCTCTCCCAAATCAAGTGAGTCCTTACGTTTATTTTAGAGTCAGATAGTGTTAGCAGTCCCTGTTTTAATTTTCGATTTTCACTTTTTTTGGATGTTTTCAGAGAAAAATCGTCTAACGTATTTTTGTCTTTTTCGGGATTGGCCCTAGATACAAGCACCTAGGTGTCGAATCCTATGCAAACATCTAACTAAGCTAACCTACGATGCGCAGAGAAGGGAAAAATCGTAAAACTCCTAACAAGCACCTATCTCGGAAAAGCCGCGGAAAACCGTCGAGAAAATCGCGATCGAGAAAAGCCGCGGTGGGTGCTCTGCTCCCCCAGGAGTACAGCCCTGGTGAAACAGACCCCGAGAAGATACAAGTCGGGATGCCTTTACGAGGCCCCTTTCTACGACACTATTTTTATATATATATTTTTTTTTACAAGAAAATTACAAGAAATTCTAAACTACTTGGTTTCGCGGTTTTGAGCTGCGCGGCTCGAGCTGTGCTGCACAAATCAAAAACAAGAAACCGTGAAGTCAGAGAAATAAAATCGCGGAAATGAAATCAATCCTAAAGTCTTCGCGATCCTCCTAGCGCTGCCTCCCCGGCAACGGCGCCATCTGAAAAACACCGCACCTGGCCTGCTTCTTTATTCCTGCAAAAGAGGAAACAGAGAAACTCGCGGTCGTTGTCGACCAGGGGGGTTTTGTCAGAAGAGATTAAGGTGAGTTAATCTCCTTTATTTTATTTATACTCCTAAACTTAATGGTATAGTGGTTAAGCACGGGAGTGTCGAACTCAGGGAGGCAAACTGTTAGAACTAGGAAGAATCGATGAAGAATGCTTAGGTTTTGAGTTCCTAATTTTTATTTGATTTTTACGAATTTTTCTGAATTTTTATTTTGGTTTTAATGAATTTTATATTGTTTTTATGATTTTTAACTATTTTATGATTTTTTTATTATTAGAAAATATTTAAATTTTTATTTGATTTTAGTTTTGTTATTTTTATATTTTTAATGTGTTTTACTGTTTTTATAGATTTTTAGATGGTTTTTAGGATTTTTATGGGATTTGGTTAACTTCTAATGTAGAAAACAAAAGTTTATTGAAAACAGTGACATATTTTGGATTTTTAAGATATTAAACAGCAACAAAATATTTTTATTTTCTTTTCTGTAGAAAGTTGATGAAATTTCCTTTAAAATGATATGCTATACGTTTTTAGAGGATTTTTATTGAGTTAGTTATGAATTTTTAAAGTTTTGTTGTATTTTATATTTTTTTTATTAGTTTTATTATTTAATTTTTATTTTGTTTTGGGTCTAATATGTAAAATATAGTACTATATACTGAATACAATTTTTATAGAATTTTTAAAAGTATTTTTATAATTTTTATGGTGTTTTATGTGTATAGAGTGTATATAGTGTATTATATATAGTAGTAGGGGTACAACTGTAAAAGGAATTACAAAGCAGGTGCGCGCTTGAAATATCAGAAGCTCAGGGGCTAAGTGCGCAAAATTCTCCGATCGTCACGTGCCCCTCACAAGCAGCTTCCCTGTTAAGGACTTGATCGCAAATTCAAAAACCTGTAGGGCACGTTGTGCAAAAATTCACAGTAATCACGTGACTCGCACGCGCGCTTCTGTAGGCTCTGCTGTCGACACCTGTCACGTGCGTGCCCGTCCGATGATGACGATCCGACGATTACGTTTTGGGCGTGAAGCAACGGTTTGGATTCGAACTGGAGAGGATATCGAGATCGGACGTCTCTGGATAGGCCTCGATGAACGGGGATGAATGTCTCCTCCGGCGAGATTCGATCGTCAAATTGAGGAGCTCAGCT